>CM037871.1:57347453-58547453 GCA_021292105.1 Anadara kagoshimensis | reverse complement strand
TTGTTATATTCATATTTAGACTTTTTTTCAAGAAAGATTAGCGGTTTGTAACTCTTTATGTATTTTTTTAAAAAGAGAAATGAAATGCAAATTGCGTCTTAGTAATGAATGGAAAACAAATCCATAAGGCTAAAACACTTAATCTACGAGACTTGAAATAGCTTCTTCAACAATAATCATCATATCAAAAACAAACAGACTAATCCATTTCCAAATACACACATGTATGTTATTCTGTATATAATTTTTATCAAATTTTTTAAAAACTTATATATTTTCCCACAAATTATTTTAATATAATTGTCTATATACAATGATTGTTTGCTTAATGTTATAAAAATATTTAAAAATGGTCTGTGTGTATTCAATATAAAAATATCTTCGTGTCAGTTATGTGACGGTCATGTGGAGACTGAAGTTTATTTATATAAAAATATGCTTTGAAGCTGGAGTAAAAAAAAAACAACAAACATTTCCAGTAATAATTATAATCATGTTTTAAGATTGAAAATATCATAAAATGGGGGCGATGTTTACTTGCAATTTTACGAAAAAGTTTAAAAATAGAAAAAAGGGAAAGGGCCCATCATGGTCAATGACCAAGCCTGTATCGGCTTTATTAGACATTCAAACTTCTATGACGTAGTTCTGTCCGAAACAAACAATGTATCGTCTTAGATCGATTTTGGTAATTATCATGTCTAATATGCAAATGGCTTAAAGCTTTCAAGAAAATGGATGCTTTAGACTTTTGAATGTGCGTGTAATGAAATAATTTCCTGTTATATTTCTGTTGATTGATGTGTATTTAAACTGTTTGATAATAAACTGTAAATCGTTGATGGAGTCTTAACTGATCTCTAAACAGTATCAGCGTTGAATGTGAAACCAGTCTTATATAGAAACTATTGTTATCTTGGACTGTCAACACAATATGGTCAATTATTGCTAATAATTCCTCATCCTTTAACGATATGTAACAATATCCAGGGAAATATAAGCTCCTGACATCATATGTGTTAAACCATCGATCCTAATCCCAAAGTTTCATGTGAAAGCACCCCACGGACATTGTCAATTGATAAATTGAATTGCTCTATTGTCTATAAAGGAGATTGGTTGCTTGGTATCTTCGAATGAAACTCACTTACCGGAGATAGTTGTTTCTAGGAGGATATAAAGACACATAATCAACATATTGTGTGTGTATATAATAACTATATATTTAATTACTGTCATTTAGCGATTTAGGACTGAAAGGAAAGGTAAGACTATATATACATATTTGAAATGTATTGTTTAGGTAGGTAGACTTTCTCTATTAATGTTCTCTTAATCTTGATAATTACTTTTCATGCATTTAAAAAAGAAATAGAACATTTTTTTTTAGTTTTTTAAATAAATCATATAAATTCGCTTACATATATTTTTGAGGTTTCAGAATTTTGTGTTTGAAATTTAAACGGTTTCTTTTACTTTAATTGCATTTTACGTCTGTTAAAGTTAACATTAAAACATTTGACAGAACATCAGTTTTATCTTACTACTTGCAAAATTGTTGTCATTTTTAGAATTGAAATTTTTTGAAGTTATTTCTCAGATATTATGAAAAAAATTCAAAATTTTTGAGAAAAAAAATTAATAATGAAATAACATTAAAAATAATTAAAAGTAATATTTTTAGAATTTCTTCAGAAAGTTTCGATTTTGTAAAAAATGTAATAAAAAGTGTTCATACGACATAACGAAATTACAGCCAAACAGTAAAAATACGAGTCATTAATATCTGCTTACGAGTTTTATGGCGTAATTGGCATAAGGAATCTTCTTTCATGGAGGAGTTAAAAAAATCTCAAATTACAACCCATAAAAACTACCACGTTTTAATGTCTAAATTTAAGTTATCATTAGTTTAAGTAATCAAGTAATCATTAGTGCTTCGATCTAGATTGGTATTAGGTAGCACAATTTTTAATTTTGATTTTTAAAGTGAAATATAAGTTTAACTCATGGAATTTCACTACATGTCCTTGTATAGGGGTTTTTGCTATTGACCAAGGCAAGACTTTCAGCTCCAAATATTTGTTTCATAAATAATAAAAACGGTAATATTACATTTCGGTTGTGCCTATCAATAAGTTAAATTGCATTTTCGGCTTTAGTTATCCAGTCACAGGCAATGGAAGACTCTTACTCTATGTGTCTTAGTATGAGACATTTTCTTGTAATAAGTAAATTATTAATTGAAATCGAAAAAAAATAATTGTATAAAATATTATTCATTAACTTGTATTTTAACATATAATTAGTATAATTTTCTACAAATCTGTCCTCGGTGGAAAATTGTCTCAGTGGTTACAACCCAACAAAATATTTTATCTTGTTTCATGGTTTGAAAGCATGAAAATAAAAGGTATTACGTACTGTTAATATCGTTCAATATATGGTGTCTAGATGTGTATGCATCCTAATTCGATTTTTGTCTAAGTGTCAAGTTCAATAATCGTCCTAATTTTCAAAAAGCAAGCAATCCAGCCCCATATGGAAATCATAACGTCCGATTAGATTTAACAAGCTTTATCTTTCGTGATCATTTTATCCGCGGTTTCATTGAGAATTTTTAATGGATTGCCTTTTTCCCAACACCATGGTCTGTATTTGACTTCAATTTATGACTGAATCAAAAAAAAAGATTTTTGAATTCATATAAAAGTAATATCGTAAACGAACAGTTCCAGATTTCACCAATCAATTATATAATAACGGTATGCCAAATCAAAATCAAACATACTAAAAAATTTGAAACTGACAAATTAGGTAAAAACGTGAACTTCCACCAGGGAAGTGAGGCCACGTGTTCCGGAAGGGTAAGCACCTCTTGTTTAGCTAGCTACGCTTGCAACGCGTGTACTTAACAATTGAGTAAAAAGAACATAGAATTAGGGGACCTCAGATATATCTGGGCAATCCTGGACACAGAGACAGGATACTTATAAAATACTGTGATAACGATAACAAAACTTTTTGAGAGCCCTGATACGCATATGTTTGCAATATCTCTGGGTCAACAATTCACTTGTTAGAAAAATCATACATGCGATGACATATCTTTTTTCAATATCTAGAAGTCACTTTTATACAAAGTTTCGTATTTTATTATTACGCATCTGAATAATGTTTGGTAGACCACAACAAACGGTAATGGCTAAATAGCTTGTTCTCCGGTTTAATAAGGGATGCCCATCTAGCTGGTTATTATGTAACCTGAAATATTGAAAATTGAATATTTAAAATATGTAAAGTTAACACTTATATCGAGACTTATCATCTGTGGTTTGACTAAAACTCACAATAAAAGAATGTTGAACAAAGTAGTATTCACTTAGATGGATTTGATATAATACATTTTTTTAACATCTCCAAAATATTTGATTTCCACAATTCTGGCCCGAGCGCTATTGATGACAAATGTAATTTCTTAACGACCGTCAAAGTTACACAGGAGGTGTTACCCTCCCGGAGCACCCGGCCTCACTTCCCTGGTGGAAGTTCACGTGTCTAACCAGACTTGTCAGTTTCAATGTTTTTACTTTGCTTCTGGGTTGTGATTCGGACATAGATTAGTATGTTTGTTTTTAACTACAACAGGTTTAGTAATAAGAATACGTATTCATTATAATCTGTCTCAGAGGACACGAAAACGCAGCGAGCAAACGGATACAAACAAAAGTACCAGTTGTGTCGTTTGTGTTAGCATGTTCTTTATGATGATAGATGCTTACCCTAAGGAGAACCCGGCCTTACTTCACTGGTGAACGTTCACATGCTTAATATGATTAGTCAGTTTCGAAGTTTTTACTTTGCTTCTGGATTTTGACTTGGACATGGATTAGAATGTTTGTTCATGATTTACGAGAGTTTTTATTGGAGTGTATTGGAATAATACTCCCACTTCAGTCAGGACTTACTGTACTAACCACAGCGGTCAGTTCTCAGGTGATGGAAGAAACCGGAGTAACCAGAGAAACAACTAACACTTCAGCAAGCAAACTAATGCTAGGATTTACTCGTGTGGGATTTGCAACTAGGGTGTGACAATTTAATCAATAGACCACATACCCATAAAATACCTGTTTTGAATTTGAAATTGATAGTAATCATATAAAGGAATAATTTGAAACACAATGTATCAGTTTTAAAACGGCTGGGTTTTTAAAATGAAATTTTTACATTTTGTATTCGTTGTGTTATTAAGTACAGATAGCCCATAAACATATTATATTTGGTTTATTTGAACGGTATTAAACTGCAAGAGTTATCCATTGTTAATAAAGAATTGTATTTAGCAATCGACTTTTTTATCAAAATGTCTTGTTATCTTGTAAGATTAAATATAAACAGATGAGTAAAACAAACCAGACACAATCAGACATTATTATCATCCTCGATACTAAAGACTTTAAGCTTCTTGGAGCACAGCCTTAAGCCAATATTATACAAAACACGTAGTGCCGGTTTCCGTTTTCAACAGATATTATTTTTTCTTGGTTGAACTTTATTTTGCGAATGATCCTTTAAATATAGACATGTCTTCAGGTAATTATGTATTTTGTAACATCAGAAACAAAAAGACAAATAACAATTGTGTTTATGTTCGTTTTTCAGTGAAGTCTTTAGATTCAGGAATATTATATTCCTATGGGTCTGACAATTAAAAATATAATATTGAACATTGAAGTCATTCCCACTAATCGTTAACTTGAGTGCATCCATCAGTTAAAGAATCAACATTTTTTTCTTAGCTCTATAACATCAAACGGGTAGAAATCTATACTACCCATAATGGACATTGATATTAAACAACCTACCGCTGTGCTTAAAAAAGACAAGATTATATGTATATTTATCATTTTATGACAGACACTAATAATTTTGGTAGTGGCAAGGGAGAACTAAAATTGTAAGAGTTAACAAACTCAGTGCTGAGGTACTTGCGTGTAGCTTAAAAAAAACACTGGTTAGACACAAAACATGAGGTCTTAACGTTGAATCCCTTGTGAATCCTTTATATGTATTTAGTATTTGTTATAATGTTTTAATAAGCATGCTATTATATAAAATTTCTAGCTTAACTTTGAAACTTTTAAGTAAAACAATTACTAGTATGTCTCAAAAGTAAATCATAATTATTGAAACCAATTTGAAGTATCTTTGGTTGTTTGATCAAGTGGGCAACTGTTTCATGGGGAATTCACTATGCCTAGGATGGGATGTATATCAACTGCCTTCGAAAAGATTAAGAATAAAAATCAAACCTACAAAAATCCATAAAAGTACCTGCAACAAAGACCACGTATTTGCAATTCTGTCAATCTTGGCTTTCATGCAATGCAAACAAGCACCTGTTGCAGTTGTATTCAGTGATAGTTTTTTCGAATAAAAAGTGCATACCATGTAACAATAAAACAATAATTTATTTCTTTTCAGTAGCTGATACCTGGAATTTGATTGCTTACATCGTTTTACCATTACAATATTTGACATCGATTGATGTTAATTGAACCGCCTTTATAACAAACTTACACCCGATCAATAAATTATAATAACAAAATTACAATTGTAATAATTATAATGATACAGTGTCTGATTTATTGTAGTAATAGTTGTAACGATATAAAAATGATGACAATACCCCTGGGACAGATTTAAATATTTCCCTGCTTTATTATGACATACCAAATTAGTTCAGGAAAATATATTGTTCCCCGCTTGACATAAAGCATTAAGAATTTTGAGCGATATATCTTAAATGTGACAATGAACAATTAAATTAATGAAAACTCTCCATCATTTATCTATTATTGGCATTTACCAGATTGAAGGTATTTGATTTAAGTGATTTATGCTAATGCATACAGTTCTGCATTCGTGCATGTCTTGTGAAGTGGTTTATCTGAAATATATTTGACGTTCCATAATTCCACGACCTTTCATATACTATTTTGATATTACACGTGGAAAACTCATCAGGGAGGGGTTGCTTACTTTTTGATTACTTTGCTTCTGGGATTGGGATTTGGACATGGACTGCTTTGTTTGTGTTTGAATATACAAACATATCACAAAAATAGCAATAGTAGAGTTCAATGAATATTCAACACACATTTCTTAGCACGATTTAGCTAAAATATATTTGAAATTTAACGACTGATATGTAACAGAATTATCGCATATCAACACGTGGTGATCGACATATTTCATCGAAACTGCATAAATGTTTATGTCACTACATCTATAGCATGTTTTGTTTTCGATTTTTTTAATCAAAATAATCTGTTCAAATTAGCAAATACACATGGCAATCATTATAAAAAACCGTCATTATAATAAAATACCCAATTGGGACCTTTCTCAACATTTGGGAAAAGTATATAATTGGTAAAAAATCGTGTTTATCACATCTGGTTGATTTCATTATAACAAATGTAAAACCTTTACTAATTTAATTACTTTACCAAAATCTACACGGAGACGATTTCAAACTAGCATGTCTGATATTTCTATTCAATATATACTGTAAATCAAGAAATTAATGCGAAAAATGCGAGGCCTGTTTCATCGCATTAATTTCTTGTCGCATTAATTTTCCGATTTCCAAAAGTTCAATGTAAAATCATTTATCTCCCTTGAACCGGAAGTTGTAATCATGGGTCATTTATTAGAACTCGTGACGATAATTCTCTAATTCTGGTATAAAGTATTATTAATCTCTTCATAAATTGTAGAGAAATTTAGCGGTATAAGTAAGACTTTTTTCGTCACAAACTTCCACATTGCCATGTTTCAAACACAATGATTTACAGTGAAACGGGACATTCTTTTTATGCACCAAACGAATTTCTTTGTGGTGCCGAAGTGTATGATTATTACATGTTTATGGAATAATAAACAAGTCATAAGAAAATAATTTAATAGTTTTTGTTATTTTTTCAAGATAAAAAATGGCAAAAGTAATTTTTGGAATTTAAAAAAAATCGCATTAATTTAAATACGCATTTTACAGCAAAATCGGCAATTCGCATTAATTTCATGACGCATTAAATTCCTGATTTACAGTATTGGGTCAATTCTTTGTGATGTTTCAGATAAAAAAAGTTAAGCCCAAAAAATCAGACTTGTCACCTACCCTTTCATTTTTGGGAACACGGTCAAGTAATTTGGAAAACACAATTTTATCCATGGGAATAGGGTCAGGTACTTTGGAAGACACTATTTCATTTTGGGAACATGAAAAGGTGCTTTGGAAGCTAAAATTTCATTTTGGGGAACATGTCCAGGTGTTTTGGGAGACACTGTCGTGAATCCTGTGTACTCAGAAAACACCTAACTCTCTCAAAATGAGACAAGTTCCTAGTGAAATAGAACATTTACCATGAAGCACGTTGTAATATATTTCTAAGTATGACAGGTATCGCCGAGTTACAGTAGCACGGTTGCTAAACCATGTAACAACTGGGACTTACAGTTTCTGTAGTATTCTTGAATTAATGTACTAACTGGAAAAAGGAATATTCCTACCAAAGAATATTCAAATATGTTCTTCTGCTATATATACCAACGCGTATGTTATAGGCATTCGTGTACAGACTATGCATAGTTACAATTTGATTTTTAAAATAATGCGTTATTTAAAAGCGTGACACCGAATATATCAGATAATCATGGTAAGTGGAAAAGTCATTACTATGAGGAAGCGAAATGGGAATACCGGAAATGTACCCATTAATTGTAAACTACAAATAAACCAAAAATAATTGACGGAATCACGGATTTATCATGAGATATAAATAAACATAGACAACATGTATATAGACTGTCGTTAATAAGTCAGTTTTAATCAATATATTCCAAAGCAGTACAGATTGCGTGTAAATTTTTGTTAAATCTTATATACTAAAATTACCATCAAACAGAAATCCGGGGGTATTCATAGCTTTTAGCTTAATTACGTAATACGGAAAGCAAAATTTGTTGCGTTGCATGATTTCGCCCATCTTAACGCATTTATTAAGAAACTAAATACATAACCAGATTTTAAAAATTATAATTGATTTTAAATAATCTTCAATTGTCGTTATAAACTCTTAGTGATGAAAACGTTAAAAGTGACTGGAACTGTTTTTTGTTTTATGCATTTAAGGTTTTATTGGGACTATTTAGTCACCTTCAGTATGATGGTTTAAACAAACTCATTTACTTGTTGCATGTTGTAAGAAATAATCCAGTTAGAAATGTTTAGAACTGTATTAGTCCGTTAACAATTTATTTTGTATAAATTTGTTAATATTGTTGTAGTAATTCATTGACGTTTTAATTTCTAAAGTTCTGTCACAATGGTTGCTAAAGCATAACTCCTTTCAGTTTTCTATTCAGAGGCAGAGAAGAACAAATATTTAATCCTCAATTTTTTCAAGGGATGTTACACCTGATGCTAAAAACAAATGAAAATATTGATTGAAATATTACAAAAAGTCCATTTGCAAATATTTATCTAACATTAGACTAGTTTTTCTACGAAATACAAGTTTTATCGAACACGCATGATACAGAATCTTGTATCACCACACTGTGTTGATACAACATTGGTACACGTGCACTTTAAGTCGGATTTCTCATTGTGACGTCATTAGGGAATCTCCGATTTGTCAAATATAAATAATGATGTCATTGCTACAGAACATATGTCATAATATTTTATAGTTCAGTGTTTTTCTGTGGTAAAATATAATTTTTTCACATCAAGTGTTGTTTCTTTTGTTTAAATAACCAAGTTGGAAATGTTAGATAAAAATATATTATACACAGTGTGTATGTAGAACCCTTCGTATCAGTTCTCGTCTTTTTTTCGTACCTATATCACTACTAGTCGCGCATAGAGTGACAAAAACACGGTGTCCAGAGATTTATAATCTCAAGAGTTAAATGTACTCTACAATTAAATGGAATCTTCAGGCTTTAAACCAGACCCATTGTGTATATCTACACGGCGACAAAACAGGTTATATATTCTTATCTACGACGTTTTAAGAAGACTGAAACTGATGTACTTCCTGTCCTGTAATGTCCAGAATATATTTTGTCATATACCTGGATTAGAATAAATATACGATTCTTGACTTGTAATCAAATTATTACAGTTTCATTATCAATTATATAAAAATATTAATTAACGTAACAAAAATGACAGTTGCATCTACTCAGAAAGATGAGAAAAAAACCACAAATACAAACATCTCATAAAACGCTTATTACGGACACTGTCGTTATTATTCACTGGCATAGTCATAGTGCTATAGGGCAACTATTTTGTCTTCAAAGGAACAACGGACGGTCCTCCAATACACACATTTTTTAAAAGGAAGAACAACATAATAATAAGCTGAATATTAATGCATAACCTACTGTTTTAGATTTTCAGAGCACGTTTAAACTGCGTTGTAACACAACAAATGCCCTTTTGACCTGTGGCGTTAATCTTAAACACGTATCTCATTGTTGAAACATTAGTATTATCTAATTAGAATGACAAAAACACGGCATCCAGAGATTTATTATCTAGGAGTGAAATGTACAATACATTGCAATTAATGGAATCTTTGCTTTCTGGCTTTTAAACAGACCTCTTGTGTATATCTACACGCCGAACGACACAACATACAGTTTATATGTTCTCATCTACGATGTTTTGAGAAAACCAAATTTGACGTACTGCCTGTAATGTTCTGAACATATTTTGTCTTATATCTGGATTAGAATAAATATAAGGTTTTGACTTATAATAAATTACTGTTTCATCAACCATATAAAGGTATTAATTCACACCCAGTGGTTCCATGAAAACTATTTTAAAGTATTACTTTTGAATTGTATTGTTTCATAAAAAATTAGAAGTAACGCATGTCACTATTGTACAATTAAAAAATAAAAACATTGGTAAAATATGTGTAACTAATGATAATCTAATCTAATAAAACACGCGCTATTAATCAGGGTCCTTTAGATTACGATATTAAACATGACATCCAAGGTTTGTTTATTATTATTATGGTTATTTTTTCATTGATTTCTTCATAGAAATGATTTATATATATATATTTTCATGCAATTTAAATAATAATTTCCTGGGTATTAATTATATGTGAATAAAAAAATAAAAATAATCTGAATCCTTACTCTGGTAGCTACATTTACGTCAAAAACTAAAAAAGATTTTCATAAATAAGACTGGTATAAATTATTATCGTTTTCCTAAAGATGAATATGACGATCATGATTTGCATAGGGAACGTTTTTGACAGTGGCGAAGTCTACTATATTCTTTAAATTCATATTTAGACTTCTATACTTAAACAGTTTTATTGCCGTCATCACAGTATTGTTGATAAGATTGTTGTCTCTGTGTCCAAGATTGCTCTGAATATACTTGACGTCCCATAGTTCCATGTTCCTTTCACACAATTTTGGTTACCTAGTTGAAGGTGTAGCTAGTTTAACAGGTGGTGCTTACCCTTCCGGAGCACCCGGCCCCACTTCCCTGGAGGAAGTTCACGTGTTTCACCTAACTTGTCATTTCCAAAGATTTTACTTTGCTTCTGGATTGTGATTCGGACATGGAATAGTATGTTTGTTTTTAATTATGACGCTCACGAAATGCTACAATTGAACACGTATGGCAAACATAATGACTTCAATTTTCCTATTGTCAACTTTGTTTTTCTATGCAGCAATATACCTGCTTAAAAGTTAACAATACAAGAATCCAAAACCACTATCCAGTGCTGTAAAGTTAAAATTAGTATAATAAGTAATAAGCAACATTGTTACATTTTGAAAATGGATATGAGACCAACACTAAATATGTTTTTATGACGTAAAATATATGATCTTGTTACAATGTTTTGTATTTAATGCGTGACGTAAAATGTATTGTCTTGTTGAAACATGCTTTTTATTTAATGATTTTCATAAAAACCATGTCTTATTGAAAACCCTTGTTTTAAAATTACCAAAATAGCCATATACTTAATGTTGACCTTCAAAGGCCCATTTTAGCAAATAAGTAAACAAGCTGTTGATCACCGACACACCATTATGTTTATGTCTGGCTACAACCGATATTACATAAAATTCATAGATTCAGTAAGAAGAAGGATATGACCCATGAATCCATCGTTAGATTATTTATGCGTTCACACGGTTCTTTCCCAAGGATATGTATCTTAATAATTGATTTTGACTAATATAAAAGGTTATAGAAACCCTGACATAACTTGTTTCAATGAACTGTAAGTTAATGCCAGACTAACAAGCGGTCATATGGTATTGGCATTTAAGATTTAACAGTACAAATTTTGTTTGTAATACATGTATAGTATATATCATTCTGAATATGTCGATAAAGTTGATCTTTTGTGTGATGTAAAGTTATATATTCAAATATTAAAATGGTTTCTAAAACATAACTATTCTTTGTGAAACATGTTCCACCGTTGTGTAAGATTCTCCTTGTGGCATATAAATTACATATTATACCAGTTTTATATTTACAGCACTTGACGGCCGTTTCGGAATACAATTCCTCATCAGTAGTGCTTGGCCCAAAATTATGAAACCAAAATTATTTAGAAGATATTGAAAAGCTACCCAAAGGACCAAAGTATATTTTACCAAATTAAATATCAATATTAAATTTCAAATGAAATGAAATACTTTGCATGAGGGAGTATACCTTAGGTTTTGAGAAATTTCAAAAATTATATAAAATAATTATACCAACTTTCCTGGGTGAAGTTCACATCTTTATCTTAAGGTGAATTTGGTAATTTGTTTTTGATGATAATAGTTAGATTCAAATTAACCGAGCACAAACATGAAGTCGATGTCCAGGCCAATTGAGTCAGAAAAACAGAAAATCCAAGCATTTTATTTTAATTTATTATTTCTATTATAATTGAAGTATGTTAACATTAAGGTAGTTCCATTCCATGGTGACGTCGTCGGTTTGTGCGTACGGTCGAAATGTCAAATCTGACGTCTTTTTTATCTATGACGTCACGAATGTGTGGTCTTCGGCGCCTACAGAATTATGGCGGGAACGCTGTTATGCTATCATTCAGTAGAATAATTATCTGCATTCACAAAAGATAAGAATTCACAATATCAATTCTGTGCACTATTTTTAAGAAGAAAATGTATATTGTACATAACGGGAAAAAGTTACATCTACACTGTTGAGAGTACTATTCTAAATAATTGAAAGATTTGAGTACATTGTTTAAATTTTGAAGACGGTATTTTTAATGCCGCTTTATGTTTAGTTTTTCAGTGATTTTAAATACAAATAGTAGGACACAAACTGACGATTTTTCAATAAACATACTGTATGATAATTTTTTTCTCGGTGTCAAAGTTTAGCAGTTTGACTATGCTCTTGTATTTGCGTTTCATTCAGCGGCCATCAAGAACGCTTCATCGATGTATACAAATCCCCTTTCCACTTTAACTGATCTGTGTTGGATAACGGTTGCTATGGGTTTCTATGGATGACAAACCATATAAAATTTAAATTGGTTTTGTTTTGCACAGCCAAATAGCTCACAATCAGTGTTTTTTGTTTACTTGTTAATACCAAACTTAAAACATTGAGTTCATAATAGTATCCTAGGACATTTTTGGTAACTTCTTACGTAAGGAATGAGGCTTTTTCTTGTTTCAGGATTTTGATGCAATTTTATGAAAAAAGTAGCTTGACGACCCCCTATTTTTTGTTTTCGAAAATCAAACTTATAAATTCATGTGCAATATATGTGAAAATCAGGGGTCGTATTCAACTTAGTCTTTTTAAAAATCTACAAAGAAAAATTCCATTGGTCCAAATGATCTTCTTGACATAATGGTTAATTTAAATGCAAGAGACTTTTGGTTTCTAAGCATGACGACAAATTATTAAAGCTTATTTGTTGATAACAGTAGTTATAATTGGATCATTTATGTCGTGAAAATGGTCACCAGGTGTCGCTTCAGAGCTTCTTAAGCAAGTCGAATACCTGCTCTGAAATTTTGGCATGTTGAATGGTTTATGCCCATATACAACATATCAGAATTTCAATATGTGTTTTCAGGCGATTTGTAAAGTATGGAACTACCTTAAATACAGTTAAAATAGATAAATATGTTGGAAATCAAATGCATTTAAAATTCATCATAAGATTTATATAATAATTACTGTTAATTCTCTTTTCCTTTCACATTTTAAAATGAAACACGTCAAACGGAATATGTATCCAGGGAATTTCGGATTATCTTAACATTTTATCACTATCGCTTTCATTGAAGATAATAATCGGTTTATGGATTCTGGGTTCCTTTAATGTTTTTTACACAGCAGAAATTCTGAAGATATTAAGGATTTATTCTATATTTATTGACCGCCAGGGACCAACAACAATGGCCTACATAAGTTACTAAACAGATATACTATAAATATATTAGGCATTATCTAACGGAGAATATGATAACAAACATACAGTTTTTAACAATCAGTCAAATTCAAGTAAAATATTATTATTTAATGGTATTTTGTATCCCAGTGGAGAAACAGAACCCGTATAAACAATGATTCATCTAAACATATTATATATGACAAATGTTTTAACGCGTGACTTTACTAATATTTTGAAAGACTTGCAAATTGAGATATAAAACCCACAGACTTATCCTGTTATCGGCTCTCTGTTTTCTATTATTTTCAGGTTTCGTATTTAATCTCTTTCTTTCAGACATTAAATCATAAAAAGAATATATTCTATAATGGTTCGTAATGTCTCAATAAAGAGCTTGTACATGACACAACTGTTCGAAGACGTACATTCAAAACTGAAAAATCAATCTGTAGCTTAGGGAAATGTACATTGTATTTGTCACTGGAATGCAACCATTAAACAACAAGAAACAATAACTCTAACTACATATGTGGAAATCACAATCCCAAAAGCAAAGAAAAACCTTCAAATCAATAACAAACAACACCAATCCACGCTAACTTGAAAACTGGCAAATTAGGTAAAAACACGTGGACTTCCACAAGAGAAATGAGGCCGGGTTTTCCGGAAAGATAAGCGTCTCCTGTTTAGCTAACAATGTACAACAACATTGTGTTACATCATAACTGACCATCCGGGTACCGAGTTTCCGTCATTTAGGGTTTAAAGCTCCGATGGAATGACGAAATTCTATAGTGTAGTCTTTTGCCCTCAGTCACTTCAAGTCATTATAACTGGAATGACCGCCAGTCTGACAAGCCAGGCTCAGGACAGACTTAAAATATTATTTATGCCAGGTGTCATTTTAAAGATAGGAGTTTGGTTTACATTATTATTTGTTGTTGCCATTTAAACATTTAAGAACCATTGTAAATAAATTCATAGTTTTTGACTTGCTCGAATTAAATTAAAATGATTGCATGGTTTATTATTTAAATGGTTAATGATCAAAGATGACGTGTAACGTAAAATGAATACTTACTTCAACTATGTATATTACAACAGAAACAAACTTGTCAAAGAATACGAAAAATAAACGATGAATCGTTTTATAGAAATTACGTTGTGGTAAAGAGCAATGTCTTTTAAAAATATTTAAAGAAGTTAGAGTTTTTTGTAAACATATTTAAAAATAAGGAATAATATATTTTGTCTTTGCTTTTTTGAAATGCTTGTTTCAAATTTTTCATAAAAGGCTTTTAGTGTTTAAGACTATGCATATACTTTTAAAGGTTTAAAAGACAATTTCTTGCCAGAAAATATTTAAACAACGATTACAATGAATTTCAGAACAAAAACAAATTGGATTTCATTTTGGAGATAAAATTGGTTTAGGCATTTGTTTGGTTTGAGTGATGATTTCAACTGAAGTCGTATTTTCATAATCAACTTTTGAAAATCGATTGTCTGTGACATTTGAATTATTTCACTGCATTTAAAATTCTAAAAACCTATCCCGTATTATAGATTATATAAATGGAATGGAGTATTGCAATTGTTTTCCACCTCAGACAAGCGTTTTTACATATATGGAGGCAGGAAATTGAGAGATGCTGAAGAGAACTGGTGTCCATTTAGAATACCGTTTGATTCGGCAAGCGAATTGACAAACCTTCTCACAATAGATTCTGTTTTGAGTGTGATTCGAACCTAGAAGGTAAGAAACTTTGTGATCCTGATTCGAAACCTGACGCTAAAGAACACTCGACTACCTGATTCTCAGCTTAAAAAAGATATTGTAAAGAAATTTGCATAATTAGAAACAGGCAAAGCAACCAAGAATAGGACAAAGAAAAGAGGTTATCATATGATGCACTTGTCGTCTAATCATATAATCAACAATACACGACAACTCTCTTCTATCATTGCATAATTAAAACTAGTATAGTATGTAATTTAAACCCCTGAGCCAATATCTCTGCTGGTGGCTGGTGCCCCGAGGATATCACCAACTCAGTAGGCAATAATTTCGTATTATTGTCAGAAATATACTATAATTGTCTAAATTTCCTGCAAGTTAAAATTTGAAATTTCTCAAAAACTACGGTATACTCACTCACGCAAAGTATTTCCTTAGCTTAATTTGGTAAATATATATTTTGGGTAGCTTTTCAACATTTTCAAAATAATTTTGGTTTCATAATTTTGGTCCAAGCACTACTGATGAGGAATTGTATTCTGAAAAAGCCGTCTAGTGCTGTAAAATTAAAACTTGTATAATATGTAATTTACAGCCGATACAGCAAACCATGAGCACAACACAAAACAACAAACACAGAGACGAGAAAACAAGAAAAAATCGTACAAAGACCATTGAGTATATAGAGGATATTGGACGAGTGAGGGTTTAATATGAAATTTATTAAACAAGTTAAACATATTTAATAATTGAACGAGTTTAATAGATTTCATATTAAACCCTTACCAGTCTACGATTCTATATATGACATAACTCAAAATACCGAGACACAATGACATGTACATATTATTTGATGCCATATAGAAACAACTGATTTCTGTCTAGGTCAGACAAATCACCTCTAATATAAGAATATAGTTTTATTTAGTTATAGTAAAAGTAAATTAATCGCCTAAAATAAAAAAGACAAAATTAGTATGTAAGTTCAAATTATGTTATATTTTTTTCGAATCCATCAAAATTAATTTTCAAATAATTGGAAAGTCTTCAAAAGTCTAAAAATAAACAACAGACTGACACAGTTTTCATATGACGTCATTAAGCGCGACCTGACCGCTACGTAAATGATGTCATGGTTTTGCTCCACAGATCCATCCATCATAGAATTCCTTTGGGAATTATTTCTTTGACTATACCAATTCCTTCTCCGTCTACTTTTATTTACCAAACATCAAATGCAGTCATTTTGGCCTGATGTAGTAAAAGTTGTGAAAAAAAAATTCCATGAATGGCGTCGGAATATTTTCCCACGCTCTAAACCAATCAGTAGTGTGAGATCTGATTACGTCACACTCAAGTGATATTACATGGATACCTGTGTAATATGAAAAATATTACACCGTTTTATTACATCAATAAACAGGAGAGTTATGTGATAAAAAACAATAACAATATTATGCGAATGTCCTTGTAAATCCTCGACCATCCTCCTTTTTTTTCCAGTGAACGTTAAACAAACATATTGCAAATGTACTGAAAAACGGAACTTCACCAAACAATATATGAATAATACGCATTAGGAAGTAACTTCCCGATTGCAAATATTTGTACAATCTGATGATGACCTATTTATGACCTATTTATACTTTTATGCCCTGTGTACTCCACAATTTACAAACAGCCCATTAAACCATATTTCTGGTATCATCTACTTTGAAACTAATCTAGCTATAGTCTATTAGTAATGTCAAACAATTTAGTTATTAGGTAAAAAAAATTAAGGTAATAAAATAAGAACTAATCAACATACAAATATTGAATCTGTTATCATTTCTTCTTATTTCCCTAAATGGATTTTTGTAATACATGTTCATTGTTCTTCCTTATGTTTTTTGTATGTTTTATATATAAGTTCCAATAAGTTATATTGTTACGGAAATGAAGACCGAGTTGAATTAAATAAGCCCTATGTTTGAGAAATTACTGTGCTGTGAAATTTAGATGGATCGAGAACATCAGACATGTTAAATAACCAGGTTTATAAACCAATACTACAGAAAAAATAAAATAAAAACTAGAAATAAAATACAATAAAATAAATTGATTCACTTAAGATTATCTTTTTCTGTATGATCATTATTATACAACTCTATACCCTTTATATGTCTATATATAGAAATATAAAAACTTATCAATATTATTTTCTCCTAATATATTAGCGCATTTTTTTATACAAGCAGTGGTTTTCATTTTCATGTTTTTAATAAATATATCAAATACTTTTTTATTTTCATGCATAGTTTTTTTAATAAAAACAAAAGTTTCAAATTCATTATTGTTTTTATGTAAATTCGATTAAATCGTTATGCTTTATGATATTATATTGACGTCTGTGTTTTATAAGCCAGTGGGTGGTAAGTATATCAAGAACCAAATAAAGTTGTTCAAATTGTTTAAATTAACTACTTCGGTTATCCAAGTGTTTTAATGCGATTAGGGAAAGCCAATTATAATACTTTTTATTTTTTTCAGATAATTTAAAAGTGAAAAGAATGGCCTTACGATTTCTTCAGTTATCTCCCTTGGTTTACCTTTGGTGTTGCTAGTTGCCTTAAGTGCTTACACAACAAGTGCATTATCATTTGGAACAACAAAAGGGAGCGATTGTGCCAGATGCTTATAGAAAGGGATCCTGTTTCCTGTATACTTTGTGAGACATATGTCAAGGAAAACCTAGCATCATCAGACGAACTGGATGATTCAGACAACATACTGACTGATAAAAGGGCTACCGGATACATCAGGAAAATGAGGAGGACCAACTGTTCGTGCTGTATAATGACACGTCACAGCATGAACTACTGCTGCCTGCGGTGTCTACAAAGCTCGAAACAAATAAACTTCAACCAATACTACTACTATGATTTATACAAAGAAGTATTGGCATTTTCAATATTCACTATTAAGAGTAATTGGTATCCTGAAACGGACGGGGGCTATTTTGTTTTTCGTGGTTTAAGTGATAGGTTTTGTAATCACATATTCACATGCAAATACATGTAGAAACTCATGAGGTAATCAGACAATCAAAATTTCAATGAACTATGGTATGCAGTGGGAATATTTTGTTTTGATTATTCTAGAAAAGATATGGATATTATTTCATAAAGTGTATCATATTGTACTAAAGGGTATCCCTTAAGATCAGTCATTTATCTGCAGTTCTTTCCAATGGAGTATTTGTGAATTTTTGAATAAAATATTTTTTCTTCCTTTATAAAAGGAAAATAATGGTCTTTTGTATTACTAATCAGAATCATATTATTTCTGACATTTATTAAATTTGTCAATGACATCAATCCCACAGTAATAATGACATTATTTTGCGTTCATACTTGGTCAAATATCAGATAAATCTTCATAAAGTGGTTATTTCAAATCCCACATCGTCATTCTAGGACGGTAAAAAAATAAGCTTGTGTACATAGTTTCTTATTTTTTTATAAAGGTTGCATCAATACTGATTTTCGTGAAGACCTCTTGATACCAGCAACTAGCAATCTAGCATCGGAATATACTTGGCAACTATGGCTAGATCTAGAGTTAATGAACAGTGTGTGTGGATTATCAGTGTACTAAGAACATGTCACTATACACAATTTTGTCTTTATATCCTGTGTTCATTCAAAGTCAAGATTTTACTATATATTGTCTCAATATATGCTGGTCTTTTCTGTCTTTTTCTTGTTTTTTATGCTCCTAGTTGTATTGTTTATTGCCAAGCAGTCAAGTACTCGTTTCAGATGCAAATGATTATTGAAGACGTGCTTAATTTATTTTTACGTAAACTTTATAAAAACGAAACAAGCTGCTTGAAATAAATTGTTGAATCAAGGATATTGCCAGCCTAGGCTTAATAAGGGATAAACGTTTAATGGCTTGCCCGTCATCACAATATTGTTGATAAGTATGATACTCCAAATTGTTTTGGAAATAATTGCTTTTACCCTAAGTCCATGTTCCTTTAATGCTATATTTTGATTTTGATTTGGACATAGATTGATATTTTTGTTTTTGGTTTGCATGTGGCGGTTGTAGCTAGCTAGATTGGAGATGGAGTTTTACATATGTTTTACGTGTTAAACTTAATTTGCTGGTTTTTAAAGTGTTTTCATTGCTTTTTTGGAATTGCAATATTGGACAGGGAACAGTGTGTTTGTGTTTGATTGATAATATCGTCATACCTTTATTTCTAATAATCGAATATTAGGTGTGAAATATTAATGACCTCACATCAATAGTCTGAGGAAAGTTTGGTAATTACAGTCAATAACCATTGAATTGAAAAGCACCTGTACATCAAATATTTAAAAAGTTTTGTCGGCAACAATATACAAAGTCGCTGAGTGATCGGTCTTATGTAATTATATAGCAGTTATAACATCATCATAAATACAAAGTGATATACAGCACAAATTAAACGTGATTAAAACACGCAGAGATTCAAACTATTTACCCAAGAATATGTTTTTAAATACACAAGGGTGTGATCATATCATAAATATTTAACGTTTCAGAAGTTGAACCGCTTGTTTATTTCTCTTTATCAGTCGAGACAAGTTCGAATGACATATTGTATGAGGTAAGACAATTATAATATGAGAACTTGTCTCAGTGATACAAAGTCTAAAACGTCAACGGTATACTTGGCGTGGGTATGTGGACAGACTCATTTAATAACTAAATTCAGCAATAAATGTTATTGGCAATATCCATGAACAAAATCGTGGAACAATCGAATAAAAAACTTTCTATTAGGAACAGATATCATATATTGTCTCTGTATTCAAAATTATCCTGGATATAATTCACGTCCAACATTTCCTACAAGGCTCTTTTTCTTAATTTTGATTTCACTCGTTGTGGATGTACCTAGATCAGTATGATGTGCTTATCCTTGCGCAGCACCCAAATGGCTAGGTTTGAATATTTTTCCTATGCTTTTTGGATTGTGATTTGGACATTGACCGGTATGTTTGATGTATAGGTAGTAAAAACTGGTAAATAACTTTTGGTTTAAAATATAAACGTCCTGCATTACACTATTTGAAGTTATCAATTAATGTCTTCAAGTATAGTCAAAAACATACTTATCCATGTCAGAATCACAATCCAGAAGCAAAGTAAAAACTATTGAACTGGTTAGACACGTGAACTTCCACCAGGGGAGTGAGGCCGGGTGCTCCGGAAGGGTAAGCGCCTTCAGTTTAGCTAGCTACATCCGTAACGTATGTAATCAAAATTGTGTGAAAGAAACATTGAACTATGGAACGTCAAACATATTCAGGGCAATCCTGGACCCTATCACAATAATGTGATGATGGCAATAAAACTTTTTGAGAGATTTGATAAGCCTAGGCTTCCAATATCTCTGGGTCAACAATTAATTTGCAACCAGCCTGCTTGCTAAGTTTAACAGAGAATTTCTCCCAGTGATACAAAATCTAAAACGTCAACGGTATAATGGGCGTGGGTATGTGGCCAGACTCTTCCGTAGCAATAACTGAATTGCAGCAAAAATGTAATTGGCAATATCCACGAATAAAATCGTTCAACAATCGAATAACAAGAGCAATTAAAGACATAATGAAACTCCTTATTTGAACAAATATCATATATTGTCTCTGTGTTCAAAATTATCCTGGGTATATTTGACGCCCAACATTTCCAACAATTTCATTATCAATTTTGATTTCACTCTTTTCGGGTGTAGCTATGTCAACATGATGTGCTTATCCTTGTGTAGCACCCAGCCTGACATGCATTGCGGCTTTTCAAGTGTTTTACTTAATTGGCTAAGTTTGAATATTTTTAATATGCTTTTTGGATTGTGATTTGGACATCGACCTGTATAGGTAGTAAAAACTGGTAAATAACTTTGCGTTAGGGAAATAATCGTCCTACTTACAACATTTGAAGTTATCAATTTATGTCTTCAAGTATAGTTGATATTGAATATCTCATCTTATACAAAATTCAAAATTACTGATTGAAAATTGATAATAATATGTGTGAAAAAACATAAAACTGTCAGATGTATTAAGAATGGAAAAAAGTAAATTGCAATTAACAATGCAGAATCCATGTTCTCACTTGTGATATTGCAAATCTACTCTGAAAGACAATAAACGTAATTTGATTCCGAGTACATATGCCGAGATTAATCTACTTCTGATTTGGAGAAGCAAAGAACGCCGGATATCTCTATAACAAAATAACAATATTGCTTTTGTTGCAAGAAAATGCATTTACACGACTTCATTTAAAATATACAACGTGTAAAAACCTCTTTCTCGCTGCTGCTTTAAATTATAAGGACATAAATACAACTGTCACATGCTGTTAGAATGAGCAATACTACATTGTATATATTTTAAAGATCAAACGGAAATATGCGATATCTATGCAACAGATTCTGAATATTTGACATTTGTTGTGTTTACATTTCAGACATTTTGCGACTTAATTCTGAATTCACATTTTTTATATTTTGTTGAGATATTTACACCACATACTTTTTAATCCCCAACATTTGATAAACGGTGTGTATATTGTTAAAATAATGGCCAGTAATGTAATTAAAGTGTTTTAATTGGTCAAAATTATTAAACTTATTTTTCTACAATTACGCTGAATCATACGTTGTAATGTTTGAAGTTTCAATCTTAATTAAAAGTAATGGATACTTATTTATATGAATTTTACCACCTACGATATATCCTGATTAATTAATGTCCATGTCATGAGTTTGTTCTAGTAATGTCAAAATGGTCCCCGAAGCATATGGAATTACGTAAGTTGTCCCTCCTCGGTATCAACAGGAAAACTTTTATAAAGTAAAATTCCCCAGAGCAGGACTAATTTCCACCTACACGAATAATACACTGGAATCGCTGAGAAGAAATTTGTTGTACATAATTAATCACCGATTCGTCTCGTATACGTATTTCTAAATGTATATGTATTTGGTCATGTCAAGTCACAACTTCAAAATCACACTCAATATATAGTTATTAGTTTCCGAGAGGTTCAGTTGTAGATACTATTTAATTCAAGATGCTAAAGTAATCAATTCATTATAATTAATGAGTTTTAAATAATCTCAAATTTGATGATAATTATCAATAAAAAAGCATACCAATCAAAAACAAACTAACGAATTCATGCCCAAAACAAAATCCCAAAGCAAAGTCAAATTTTTAAAAATGGCTAATAAAGTTAAACATGTAAGCTACCAACAGGGAAGCGAGGTCAGGTTGCGTATATTGTTATATATCACATAATCCTCCTGTTTATTGATGGAATAAAACGGTGTAATATTTTTCGTATTACACAGGTACCCATGTAATATCACTTGATTGTGACGTAATCAGTTATCACGCTTCTGATTTACGTAGTGGTCGTGCCTAATTACGTCATATGAAAACTGTGTCAGTCTGTTGGTTTTTTTTTTTTTTAGACTTTTGAAGACTTTCCGATTCTTTGAAAAATAATTTTTATTCATTCGGCAAAATATTATGATTTAAACTTACATACTGGTTATGTCTTTTTTTCTAGGTGATTAATTTACTTTTACTATAACCAAATAGAACTATATTCTTACTTGCGCAGTTAATTTGGAGGTGATTTGTCTGATCTAGATAGAAATCGTCTGTTTCTATATGGCATCAAATAATATTTACATGTCATTATGCCTCGGTATTTTGAGTTATGTGATATATAGAATCTTAGACTCGTGAGGGTTTAATATGAAATTTATTAAACTCGTTCAATAATTAAATATGCCAATCGCCAAGGCTCGTGGCATATTTAATTATTAAACTCGTTTAATAAATTTCATATTAAACCCCCACTCGTCTAAGATCCTCTATATATCAATATAATAAAAAAAACAAACATACTTATCCATGTCCGAATCACAATCTAAGGACAAAGTAAAAACTTTGGAACTCACAAGTTAAGTTAGGCACGCAAACTTCTACCAGGGAGGTGAGACCGGGTGTTCCGGAAGGGTAAGTACCTCCTGTTTAGCTAGCTACACCCGCCATGTGTGAAAGGAACATGGAACTATGGGACGTCAAATATATCCAGGGCAATCCTGGACACAGAGATATCAAACTTATCAACAATACTGTGATGACGGTTATTTGTCTGTAGCAGTTAAGTTAATGAATTATATGGGTTTTCAGTTAATATTTATTTCACCAAAACAGGACTAAAAGATAGAGATGCAGAAATCAATACTTTTGCAATGCGCTTATTATAATAATTACAATAAACGTTATTGTATGCAAACCTTTTTATTCTTCTTTCATCTTTGAGGGAAGTATTTCTCAACCGTCTCAGAAACGAAACCTCATCTGATGTCATTTTGTCATTTTGTTCAGAAAAATCAATCTTGCATTAACAACGGTGTACGATATTTCTATTACATTTTAACAAAATAATTTAACAGCTTTTTTTGTTTTCATGTAAAACTTCAAGACAAATGTTAATTCTTTTAATCGGTTCAATTTAAAGAATACTACAGTCTTTAAATCTAGGAAATGTTCTTGCTTTCTCAATTTTGCTTTGATACGTAGCGGGCTTACATTGCTATTTAGAAAGAGGCGAAAACCCTTCCAGCGCACTCAGACTTAAATTTCCCGTATTCACTTGCTTAACTCTATATTTTTGTTAGTTTTCAAAGTTTTTAATTTACTTTAGGGACTGACATTTGAATATGGACCGGCATTTTTATGGTTGGTTATTAGATTGAAATAAGAATATTGTGGTAAGTTTATATTTAGTTTAATATTAACTAATATTTCTTCTTAGTCTTTTCTCATGGCGCCGATGAGGTCTATAGGATGAAGAATTATACAATAAATCAGACCGTCATAGTTTTCTCTCAGGTTGGTAATATTACTTTAAAGAACTTTATATAACTTATCGTCCACCTTTATAAATTCAATTTCTATTCTTAATGGAATACCATCAAGACTTTGACGTTTAAAATAATGAATTTAATAATTGATGGCTATTCTGCAAGATAATTTTCTTACCACTGTGACACTACGGTTAAAACAAGAGATTGCATGAGACACAGTGTATGAGAAAATACAATATATTAAAACTAATTTGAAGTCATATGTTGCCATGTACTAATTCTGACTACATTATTTCATAATAAAAATTAATGTGGAACATAACACAGTTAAACCGACTGAAAATAAAGAATTTAATTGGAATAATATTATTTCGCCATCATTAATAAAATTTCTAGCATTAAATGGTTTCATATTGCTTTATATCAAGTTGTAAATACCAATAATGGAAACGCAGTCAGTTTTCCGTAGTTAAAATGGCTGCTATCTTTCAGGAATCGCTGTGGTTGATAACAAACGTATTTTTGTACCCACTTTATGGCTAATTAGGTTGTTGGTTTAAATGGCGTTATATTCCCAAGACAATATTATATCATTTATTTAGAAACAGTAATAAGTAGTCTCCGAAAAAATCCCTAGCGCCATCAGTAAAACAATTAAAAAATGGAATTCTCACTTAAGCGATAAGAGACGCACATTCATCAATGATGGTGTATTTTTTTCACAGCTGGAGGCGCTTTCCCTTCCGGAGCGCCCGCATTCACTTTCCTGGTGCTTTACCTACTGTTTATTTAGCCTATTTCGAAGAAAATAAGATCGCAAAATATGTATTTCAATATGACGGGTACCAATTAATGAGTCTTTTACTCACACGAGCCGAGTCGTTACTAAAAAATCCCGTTTCGGCCCCATCCTTGCTTCATATATCATCTTATGCGACAGAATATACCTGGGTGGGTGTGTACAATGATAAAAAAATTAACAAAATGGCGGGGCTCTTTATGTTACGTAGTCATGACGAAAGAGTTGACTATTTACGTAGGTTAGTGCAGCTCAAGAACGGATTAATTTTGGCTTAACTTGGATGACAAAAATTGATTTAATAAAGTGAACTACCATTCTGTGTTTTTAAACTTTGAAAAAAATTGACGTAAATTTAAACTTTTAAACTTATCCCGACCTTTGAGCTACCCTTCATTGTACCACTTGCGAACCTACGTAAATAATAAATTCTTCTGTCATCATGACGTCACATGAAAGACACCCCCATTTTGTCAAAAATTTTACCATTGTAAACACCCATCCAAAATACGTTTTTGTGTATTAAAGGAGTTCTTATGCATAGATTAGATTGAAATTAGGAGTATTAGCAACAACTTGGCTCATGTAAATAAATGATTAATTGATTTTTAACCTTGCCATTCAAATCTTTGTAATATTTGTGTTGTTCCTTTCTCTGCAGCAGAGTAAATAAACAGTAATTTGCCAGTTTTCAAAGTTTCATGGTGCTTTTTGGGATTTGTGATTTGAACATGGATAGGTATGTAGGTATGTCTGCGTTTGATCTGACACGTTGTGTTTTCAATGCTGTCGATAATAAAAACACCAGATTGTGCAGAAGTTACTCACCCTTCTGGAACACCCGGCCTCACTTTCCTGGTGTTTTACTTAATTTGCTAGTTTAACGGTGCTTTTGGGATTTGTGATTTTAAGATGGAAAGGAATGTCTGTGTTAGGTCTAACACGTTGTGTTTTTAATACTGTCGATGATAAAACATCAACATACTTCAGATTGTGCAGGAGCTGCTCATCCTTCCGGAACACTCGGGCTCACTTTTCATTTGGAAGTTCACCTTTTCACTTAATCTGCAAGTTTCAAAAAGTTTTTCTTTTCGTTTGAATTTTGATTTGGACATAGACCGTTATGTTTGTTTTTAATTGCTACTTTTCTTATTCTGTTTAGAAAAAAACATCATTCCAACGCATAATCTTTTCAATGCAAGATTGGTTGAACCGATGAGAGTTATAACCCACATTAAAATACTTTTCCTTTTATTAATATTTTCTTATAGTGACGTCATATTGTTGACAAACATACGACAAACCAATGCTTGAACCCATGAGAGTTATAACCCACACACATTTAAATACTTTTATCTTTTTATTATTGTCATATATATGACGTCATGTTGTTGACAAATAAAACAGAACACACAATACAATGACAAGGCTTTAATGATTCCAAGTTATCCTTTCAAAAATATATATATATCTTTCTTTATTTACACATCAAAAGTTAATTTACCGTGATAAAGAGCTGAACAAAAACTACTATTGATACAATATTATGTACTATGTTGTGTTAATCAGAATCTATTGTTCTGTCTGCCTTTAATATTCATTGAATACCTTGATACTCTTATTACTGAAGTAATCAAATGAATTACTGTTTATTTACCTGATGATGCGAAAAAGTAAATATTTCTATAATATTAAATTGGACACGACATTAACAATTTCCTTTACTTGTACGAGCCAAATTGTTGATAAACATTCTAATTTCAATCTAATTCATAATATGTTAAGAATATTTTGGGTGGAAGTTTTCAATGATAAATGTTTGACAAAACAGAGGTACCTTTTGTCTGATGACGGAAGAATTGATTATTTATGTAGATACGTAGTAGATATTATGAAGCTCAAATGTCGGTTTGTTATATATTAAAATTTACACACCTGGCGGGTGTAGCTAGCTAAACAGGAGGTGCTTACCCTTCCGGAGCACCCGGCCTCACTTCCCTGATAGAAGTTCACGTGTCTAACCTGACTTGTCAGTTCCAAAGGTTTTACTTTGCTTCTGGATTGTGATTCAGACATGGATAAGTATGTTTGTTTTTGATTTTTACATTATTAGTTTACTTAATCAATTTGGGTCACTTGACCTGAAAAAAAAAGCTATTTAAAAAGTCGTCCGTCGCCACTACGTCACATAAAATATCTCGCTTTTTAAATTTGTTTCAAAATTTGTACCATGGTAAACACTCGCCCATGTTGCGAAAATGATATTTTAAGGGTGTAGCTAAGACATCAACAACTCGAAACATGTAAGTAAATGAATTTATAGATTCATGTCCGTTTTGCTATTACATATTTGCGCCGTTTTGCTTTTTTCGACGAAGGGTAAAATAAAATTACTCTAGCTATCGTATAACAAAAATCATGTTTCATATGTTGAAATACATAAAACTTTTAAAAAATACGTGACCATATATTATTTTAACAATAGAGTTGTTTGTCTTTGATTGACTTCTGAACTAAACCACTCGCCACACTCACTGATACCAAAAAAATTGATAGGTCAATTCATGAGACTATCGTTGAAAGAATTAAATCTGTTTTCTTTCTGAACCTTTTAGCAAATTCGTAGCATGGCCATGTATAGAAAATTATATGCCTTGTTATGAAGAAGATAATTTATCAATGTTTTATTACAATAACATATATTAATCATTTTAAGATCATGTCAGAAAAATTAAATCACAGAACTCCAAATGTGAGATAATGTTGTAAATTGTACCAATAAACCATCGAACACAAAACACGTGTTCCATTAAATTGAGCAAACGTTTGAAACTTTCCCACTGTCACTCTGATAGTACTGATATAACAATATGATGCCATGGATTCTCAAGGTAATAATATCAAACATATTGTACTGAGGAAACGTTATCAAAGAAGTAATTGATGTTGATGTAAAATGTAAGTGCATTGTTGGTTTAACAATTATGTTTGTTTTTCACACTAGTCATCATGGATATCATGGAATTTGCTGATGAACAGTGTTGAGTCTTTTGCTGCTGTCCAAAATCAATGCATACTTGGTAACATTCAGAAAAATCTCAAATGACCTATATGACCTTCCAAAATATCAACATACATGTAGTACATGTATATCCAATTTCCTGATATTTATCTTATATACTACTAACAGATTCATAATTCATTATTTTTACAGCATATACATGCATGTCATTCGCAGTTCTTTCATAATATTTTTCACATTTTTATATTTCATCTTTTGTTACATCCATGTTTGGTTGCCATGGAAATGTTTTTAGTTTGATAAATATATAACAAAAACGTTATGAATACAACATATGGCAATACTCAGAGCCTGTAAAACAAAACTCCACAAGATCAGTAAAACATATCAAATAGTTAAAATCAAATACTCGAATTTTGTTGAATGTTTGCTCCTTTCATTGGTAAATGTTGTGCAGGCATTGTTACCATAGCAACAGAAAGATTTGCAGATTGTAAAAAAAAATTTTTACAGGGATTTGTTACATAAGTAGTATTAATAATCCAACAAAATCTCATTCAATAAGCCTGTTTATCTCGTGGTTGGTATCTATTAAACTATCAATTTATAAATTAATAGCAAAAATACATATATGTTTTCTAAATACTATAATTAAAAGCATTTTATAATATTTCATGTGAAACCAAGAAATATCCATGAGGGAAACAAACTCAAATAACGTTCAAAAGCGTATCATGTGACGTCCTATAACGTTTATGCAGAACTACAATTTCTATTTGATATAAAAAAGACAAAATCTGACGTTTAACTGCAGTGACGACGTTATTTTAGGAATACTTTTGAAGGTTCCGCAAACGTTAGAGTATTACACTTGGTACAACAGTGAACAAAATTAACAATAAATAAGTGAATAAAAATAAATAAATAATAAATAATGTTTATAAATAGTAAACAAACACCCACATATTTACTTACGCACGACATAATGTAATGAAGTAGACTTATACGGAATGTTCATTAACTGGCATAGTTATCGCCATAAAGTTATTTATATTCGCACGCGATTCTGTCCTTTGTGTAAGATTGGTTGTTTTGTAAGTTGACCTTGGTGACGATGATGATGATTGCTGATTGGATGACGACATGACAGCCATATTAGAATGATTTTTAACATTTCCATTGTTGATAAAAGGTGAAGATGCTGATTTTACTATTGAATATGATGTTCCCATGTTTGTTGATGTTCTCTGGCGTACAACCGACATATTCATCGCCATTCTGCCTAACTTCCGCTTCCGCCAAGCATTGTTCAAACCACAACAACACCGAGTGAATTCCCTCTTGAAGTTAATGGTGAACATTCCTGGAAACAGATTAGACAATCAAGGTCAATATTGCATGAGCAAAATCTAGTATGCCTCGTTGGTATTTAATAAATTTGACCATCGACGTTTTGTCAAAAAGCTAGCAGTTCGATTTATTTGGAATTTTATCCAATTCCCCCATTTTCGGGACTCTCGACGAAAGGCAGATGTGAACATGCCTACAACAGAAATTGGGTAAATTAAGACCTTAATGGTGGTAAAATTGTAGTACTAAATGTAGATAGACTTGTCAAAAATAGAGAAGAGTATTAAAGTCAGGCCTGCATGCAAATACATAAAGTTAATAGAGATAGAAAGAGAAAAGCGATTAACGTCAGAATGTTGTTTAAAGAATTTGTACGAGTATGTATTTAAATGCATGTCCACATGTACAGTTAATACAAACAGTGGTGCTAGTTTCTCAAGAATAGCAGAATAAAAACTTGTATTATTTAACATAGAACGTTGCAATTGAATAACATATATACATAAAAAGATCTACATTGAATCAAAATTAACAAGCAAAACAAAATACACGACAAACACTGTTACATTGACACAAGATATCTCTGAAAAAAATTCCGTGTTTCTAAGAATACTGGGATGAATTTTTTAAAATTTATTTTAGTGTTTGTTTCGTCTTCACATTCCATTAATTCACCTGATGATTTTCTCAATCTATACTTCAGCAGTTTTTTGGCGATTCAAGATCGAAAAAGATACAAAACCTTGGACATGGATTAGTATGTTTACTTTTTTATCAATAGTGACTTTTCTCTCTCAAACATACAACTTAAAAGGGAGACTAACGAATAAAAGATAAGAACTTCAAAATAAAGACCAGTGACGCTGTAAGTACACACTCTCTGCCTTCATTAGATTATTCCATTAACAATTTTGACAAGCTTCTTTGAATAAATTTATTCCCAAGTCCAATAGACAAAATTCTTAACCTTTACTAGCAATGAGCAAACGCGTTAGAGTATTCAGACGAAATGAAACAATTTAAGCACATGGTCATATTAGTCTTTTATCAAAACCTGTTCGCCAAATGATTTTACCCCAACCAAGAATGGATAAGAAGACTTTTATGAATAAATACGTCTGTTTTATGTCTTTAATAATTATGATGTATGGGAACTATTGTTATCAGTTAGTAAATTTTTAATATAAGGCATTCATCACTTTAATTTGTTATTTTGTTTGATCGATCAGTCCCAGTATGACCGTTTAGATATATAGACAATAAAATAACGTTTTAATGACGATTTGATCATTTAAATTTAGAAACACATATTCCATTTTGTGGGCAGTCAACGCTAAAATCATGGCACATTGAGTTGTTTTTCATATGTGATATATAAAATTTAGATAAAGCATATAAAAACATAAACTATAAAATCAATATCGCGCTACAACAAAAGAACGAATTAAAAGGAGAAAACAAAACCGAATATATACGTCACAGTATTGTTGATAAGTTTGATGTCTCTGTGTCGAAAGATTGCTCCGGATATATTTGACGTGCAATAGTTCCACGTTCCTATCACTCAATTTTGACAAGTGACAGATGTAGCTAGCTAAACAAAGGTGCTTACTCATCCAGAGCACACAGTTTCAAAGATTTGTCTTTACTTTAGAATTGTGGTTTGGACATGGATTGGTATGGGTTTTTTATTTGTCATATACCATTTTTTTAATGTATTTTATGATTAAATTAAAAAAATGGTATATGACATATCAATAGGCACTGACAAAATCGTATCCAGACGTGATGTTAAGAGGTTTTAAAGGAAAGTAAATGGCTTTGAACAAAATTACGTGCTGTATGAACTTTCATTATGCCTTCTGATTTTCCTTTGTAATTTTATGGAATTAATTAAGAAGAATTAAGTTCACTGTGTTGTCCTGTGTTGACATTAAAATGAGGACTTTAGGGTTGAGAAATAACCAGGAAAGCGTAGTTTGAAAAGAAAGAAAAAATCAATACACAGTCAATATTTTCACTTTTTCCGCTATGTCGAAACTATTTTTACAATAGTTACAGAGGAAATATTTGTAATACAAATTAATTCATACACCTAAATGCACAATTTATATTGAAATACGATTTATATTAAAAATGCAACAAAAAACGAAAATAAAACTTATACAATAAAAGAAATTAAAAAAACCCATAAATCCGAGATTAAAGAAAAACCATGTAAAAGACAATGTTTTATTTTTAATTTCCTCTTTGTTTTTGTAATCCAAAAATTACTTTTAAATTTCAGTGTTTACCTCACAGTTGAAGCTAAACATTACCAAATACAATAAAAAAATTAACAACATCAAATAGCGCAGCGGACATTGCTCTAACTTGATAACTTTGAATCAAAACATGTATTTGAAGGAGCTTGTTGCAGAAAATGATTGACATACATCGACAAAGTTTAGCTATATTACATGGTATGGTATGATAGTTAAATCCTTAAAAATCGTATATAGTGGTATAGCTTTTAAAGCGGCAACATCACAACCACAAACGCCATTGTTCTAATTGATCAAAAAAAAAAGAAACCGATTTGTTATCGAAATTTAAGCCCGATTTTACTGTCACTTTTAAGTGAAATGAATTACATTTAAATATGCATTGTCATGTTTGATTTATGAGTAATCTGTAACCAGTTGGAAAACTATATTGAGTTGTAAGCAGAATTCATTTTTGTTATTTCTGTTGTAGTCAAGGTCACAAAAGATTACTGCTTTTCCCGTTTGGACTTTTCTGTATTTTCTCTCTTTCTTTTCAGAGACCAAAAAGGTAAACAGTCCTGATTTGCATAAGAAGTGTGTACAAAATCTGAGTTACGTTTTTGATAAAAAAAAGTCATTGCTGTCTTTAATTATTTTTTGTTATAAACTTTTATATATACAAAAGATATGGTTGTTCTTTAATTTTTTAACTTTCTTATAGATCTTTAGGTAATAAAAAGGTTTTGCAATGCTGATGACCTGGTTGACCTTAGTATTTAGTTTTTGATTGTGTAGATTATAAGACGTAGTTGACAGGCTTTTACTGGACTGGTTTAGTTTACTCTTTAAACATTGGTTATTGTGTCTTTTAATTGTTTGTATTCATTAGCCTAATAGGCTTTCGAAGTTAACCTTATTTTAACCTTTGCGGATTAGTTCGACCTTGCCATTATTATTTTTATTTAAATCATATAAAATAGGTATTGTTTAACTATTTGAAATGGTTGTTATATGTTTTGAATTAAGACTTACAACTAGTTTCTGTACTTTTAAAACAGTGAAAACTTTAAAAATTGTCTACATTAACTTTAGTCATAAATCCACGAAGTGAACATTTTGAAATTTGAAATGTACAAATAATTAAATAATGCATTCATAAGCATATCACAAACAGTATCGTCTTCATGTACAGTACAGACCTATCGAAAGTTAAACATAGAACTAACGAACCAGTGCCGAATCGTTACCCATCTTGGCCCCTTGTTAGCTATGTATATATATTGATAGATGACGGGTGATATTTATCTTTTGGCAGTTTTTCTGCATCTACTTACCTGTACCTCAGCCACTAGACAACCGAGCTACGACTCCCTTAGCATAAGCTCAATGTAAAATGTTCAACAGGTATGTAGCGAACATACAACTTACCTTATCTGTGCATCTCGGCCACTTGACAACCGAGCTACCTTTATCATTAGCTCAATTTTAAATTTTCGACAGGTATGTATCGTATATAAGTTTTTCTGAAACTACTTACCTGTATCTCGGCCACTTGACAACCGAGCTACGACTCCCTTTTTCATTAGCTTAATGTACAATTTTCAACAGGTATGTAGCGAACATACAACTTACCTGTATCTAGTGTACCTCAGTTACTAGACAACCGAGCTACGACTCCCTTTTTCATTAGCTTAATGTACAATTTTCAACAGGTATGTAGCGAACATACAACTTACCTGTATCTAGTGTACCTCAGTTACTAGACAACCGAGCTACGACTCCCTTTTTCATTAGCTTAATGTACAATTTTCAACAGATATGTAGCGAACATACAACTTACCTGTATCTAGTGTACCTCAGTTACTAGACAACCGAGCTACGACTCCCTTTTTCATTAGCTTAATGTACAATTTTCAACAGGTATGTAGCGAACATACAACTTACCTGTATCTAGTGTACCTCAGTTACTAGACAACCGAGCTACGACTCCCTTTTTCATTAGCTCAATGTACAATTTTCAACAGGTATGTAGCGAACATACAACTTACCTGTATCTAGTGTACCTCAGTTACTAGACAACCGAGCTACGACTCCCTTTTTCATTAGCTTAATGTACAATTTTCAACAGATATGTAGCGAACATACAACTTACCTGTATCTAGTGTACCTCAGTTACTAGACAACCGAGCTACGACTCCCTTTTTCATTAGCTTAATGTACAATTTTCAACAGGTATGTAGCGAACATACAACTTACCTGTATCTAGTGTACCTCAGTTACTAGACAACCGAGCTACGACTCCCTTTTTCATTAGCTCAATGTACAATTTTCAACAGGTATGTAGCGAACATACAACTTACCTGTATCTAGTGTACCTCAGTTACTAGACAACCGAGCTACGACTCCCTTTTTCATTAGCTCAATGTACAATTTTCAACAGGTATGTAGCGAACATACAACTTACCTGTATCTAGTGTACCTCAGTTACTAGACAACCGAGCTACGACTCCCTTTTTCATTAGCTCAATGTAAAATTTTCAACAGATATGTAGCGAACATACAACTTACCTGTATCTAGTGTATCTCGGCCACTAGACAACCGAGCTACGACTCCCTTTTTCATTAGCTCAATGTAAAATTTTCAACAGATATGTAGCGAACATACAACTTACCTGTATCTAGTGTATCTCGGCCACTAGACAACCGAGCTACGACTCCCTTTTTCATTAGCTCAATTTTAAATTTTCGACAGGTATGTACTGTATATACATGTATATTGCAATAGCACAATGATGCACTACGGTATATAGTATCGGTTATATATACTCACCATAGACTATTGGATCCATACAGGAATTAGATACAGCAAATAAATAAAGGCCTTTTGATATTTTTGGATCTACCTTTTTGGCTGAATTTCTGAAATATATAAATACAAGTTACTATAAAAGAATATTTAAAACCATATACAAAATACATAAAATCCGTATAGCCAAACAGCATTGACCGGTTCGCTTTCATAAGAATATTTATAAAAAACGGTTCATCGAATACATGAGTTAGTAGTGCTAGGATTCGCACGAATGAAACAAACACATGTGTACCTTATACATCAACGTACTGATCCGTATTAATATTTAACTTAAAGGTCAAGCGGACATGTCAAAGTTGTTTACCTATATATTGAATACAAGCTATTCAATTTTGTGTATTGAAAAAGTATTCGTGGGATGATTGAGGCTCTACAAAAATAATTAAAACTAGAACTGTCTCTTGAGAGCCAAATACCCCCCCCCCCACACACACACATTAAACGTTTTCCCACAACCTTGACCTTTCCTATATGACCTTAGGACCATAAAGATTATTCATGTAAAGTTTTATGACAGCCCTCCAAAGCAGCTATGAGGTATGGCCCTGACACGATTTTACACAAACGGACAGACAGACAGACATTACTATATATCCCTCTCAAACTAGTTTGCGGAGGTATAAAAACACATCATTAGATATCATTATGTCATTATTTCCGGTGACTTGTCTCAGTTAAAAGTCAGGAGTGCTATGGTAAGTAGCATCAACATACGATGGCTTTTGTATTGTTACATAGCATAAGCATTCAGAAGCAAAGTAAAAACTTTGAAAAAGAAATTAGGTAAAACACGTGAACTTCTACCAAGGAAGTAAGGTGGGGTGCTCCGGAAGGGTAAGCTCTTCCTGTTTGGCCAGCTGCAGCCGCCACGTGTGTAATCAAAATTGAGAGAAAGGAACATGGAGCTACAGGAGGTCAAAATGGAGGATCTGTTTGATTAAACAGAAGGAATGAATATTGAAACAAAATCTATGCAATGTGCTTGATAAAAACACCAATACCTTACAAGTATTCAAATTTTAATTTAGCGTGATTTAATTTATTATACTACCATTAATATTAATTTCAAGGTGTTTACAGGTGATTAAAAACCAAGACAGAATTCCAATAAATCAAACCCGTGATAAATACACTCCATGACAACTATAATGAAATTTAATTTTCTCCGCTGAAAATTGAAATCGGGACACTTAAAGCTAATAATTTCTAATCCTTCACTTTAGAATGTAGCATGTCATCCGTCATAGGTATACGGCACCTATTGGCATTAATATGTATTTTATTGGTTGAAAAATGACACTAATTAATTTACTTATGCTATCAACCATTGTGGCTCTTGTAGCAATGCTACTATAGTCTATACATTATTTTCGCCAAAGCATTTCTCTAAACCTTTATGAGATATTTTGTAAATTCAATTTTCTGTATGAAGAGATCTGTCTTTGAAAGGTCAGAAGTTGTATAAAACATTCAGAATGTTGCTGATTTACGTTTCTTTATGATATTGTTATGCGTAGTTTCTGAATATTTATCACATATAAATGTATTCAAAACAGCATGTGACACAATAACTCCAAATTAAGGTAAAGCATACATTTATGTTCATTTAATGAATATTTTGAAAATGTGTCTAGTGATGAAGCAATCAAATACAATCACAATTTACTCCAGCCATGATATTATATCTTATAAAGAAACGCAAGGTAAAAAATAAACTTTACCAAAACAGGCAAGTCGCTAAGTTTGCCAGAGTTGTTCCCCCTTAGTCATTTAAAACCCCAAAGTCAATGCAATCATGACTGAAGTTACATTTTATGATAAAAGCTTATGCCTATAATTGGACGCATGTTTTAACTTCAAAAAATTAAAAAGAACTATAAGGCGGCGAAGTTGTAATTATCAAAAACAAAAATACAAATCCATGTCCGAATCATAATACAGAAGGCATACTAATCCATGTCCAAATCGATACCTAGAAGCAAATGAAACAAACAACCTACTCTATTTCCAAATAAAAACCCAGAAGCAAATAACTTTGAAACTGACAAATTTGATCAAACACGTTAATTTCAACCAGGGAAGTGGGGCGGGGTGCTCCGGAAGGGCTAGTAAGTATTCCTGTTTAGCTAGCTACATCCGACATTTGTGAAATAAAAATTGAGTGGAGGAACATGTAACTATGGAACGTCAAATATACTCAGGGCAATCCTGGATACAGATTGTCCTGGATACAGTGACATTATACTTATCAATAATACTGTGATGGCGGTCATAAACTTTTTGAGGGCCCTGATAAGACTAGGATTGCAATATTCCTGGGGCAACATTTTATTTATAAGCAGCTTACTTTGTTGTATAACTTGATGTCCCCGTAGTGGGAACAAGCTCAGTCTACCATGGCGTATTAATTTATTATCAAACAAATACACCATAAGCAGGAGAAGCAGGTATATTGCTGCATAGAAAAGGAAATTTGACAATAGAAAAACCAAGTATTGAACGTTAGAAAAGTTCAATTAAGTTGTTGATACGGAAATGTTTTCAGATCAAAATTAAACGTTTCTGTTGGAAATACTGATAGGACTATAGTGTGCGTGTGTGTGATTTCTACTGGCGCGAAGAATACACGGGTCACCACGACTTAAGAGAAAGGGAATTTGAAAGAGTTAGGTTGAGTAATAGTGTTTAACGTCCCACTCAAGAATTTTTCACTTATATCGAGACGTCGCTAGCTATAGGTGAAGGTGCGAAAACTTTGCCTGTGTGTTGCGCCGACAGCAGGGTTCTTTATCGTATCACGCTTACCGTGACACGGGACCTCGTTTCTTTAAAGTTCCCATCCGAAACAATCGCGACTTTCGTTTCGTAATGCCCATTTCTTGGCGAAATAACAGTCAATACCCACTTTCGAGTCTTGGGTAAGACCCGACCGGGAATCGAACCGACAACCTCCCATTTACTGAGCGAACACTTTACCAACTGAGATATCGCAGTGGTTTTTCAACATGTGAAAATTTAACGGGAACAAAAAAACTTCTCAGTATTCTAGTAAGAGCCAGTATCTGTTTTGGCGCATTTGAATAAACATTCCAGAGAACATTTGGTACCATCGCAAGTCCTTAAAGTCGAGCTTTTTATTACTATAAATATTATATTTAGAAAGTATTGGAGACGTTTATCCAACACAAATTTTAATTTAATTTTTTTTAACCAATTTTTACTAAATCTTATTCTATTCCAAGTTCCAGATTCAGTTTTAGTCTTTCAGCCGCTCAAAGAGTGGAATATGAAAGGATATATAATACATGTTTACAATATGACATCAGTTGTTATTGAAAACCAAAGACTTTAAATAGGTTATATATGGTTTCAGTATTCTTGTTTTGCTTAGAAAGTATAGTTGTAGCATAAAAACCTAGGAGTACCGGTATCCAATTGCTAAGTAATATCCAAGAGTTATCTCTCTTTATACACTGCCCTCCATAAAATATAGTTAAAGCTAAGGTAAGTAATATCCGAGAGTTATCTCTCTTTATACACTGCCCTCCATAAAATATAGTTAAAGCTGAGGTAAGTAATAGCCGAGACTTATCTCTCTTATACACTGCCCTCCATAAAATATAGTTAAAGCTAATGTAAGTAATATCCAAGAGTTATTTCTCTTTATACACTGCCCTCCATAAAATATAGTTAAAGCTAAGGTAAGTAATATCCGAGAGTTATCTCTCTTTATACGCTGATCTCCATAAAATACCATACATACTCAAAATCTTTACAAATTGAATATTTGAAACATCGTTTGAACTAAGTGTTTTTCAGCTAAATTAGTATTATTATCTCGAAAACTATTTTTTTCTCAAATTTTTTATATTTTAATCCAAAATTTGAAAAATTAAAAAAAAAGATTTTCAAGAAAAACAACTTTATTACATAAATCTAGACCATAAAGTTATCATTTTCAAATACAGGAAAAACTTCAATATTTTAATTGTATGAACAAAATTTGATATGATGATTATAATGTAAACCTATGACAAATATAAATTTGTATAGTTATTTATGGAAGACAGTGTCTTGTTGAGATAACAATCAGACTTCGGTTTTCTAAATTTATCATATTTTCTTCTTTCTTACCTGTCAAACCACCACCAAGCTGACATGACAAAATACGGTGTCCAACACATTACAAATACACTAACTGAAATATAAGGAATATAAATTGATTAAGTACACACTTTGTAAAATTATTATTACAAAAAACCAGGAATTTTATTTTCTCAATTATAAAGAAAGTAATTTTAAGGTTTAAAACTAGCAAATCAAACCAAGAGCACAAAAATAACAAAGAAAAGAAACAGCCGTGAACAATTTACACATTTGAACCATTGACCAATTTATTGCCCTTGTCAGTGGTTGAATTGAGTTATGATGTTTAACGTCCCAGTCAAGAATATTTCACTTATCTCGAGACGTCGCCAGCTATAGGCGAAGGTGCAAAAATTTTGCCTGTGCGTTGCGCTGATGGCATTATACAACAGGGTTCTTTAGCGTGCCAAGCCCACCGTGACACTTGGCCTCGTTTTAAGTTCTCATCCAAAAGAACGTAATGCCGAGTGCTTGGCGAAAAAAACAGTCACTGCCCACTTTCAAGTCTTTGGTCAGACCCGGCCGGCTATCGAACCCACGACCTACCACTTACGGAGCGAACACTCTACCAACTGAGCTACAGCAGTTGAATGTTTGTATTTCAGTTATGTGTAAAACACAAGTGCGGTGTTTAAAAAATCCCGCGATGGGTAAACTTAAGCTTGTAGTATCAGTTCACCCAACAAAAAGACATAAAACGGACTGCGATCGGTGTGGAGGTCCCGGGTTCAAATCCCTTGTTTGCCCGCTGCGCATGCATTTTTCCGATTCCTATTGCAAACATATTGGAAAGTTTTTATTAATTTTTTTAATTGGTTTTAAACATATAATAGACAACGGACATAAAATAATATGCAATCTTAATGAAGCGTTATCTGCTCATTTTAAATGTGTTTGTAAAATCACCAATAGTTCTTAAAAAAATAAACAAAAGGACGAAACGAAAGAATACGAACAGCGAGTTTTGTTCAAAGGTAGACAACTCGAATATGAAACTAGTCACCTAGAATATAGTGTCTAGAAGTGTTGTCCAAATTGTTTTCCATGTTTAATATGGCGCTTGCTGCTTCTATATTTATTATCTGAATGCAAAAGCCAGGACATAGGCAAGTGTGTGGGAAATAGATTAAATAACACAAAGCATTGCAATACATATAAAATCCTAAATGTAAGTTTAGATACGTATTGAGCACATACTTATAAATTGTTTAGGAATTAAAAACTATGCGAATTACACACGTTTCGTAAACGTTTCAAATTGTTTTCTCGTTCTTTGTTTGTTTACAGCATAAACCTGTCGAAAGGGTAACACTAAACAATCAAATTGGTGCCAAATCAGACAGCTACAGTTCGATCAAATCGGTCATCCTGACAGCTAAAGTTCGACCAAATCGGTCATTCCGACAGAGCTCTACAGTTCGACCAAATCGGTCATCTCGACAGCTCCAGTTCGACTAAATCGGTCATATCGACAGCTAAAGTTCGACCAAATCGGTCATCCTGACAGCTACAGTTCAACAACTTTTTTCACCTGGTTTTTCTCTGCAGCTTTTCGGCTACTAGCGCCCTCTATATATCTAAGACAGTTGGCAGCAAAGCTTCGATTGCTCTCCTCCTTTTCGTTAGTTCAATGTTAAACTTTCGACAGGTCTGTAATGTATTACGAGAAGTCGGAAAGTTCATAGAACAGCGTATTCAGCCAAGCGTAACACACATCATCAAGTTTCTTTACTTAATTAGACAACACAACATTCCGCCACTTTAAACATATGAAGTTTATTTGTCACAACATATTTGTGTAATTCTCAAGAGCATTCAAAGTTGGTGACCATCAAGCAATGATGGAAAATAAAAATGTTGAGTTTAGGGCAGTAATAAAGTCCCTCACACTAGAGGGATCAAATGCCAAAGAAATTCACCGGCCAAAGGCCGAGATGTACGGTGACACTGGTCCTGCCTATTCCACAGTGGCAAAATGGTCAGCTGATTTTAAACGTGGGCCCACCTCACTGAAGGATGACCCACGGTCAGGTCGGCCATCTGATGCCATCACAAAGGAAATTGTCACGTATGTGAAGAACCTCATCATGAATGATCGTCAAATTAGGATTAATAACATAGCTAGGGAGTGTGACATTTCACATTGCAGTGTATACACGGTTATCCACTAGCATCTTTGGATGTCAAAAGTATCCGCAAGATGGGTCCCCAGAAACCTTAATGTGCAGGATCGCTTCCAAAGACTCCAGTCAAGTCGGGAGCTTCTTGGCATTTATAATGATAACCCGGAGAGCTTCCATTTACGTTTAGTAACTGGTGATGAAACATGGATTCATCATTGGGACCCAGAAACCAAAAAGAGTCCATGCAATGGAAGCACCCTGGCTCGCCCCCACCAAAGAAATTCAAAACCCAACCATCAGCTGGCAAAGTCATGGCCACTTTGTTTTGGGATTCTAAGGGTGTTCTGTTAATCAATTATAAACCTACTGGAATTTCTATCACTTAGGCTTTCTATGCTGATTTAATGAAGCAGCTGAAAGCTGCTATTAAATAAAAAAGGAGGGGAAAGTTGAGCCGAGGGGTAATGCTTCTTCACGACAATGCTCCTGCGCACAAGTCAAGGATTGTACAAGCAGCGATTCGTGAATGCAAGTTTGAACAACTTAATCACACGCCCTACAGCCCCGATTGGGCACCCAGTGATTATTTCCTATTTAGAAATTTGAAATCCCATTTACGGGGAATCAGATTTCCTGATGATGATGGACTTAAGGCTGTCACAGAGGCATGGTTTCAGGACCAAACCGAAGACTTCTATTTTCAAAGGTATAGGCAGTCTGAAAGAAAAGCGGGCTAAGTGCATTGAGGTAAATGGGGACTATATTGAAAAATAATAATAAAATGTATGGTTTGTTGCGGCAATATATACCCCGTTCTATGAAATTTTTGACCTCCCCTCGTACATAATCGTAGTTGTTTCTATGTCTATATGTGACTAAGGACATTAATGTTAAATAAACGGAATTTATGAATCTTTGATAATCCATATGATAATTGTGAATTTTTTATATCAAATGAGGCATTCAAAATTAGCTAATGTCTTATTTTATAATATGAATTCAAACCTAGCACGTTGCAACATCTTACATTTTTATACAAAAAAATGACCTCGAGCCATATATATGAATTGGAGATATTTTCATTTCTGATCTGATGTCTTTCACCCCGTGTCGTGACAAATCAGATGTAAATACACATATTTAGACGAGAACAGTATCAAGATAATTTCCAATTAATGCCACTGCCAATTGTGTATATTGTCACGTGATATATCCCAATGTTAATGGAGATGCTTATCAAAGCCAAGTTAAGTGTCATTCAAAGAAAAGCAATACTTCAGTAGCAGGTTCAAATAATGTTTACTACGACTGGTTTCACGCACAATGAAGTATCATGTTGCTTTCTTCATGCTGATGTGTTGTTTTTTTTAAATCTAGAGCAAGAAACTGGCTTCACACGACTTACACATATCGCCACAGGCTGATATGGTAAAATCTCATTGTTTGTTCCTCGATATTTTTGCCATATCGATAATCACCATATTTGCCCCGCGATTCATTTCCTCTGGTATTTTTCTTTTATAAATTTCCCTTTTTTTTGTCGCCAAATCCATTATATAACTGCTCAGTTTGACTTCACAAATGCTTGCAATGAATCGTGGTCTTGATTTATATTCGGATCCAAAGCATACTGTTTTATAATTTATCTTCAGATACCATATTTGACAATCTATCACGAGATGAGTCCCCTTATAAATCGGTTTTAAGTAAATTAAAAAGTAACATCACTCAATTTAATTCAACTTTCATATCCATTATATTCGAGTCATCCGTGATAAATAATCATATTACTCCTTTAAATTCTTTTTCAAAATACAGGACATTTGTTTCACTTAATCACTTTATTAAGAAACATGAGGATCTTAACGTTAAAGCCATGTTTCTTATATGCCAATTTGTTAGTAGATTTATCTTTTCCTAAGTGGTAATACGTAACCCTAGATTAAGACTGATGGCTATATGTTTGTATTTTTTAGCAGTTTTTCCGTCGTGTTAATATCCTATTCTGACTTTCAATAACACAATTCTTTATTTTCATGGAACTATAAATCGGTCATTTTGACATCTAAACTTAATAAAGTGTTTTAGGTTTTGCGTGGTGGTTTTTATCATCTGGAAGTGTCGGTGTCATTTTATTGTATAGAGACAATTATGGAACCTATCTTAACGTTGTGTTTAGCTATTCATTTTATTCACCAAAAAAAAAAAAAAAAAAAAAAAAAAAAAAAACCATCGAAACCAATGGTTTTAATGGTAGCTATGAATGTCATTGATCACGTGACTTTAAACGGATACACGTGGAACATCATTTGTTTGGCTGTTGAATGAATGAACACATTTGTCGTAAGCGACAAGTATATTTAAGCATTGCCTTTAATATTTGTTCGGTCTATTTAAAAATAACAAGAATGTAGATAGTGGACTTTGCAGAAATGCGGGGTTATGGAAAAAGTGCACAGTTTTCATTCTAGGTATTTCTCAATGGAACAAACAAAATTTAAAGGCAATGCTTATAATTCAATTACATGAATAAAGAGAAAAAAATAACAAAGTGCTATGCCAAAAAATGAAGTTTATCAAATAAATTACTTCAAAGTGAACACCAATGACATATGTGAATGTATTTATTATCAGGAGGCAACAACAAATCAGGTCTACGAGGAAATAACCATAAATTTTAAGCCAATCAGAATGCTTGAACATTGTAAAATTGAATTAACTGGTCCTGATCCCAATATACGTTGTGTTTGATGCTTCTTTCTATCGTTTATTTTGTGTTTTTGGTTACATTAGCTGTTCAATATTACTTATAATCGAGATAACAATTGTAAAACATTTATGTATTTCTATAAATTTTGACATCAAACAAATTGTCTTCTGTTATATAAACTTGTCAAACGACATGTAAACATGTATACACCAATCTCAATATGCATTTAAATACTACTTTTTTTTAGAAGGCGTTTTCTACAATTGGCAGGTATGCTAAGGCTGTCTCAGTGTTTCCTACCTCGGCATAAGCGTCTACTTGTACCGTGTTTACTCTATGCCTACATACCTATAACTAACGTCATTTTTACTATATGCCTACATACCTATAACTAACGTCATTTTACTATATGCCTACAAACCTATAACTAACGTCATTTTTACTATATGCCTACATACCTATAACTAACGTCATTTTTACTATATGTCTACATACCTATAACTAACGTCATTTTTACTATATGTCTACATACCTATAACTAACGTCATTTTTACTATATGCCTACATACCTATAACTAACGTCATTTTTACTATATGCCTACATACCTATAACTAACGTCATTTTTACTATATGCCTACATACCTATAACTAACGTCATTTTTACTATATGTCTACATACCCATAACTAACGTCATTTTTACTATATGCCTACATACCCATAACTAACGTCATTTTTACTATATGCCTACATACCTATAACTAACGGCATTTTTACTATATGCCTACATACCTATAACTAACGGCATTTTTACTATATGCCTACATACCTATAACTAACGTCATTTTTACTATATGCCTACATACCTATAACTAACGTCATTTTTACTATATGCCTACATACCTATAACTAACGTCATGTTTACTATATGTCTACATACCTATAACTAACGTCATTTTTACTATATGCCTACATACCTATAACTAACGTCATGTTTACTATATGTCTACATACCTATAACTAACGTCATTTTTACTATATGCCTACATACCTATAACTAACGTCATTTTACTATATGCCTACATACCTATAACTAACGTCATTTTTACTATATGCCTACATACCTATAACTAACGTCATTTTTACTATATGCCTACATACCTATAACTAACGTCATTTTTAATGTTCTTGTTCTTGCTTTTTCAATATTTCCGACTGCTGAACGTCGTAAGCGACCTCTTGATTTCTGTGATAGGTTGTGTGTTTCCTCTAAAAATAAAAAATAATACAATATCATTTAACAAATTTATTATACTGTACAGTCGTTTTCTCAAATTTGTCAATTTTGAAATTGCATTGCACTCTAAATTGCGACATTATCAAAAAAAAAAAAAAAAAAAAAAAAAAAAAAAAACCCACTCTCAAACTGCCAGACTACAAAACAATGGTTCATATAGGGCCAGTGTAGTTTCATGCAACTGTTATAATTATTCAAATAAAAGATACGAGCGATTCCATTTTCTCTGCTTCATATTTAGACTTATACCTCAATCATAACGCCCATAAAGGCTACATTTGAAACTTTATGACAAACGTGATGACTTCAATTTTTCTATTGTCAACTTTCATTTTAATGCAGCAATATACATGCTTCTTCTGCTTATGGTGTAGTTGTTTTCCTAATTTATACGCTATGAAAGAGCTTGTTCCCACTAAGGGTACTTTGTAGAACGAAGCAGACTGCTTGCAAATAAATTGTTGACCCAGGGATATTGCAAGCCTAGGTTTATGAAGGCCCTCAAAGGGTTTTATGGCCGTCATCACAATATTGTTGTTAAATTTAAGATCTCTATGTCCAGGATTGCTCTGGATATATATTTGACGTCTCATTGATTCAGATTCCTTTCACACAATTTTGATTACACAATTGGCGGTTGTAGCTAGCTTAACAGGAGGTTTTTACCCTTCCGGAGCACCCGACCTCACTTCCCTGGTCAAAGGTCACTTGTCTAACCTAACTTGTCAGTTCTAAAGCTTTATATTTTTCTTCTGTTTGTTTTTTGATTTATGGTTATTATAGCCACATATTTGCTTTTAAAGTTTAGCTAACCGAGATGTCACAAGATTACCTTGGTACAAGTCAACAAGAGTACCTCTGTACTCTAGATCTAGATCCTAGCATCATTATTGTTACCGCTACACATAAAAAAATCCAGATTTGTTTATTAAACATAATTTTTTTGTTTGTTGAACTTGATTAAGCTTTATGTGCATATATATCAAGACAATTTTACAAAATGAAAAATAATGTTCCAACCTAACCAGGAGTTATTGCAATGATATGCTGATTGGTTTTGTTTTCATTTATACAGGAGACTGGCTCATAACAAACAATTTAATTCAATAACAAAAACCCTGTAAGCTTTATCAAGATGAAAAATCCGTTGTTTTATTGTTGTTGTTGTTGTGTGTTATCAATATTTTTATATTAGGTTTGACATTTGCTCATTTCATGCTTGCTGTATATAAAGCTATAAAGATAAAAAGCTAACTGGTAAGATTATATCTTAAGAAGAATGTATCCGTATTGATCTTTATACTAGTTCTTTCAGATAGAAATATGCGATAAAAACAATACTTGACAAATGCAGCAACCAGCAGCAACTCAAAACAAGATAAAAATGTTATAAGAAACAAAACACAAGATAACAGATATCACCGATTAAAAACATCGATATTAACAAAGTTAAATGCTGCATCGAAGGCAGATTCATATTGTCAGGCCCAAAAACACGAATACACTTGACACACCATTGCATTATAAACTATATATGACAGGTACATATTGTTTTGTCAGAGACTAATCTCTATATATGTAAATTGAGATAATTTTATCCCATCAAAAAATCTTTAATTTCATCAATGAACGTCAACAGACCAGCATCTGTCAGGTAGAGTTTTTTCTGTATAGACATTATTCTGGATTTTAGATAAGGATATTGACTTTTTTGGATGAAAATCAATAATAAATATTATATATAACATTTAATTTGAAGTGTTTTATATGCCATAAATACAGCGTTATCCACACGACAAAAGTACCCTTCCTAAGCCGAGTATTAATTCAGTGGTGTCCATAAATGTTTCATTACGTACTATGTTTTTTATTCATTCGTTTGTTAAGTCTTGATCTTTGTTACATTTATACATTCAGAAATATGTTTTTTTTGCGACAAGGGTACTTTAATTAATTGTAAAGCATTTGTTGTTAGTGACTTTCACTATAGGGTGTAATCAATTAATCACACTTGAACATTTATAGAATGATATAATGTACTTTCGTCATTTAAACTATTTTTAGGATGTTAATAGAAATCAAATACTTAGGAGAGTATTTAAATTAATGTTCTAATTGCCAGCATGGAAATAGAATTATTTGATCTAATGAACACTAAATCTTGACGGTAATCACGTATGATTGTTTTGCTTCAATAAACTATTAGGTAAAGTTAAGAGACGAAATTTAATTATTGTCATTTAAAACAAGTAACACGTGTTTTGTGTTTCAATAATTCATTATGTTTTATTGTAAAAGCAATTCGTTTTTAGCAGCATTTCAACTTGGAATATCAGAAATCAATCAATAACAAGATAGTTGTTATAGCGATGCCTTCTTGAAATAGAAGAACTAATCTCGTAAGTTTTCCGAAGTTGTTATTTCAGCGTATTTTTCTTAAAGTTTTTATAGATATTTTTGTTAGTATTACTATTTTTCGATTGCACTGTATAATTACATTAAGGTATACACAACAAAACCTATTAAAACTTGACAAATTTAAGGGATGCGATGCCTTTGTCAATACAAAAATTAAGAATATATAGAATATATTGAGGAACTTTATTTTTCCTGTGGCGTATACGTATATATATAACAACAATTCTAAAAAGCTGTATGTGTATTCAAATCGAAAGCTATAATCGATGGTTCCGACCCATCATACTTTTTCTATCATTCTTGAATTACACAATCATGTATATTAGATGTACTCCTACTATATATATCATGTAGCCACGATATGATCTACTAGATTAGTTGATTAAAATATGTACATGTATCTACCAAAAACAAATATACAAGTCCCTGTTATTGTGACAATACAAAAAATAAAATAAATAAAAATCAATAAATAAATAAATAAATGAATAAATAACTCAAACCAGGGAGGCAAAGCCGTGTGGCTGCTGTTTTACCAGCTTTACCCTCCCCGGAAGGGGAAGCACCTCCTGCTTAGCTAGCTACACCTACTACATATAAAATCAAAATAGAGAACGGAAGGGAACGGAATATGTAACTTTGGTAAGATTGTGTGCATGTATCCAAGTACATTTTGTTATTTGTTTACTATAGAAACACATGTAATACAAAGGCTACATCATTATTATACAATCTGTACAATAAAGCTACATGTACTAAATGTACGAGGTATTTGCGTTTTAGGAAACATTTCCTTGACCTATTTCGAATGAATAGCAGTTAGAAATTTTAATTAAGTTCGAAAACCATCTTTATTGTCTAAATCTGTAGTATTCAAGTTAAGATTGGTATGGTTGATTAAAATAAAGGAAATGAATGAAGTGAAAAGTTATAATCATAAGCTTGGCCACATTTATCAGGATTTACAAAATTGGTAAAATACTTATTCCGCATGAAAACTGCGTACTAATTTAAGGTGAATTTGTTCATATTCATTCTCAAGTTAGATTACACCTAGTAGTAGGTGTAAATAGCTAAACAAGAGGTGCTTACGGAGCTGGTGCAATTTGATGTGTTTCACTAAAGCCAGTTTTCAAAGATTTTACTCTTTATTTTTTAATGGCGATTTGATCACGTCATTATAATGAACAGGTGTGTTTATTTTTAATTGTTCTTGAGAAGCGTTATATCCAATTTTGACATGTTTTACATTTTAATAGTTTAATTTTCGAATCATACGGTTTACTATAGATCATAAACCCTTGAATACAACTAGTGAATAACATCGTACATAACAGACTCAGTTTATCAAAAACATAACATAACATTGTAAAATGTTTTGATTAATTTCGCGAAAATGTTTTATGATAAATCCCGAAAGAACGACTACCGTCAGTTAAATGTATTAATATAATCCAGTTTCTCCATGTAAAGCTGTTGACGTCAAAATGATGTTAGCTCAATAAATTTCGCCATTTCAGGCGAGCAATGAGCAATGAGAAATAAAAAAAAAAAAATACTCTAAGGTAAAACAATTTAAAGTCAAACAATGCCTACTGAGATTATAAACTACAGAATTTGAGTTTAATATAAGTTGTAATTTTACTGGAGGGCAAATTGGATTTCGCCAATGTGCAACTTATACCCCTCAACGTTTGCACGGAACGATTATTTCGAATTCATATAGAATCGCATCAGTTGGCGTTTTCCCACAGACGACGTTAATGCGGGAATTTGGGACATTTACGTTTTCCAAAACATGCCACACAAAGGTTTAGAGGTAGTGATCAAGTGGTGCACTGATGAACTCGATTGGACAATGCTTAACACACGTGTATTATACCTAATATTATATTTTGGAGAGCACTGCATCTTGAAATAAAAAAATGAAAATGAAGTCTAATTGACTTGTCAAAACACATGAACAATTTACTGATATAGGAGTTGTCCAACTTAAGTCAGTTTTCAAAATTATATTTTTTTAATTGTGATTTGAATATGTAATTATATATGAATAGGTATGTTTGTTTTTAATGCGTTATCCCAAACTTTTTAAATGTTTTTAATTTAAATAGTTTGTGAACTGTTCCAATCATTCAGTTTACTATAGACAATATAACCTTGAAAACAACCAGTAAACAACATCGTTCCTAAAATACTCTGTTTTTTTCATAACATAACATTGTAAAATGTTTTGATTATTTCTCGAAAATATTTTTTTGTGATAAATCCCAAAGGAACGACTGCCGTCAGTTAGATATAAATTGTTAATTTGTTGACGCCAAAATTATGTTAGCTCAATAAATTTCGCAATTTCAGGCTTCGAGAAGCGAAAGCAATGAGAAATGTAAAAAATAAAAAAAATACTCCCAGGTAAGATAATTCAAATCAACAATGCCTTTTGATATAAAACATTCCTAGAGAATTTGACTCTAAATTTCAATTTTACTGGATTGCAAAACAAACTTTACTTTTGTTTTTTTGGACTATGTACTACCTAATACCCATAAACGTTCGTGCAAAACGATTATTTCCGTTGGATATAAAATAGTGACGCGTTATCTCCAACTTTCGGATTTTTTTTAATTTCAGTAGTTTTGGAACTGATTCCAATCTAGATGATATAATTTTGAATACAACTAGTAAACAACATCGTATATCAAACACTTAGTTTATCCATAACATAATATTTTAGAACGTTTTAATTAATTTCACGAAAAGATTTTTTTGTGATTAATCCAAAGGAACGACTTTCGTCACTTAAATGTAATAATATAATACACAGTTTTTCCAGGTTAACCTGTTGACGTCAAAATAATGTTAGCTCAATAAATTTCGCCATTTAAGGCTTCGACAAGCGGAAGCAATAAGACTGAATATTAAAAATGAAAAATACTCCTAACTTAGATAATTCAAAGTCAACAATGTCTTTTGATATTATAAATTTCTATAGAATTTGATTTTAATTAAGTCGGAATTTTACTGGATGACAAAACAAAGTTGACTTTTGGAATCCGCCAATGTACTGCTTTATTCCCCACTTAACGTTTGTACGGAACAACTATTTCCATTAGAAATGAAATCGCATCATCGGTTGACGTTTTCACACAGAGACGAAGTTAATGCGGGAATTTGGAGATTAACGTTTTCCAAAACATGCCACAAAAACATTAAGAGGTAGTGATCAAGTGTTGCACTGGCGAACCCCAATGGACAATGTTTTACTCGCGTGTATTGTATTATACCTCGTGTTATATTTTGGAGAGCATTGCATATGGAAAAAATGAAAATTAAGTCTAAAGTACTCTGGAAGCACTAACACCAACCATATGGAACAATAAAACTTGTCAAAACAAATAACCAATTTAATGATATAGGAGGTGTCCAGTTAAAGTCAGTTTTCAAAATTATATATTTTTTTAATTGTGATTTGAATATGTAATTATATATGAATAGGTATGTTTATTTTTGATTGTTCTTGAGATGCATTATCTCAAAACTTTTTGGAATGTTTTTAAGTTTAATAGTTTGTGAACTGATTCCAATCATTCGATTTACTATAGACAATATAACCTTGAATACAACCAATAAACAATATCTTTCCTAAAATACTCTGTTTTTCATAACATAACATTGTAAAATATTTTGATTATTTCTCGAAAATATTTTTTATGATAAATCCCAAAGTAAAGACTGCCGTCAGTTAAATATAATTGTTACCTGTTGACGTCAAAATAATGTTAGCTTAATAAATTACGCTATTTCAGGCTTCGAGAAGCGAAAGCAATGAGAAATGTAAACAATAAAAATATAGGTAAGATAATTCAAATCAACAATGTCTTTTGATATAAAACATTCATACAGAATTTGACTTTAATTTTCAATTTTGCTGGATTGCAAAACAAACTTGACTTTTTTTGTTGGACTATGTACTATCTAATACCCCTAAACGTTTGTGCAAAACGATTATTTTCGTTGGATATAAAATAGTGACAGTTTTGGAACTGATTCCAATCTAGATGATATAACTTTGAATACAACCAGTAAACAACATCCTACATCAAAGACTCAGTTTATCTATAACAAAACATTGTAGAACGTTTTAATTAATTTCACGAAAATATATTTTTGTGATAAATACCAAAGGAACGACTGCCGTCAATTAAATGTATTAATATATAATCCACAATTTTTTCAGGTTAACCTGTTGACGTCAAAATAATGTTTGCTCAATAAATTTCGCCATTTAAGGCTTCGACAAGCGGAAGCAATAAGACTGAATATTAAAAATGAAAAATACTCCCAACTTAGATAATTCAAAGTCAAAAATGTCTTTTGATATTATAGATTTCTATAGAATTTGACTTTAATTAAGTCGAAATTTTACTGGATGACAAAACAAAGTTGACTTTTGGAATCCGCCAATGTACTGCTTTATACCCCTTAACGTTTGTACGGAACGACTATTTCCATTAGAAATGAAATTGCATCATCAGTTGACGTTTTCACACAGAGACGAAGTTAATGCGGGAATTTGGAGATTAACGTTTTCCAAAACATTCCACACAAACATTAAGAGATAGTGATCAAGTGGTGCATTGGCGAACCCCAATGGACAATGTTTTACTCACGTGTATTGTATTATACCTCGTGTTATATTTTGGAGAGCATTGCATATGAAAAAATGAAAATTAAGTCTAAAGTACTTTGCAAGCACTAATACCAACCATATGTAACATTAAGATATGTCAAAACAAATAACCAATTTACTGATATAGGAGGTGTCCAGTTAAAGTCAGTTTTCAAAATTATATATATTTTTTTAATTGTGATTTGAATATGTAATTATATATGAATAGGTATGTTTATTTCTAATTGTTCTTGAGATGCATTATCTCAAACTTTTTGGAATGTTTTAAGTTTAATAGTTTGTGAACTGACTCCAATCATTCAATTTACTGTAGATGATATAATCTTAAATACAACCAGTAAACAACATTGTACATAAAATTCTCAGTTTGTCCATTACATAACATAACATTGTAGAAAGTTTTAATTAATTTCACAAAAATAATTTTTTTCGTGATGAATCCCAAAGGAACGACTGCCGCCGTCATTTAAATGTATTGATATACTAGTAATTGTTAAGCTAGTGAGGTCAAAATAATGTTAGCTCGATAATTTTAAAGCTTCGACAAGCGGAAGCAATGAGAAATGTAAAACAAATAAAAATAAAAATAAAAAATACTCCCAGGTAAGATAATTGAAAAGTCAAAAATGCCTTTAAATATAAAAACATTTCTACAGAATTTGACTTTAAGTTTCAATTTTACTGGATTGTAAAACAATCTTGACTTTTGGATTTTGGACTATGTACTATCTTATACCCCTAAACGTTTGTGCAATCAATTATTTCCGTTGGATAGGAAATCGTTACGCGTTATCTCCAACTTTGGGATGATTTTAATTTTAATAGTTTTTGATCTGATTCCAAATTAGATAATATAACCTTGAATACAACCAGTAAACAACATCGAATATCAAAGACTTAGTTTATCCATAACATAATATTGTAGAACGTTTTAATTAATTTCACGAAAATATTTTTTTTTATGATAAATCCCAAAGGAACGACTTTCGTCACTTAAATGCATTAATATATAATCCACAGTTTATCCACGTTAACCTGTTGACGTCAAAATAATGTTTAACCAATACATTTTGCCATTTAAGGCTGCGTCAAGCGGAAGCAATGAGAAATATAAAAAAATGAAAAATACTCCCAACTTAGATAATTCAAAGTCAATAATGTCTTTTGATATTAGAAATTTCTATAGAATTTGACTTTAATTAAGCCGGAGTTTTACTGGATGACAAAACAAAGTTGACTTTTGGAATCCGCCAATGTACTGCTTTATACCCTTAACGTTTGTACGGAACGACTATTTCCATCGGATATGAAATCGCATCATCAGTTGACGTTTTCCCACAGTTACAACGTGAATGCGGGAATTTGGGACATTAAGGTTTTCCAAAACATTCCACGCAAACGTTACTGAGTGGTATTGGTCAAGTGGTGCACTGGCGAACTCGATTGGGAAATGCTAAACGCACGTGTATTATACCTCATTTTATATTTTGGAGAGCATTCCATCTTGTAAAAAAAAGAAAGAAAAGTCTACATCACTTTGCAAGCACTAATACCAACCATATGTCACATAAAGACTTGTGAAAACACATAAGGAATTAACTGATATCCGCTAAATGATATAAATGTATGAGTATCTCATTTAAATCAAGTATCATCTTCACAACTTGAAAGAACTATAAAGCAGTGAAAAGGTCATATAAATAACACTGTCTTAGCGAAATCGTTGAAAAAGTGATTAATTTAAGAGTATTTCTGTTATATATTATAAACAGTATTATTTTGTTTTGGCAGTTATGTCTTCTGGAAGTGAAATATTTTAAAGTAAAAAGGTGTTTGTAACTAATAAATATGGTAATAACTATGAGCTCTGAGGTAGGTAAAGATGTAACTCAACTAAGATGAGGAATTATTTGTAATCCTTAGTGCAATAACTTTTATTTTTTTAACCAGGTATGTTCATTAACACACACATGAAGAGGACTTATAAAATTTATCGAAATTATGTTTTTAGTTTCATTTAATAATTTGAAAGCCAGTTTATATGTAATTAACTACTATAACATGGGTGTGGGGTATTGAGGTCACAACAGTTAAACAGCGGTGATTTAATTAAATTTGTGTTTTAATGTTATAGTTATCCATCTTTATTATCAGTTCTCCAATTTGTAAATTAATAAGGCTTATATCTATTTTTTACATGTTTTAATCTTTATTATCATTTTTCCAATTTGTAAATAAATTGGGCTTGTCTCTATTTTTAAACATGTTTTGGTAGCGACTACTGGTTGTGAGAACGGTTGTAACCCTACATAGATACAATTAAAAATTACAATATACTACACCATTTTCGCGTGTTTATCTTAATTTACTAGTTTTTCTTTTTAAGTTTTTACTTTTTTGTATTGCTATTCGAATATGGACTGGTATATTGTTAGATACCATATTGATTTTAACGAAAGTAATATCAGAATGATGTAAATTTATTACATAAACAGACTCTTAAATTATACAGGGGACGTAAAACAAATGTAAAATTTATACATCGTGTCCATGTGTCAGTTGATGGCGCCAGTCGCCTTAGGATTCATACTAAATTTCAACTATATTATTTTCATTTCTATCATAGCAATATTTAGAACATAGAGGGAACTTATAGTTATTAAATAAATCTACATTCAATATTTATAGAAAATACATGTATTATGTTTTAAGAAGAATTGATAACGATTTAACTTTGCACCAACAATATTGTTCAACTTGCAAGGATTCTCATACTATACGTACAATGAAAATTCCATACTGACCGACTCAATATCCATCTTCAATCAATATAATTAATTTCATGTATTTGCTTCACTCTTTTTCTAGTCCATCGTATATATATATATAATATATATATATATTATATATATATATATATATATATATATATATATATATATAATATATTTATCAATCTCTTAAATCGTCAATCAAACTTTTTTCAGAACCGTCTTTGGGGCCTTGGTGGTCGAGTGGTTCGTGCGCACATGGATCACAGCGGCTCTCACGGTCTAAGTTACAATCCCGCTCTGGCAGATCTTAAATGCAGGAAGTTCAAAACTTTGCCAGTTCGCTTACCGAAGTACAGTTACTCCGACCATTCCGGGTCCCCGCACAAATCCAGAACTGACCGCCTCGATATCAGTGACAGAATCTTGAATAGGGCGTAAAACACCATAACTTCATTCCACTCAGTTCCTTTTTTCTTCATTACAAAATCATCCGATAAGTATCTTTCTAATGGTGGAGTTTTGTGTAATGGTCATTATTTCCCGCCTTTTATTCTGTAATCAGGATTTGTTACATCATGTCTATGCTATAACCTGCTATAACGATCAAGTAATTCCATTCGATGTAAAGAGATAGAATTATCGTAATTAATTACAAGTAAAAATATAAAAAAAACCCAATCAAATTCCGGTAATTGTATTATATTGCCGCTATTTTAATGTTTGAAATGGAGTAATAATGACAGTATTTACGGTATCCTTGGTCTTTTATTGAGCTTCAAAAAGCCAAGGACACGTTCATTCATGTGAAATGTTCTAAACAAATCCTTGTGTACGAAAGCGTGCATCGGAAAATGTGTATTTTTCCCAATCCGCCATTGTGTATGATTTGGTATTTTGCAGTGGTTACTTAGTAACATATATACAGTTCCGTATTTTTGAAATCTTTTTGCTTGTGCCTGTATTGATATCGACCTAAATATCTTTTATGCAGACCATATAAATTTCCGCAATGCTACAAAACTCAGCAGCGTATTTTGTTGTGGTCTGTTCGTGTAACACATAAGCGTTTCTCTTACAATTTTTTTTAGTTCACTTGCTTCTGATCATGATTCGATATATATTTGATAATTATTCATTTTTAGGTTATATTATCACCATATTTGTCTATAATGTGTAATTAAAACAATCATGAGTAATATATATGAGTTACTATAAATGCTGACATTCTATATATTTACCGTGATACGTGCGCACTAATACAAACTCAAAGAATTAGAACCACATGAACCTTCGAGAAGATTAATTTTGAAAATTATAGGAAAAATTAGCAATGTTTTGACAAATCAAACAATCCCTTAATCTTTACACCGTTAAAACAATATTTTTTACAAACCAAACATTGTTTTTAACTTTACACGATTATAACGATATCTTCATTTATTTCAATCTCATTTTAATGTCTAATCTTTTAAAATATTATACAAGAATTCAAGAAACAAATCCCTTTATTTTGAAATATAAAATAAGGACATTAAGAGAGCGATAGATGATTTATTTTTGAGTAAATTAAAAATCTATTTCGAGCTTTTGAACGTATCGACCCTATGCTCATCCTCTTTTTAATGGTGTAAAGCAACTAGGAGTGCTACAATTCAAATTTGACTGAAACGTCAGTTCATTGCAAGGTGAACGCAGCAAATTTGCCGATACCCATTCATTTTGCAGCTGGAATGGATAAACTTGAATTCAAATTCTTCCTCAAAGCTACACAACGAAGCACGCCTAGCCCAGATTCAAACCCGCGATCATTGCTTCATGTGTCCGCCACCTTTGAAACTCGGTCACGTAATATATATCTCCATTTATGAAATCTATATATAATTTTGTCAAGAAAGCATCTTCAGTAACCAATATCCGACTGTCACATATATAGTACAAAATAATTATTTATATTCTATGTAATTAGAAAAAGACAGTGGGATGTGTCTGACTGCCAATGCCATATATGTGTGCTTTTCTTAACTGGGTTACTCAATTGAGAAAATTGGTCGTATACGCTTGGTATATTAAGTAATTAAATTGGATAAAGAATGATAAATTAAGGTTAAATGTACTACTTAATTTAATTTCACGAGATACTAAAAAAAACAGTTAAATGTATTATGGATACTTATCCCTGACTGAAATGAAGAACAGTAGTATTGTCTTGCGATCTAGTCTATATTCACTTGGCAATACAGTCGCACTCTTATTCGCGCATTGCTAACAAACTTATTTTTAAAGGGGCATGTAGAATTTCAGAGAGGACGATTCCTGAATTCAATATAGCGTCCAAACTTTTCTTTAGGTATTTTTTCCTTAAAATTGATATTGACAGAAACGGAAATTCTAATTAAAACCCAATACACGATATTTATGTTACGTGATTTTGTGCATTTATACTTTAGCAAGTTTTTTAAATTCTGCACTGAGACATCTCGATATAGATAGTTCCCATGTGACGTCACACTGTCCACTTTACAGGTAAAGTAGCGGCCATTTTGGTAGGCATTAAAAATTGAGACTTATTAATTCTTTCTAAAATAGGGTGTATAAGATTTATTGTCACATCGTTGTTATAGGGACAAAACTCTTATAAAATATACCAAATCAAAGTAAATACATTGATGATTTCATAAATTTTAAAAACTTTATTGATATCCTGATTACTTTTTGAAAACAAATAATTTAAAATTTAACAAATTTGGTTAAAATAGATAGATAAATGATATAGATTGCCTAACAAAATGGTAACCACTCTGCTGAAAAATCCGTCTGCTAGAGGTCCATGGGAACTATCTATAACTGAAATATTCTTAACACCATTACTCAACTCAACTTCATAATGTAAAATGAACAGCACAAGAACAATAGCAATGGTCATCGTAGCAATAAAGGTGTTATTTACTTTAACACTTACGATCGAACTATGAGAATATAGAAGTCAACTAAAACCCATAGGCGACTCCGTCTACGGCCTTGACTGAAGATCTTACTATGTTTCTATAATTCCCCGTCGGGGGTCAGTAACATAACTAATAATATCGAGGTAGCTACCAAAACAAACATAATAATCCATTTCCGAATCACAATCTAGGAGCAAAGTTAAAACTTTTGAACTGACAAGTTAGGTTAGACACGTGAACGTCCACCAGGAAAGTGAGGCCGTGTGTTCTGAAAGGATAAGCACATCCTGTTTAGCTCTAGGAAAGTTGAAGAGACCGGAATTGTCGAAAAACACCGAATTTTAGCCAGAGAAATGAGAATTGTTATACACTTAACATTGTTTAGAACATATTTATATTGCTAGAGAAACAAAATGTGCATTTAAGTAGAGGCACCTGCAGACTTTATGTTAGTGATTATATACATCGTATACAATACTTGTAAAGCATTACACATAATACATTTAAAGGTACTTTGAACAACGTATTTATCCCGAGTGTTTAGAGAATGCTTTTTGAATTAACGAGATTTAAAGTCTTGACATACCTTCAAAAATTTACAAATACTTCGTTACACGGTATATATGTTACTAAAATGTAGTTCATATAAATTTAAGAAAATTTTGAACAAAACATTCACTTTGAGGGTATACCTGCTTTTGTAATTAACGAGATTCAAAGACAATCTTGACAGGCCCCTTAAGTTGGTACATGGAATGTTAAACATTTTGAATTTAAAAGAAATCTTCCGTAAGGGTTAGGATGCATAGATGTTTTCTTGGTTAATTTTAATTTGAGTAAACTGGTATATGATGTACTGACAGTAACTCAGACTATCTTGTCAAACTGTGAGAATGTACCTGTCAGATAATTTAATAAACTAAGCATTAAAAGAATTTGAACGGCAAAACCATAACAGAAAGATGGAAGTAAAATAAATAGCAGTTTTCAAAAGATTTAAATATGTCTGCTGGCATGACAAGCTATCTTGGTAAAAGGTAGTGACATGTTTTTGGGAAGGGTTGGGAAACATAATTTAGATGTTTTATAAATTGAAATTTAGAGTTAGAGAATTTACGTATAAGAAAATCCGAGCAGAGGACGTTAAATAGTTGTTGTTAATTTCATAGAGATTAATGGATCAAGATGTCTAAGCTATCGTGTCTAGAAAAACAATTTGATAGCACAGTAAAGTACTTCAGAATATAAACTCCAGACCTGTTTGGTGAGATAACTGTATTAGATGTAATTTAGAACACATTCTGTTTTCTATAACTGTCATCCTTATCAAGAACTGGTAATTAAAGCTTGACTGATTATACTTAATCGAAACTTTTGATTTTTATATGTAAAAGAATGGGCAATGTTGACATTGTCTGAATGTGTTTGTATTTACGCAGTATTAAACACAAGTTTTAGCCAATGTCATTTTGTACTCCTGTCATTAGACATCATTGGTTGACACATCGTGAGGACAACCTTTCATCAGACGAAAAGAAAATGTGTTTCAAATTTTTACATGTCAAAATATCACACTTTTTGTATTTGTAATGTTCCAACGAGCCTTTACAGGAAGCCAGGAAGGGGGGGGGGCTCAAGGTTTGATTATATACAATTTCATCTTTTTTTCTTTTAAGACGCATTTTGAGCAAATGTTTGTCACAGATAAATAGACAATTATTTAACGCCACACAATAAACATGCCCGATTCCATCAACGTAATAACTGATGAAGCGCTCCTTTCTTCTTAAAAATGAATTGTTTGTGCAAGCAAAAGTCGCTACAACTTGTACAAAAATCATTTTGAAGAATCGTGGGCAATAGGGATTAATAGATGGAAGAATTTAATCCTTCAAACTAGAATAACAATAGACAATGACGAAAAATGTAATATCATTTCTGAATTGATGTTTGGAATGAAGACTATGCTTCAAAATAAATATACAATTGATTAAACTATCGCTGAAGCAGTGCTCCTAAATGACAATTAGAAAACTACGACAATTCATAATAAAACTCTTCATCAAGTTTAGAAAAAGATTGTTTGGTATTATCCAGTTTAATCTGTACCTTAGCAAGGGAGACATTCAATCAATCATTCTGAAGACTCCGATGTAATCCAAAATGGAAATTCGTTTTTCCTATATTCCCCGTTTACAAATAAACACGCTTTTTTGGTACAAAAAAGTCACATGATATATATTAGTCATATTTAACTAATATCTTTATCGCGGATCGATTTTGTTAGTGTAAACACTACGATGGCCGATATGAGCTGGAACAAAACTGTGTTCTCGCCTTGAATTTTTATGATATTGAGTTGTTAAATAATTTTTGTGTACACCAATTGACGTTTGTGCAGAACGTTTTGCAAAACGATTACATCGAGAATTACCAGAATGACGTCTTTTTATAGCAAAACAACGTGAAGTGATATGATTTTATATGTTCAACACAAACGTTAGAGAGTATCACATGGTATATATATATATATTAAATGTCGGATTAAAAATGTGATGTGATACAAATGCCACAAGAGCAGGTTGTAATAGGTATATTGTGACAGTGGGTAGTATTTCATGATGCATAACTCATTTGGTTTATTTACTCAAAAAGAAACCCACTGCACCTGTAATTAGGGACAGTTAGGGAGGTAGTTGTTAAAGAAAAAAAACATTTTAGGATACTTTATTAAAATGCACTATGATCCTTCCATACATTCGCGTTACAATCACCTGTATCTAATTATCAAATGAATATCAGTATAAAGCTACATCAAATATTTAGCGGCAAAAAGATTTGAACATTATTCTGCAGCCAGACGATAAATATTTGAAATTAATTTACCGCTAGAGGCTCAAAAAGTACTCAGTAGCAAAAAATTCTATTAAACAATTTTACATTGACTCATACCGGCGACCGTACAAAACAGTCGCGTCATAATCAAATACACACCACGTATATACATACTTATCGCAATTCATTTGTTAAGAGTAAAATTCATGAGGGAAATCAACAGTTAAATTAATAAATAAAAGAACTGCATACCGAAAATTTACCGAATAACATGGAAAATATCACTAATGTTTACAATTAACCACTTTAATAAATTAAATTTTATTTATAAAGTAAAATAATATATATATAATATATATATATAATATATATATATATATATATATATATATATATGTTTAAAAATGTTATGATTAGCATATTCATACTTGATGTAAATTTTTAAAGTTCAAGCATCATTGATTGTAAAATTAGAGGAATTCTTTAGCATTATATCCCTTTGGAAATAGAAAAGAAGCAGCGCCACAATGGTTTCATAACATCTCACGTCGATAATTTTCTTACGATTCTTAAAAAATTTAAAAAACGGTAGAAGTACGATAAAATCATTTTTTTTTTCATTTTTAACATAATTTTTTCTTACCATTTTATTTCGCAAAGAAGCATGCGTGTCATAAAATTTCGAGTATACTCTTGATGGTGAAATATCATATACCCACCTATATATAACAGAACATATAGGTCATACTCTATTAGTAAGTGTTCTTATTATTTAAAGACGAGGAGCGCCCGTCTTCACTTCCATGATGGAAGTTTAGTGGCTTACTTGACTTGTCAGTTACAAATTTTTACTTTGCTTCTGGATTGTGATTCGGACATGGATTAGTATGTTTGTTTTTTATTTTCAGAGTTAATTTATAGGAATTAAAATAAAGAGGAATTACGTATGTGTGGCTTAATTCACATTCTCTGATCATATTGAGATAGAGTGTTAGTTTTCAGATTGATTAAGGTCTTTAATTGTCTTCATTATAACAAGATAAGACCAAACACACAAACAATGTGCGTCAATGGTTGTGATTCAGTGACGTATTGGATGAACATTTAGACAGGATCATTAATTACTATTGTCTTCGTTTTGGGATTTATTATTATTTTATTTCATTTTTAGTACATTTATAAACGAATCGGTAAAACCCGCTTGAATAATGAACTTTTAAAAGTTATATCAGAGCTAAAATATCCCTGATACATTTCCGATTCCTGAAATTCAATATTATTATGTAATCAAAAACGGCTTACTATATCTAGTTTTAATTAAGATGAAGTCTCTGACTGTGAAACCTTATAGCTTAAGTGATTAGGTACATCTCCTGTATCCAAAATTGTCCTGGTTATATTTTACGTCCCCTATATAGTTCCATGTTCCTGTCATTCCCATTTTGATTACACACCTAGTGGGTGTAGCTAGTTAATCGTAAAGGTCCTCATGTTCTCGGAACCCCCGGCCTCACCTCCATAGTGGATATTACGTATTAATTTGCCAGTTTCAAAACGTTTACTTTGTTTGGGGTTATGATTTAGACATGGATTGATAAGTTTGTTTTCGGTATTTGACTATAAAACCATAGAAAGCAATTAGACACTATAGTCTTCAATGAATTTGCGAACTTACCAGTGGAAATAAGAACTAAACTAAACATAAAAACACGGGTTGTATACGTAGTTTATCGTTAAGTAAACGCAACTTAGTTTTATATTATAAATGTTCATTTTCAGAACCGACTGATTGTATAGTAATGTGGCTGGTTTGGAACCTACAATTTTTTTTAAAGCATTCAACTTTAACGTATACCTTAGTTTTGCAATTGTTGTCTATTAAATTCATTGTCCAATTAAATATTCACTGTGTTTCTGACAGTGAGTTATGCTCTATTCTCATAGAATACTTTTTTGTATTTTTTGTACTGATAAATTCATAATTTTGAATAATCGGACTTAAGCTTATTACTGATTATTTTCATTAATATGGCTTCTATGTATTTCATCTTTAGGCAATTTATTTCATTCAGTCGGGTGCTTCTTCACCTGGCCTAGTCTTAATAAAAATGTGAACATTGTATACTTGTTGTTCTTCCTAAAATTCTGAAAGATTTATATACAATATCCTATTTAATCTCCATAGTAAGAGCAGGTCTTGCATTTGTACTTTTATCATAAAAGATAAGTCTTGTTTGTGTATTGAGTGCTTTTGGTTTATTTTTGGAATATATACAGAATGAATCTTTGTAAATAACGCTCGTTTTTTATTGTTTTATCTTCTATTTGCTTGTCATTCGAGACATGAGCAAATTTTTTATAGATATTTTAATCCTCGAGACAGACTAAATGTGATTTTTTAAAATTAATCCTCATTATATCTGTGTGTTTATTACTTTATTATTTAAAATTAATTTCTACTAATAGGTCACGACAGATGAACAAAAATGACACATTACAAATGATATCTCTAATACTGATTTTACTTTCTTTATGAAGTCTGTTCTAGTAATACTGAAGATCTGGTGATTTTGCGGCACTTTATTTTCGAAAATACGCTGCAGATAACTTTTTTCACGAATCCCAATACAACTAATCCGTCATCTGTTTTATTTTGCAATACTTGCAATATGTTGCGATTTTGATATACATACGAAAAAGGTTTGAAAACAAGAAAAACGGCGAACTCATGTCTATTTTAGTTATGTTTCGCACTTTTAATGCAAACAAAAACCAATTTATCCAAAATACTGGCATATTAGTTGTAGATTTTGCATTTAACGGCGACACTAAATCATAAAAATACAGTACAATCCTTGTACCGGGTAATTTTGGTACCATTTTTATTTAAATCTAGATGCACAGTGTATATGAAACAAAAAATAAGTAAATTCATTAAACATCAGTGTTATGATTAAGAGCATTAATTCATGGAGAAAAAACAAACATTAATAATGACAATGACTAAGACATTTATTTTAGGGTTAAAGCTAAATCGAAACAATGAGATGCATTCAAACGAAATTTGTGTCGGTTAATTTGGGTACCCTAGATTATGTTATATACGTTGTGTATACCAATTTTAATTTTACAGCACTAGAAGGCCGTTTCGAAATGCAATTACTTATCAGTAGTGTTTGGACCAAAATTATGAAACCAAATATTGTTTCAAAATGTTGAAAAGACTACCAAAAGGACCAAAATATATTTTACCAAATTTAGTTAAGTAAGTACTTTGCAAAGGGGAGTATACCTTAGTTGTGTATATATGGATAGAGAATAGATAAATACATTTTACATTAGTGGTATATTTTTCCGTGCAGATAAACCAAACATAAACAATACAGATACGTCATTCATCCATTGATAAAATAATTTATTTTTGCAACTCATTAACTTTTTGTATGGACATTTCAAAATTGTCTGTCATGCCATGTACATCTTAATACTAGGATCCTGAAATAGCAAACCTGCCATTAAGTTTGAATGAGTTTTCTATATATAGTTATGGGAAGTACATTGTGAAATGACAATACAAACGGCACGTAATTTTATTTTTTTCTCTGAGGAATTAAGTTATCATTCAATCGTCTGTCGTTTCTTTCTTATCTTTGGCAATATTCCAGTTTTTAAATGTTACATAATTTTATCCAATGAAAAAAAAATTTCTATTTTTTTGTATCCTTTGTATCTAAGTAACAATTGCAGTATTCTGGTAGTTTTCAGACATTATTTTCTATTTTCACACTTTAATTTTCGACCAGATCACGTACAAAAACGTCATCATAATTGTTATTCGACTGGTTAAGTGATATCAATAGTATGTATTCGTGACTAACAGTCTTTAAAGGGTGACAAGTTTTTTTAACCCTTTACCCTTCAAATGACAAATAAAACAAAGCGGTTCATTCTTTGGTTCCATTGGTAAAAAATAAAGGTAGGAAAATATCGGTAAAAGGGAGGGCCTCTTGTTCAAAGGAAAATTGCGAGTCCATAACGGCCAATTTTCGAAGAAAAATTGTTTCATGGGACATTGAAATATATAGCAAAGTTAAATGGAAAAGAATAGGATTGAAAAAGAACCCAACAAACAAATGGAAAAAACCCCGAAATTCTCTCTCTGGTTTTAGGCAAATGTTTATTGTTCAAAATGAAATAAACAAAATATACAAGATTCTCACACGCCCCAGTCTTGCACTTGGATATTTTAAATTCCAGTTTAGCTTTAAACTATTTTGTGGAGTTTCGTTCTAATATCAAGCAGACGATTCGTTGGTGTATACTCGAAATCATTGTGTTCCCACCGCATTGTGATTTATGACCATCATACATTTTAACAAGTTATCCATGTAGAAATAAAAAAACTAAAGGTAAAACTGTGAAGCTAACAAATTAGGGCAAACGCGTGATGATTAAAACTATGATTTTATGTGCAAAATATGACGTTTAAATGTTCCAAATATGTAATTAGCCGAGTATTGACAGAAGTGATTGTATACTCCTTTTTACATGCTCATACTTTGAAATCTATCTTAATACCTTTAAGTAAAATCTTTATGATTGCATAATTTCAAACCACGAAAGCTTTATGTTACACAATAATGCTTACAGTATTAATGGAAATTAACACGGTATTATCGAATTTTGTTACGGTGCAAATGGGTTATACAGACAACAATGTCGTTTTGTAAATGCATTTCCATTATAGATTTATCACAATACTATTAGAAAATCTGTTATCAGACTTTTTGATGAATTTCTCATTCAATAGAAAACCCTAAGATAATGAGATGCTGTCATAATGTTAATGGAAATAAGATACTGCAGAATGGAGATCTGGACATCAGGACGTAAAGTACCAGGAAGTAACTAACTATATAATTAGTCTTTAATTGAGATGCACAATCTTCTTGTTTTGGTATTAAGTCACCTGCTACTGGGGAATGACGTCTTCAACCGTGTTTAACTGTTTTATTTCTTTTAATTGTTATATGTTCTTTTTATTTTTGCCATAAATATTTATAATAGCCATTTCTAAATTTTTTTGTTTTGGACATACATATTTGGCATTGCTGTTTCTCGCACAGACATTATTCAATCCTGATGGATTATAGGATTAATCCTTGGTTGATGTAAACATGTAATCTAATCCTTTTGTTATTATAACCGGTCATATGACTAAGTGAAGCCTTTCGATGGGCTAAAACGAAAATTAATTTGTCAAAACCACGTAGAAATATATAATATGGAGACATAAAACCGTTTTTCTTTGACATTTAATGAAAACCTTTAAACAATTATAATATAAGTGTTGTAGGGTTACATGCGATTGAATATTTATATATATTGCTATTTCACATATCTTGAAATTAACATATATAAACACCATTATTATTCAAAAAAGGATCTCGACATCTTTTTCAAGTATACCCTTTCGGAGCATCCGGCTTCACTTCCCTAGAGGAAATTTTTAAGTTTCTAGCAAGTTGCTAGGTAAAATTTGAAATTTCTTAAAAACTAAGGTATACCCCCTCATGCAAAGTATATCTCTAGCTGTATTTGGCAAAATATTTTTTGGTATCTTTTTTAAATCTTGAAAAATATTTGGTTTCATAATTTTGGTCAAAGCATGACTAATGAAGAGTTGTATTCCCGTCGTCTAGTGCTGTAAAATCAAAACTAGTATAATATGTAATTTAAACCCCAAGCTGGTATCTCTGCTGGTGGCTGGTGCCCCGAGGATATCAGAAACTCAGTAAGTAATAATTGTGTATTATTTTCAGACATATTCTATTGTTTAAATGTGCAGCTAGGTAAAATTTGAAATTCCAAAAAACATACGTTTACTCCCTAATGCAAAGTATATCCTTAGCTAAATTTGGTTAAAGATATTTTGTGTTTCTTTTCAACATCTTGAAAACAAGTTTGGTTTCATAATTTTAATACAAGCACTTCTGATGAGGAATTGTATTCCGAAACGGCCGTCTAGTGTTGTGAAATTAAAACCGTTATAATATATTTTTTTAATGATTTTACTTTGCTTTTGAAATGTGATTTGTACGTGGATTGGTATGTTTTGTTTTGATTATTATGTAGTCGAGAAAAAACGGTAAAAAATTATTCGTTCTTAAAGTGATAAATTAAGATAGTCCTTTCTTGATGGATGTATAGTATAATTGCCGAATCATAATACAGCCGTATTGTTACCATGTGCCGATTGTCTTTGGTTATTTGAAACATTCAACGGTAGAGCTTTTAACAATTACTGAATAAATATATATAACATGAGATAAAAGATAATGTTAATTAGACTCCTCTTTTACTCAAAACGAATACACATGTTGCACGTCACATTGGTGAGTGGAAACTTGACCTCGTTCATGTGTTTCGATACTTAAAGGAATACTTTTTAACAATTGGTTAAGAAAACACTCCGATCAAAGATTTATTGCATTATAATAGTAATATGACGAGCGTTAAAAACTGGGTAAACAAAAACGAGTCAAAGCATGGTTGCTAATTGGCGAAGATCTGAATAAATAATTGTAGAGAAAATTTGCTTGCAAGTTCGCCATAATACCATGTGTAAATGATGATGCATTGAATTTTCTAACATCACTAACTCTGCTTTGATAAATCAGCTACTATTGAGCAACCGAATCTTACATTTATAGAAGCATCTCTTTTATTCTGAGTTCGAGTAAATTCAAAGAATCTAAACTTGACACTCATTTCAAGTTACTAATAAATTTAATTATATTGTAAATATTTGCTCTGTTTGATTGTTTGTTATAATATAACATTCATGAAGCTAAATGACGCTTTTATGAAGTAACAATTCTCCGCATTTGTAACACTTGGACTGATGCGGTTGACTATATTCGATTTTATGGGTTTACCTAAAATCACGCTACCAAGATTCCTGAAAATGCATTTTGTCAACAAGGGTCTAGACATGTTCGACATGTTCAATATACTTCGTGACAAAAGAGTCATTTGTAAAGCACATTTATATTTTACGGATTGTTACCCCCAGTTGCTTGCTAGATAATCAGTTAGTTTTTTATTTATTATTGAATGTTTATGCATATACAGGAATACCAAAGACGGACATATGGAAGCCAGACAGTAAAATGTTTTTGAGATAATGTTTAAATTGTTATTCCTTAGTTCGGACATAGATAAGTATGTTTGATTTTGATTGTTTTTTTTATACTTTCACAATATTTACGGAATTTGAATTTCACCCTTGTGTGACATGATTAAATGCCTTCATCAGCCATTAGTCAGCTAAACAATGCAAGAACAAAGAAAACTGATAGAACAGTAGCCATTTATTTTTATTATAAAAAAATCTCTGGTCAGAATTTACCGGGATTCGAACTACCACACAATAAAAACCTAGAGATTTTTTCCTTTAACAAAAAATATCTTCATAAAATTTGTTTCTGATTGAAAATCATAAACGAGTAGACACATAAGAAACTGTTTGAAAAAAATTGTTAGAGACAATTTTCAACCTTTTAATCTTTTGGTCCTTTCAGTATGATCCTTTGGGCTACGTTTAAACTATATACGAGAGTTGATAGTCTCAAGTCTAGTTATATAAACTATTATTAAGGGTCCCTCAAAGCGTCGAGTTGAATATGTACAAAAAGTGATGCCTCAAATGACAAGAGTAGGCATGTTAGTTTAATCGTGTAAAGATAATCTAACACCATTAATTGATCATCTTGTGACACTCTGCTACATTAAGTCTCTATCATTCACATCTCTAATTAATTCAAATGTCCGTTATCTGTCTTCGTGTTCACTATCGCAGTAAATGAATGTATTCGTATCTTGTTGCAATTTTACTGATCACTGAACACTGGTTATTTAAGCCGTTTTAAAATCACCAAAGAATTTTAAAGAACTACGTTAGACTTATGGATGAGATCATCCCTATCTATCAATCATTGATGATAAGATCCTTGATAACGTAGTGGGTTTTTAATGTTGTCATTTCAGTCTCGACTCTTAAAAACTAATGGAAGAGAAGATCACAAAAAATCTTAATGAGATGGTTGTTGAAATAGAAGGTTGTTTTTCTGACTTTAAATCGATGGCTCCACATGTTTAGAAGTGCATACTCTAAAGAATAATGAAAAATGTCCATGTTATAATTTGTAAAAACGTTTTGTACAGCTTGCAATGAATTCACAATCAACTTCCTGGAATCTCCAACAATAAAAGTTTAATCGCTGCAAATAAACGTCTGAAACATCATTATGATATCTTATTGTTCATTAATTTGTCTTTGTATGTCTCTAAAATATTAAATATGTAGAATATAAGTATGTAATTTAAGGTCCGCCTATCAATAAAGAATCCAATTACTGCTGCATAATATCTTGTCTGGATTTTTTGCAAATAATAAAACGCCATTATTTTTTAATTCTCATTTAAAAGCTCCGTAGGTTGGAGTTAGTGGGTTCGAACCTAGACTGGGCTGAACAAAGACTTGAATGTGGATGATGACTTTTCTTTCGTGAAGCACTCCACATTAAGAAATGAAAGTTAGTCACGGTTCTTACGTATAGGAACTTAACATAAACGAGGTCCAATGTTACGGTAGGTGTGGCGCTTGCTTGTAATGCCATCAGTACAGCGCAAAGGCAAAATTCCTGCATCTTCGCCTATACTCGGCGACATTTCGATTTAAGTGAAATATTCGTCACTGGAACGTTAAACACCATTACTCAACTTACTCGAATCGTTTTAAAAGCTGATCGTACATTATCTATAGAAAAACTCTACATATAGAGATTTAATGAAAAATTAAATAAAACTATGCTTTGGCTTGTTAATTTTCAATCTTTTTAATATGCATTCCAGAGAGCACTCTTTGTTAAATGAATGCGATTTTTATGATTGTTACATGGTTTTTCAAACATTTTATTAAGTATCCGTACCTGGGGATTATGATTGGAAGTACATGAATATGAACTTTAACTAGTAACAACTCTAATATGTAATTAGATCTTTTACTTGGCATTTGTACCCAACAAAATATTATTGATGCATAAATTCAAGGATTGTTGTTTGAATCAGTATGATCAATGCACGAACAGGCCAATGGTCTGGACTCTATAATATCCATATGTTTAGGCCGGAGCCGCAATGGGTTTCCTTCAATCCTAAATTTGGATGACATCTATCCTAGCGAGCCTAAAATAAAAGATACGACTGGTCCCCGGAGTTCGGTTTCATGTTTAGATATGCCTCAATTGTGACGCCCACGAAAGGCTACATTTGAAACTGTACGACAAACGTGATGACTTCGATGTTTCTATTGTTAACTTTCCTACTCTATGCAGCAATATGTCTGCTTACCATGCTAACGGTGTATTTGATTTCCAATAATACGTTATGATAGAGATTGTTCCCACTATGAAAACTTTATAGAACCAAGCAAGCTGCTTACAAATAAATTGCTGACGCAGGAATATTGCAAGCCTAGGCTTATCAGGGCCCTCAAAAAGTTTTCGTGATGTCTTTGTGTTCAGAATTGCCCGGGATATATTTGACATCCAATAGTTCCATGTTCTTTCCACTCAATTTTGGTTACACACGTGGTGGGTGTAGCTAGCAAAACAGGGGTTGCTTACCCTTCCGGAGCACTCGATGCAAGTTCACGTGTTTCATCTAACTTGTCAGTTTCAAAGTTTTTATTTTGCTTCTGAATTGTAGTTTGGAATGGATTAGTATGTTTGTTTTATGTAGTGGGCAAAGAAAGAAAGAAAATTCATCTTTTTAAAATATCATAAAATTAAGATGCTGTTTAATAGGTGGATTAAATTTAATTTAAAAATGCTAGGGTTAATTCTATATTTCTGTACTGGAGAAACTCTAACATACAACATATTTATCGCTTGTTAAACATAAAAATATGCTTTCCAGATTCAATTTCTATATTTCTGTACTTGTGAAACTAACATACAACATGTTTATTGCTTGTTAAACATAAAAAAAATGTTTTCCATTCTCAATTTGAATACGTAATTGAATTATTTGGGATTAGGTACTCGTGAGTCTCTTATATATACAATGTTTATTGCCTCAGATGAACATTACATTAACGTTTTAAACAGTTGGGTTGTCTCGATAAGAATACATGATTGAATCTTCAAATTTTTGTTTGGTTGATGAATGTTTATTGATGGTTCTAAAGTTAATTAATTTATTTGCATTAGTCAACGTTCACAATGTCAATGCCCTATCGGCTAGTGCATTCTATTTGTACATTCTATTGATTTAAACAACAAATTTTAGTCTACTTCTCTGTCTTGCCAGTGGGTGTTCAGTAACATTTTCATATTATTTTCTTTCGATACTGCTTAACTTGAAAGACTACGGTGTTTGTAGTTGCTTGCCAATTAAAAACAAACATACCAACCAATATCTAAACAACAATTCCAAAACAAAGCAAAAACTTTGATTAAACACGTTAACTTCCACCGGGGAAGTAAAGCCGGATGCTCGGGAAAAGTAACCACTCCATATTAGACTAGCTACACCCACCACGTGTTAAATAAAAATTGGGAACGAAAGCAACATTGGACTAAAGGAAGGCTAATATATCCAAGGAAATTTTTGACTTAGAGACAGTATATTATTACCAATAACAACATTGTGATGACGGTAATAAAACTTTTGAGGACCTCGAAAAGAAACGCGTATTGATGACGTCAATGTGACTGACAAGATAAACATTTCTAATTATATGAGGGAGTGTAATGATTTAACACAACCATACTGATCCATGTTCAAATCAGCAATTTGGTTCGCGTCACTAACATCAATTAGTTTCTCTTTTTACAATAGAAGTTGAAAGTAAATCTATAACCTTCTCCAGCAAATTTTCAGTTGTTTTTATTATTATGTATTTGGCTTTATCTTATCTGAAACGGCATGTCAGATATATAGTTTATCATGAAAATGAGGTAAAATAACCTATATGTCATTGGGTTTTTTTTTAATTAAATATTTGAAAAAAATTAAATGTTTTAAATGAAATATTTAAAAATATTTCACATGTCTTTGGGTTTTTCTTATATTATATTTTTAATGGAATTATTTGATTTAAATGATTATAATTTTAAAATGAGTGTAATTTTGCAAATTTTAATCAGCTGAAAACTTTCATATGAACCTATGAATGTGAATTATCTGGAAGTAACCGATCATTACTGAATGAAGATTGCATTTCGCTACATTACTTCCGCGTTTGTTATCTGACACTGTCATCAGCGTTAGTTACATTTTTCTGATTATAAGAACAAATCAGATAGTGTATGAAGACATGTCATAGAACATCAACAATAGAAAGCTTTTATCACATTGAAGCTCTATCAGTGCTACTGTGTTTTATCTACTTATAGCAATTTCACACTTACCAGAATTGTGTGTTAGTCTGTATTTTGTTGCCGTCAGATCAGAGTACAAATATTTTTGACAACTTACATTGGACCAAGGAAACTACCAGAACCCTCTAATTTTTATATTCTTACTTGCCCTCAATCAAAACAACATTTTATCGCATTTTGCCGATGTAATCTCTGTACCTAGCTGCATTAAACGTTTCAAATGGAATATTTGAAAATGTTTCAAATGAAATGTCTGAAAATGTTTCAATTGAAATGTCTGAAAATATTTCAAATGAAATATTTAAAATGTTTCTTATGAAATATTTAATATGTTTCACATGAAAAATAAAAAAAGTTTAAAATGAAATCACCTTATTAAAAGAAATGGTATCATCAGGATGTTAGTGAGCTGAAAGTTTTATATAAACTTTTGAAGGCGAAATGTCTGAAAATGACCGACATCCCTAATGAAGATTGCATTCCTCTACTTTACTTCCGCGTTTGTTGTCTGGCATTGTCATCAGCTTTAACTACATTTTTCTTGAAAAAATAGGCCGGTTTGTAATTGTTAATATGAATATTTGTTCATATACTTTTTATTATTTTTTTATTGACAAGTAGTTAATATATCTGCAAAGAACCTAAGAATGTGATATGCATTTGCAAGCATGACCTTATCCATGTCCTGAAAATGTTTTAAAATCGCTGTCACAAAATTGTTGATAAGAATGCTGTCTGTCTGTCCATAGTGATCCTGGGTATATTTGACGTTCCATAATTACATGTTCTTTAAATATCAATTTGATTTCAAGCATGGTGGGTGTAGCTAGCTAAACATGGAAATGCTTACTCTTTCGGAGCAGCCGGTCTCGCGCCTCTGATAGAAGGTGGCGTTGGTCTGTTGTTTATGCTTTTGCTGTGGGTCTGAAACTGTAAATTTCAGATGGAACAAGAAGTAGTTTGTGCTGACCATTCCGGAGCACCCGAGCTTTAATTTAATCAAGTAAGGATAATTACATATTACACAAGTTTTAAGTTTACAGCACTAGACGGCCGTTTCGGAATACAATTTCTCATCAGTAGTGCTTGGACCGACATTATGAAACCAAAATTGTCATCAAGTTGTTGATAGGATACCCAAAGGACCAAAATATATTTTACATATAACATAGTTTTATCGTTTGTTTGTCATGGATTAGTATGTTTGTTTTTGAATGATGTCCATCGGTCTGTTTCCTTGTGTGATGTTTTACTGTTTTATCACAGCAAAGAAAACATATAACTAAAGAAAAAACAAATATCTGTCATAAGGTTTTATTTCTTTTATGTTCTATTGAACTTTAAAGAACAATGTTTAGTACAACTAAAGTGTCATTACCCATCCATCATAAGAATAAGATCCTCAATAACTTAGTCAATTTGTGGGCTTCAGGACATAGAAGGCGGAATCTATATCACGTTGCCTCATGAAAAGAAGTATATAAATTTTTCAGCAAGATTTTTGTTGAAATAATAGAGATCCGTTTTTTCTTTCAATCGATGGGTCGATGAGATATGAGATGCCTACGTTGAAGAATTTATTTTTAAATCGGTATCTAAGTGTTGGGTTTTCAGACGGCTTCACAAATAGAATCACATACCATTCCTTAAAACCAATCTCCTAAGGACAAAAATAATGTTACTAAAAATTAAGTTAAATAATAATTAAAAGAGCTGACATGAGCTTGGGTGGATGACAGATTTTAGACAATCAAATACGATCTTTTCGAAAATAATGTATTAACATAACCACCATATTGAGAGGTTGATGGTAATGTATTTAATATGAAAGCACAGCATATTTGCATTTTATAATTGTTTAAGAACTTTCTAAAAGAAAACAATATCATTTTGAATATAACTCAACTTTAATTGATCTAGAACCATTTCAGTTTTGACAAAAGTTTCAACGATACCTTTATGATGACATGTCAGGCAAAATGTCTTCTAGTTCTATAAATCACTCAATTTATTTTTAAGATTTCTGTTCCTGTTTAAGCTATACGAATTTCTAAATAATACGGTATGCGGAATCTTCGCAAATATTATTATGCTAAGAATAGTGATTGTCAGTGAACATTCCTTTTTTGACGGTATTCACGATTTATTGAGAACACGTCATTTTCTGAGAGAATTATTGACTTTCATTACCTTATGGCATTTACAATTTTACTTAAAATTATTTGATTGTATTTTATTTGATTTTATGTGATTGTGGTTTAGATTAATATTTTCTTTAAGTGTTAACGAAACACTTAACTCCCAAAACAATCTCGTAAACATTTGGAAAAAGCAGTGTTTCTATATGGAGAAACCTTTCGCATTTTTCTGACGTCATTTTGTTGGGACGTTAGATAAAGAAATAAGTATTGTTTTTGCTTGGCGTGTCAAAGATACGTATATAAAGTAAACAATCACCAAATATCAGTTAAAATTAAATATAATACTTGTTATTTCCCTCGTCCAAAATGATATTTACTGTATTGTTGCCAAAGGATTAGCTCAATAAACGTTTGAAGCTACACATGACATCCAAATAGGTTTGGTAAATTGACATGTTTGACGTGGCGACACATGATTTTTTAATTGTTACGTCAGTATCTCTCAAAAATGAATCTGTTCGCGACATGCTCGATATAAAACCAGTCGATTTTACACAATGTGTATTACATATTATACCAGTTTTAATTTTACAGCACTATTTATGGCCGTTTCGGAATACAATCATCATCAGTAGTGCTTGGACTAAAATAGTGAAACCAAATTATTTGAAGAGGTTAAAAAGATACCCAAAGGACCAAATATATTTTCCTAAATTTAACTAAGGCAATGCTATGCAAGAGGTTGAAGAATACCCACACTATCAAATATATTTTACTTAATTTAGCTAAAGAAATGCATTGCGTGAGGGAGTATACCTTAACTTTTGTCAGAAAAATCTTTTTCGTCACTATTGTTCATTCTGGAACGAAAAGATATGACAACGGGATTTAGATTTAATATCTCTTAAAACCAGATGTTTATGAACTATATTTAGATCACAACCCAATTGTAAGCATCATATTTTACCGCAAAAATTTCAAAAGGAATATTTTATTTGAATAATTGATGTATGAGGACCCCGGCAAACTATTTTTAACTGACAAGGGAAATAACTTGTCCTGGCGGTATTTACATAAATCAGTCACTGATACTGTCAGTAAAATCCAAAACATTATTTTCACTGCAATTGTGAAGTAAAACTCCTATGGAGTTAAAAAGTGATTTATGTTTTGAATATTTTTAGATTATCTGACAAAATAACATAAATAATCATTATTTCATTTACTGAACATTTTTTTCATTTTTGAAACATCTTAATAGAATTGGAATGTTTTGTTAAATAATTTTGTCATGCAATTCAACAACTCGTATAATTATATTTGGATGGGTGCTTATACGTAATTTAAAGAAAAACACGTCCGATTGATTCATAAACCATTTCTAAAACTTGTTACTTTGTCATGTTTACGTGACGATGACGGTGTATTTTGTTCGATAAATGAATTGTTTGATTTACAAAGATAAGATTTGCTATTTGTTTGTTAATTGTGCCTTCATCCTCAAGATCCATTAGAAAACAATATATATATTTGTATACAAGGCAAAGGGTGTTGCTGATAGAATGATGACGTTGATTTCATCCAAAAGCTGAATTAATACCTAAATAAATAATGTTTAACTTATTCATTAATTGAGCATCTGAACATGGACTTGTATGGTTTTTATGATTGTTTACGTTTTTGTTAAAAAAAAAATAGAATTTGAGTGTTTTGTTAAAGGATATTGTCATGTAAAGTATATAGTTTTTTTTGACGGCAGTATATACGTCATAAGAGGAAAACACATTTAACTGATGTAAAACGATGGTTATGACTTTGTCATGTTTATGTAACAATGACGATGTATAATTCAAGATAAATAAAAATGTTGATGTACAAATATTTATTATTTGTTTGTTAAATGAACCTTTATCCCCAAGAAATAAACTTACACTAATTGTTGTGAGTATCCTGTACATTAATTTAAATTACCCTGGGTTTTTGTATAGACTTTCACGAAAGTAACTTTTTGTTGCTGTTGTCTTTCCTGTTGTCCGCTTACTAGAAAATTGAGTGTTAAGAGCAAACCATCCAAAGTCCGATGGATTTTAGTGTCGAGTTGTCTGCTACAGTATGCACTTATAAGTGCATATTGAAGATTGCAATTTGACCGACTAGATCAACGGTGCCAAAATCAAATCAAATCAAATAAAACGCGGAGATGATAAGCAATTTGGCGTTTTCAAAATTTCTAAGTTTAAATTATTCACTTGTCTTTCTTCTACAAAAACGGTAAGCCAAGATACAAATATCTGGTGCTGAACAGGGATTCTGGTTATTTTGTCAAGCACCATACGGATTCCAAACAAAAATATACTGAAGATACCATCAACAAAATGTTGGAGTTTTTGATAGATAACATATTTGTTGTGTTTGGTAATATAGTTTTTCAGCAAACAATCGGTATACCAATGGGTACAAATTGTGCACCATTGCTTGCTGATTTGTTTCTTTATTCTTACGAAGCAGAATTTATGCAGAACCTTGTTAAATCTGGAGAGAAAACTGTCGCCAAATCATTCAACTCAACATACAGATATAAAAGATGACGTTCTGTCTCTTGACAATCCTAAATTTGGAGACTATGTAAATGTCATCTCTCCTAGTGAGCTTGAAATAAAAGAAACGACTGATTCCTCATGTTCTGCTTCATATTTAGACTTATACCGGAATTATGACGCACAGGAAAGGCTACATTTGAAACTTTATGACAAACGTGATGACTTCAATTTTTCTATTGTCAACTTTCCTTTTTTATGCAGCAATATACCTGCTTCTCCTGCTTATGGTGTATTTGTTTCCCAATTAATACGCTATGGTAGAGCTTGTTCCCACTACGGGGATTTTGCACAACGAAGTAGGCTGCTTGCAAATAAATTGTTGACTCAGGGATATTGCAAGCCTATGCTTATCAAGGCCCTCAAAAAGTTTTATGGCCGTCATCACAGTATTGTTGATAAGTTTGATGTCTCTGTGTCCAGGATTGCGTTGGATACATTTGACGTCTCGTAGTTCCATGTTCCTTTCACACAATTTGGTTACACACGTGGCGGGTGTAGCTAACTAAACAGGAGGTGCTTACCCTTCCGGAGCACCCGGCCTCACTCCCCTGGTGGAAGTTCACGTGTCTAACCTAACTTGTCAGTTCCAAAGTTTTTACTTTGCTTCTGGATTGTGATTCGGAAATGGATTAGTATGTTTGTTTTTGATTATGTTTCTTATTCTTTAACCATTTTCATAATATTTTTATTTTATTGTCATCGCTATGTTGTTGATATATTGCACCAGTTCTTATATCCATTTACAAAATAATATATTTGTATTGTACGACAAAGTGTAATATTTATGCATTGTATGACAGAATGTTATTTTAGATGAAATATTTGACGGAGGTAAACGAAATTTATTTTGCTATGTAACAAAAGGGTTATTGAACCGCTATTATGAAATATTGTCACCCGTTGACTCGAAACTTGTCGAGTTAACTCGGGACAATATTTCACAATATCAGTTCAATAACCCTATATTATTTATATTCATAGACTAACATAATACTTAAAAACAGAGGATATGAATTTCGAGAGGTTTCTGTAGTTAATTAAGATGTCACATAGAAAAGCAAAACAATGCTGACGCGTGTATATAAAAATGCACTGTATCTTTGAAAACCGTTATTTTAACTACAGTGAGTTGTTTTCTAGTTTTACTTTTACATCGAAGAAGGAAGTTTTAACTTCATTTGCACATTCAGTTCCAAAATACAAAGACAATAATTCTGAAAAAGATTGTTTTGTATCATGTTAATTTACCAATGGTGACAATACTGAAATAATCACAATGTGAAGACACGTGTTTCCACTTGATGGTACAGGGAGGTGGTATAGAAAGTTAATCTATATGAATATCATTATTTACTTAACTACAGATATCTTATGTTATTCTTCAACGAGTTTTAGGTTCATTGAGATTATGGGTTTTAACAATCAATGCAACAGAGAAAACAAATTAAAAAATGTTTAAATCGGATTATGTTTTTAATTTTCTAATGTGATCAAATAAATCCGATCGTAGCAGGATGTAAATGTATACATATATGTTGATTAAAACCTTACCTAAAAGAAATGCCAACAATAGATATAAATCTCCAGCGAAAAGTATTGATCGAAATGACCAATTCTTAGTATTTAAAATGGTTTATTCTTTTCCATTTTTTTAAATTTAAGAATGGGTGTCGTCAAGGTGATTGTTTAGGCGCATCTGTTACACATTATCAGTGACAATATGTCCAAGGCAATAAAAAGAAATAAATTTATTCACTGGAATATGTTTACATTACAAATGCATTGCCTTATTTGAATCGCTTTTGAACCATTGCGTTAATTTTTCGATGACAGCAGTGTGTCGCGCGCTCTGTGACGTTACGTCAGTTAATGTCTTTAGCTAATCCGCTTTCGATGTACAGCGAATGGTGTAGATATACATACCACCAAGGAACTACTTATTCATTTATATTTTCCTACGGGTTCAATCATAAATCTATCCGGCGACTGCAGGGACGTTCTTTACGAGCGGTAACAAACGTAGAAATTTGTCATACTGCACCAATTTTGAAAATAATTTGAAAATTAAAAATAAAACAATAATAAAAACCAAAATTTGTTGTCTTTTTATTTCAAAATAATTTTTAATGATTTATGACCATTTTCAATTGGCTGTAAAGATACGAAGTGAAAAAAATTAGTGAGTCCGAGGAGACCACATTCAAATTACTGAATTATGAACAACTGTTTGTTATTCGACTAAATAGTTATATTCATAGTAATATCTTACCAAACAGATTATTGTTTAGCGAAAAAAGAGAAAAAGAATTTAATTTTCAAAAGTGTTTTACGGAACTATGTTTTTACGGTCGCCAATCAATATGGCTGTTCTCTTTATATGGTTCTACAACAAGAGTTATCTCGCTTTAAGTGTTTTAACCACAATAATACATCGACTTTCAGAAAATAAATAATACCCTTTCGTGGGTAAAAATAATGTAAACATAAGGATTGAACGTTCAAAGTAAATGAATCGCGAAGCAATTTATGTAAACTTTGAACGTGAGCTGATGCAGTCATACCTCGATGACAGCATTCAAAGTGAAATTAAAACCTTAAATGTTTATACACATATAATGTATTTTTTTTTCGAGAAATTCAAGTTTTCCAGTACATCTCCGGATAATAAAAAGTAAGTACGACAGACGCGTTTTAATAATAATCAAAACAAACATACTAATTCATATCCGAATCACAATCCAGAAGCAAAGTAAAAACTTTCGAAATGACAAGTTAGGTTAGACACGTGAACTTCCACCAGGGAAGTGAAACCAGTTGCTCTGGAAGGGTAAGCACCTCCTGTTTGGCTAGCTACACCCGCCACGTGTGTAATCAAAAATGTGTGAAAGGAACATGGAACTATGAGACGTCAAATGTATCCAGGGCTATCCTGGACACAGAGACATCAAACTACTTGTCATCTAAACTGTGATGACGGCCATAAAATTTTGAGGGCCTTGATAAGCCCAGGCTTGCAATATCCCTGAGTCAACAATTTATTTGGAAGCAGCCTACTTCGTAGTACAACCTTGGAAACTTGGAACGCTTTGATCTTGGTCTTGTTTTATGGACATAGAACCCGGGCAAAGTTGCACAAAGCACAAGAGTGAATTATAAAACAAACTATAAATAGCAAATAACAAAATGTGCTGTGAATTTAAGTAAGATAAAGATATTTGTTTCGATGACAGGGCTGTTAAAAAGAGCATTATCTAAATGTATATCAACATTATTTAACTACTGGCATCGAAGGTTATTCTTTACTATCAATAGAGTTAAAAATTCTTAAGTTCACTGACTTTTTTTGTAGCAATGTATGAGATTGGACTTAAACCCATTAATTTTTGCTTTAATGAGATTTTAACTTTTTAAATATCCATATTGATGATTGTTAACAGAAACCTTGGGAAAATCCATAAATACAGGAACATTATAGTTGAAATCCGTTAAAGTTTGACATCCATTGAATGTGTTTTTCTAACGCGTTGATGATATTTTAAAGTAATATTTATCGTTTTGATCTTAAGCTTATCCAGAATCAAAGCTTTTGGTGTTTTACGAACTGCGGCAGTTATATTAAGTCGAGATTACCTTTCTGAGATTTATGGTAATGGTGCCTTTGTTATATCGAGTTTCCGAAACTTTATAGGCAGATACAACATAACTAATTAAAAATTTAAAGAGTTCAAACTAGTTCTTGATATTTTATTGATTTTTAAACAAAATGCATTCACAGACGATTCCATTAAGCGAAAATGAATGTGTGTTACTCATAACATACTTTTTCGTTTTTTATATTAAAAGTGTTGATAACTTGTAATTTGCGATTTAACTTGGTCAAAAACATACTGTAAAATCACAAATGTTCGTGTAGAAATAGTTTCGCTTAATCGTGGTTTAGTAAATACCATGGAGTTAAATGTCAACAAAAATTAATACTTAGCAAGGCCGAAATATAAGGTTGCTAAATTCTCTTTCAACGATTTTTTCTTTAAATTAAAAAAGATACAATAAAACCCACGTTATTTGCATTCATTCACCATTATAATTTCAAGAGGTTTGTGCAATTTCTTTAGGTTTCTCTTAGACAAAAACATAATGCCACGTGTACATCAAAAGTGTATTGTCTTTGAAAATTGTTCCTTTAACAATAGTTTGTTGTTTTCTTTTTTAATGTCGAAGAACTACATATTTTATTTCATTTGCATATTCAGTGCTGTAACATAAATAAAGTAAATCTTGTAATATTGTTTGGATCGTATTAATTTAGAAAAGGTGACAATAAGAGAAGACCAGATTAAGACACATGGTTGCACTAGATGACTGAAAAAATGTATGAGATAATCTATATGTATATCGATCATTATTTATTTAACATCAGGTAACTTATGGTAATCTTCACAGATTATCAGGTTCATTGACACTTTAGGTATAAACAATGTATGCCGTTGGAATAATAAGTTTTGAAAAATGCTTGAAATCGGATTAAATTTTCTAATATGATGAAATAAAAATGAATTTAGCAGAGCGTAATCGATAAATCGATGTACAGTCTAAACTACCCTTAAAGACCACCTCTAAATAAGTGACTATTGCTTATGAAGGTTAGTAAAATTGAATTCTCGTTGTTCTTTTTTTATATTATTTGAACCTCTATATAAAGGCCACCTGTTTATAAAGGTAATTAAAATGTATCTTATTGTTCCTTATTATTATTATTATTATTTGAACCTGTATATAAAGGCCAACTGCCCATAAAGACCACTTTTACTGGTTAGATTGGATGAGCTTTTTAGACATAAATATTGTTTAATATCTAAGACATGCAATCAATATATAACATCTACCGTTAAGGTATATTTCACTGTCTTCAAAAACATGTAATTTTTAACGGAGGTCATTATAATTTTTAAAAAGAAATAGTCTATCTTGATACGTTCGGTAAAAATTGTTAATCGAAATTATTCCAGGGAATTCCAAATGGTAATTGTTCCTTCATTTTTTTTAAAAATTTTAACATTGGTGGTGTCATAGTGATACAATGTTTTGAGCCTGTTTGAAAAATGGAAGTAATAACATTTTGCCGCAGGTAAGAAAACACGCATTGGATAAAAAGACAAAATTGATATATTTTTCTGGAATATGACACTTGTATATTTTCGGATGAATCCGAATTAAATAGAAAATTTAATTTGAAGCTTTTCGATACACAATTGAATTGTAAAAAGGGGCAAGAATAACAAACAAGAGATATTTTGATAACAAACCTTATCAACGTGAAAGATTTCCATTTCATTTACAATATCTGGGTCTAGTTGCACAAAACTTAATTAAAGTTGATAATGAAGTAAACAAAATTAGGAAATCAATGAATGTGCTACTAATAAAAGTGTAATTAACAGTTATTTTGATCAAGCTGCGTGTCCTTGCCCACAGTATAATTTTATCTTGAGTCGAACTTGTAGCGCTGTTCTCCGGACAGCAGACGCTTGCTGTTTACTTGTAGTACATATCGGATTTGAATTTCATTTAAATATATACTTATTGTAACATTAAGTATTCTACCTGTTTTCCATTTTGCCTTTGATGCCAATAATAAATGATAACCACTGTAAGACATGTGTTTCCACTAAATGACAGAGGGTGTTAAAAGTATTAAAAACATAGTAAGATGTATCAATCAAAAAGAAACAAACTAATCCATGTCCAATATCCGACTTTGAAACTGAAAAATAAGGTAAAACACATGAATTTTAACCATGTAAATAGGACCGGGTTGTCGGGAAGAGTAAGCACCTCCTGTGTAGGTAGCCAGTTATCATTATTTTTAACTACAGACATCAAAAGATAATCTTAGCTATCAAAGACATAAGAAATCACGAAACTGTTAAAGTTCATTGACAATTTGATATTGATGCATGAGATTTGACTTTAGAAGATAACTAATTACTGCTTAGAGGAGATTTCAACTTTCTAAATACCGATATTTGTGGCTTTAAACAGAAACCTTTGGAAACATCCCATAAATACAGAAACACTGTGTTTGAAGTCCCTTGAAAGTGTGTTTTTCTGGAAGGGTAATCACCTCCTGTTTATTTAGCTTGCTATAATTATTTTTTAACTACATACATCAAAAGATTGTCTTAACTATCAAAGGCATAGGACATGTTACGAAAATGTTACAGCTAATTGACATTTGGATATTGATGAATGAGATTTGACTTTAAGAAGACAATAAATTACTGCTTTAATGCGCTTTCAACTGTCTAAATACCAAAATTGGTGGCTTTAAACAGAAACCTCTGGAAAAATCCCATATGTATTTAATACAGAAACACTGTGTTTGAAGTCATTTGAAAATGTTTTTCGAACGCAATGATGATATTTTGAATCTAATATTTACCATTTTAATCGAATTTTTTTTTCTAGAATCAAGATTTTTATTTTATTAACGATACCTAAACCTTGTTACATAAAATGTAATTTTCAACTATCAAAGACATAAAATGTTTTACAAAAATGTTACAGATCATTGACATTTGGATATTTATGAATGAGATTTGACTTTAAAGAGATAATAAATCACTGCTTTAATGAGATTTCAACTTTCTAAATACCGATATTAATTGTAATAGTTTTACAAAGAAACCTTTGGAAAAAACACCATAAATACAGACACACTGTGTTTGAAGTCACTTGGAAATGTGTTTTTCTAACGCGATGGTGATATTTTAAACTAATATTTACCATTTCAATCGACGTTTTGTCCAGAATAAAAACGTTGGTGTTTTTACGAACTGTGGAAGTTATATTAAAATAGAATCGAGATTATAATTATTTCTGAGATTTTTGATAATGGTGCCTTTCTTGTATCGAGTATTCGAAACTGTTTTGGCAGAGGTAATAGAAACAAATAAAATGTCTTTAAATTTAAATTGGTTATTGGTATTTTAATTTACAACAAAAAGAAAACAAAACGCATTCACAAATACATCCATCAAGCAAGTGTGAATGTGTGTTTTTTCATCATATAAATTTCTCGCGATTCGAGATTCAGCACGGTCAAATAACAAAATGAAAAATTAAAAATAATCATGAAATCTTAAATACATCTAAGTAGTTTCTAAAGCGATAGACCTCTATGGACTAGAGGTACCTTACCGGTATAAAACAAGATACAGATAGCTTACTGTAAAATTAACCTTTACTGACAATAGTTGTTTATACACATAACAGTTTTATGTAAAAAGAAAGAACCAAATATACACCTAAGGTCGGTCATGAAAATTATCGTTGGTTTTTGGTGGCCATTGAATATACAAACTGCCCAAAATGCACCAAAGGGGGCACTAAAACCATCTTTGGTTTCTGACGGCTATGGAAGATAAGGTTAAAATCTACATCAACTTAGAATTAAAACAAAACATGCTATGCAATGTTTAAATCATAATAAAAAACTAAGTAAAACGTTGAAAACATGGCAAATTTAGTTCAAAATGTGAACATTCAACAAGGAAATGAAAATATACCCAATTGAGCAGTTCAGAAGATATGAATAGGCTTAAAATATAACCTTAATTTTATATTCCATGAACATTAGATCAATTAAATTATCATCAGGAAAGATCACTTCCAATCCTTCCAACGATATTTATTTGCTTTATGTAAGATGCGGGTCTGATCCATCAAAGATTCAGAACATCTTACTTTAAAGTCTTATAATTTTGAAAGCTATAATATTTTTACACTTCTTCATATTGACCAAAAATTGGAACATCTCCAAAAACTATCAACTGTGATAGAGATCAATTGCTCAACAAATTTAAGAACTTTACTGTTTCATTATTTATTAATATTATATTGTTTTAAAGTAACAAATGAAAAATAAACTTCATTTAAAACATTTTGTTGACGGAGTGTCAAGTGAAATATGTGTTTATTTAAAAACAGCGAAGGTTAAAGAACATAACTAATGTATTGAACTGGTTTTTGTTAATTACATAACAGAGTTCATCTATCTGATAGTCAACTCGTAGAAATAACGAATCAGAACAGTTGATCAATAGTACTCTGTAACTTATTGTTATCTATCAAAGTATTTTGGACATAATTACATTCCTTCCGAACCACGAAACCTATTAAATGATTTAATAACAGGTTTATATATTTTAAAGATAAACCTTCCCAACCAAAGGTTGATGAACGATAGGAAAAGTCCACGCGGTACATGCATGAATGGATCAAAGCTAACATTAAGCAAAAAAAGCTCTTATAAGGGTTAATTCTTTATGTCAAATATGTTTGATTCGTTCGGCCTTTCGGGTAGATGTGGCTATTAAATCATCAATATATGGTATTTTATTTCTTTTCTTATCGTGAGAATAAACAGGTTCGCTGGTTCGATATAAATATACGGACAAAAAGATGTCTGAGCCCGTCAACATTTTTAAAGAATGTTATTCAGATTGTTTGCCTGATCCGTTTACTGGCGCTATTTTGATAGAAGGCGCGTGGTGCACCAATTGATGTACATTTGTAAAACAGCAAATACTGTTTACTGTATATAGCAAACACATGTGCAAGTCAAGTAGAGAATTATGTCAGCATTTAGGTCCAGAACAACTCTTAAACAAATTATCTTTACTCGTACGCAATATACTAGTACACAGTGATGAAAGTTTATGTATTAGTTGAATTACCTTAGGAACAATCAGTTTTCGCATATACGTAAGTTGCTTGTCACTGTCCCCATATATTCCCAATTGTATCAAACATTGGAAATACGACATTTGAAATACGTGACAAGAATTCAAACAACCTTTCTGAACTTTAGCTCGCACAAAAAGTTTCATGTACCTTTCACACAATTTTCATAACACACGTGGCGGGTGTAGCTAGCTAAACAGGAGGTGCTCAACCTTCCAGAGCGCGCAGCCTCACTTCCTTAGTGGACGTTTAGATGTCTGATCTAACATCTCGATTCCAAAGTTTTTGCTTTGCTTCTTCATTGTGATTTGGACATGGATAAGTGTTTTTTTGATTAATCAAAGTAAGTTAAAAATGAATAAATGACAAAAATCAGAAAGCGAATTTAAAGTTTTTTTTATGCAACAATATACCTGCGTCTCCTGCTTATATTGTATTTGCTTTACAATACGCTTGGAGATTGTTCCCTCTAGGGAAACTTTAGACAACAATGCAAACTCCTTACAAATAACTTGTTGACCCAGAGATATTTTAAGCCCATGCTTATGAAGGCCCTCAAAACCTGATCACAAAATTGTTGATAAGTATGATGTCCCTCTTTCAAAAAATATCTCAATATATTTGATATTCCATATTCCTTTCATTCTCAATTTTGATTTCGGAAGTAGCAAGTGTGGCTGCCTAGCTGCCTAAAAAGAAGATGGTCATCCTCCTGTAGCATCCGGTCTCATTTCCAAGGTAAAGTAAACGTGTTTATCTTAATTTGTCAGCTTTTACTTTGCTTTAGTGTTGTGGTTTAGTCATTGGTTGATGTGTTTAATTTTGATTCATCGATCACATCGATCTTTATTTAATCATATTAGAAAATTTAATCGTATTAAAGCATTAATGCTTAATCTGGTTTTTATTCCTACATCGTGTATACCGAAAATGTCAATGAACCTGGTTGAAGATTACCAAAAGATCAATGTATTTAAATAAATAATGTTATATTTGATAAATTATGTGTTATTTAGTACAACGAACGTCTTCAAGTATTTGTCTCATATTATTGTCACCACTGGTAAATTAATACGACTCATACAATATTTATCGGAATTAGAAAATAATGGAGCTCTGAATATATAAATAAAACACGTTTAATTTTATTTGACAATTTCATAGTTTTATTTTGCTTTTGGATTGTGATTTGAATTGGTTTTTTTTATAATTACAATTAGTACCACAAATGAATTATTCTACTAAATAGTGATTGCTTTTAAAATTTATAAAACATAAGCATATTTGGAAGAACTGTATACTTTAGAATTGGTTTAGATAGATACCAATGTTAAAATTATAATTGGCGAAATACCCTTTATCGCATAAAAATACATTGTAGATTGTTTTATAATAAAGTTTGTTTTGATAGCAAAAGTTGACTTATATAACGTTACCATGCCTGCTATCCGGGTTGCAACGTAAATACTCAAATGACGTAACAATTTCACTAGAAATACAAACAAGGATCTTATATAAATGGAGTTGTTCATATGCAGTTTCCTTATTGAGAACTAACGTGTTTTGAAAATTAAATATTAAATTAATAAATTAACACATACAATAAAATCGGGGATGACTAACATTTTGTAAGCTTATGCTTATGGTTTTACCAAACCAAGTATTACTTATATTCCATCTTTATTTCTGTGTTAAATTCGGACCAGGTAAAACTTTTTTCTTGTCCTAAACTGTTCAGTTGTCAAGCTTAATAAGCAATAAAGCCTTTCCAGAAAATATGTATTGTGTTGTGCAAGGCCAATGTTCATACCTTCTATACATCGTCGGATGTACATTCCACATAACAACCATTGATAGTGTAAATACCCGGACTCACTTCCCTGGTGAAAGTTCACGTGTTTAACAGAATTTATTTGTTTCAAAGATTTTACTTTGCTTCTAGATTGTGATTCGGGCATGGATTAGTATTAGTTTGTTTTTGATCAGCTATTCTGTCTTGCCTATAGTTCATTTTACATAGGTGTTCAGAGAGGCTTAAAGACGCTTACTGTGAAACTTACAAGACTAGGTGGTGTAGTCACTTAATATATTTATATTACATTTCATAGTGACTTACTAGATAAACATCGCAATTAAAACTAGAAAATTACTACAACTACAAGTTGTCATACAATATTAGCTATCGTCAAACAACTTTAGAACATGTTCTTAAATAAGTCATTAAGATTTTAATGTGATGTGAATGTCATCAGGATTATTTTCTTCATGCCCCTGCCCTTAGATCAAATAGCAATTCTCTCTCGGTTATGAGTTAATAATATTAAAATAGATTATTGGAAATAATATTCGTAATACTTTATTAATGGAAATGTTTTTATTAAATTTTGACGTTATTTTTGAGGTTCTATTGATTGTAGGATTTCCTAACTTTACATATAGTCTGATGGAATTATTCAATAAATAACCACACTATTAGCAACCGGTCATATAACAGATTAATATTGAAATGCTATTTATAATTTGATGAGTACATAAGAACTGACATGACATTACGAGTGTCTTTTGAATAACAAATAACTAAATAACAACAATATAGTAACAAAGCCAGAACAAACAAATGTTCCAAATGCCCAAAATCAATATATTTTTCATAGCAATTCCAAAGGGACCATCATTAGTTCCGAAAGTGCCATATATAGCTCATTTATAGCTCTTTGTGCTTTTAAAACTTCCAAAAAGGCAGTAATAACACACCCATTCACGTTCCTTGCATTCACCCAGCTTTCACGCCATTTTTCGAAATAGAAGACTATTAGGAACGTGTGCCTTAGGGGAATATTAAACAAAATGTACCAGAGGATGTAAAGAATTAATATACAGCAAAAGGTCATATACTTTTTTGATTATTATAAATATATCTGCCCCCAATATACTTATAATTGAACAAAACACCCTTACAATCCAAAAGCATAGTGGTCCTGAGTTGCAAGCTGATTGCTTAGTTTTGATTTCTTGGCTTATGTGAGTCAAAGTGGTTTCATTACAATGACTCTTTTTAGGGCTTTGTTCCAATGACGAATCGATATTCAATCTTCAGGCATCAATGAAACCTTTGGATTATCGTTTTCATTGCCAAGGCACATAACCTTCCTGACTGTATTGTAGTCTTAGGAAGCGTTCCTTGATTTTTTTTGGTTTCTGTCAATCAATTTTTTTCAGACAGCTTTTTATCACTAATGAAGTACATTCATGTTAACCTCCAGAGATCTGTCATCAAGCGTGCCTACCATTCTAGTGGCAAGGAGGTGCTAACTCTTCCGGAGCCCTCGGTCTCATATCTATACCGGAAGTTAACGTGTTTAACGTAACTTGTCACTTTTCAAAGATTTTGGTTTTAGCTTTTAGAATGTTTGTTTTGCATATGGACTGGTATGTCTGCTTTTGATTTAAATTAATCTATCCATTTTACTACTATCTACTACCCGTATAATTCCGCCATTCGAATAAATTTCGATTCTTCTTTTAGTTTAAGGAGGAACATTATGATAGCATTTTGAATTTTGAATTTCCATCATTGTTTTTTGCAACTTCGAATTATTCGTAAAACACACAATAAATTAGTGTCTCAAGTAAACTTCATGTGTTAAAAGTAGTAACTGTATCTTTATATATTTTGCTTTTTGTTGGGTTCAACCTACTGTTTTATGAATCTTGGACTTTCCCGTGTAATGGCAAGTAATACTCAAAGATCTAGACAATAGATTAATTTATATACATGTTTTATTACCGGTGGTATGTTTTCGATTGATTTTGTTCGGAAGCATCGCATAATCTCTTTGGGATTCCATTACATCACATTTCTTTCAATTATATAAAATAATATTTTTTAAAATGTCATTCATGTCAATCGTTTTCGAATTCCATTACATCATATTTTTTTCAATTTATATGAAGTAATTTTTAAAAAAATATCATCCATTGCAAGTGAGAACCTTGCAATAAATAATGTAACTCATTCGAACAAACAATGTGATCTATAAAAACAATGTCATGACTGTAATCAAATAGATCTAACATAATATCGTAACAAAAATATAATCCTTGTGAACATAAAATACAATCTCGAGAAACAAATTCTGTAAGATTTGTGAATAGATAATGTAATCCTTATATTCCTGTAAACAATTAATAGTATCACCGTCTCTAATTTCCCTTGTCGGTAACTATGGAAATTTCGATGCACGTAGGTACACCTTATTGTTAATAGACACTCTTAGTATTGATATTTATATTGAAATCAAAAAGACTCATGAACAATCGCTCTGACTTGTCAATTTGGTTGAATTTGTTGAAACAACACCCTTGAGCCTTATATGAATCGAAGTTAAAGTTAAATACGTCGTTCTGTTTCACAAAAACATTAATCGCACAAAAAACCAGACTTTGACGTAATAGGCAGTTTGGTAAACATTCTTGAAGCTAGCTTAACAGAAGGTGCTCCCCCGTTTGGAACACCCTGTCTCATATTCATATTCAACTATATTCGTTAGCTTGAAAAGATTTAAATTTGCACTTTCGATTGTGATTTGAACATGGATGCGTATCAGAAGCTGCTTACCCCGTACCAGACTGATTAAAAACCCGACAATGATTTTTTTCCGAGATATACATAACGGCAATTCACTCAGTATTAAAAGTGCATATAAAAACCGTAGATCTGCATGTATATAAATGTTTTAATAATATTTCTGCAGAATCGTTACAATTACCTAACACTACAGAAAATAAGTTATTTTTGGTTTATCTAGACAACGATTATTTTTTTTATCCTTTTAACGATGTCCTTATACACTGTATGTACTCAACCTTTTACTGAAAAAAAGCCATTGGTAAGAGGAAAACATAAGCATCTAAATGTTAGCAAGTCTTTATAATATAGTCGGCGGCCTCACTTTCCTGCTGAAATTCGCGTGTTAAACTGTTAATGAGGCTTTATAATATGACCGGCGGCCTTACTTTCGTGTTGAAGTTCTCGTGTAAAACTACATTTACCAATTGTATATTTTTACATTATTTACTTTTGGAATTGTTATTTGAACATGAAATGGTATGTCTGTGTTCAATTGATAAGACCCAATCGCAAGAACACACGCGTCTACAAAAGTAGTTGCATAATCTGATTGCGTCATAATTATTCATAAAGTTCTCCACAACGCGTCTCAAACTGACTCGGAAAAAGTAAACTTCAGACAAATTCTGTAGTTGTTATGACAGTCGTGCAAAGCACCTATGAGATATGGCCCAGCCACAATTTTATACACAGACAGACAGACATTGTGATTCTAATATACCCCCTAAAACTTGTCTGCGGGGAGTATAACAAGGTAAGGAAAAACAAACATATGCTTATATTTACAATTTTCATTGTTTCTCCTATTATGAAACATTTGAGCAATTGTATGTCATAGAGCCATAGATAATAATTGACGTCATCATGTAAATACGTCATTTACTTGCTACGTCAAATCACCGCGTTTGAATACATTACAATCACAAAATACCTTCTGACGTTAACTTTTTACGGTTAAATACTATAAGGAATGTTATCATGTGCAACATATGTACAAACATTTGTACAACAGTTAATCAATGTACCTGTGGTTTTAACAAGAATTTTCATTTTTTTGAAGTAGTATAAATTAAAACTTATGGCGAGAGGAAGAACTTGTTGTGGGCGCTTCCATTTTTCCGACTGGTGTGTGTCAAGGCAGAATAAAAATTAAATGTTTTAAAATACGTACAAGGTATTAAGTACTTAGATTTTGTTTTGCAATTGAAGATTGTAAATATATGACATGGCATTCTTTTTTTCGTTATCGATGCAAGTATGAATAACAATGACCAGTCCAAATTATACATAAACGGCTTCGCCGTCATGCAATTTAGACTGACCATTGTTATTCATACTTGCATCGATAACGAGAAAAATAATGACATTTCGTAAACCACTGATTATATTATAAACTACTATGGATTGGCACTGAAATGGTGTGGTTGAAATACTATTGGGGGCTTAAACAGAAACAATAATCTCCAAATACGCAAATTAAAAAGAACCTCATTTTATCAAACAATTAATAAGCAACACTTGCATGCATATAGCATTCATTTCAATTCATGTCCTACCAATCATAAACTATAATTACATAATTTTTCATTTTCAAAATATCGACATTTCCAAGGATCAGATTCTAATATTGATTAGGTCACGGACTTTATTATCCACATGAGTTAGTCGATGAAGTAATATTGCTGCCATCAAATAATTAGATTTGATATGAAGCATTGATGTACGTCTAACTCTAGGCTGCAACATTGATATGATTTAATCTAAAACTTAAATCTAATGTAGAGTTGCCTAGCCTTTTTATGAACCAAAATCATTATTCAAGTAAACCTACTTACTGAGGAAGTTTTATATCTAGTTTAATGGTGTTCCGTGCCAATTGCAATACCACCACCAAAATAGAAAATGAGTTTTATACAGTTTGTACATAGCTGAATGGGGCTTTTTATGTTCATTGTTATTGCCTTATCATTTTCCGAGCTATTACACTCGAAGGTTAAACCAATTCCTTCAAAAAAGAGAGTAGATTAAATCGTATTAAGAGATTGTATGCAAATACCATAAAATAATCTGTCATTCGGATATTCAAACACTGATTCTGTTTCCTGCTTACGAAATTAAAGAGGCATAGGTCGACATATGATCTAAAACACTGACTTACGGATAGTAGTGCCTTTCATGTGGTAGAATGAAATTTACTTGATTTTACTGTTAATAAGTTTGCCAGTTTGTTTTTGGATTTCTCTTGAAACTATTGTTACCTCCATTTGCAATCCCACAAGAATTGAATGCTTCTATCTGAAAGAATCTTGACTAACGTAAGCGCCTTTACTTAACCCCACTCTATCATTCCAAATCGATTTATATTTCTAATGTAAACGTAAAATATGAAATCAAATCAGGTCCTTCACATACATTTTCGTTCGTTTGATGTGTCTATAAAATGACTATGTGCATTGGATTTCTCATTCCAATCATGTGTCTGGCTGCGTGGGTTGAAACTTATACAATTTGAGCAATATAACGAAATCCTTCTGAATCTCATTTGTGCCAAAAATAGTTAGTTTTCCAGCAACTTTCTTCATTGTTCAAAAGTAAACTGGTAAAGAAAGCAACCTCTGTGGAATTGTTTACATTTAATTATATATAAGCATATGTTCTAATCAAAAACAAACATACTAATCCATTTCCGAATCACAATCCAGAAGCAAAGTAAAAACTTTGGAACCGACAAGTTAGGTTAGACACGTGAACTTCCACCAGGGAAGTGAGGCCGGGTGCTCCGGAAGGGTAAGCACCTCCTGTTTAGCTAGCTACACCCGCCACGTGTGTAATCAAAATTGTGTGAAAGGAACATGGAACTATGAGACGTCAAATATATCCAAGGCAATCCTGGACACAGAGACATTAAACTTATCAACAATACTGTGATGACGGCCATAAAACTTTTTGAGGGCCTTGATAAGCGTAGGCTTGCAATATCCTGAGTCAACAATTTATTTGCAAGCAGCCTACTTCGTTGTACAAAGTCCCCGTAGTGGGAACAAGCTCTACCATAGCGTATTAATTGGGAAACAAATACACCATAAGCAGGAGAAGCAGGTATATTGCTGCATAAAAAGGAAAGTTGACAATAAAAATTGAAGTCATCACGTTTGTCATAAAGTTTCAAATGTAGCCTTTCCTGTGCGTCATAATTCAGGTATAAGTCTAAATATGAAGCAGAACATGATGAATCACTCGTGTCTTTATTTCAAGCTCACTAGGATAGATGACATTTACATAGTCTCCAAATTTAGGATTGTTAAGAGACAGAACGTCATCTATATATCTGTATGTTGAGTTGATGATTTGGCGACAGTTTTCTCTCCAGATTTAACAGGTTCTGCATAAATTCTGCTTCATAAGAATAAAGAAACAAATCAGCAAGCAATGGTGCACAGTTTGTACCCATTGGTATACCGATTGTTTGCTGAAAAACTATATTACCAAACACAACAAATATGTTATCTATAAAAAACTCCAATTTTTTGTTGATGGTATCTTCAGTATATTTTTGTTTGGAATCCGTATGGTGCTTGACAAAATAACCAGAATCCCTGTTCAGCACCAGATATTAGTTATTAGAAATTAGTTAACGTATAATAGTTGTTATGTATTGTTTGATGAGATTTTTTTTAAAGAATTGAATATACACATAGAAATGTTATCATAATTGATATTCATATCTTAAATGAAAGAGATTTTGAACAACACTAATTAATCATGACCATGTCTTTGCATTACGTAATGTCATGTAGTAAATACACAACTGACTATATATATGTATGCATTTGAATAATAATGAATATATCAATAATTTGAAACCCGTACTTTAAATGATCAAGCAAAGAGAAAGTATTGGACACGATTAAGTACAACGAAGAAGGCTGCTTGCAAATAAATTGTTGACCCAGGGATATTGCAAGCATAGGCCTATTAAGGCCCTGAAAATCTTTTATGACCGTATTGTTAATAAGTTTGGTGTCTTTGTTTCCAGGATTGCCCTGGATATATTGACGTCTTATAGTTCCATGTTTTGATTACACATGTTGCGGGTGTTGCTAAATTAACAGGAGGCGATTAGCGTTCCGAAGAACCAGGTCTCACTTCCCTGGTGGAAGTTAACGTGTCTAACCTGACTTGTCAATTTCAAAGTTTTTACTTTGCTTCTGGATTGTGATTCAAACATGAATTAGTATGTTTGTTTTTGATGGATTAGTATGTTTGTTTTTGATGGATTAGTATGTTTGTTTTTGATCGATTAGTATGTTTGTTATAAATTAGTTTTAGTCATTAGAGGTCTAGACTTGTTTGTAGTACAATTTGTTGTTACATATTTATCAAATGTTGACCTTGTTCTTTGATTCTGTGATATTTTAATGTTAACTGTTATTAAGTGTTCGGTACATGTACCGGCCAGGGTTTTGTACATCAAACTGCTATTCGATGCGACCTACACTTAACTTTAACATAACTCTTCGGACTGTGAGGTATTCTTTAATTTTTAACTATCCACTGTCTTTATCCAGGAGGCGGGAAAAACTACCTGTCTTTTCCTACTAAAAAAATGTGTCAAACTAGTAACTACCCAAATTGGAATCTAACGCAAGACATAATGATCCAAAACCCTTTAACACCACAGCCTTGTTATTGTCATTCTCGAGTCTTTCGGTATCAATCTTAAAGAGCAAGAACTTGACCTTTCTTACTTGTATTTGATTCCTAAACTCCATAACAATTCATACAAGAAAAGATATAAAGCAGGTTCATCTAAATGTACTTCTAATAAAAACAACAAACATACTAATCCATGTCCGAATCACAATCCAGAAGCAAAGTAAAAACTTTGGTACTGACACGTTAGGTTAGACACGTGAACTTCCACCAGGGAAGTGAGGCCGGGTGCTCCGAAAGGATAAATCATTATTAGTAACATACTTTATTGATTTGTCTACACTATATACTACTATTCCTCATTAGAAATTGAAAGGGCGTCTGAAAAAAATTATTCACATCTAAGATACAAATATCTAGTGGTGAACTGGTTATTTTGTCAAGCATCATACGGATTCCAAACAACAATATACTGGAAATACCATTAACAAAATGTTGGCGTTTTTATAGATAACATATTTAACATATTTCTTGTATTTGATAATATAATTCTTCAGCAAACAATAAGTCTACCAATGAATGGTACAAATCATGCACCATTGGTTTCTGATTTGTTTCTTTATTTTATGAAGCAGAATTTATACATAACCTTGTTAAATCTGAATCTAATCGATGTAACTTGGACACAATAAAATTGCAAAAGACACTTTTATCTTCCTTTATATATTCCAGACACAAAAACGGGTGTCCGTTGGCAAAATGATTTTAAACAATGAGAACAAATCATTTGTTCCACAACATAAGTAAAATGTTTTTTCTAAGTCAAATAATACTATAAAACAATTTGTTGCAGTAGGAAATGGACGTTATACGAAAAATAAATAATCGTTAAATACACTAACCAAAAATCCAATTTTACCGTATTTCTAAATTTTTTTAGTATTTTTAATACAGAAGGAATTTTATCAGATAAAATGACATATTTTACTTAGAAAGTGCTTAATAATAACTTGGAACTAATTGTTTAAAATCGTTTCCAGTATTTTCTATTTATTAAGTTCATATTTAAAGAAATAGGATTTTTCCCAGATATTTTCATTTTTTATCACCCACTGTTCACTAAAAACTAAAATTGAAAACTTTATCAATTATGCCATTTAAATTACATTCTAGGTAGTATATAACAATAGTCTTTCAAGAAATATAAGTTAACAAAACACCAAGTACTAAGACCATCAAAATTGCTCTTTTACAAAGGTTATAGAAGGTGATGTCCAAACTTTCTGGATGGACATGTATATATATAGATGACGTTTTTTCTCTTACTAATCCTAAATTTGGAAACTATGTAAATGCCATCTATTTTAGCGGGTTTGAAATAAAATAAGGACTTATTCCCAAAGTTCTGCTTTATATTTAGACTTATACCTCAATTATGACGTCCGTGAAAGGCTACATTTGAAACTTTATTACAAAGGGGATGAGTTTTTTTTAATGTCAACTTTCCTTTTTCATGCAGCAAAATACTTGATTCTCCTGCTTAGAGTATATTTGTTTCCTCACTTGTTTGATGGAAGTTCATGTGTTTAATCTTGCCAGTTCCAAAGTTTTTACTTTGCTTCTGGATTGTGATCGGACATGGATAAGTATATTTGTTTTTGATTTGATCACATTTTACATTAGGTCTTTAGAAAATGTCGCACAAAAATTAGTTGTTCTAGAGGAATGGACTAATGAGTTTTTACATGTATTGAAAAATTTATTACGGTTAGCAATTTTGAAAATATCTCACTAATTCAAATCAACATCCATGAACATAATTGTATGTTAGATCGTCTTCAATATCCAGTAATCTAGTCATCCAATATCACTGCATGGCATCCATAAATGTTTCTTCAATTGTAATCGTGAAAACGTGACATTTTATCCAGGTAATATACCCGTGTTTTTGCTTGAATATTAGAAATTTATTGACTTATAATTGATAAAAGATTCGAGTCAGGACATTCAATCCAATTGATTTCCGTTTGCATTTTAAACAACACATCCATTCTGATGAGGTAATTAGAAAAATTACTATAAATTGTAATAATTCACGCAAATAATTGATTCAAATGTCTCATACAGAACATTATAAAACTGCAATACAAGTTCAAAAATGATTAGATGAAATGAAAAATATGTTTAAAATTGTATGGTGAATTTTGTATGCAAGTCATGCATATTTTCTACTGTTAAAAAAATAAGAAAAACTTTAAACAAATATTTTCTAACGTTCTTGAAATCAATATATAATAACCGTGCGGAACACACACACACACACACACACACACACACACACACACTTAATCACCATATTGTATATCTTTATCTTATTCACATGCATGTGTGTTTTTAAAAGTAGTATGCATCAATCGTTTATGTGGTGACATTGTTTCCTTCTTCTGTGCCAATAGTACGATAAATATATAAATAAATAAATAAATAAATAATTAAAATTTTGTACTTACCTTTACTTTGTCTTGTCTTCTTTGATATTTGAAACAATATAAGTGAGTATGAGGCAGTAATGATGATCAATGGAAGTCCGTATAGCGTAATAATGTTAAATAAATTGTAGGCAAGTTCGTGTTGAGGCGTGGGAAAAAAGTTGAAAGTCACACACTGCGTATACCAGGTATATTGAGGGTGTCTTTCTACGTGGAATATAACACTCTGAAAAATAAATATAAATGATTTTTGTTAAACATTTATATTTTCTATACATATAATGACATGTGATAGTTTTGGATTGTTATGAAATCTTGAATTTAAAAGCTGTTAAAACCAAAACAAAGTTCGGTTTTTCTTATTATGTAGACTAAATTAACACATGGGTCACTTATATATAAATGTACTGGCCCCAGTTTCACAATCATTTCTTCGAAAATTTTGTCAATTTTTGTTGGAAGTTTAGACGAAACTAAATGCAGATGTTATAAGCTTGAAGTGATCTTCAAAATGCTTTCTTACATTTCATAGTTTTTTCATCACCTAGTTACAGTATACATGATTCAAACGACACTTTATTTCAACGACCTAATGTTCCAGAGTATTGAATTGGAAATTTAATACTTTGATAATAGATTTGACATTAACCCCAGATAAAATACACGTTTTATGAGCAAGTATGTAGGATTCAAGAAAGTACATAAGTATCGTAATCACGGGGTTATAAATACGATTTTTTTCTGGAGTTAATACATATACCACAACCATTTATATATCATTATCAAATTTCAGATTTAATAAGATGCTATGAGTACAATGTATTTATTTCTAATATTTGTTTAGTTTTTTATAATTATTTATATTTAAATTCCCAATTCTAGCGTGTGTGGGGGCATTAAATTGCCGTAATATTGTATCATTAAGGATTTATATACCGTTAATGGATGGTCAAATGAAGCTGTAATCACCATAACGGTTCATATGACTCTTAAGAGGAATAAATGTATGAAGTAACAAGATAAGAAAGTGCATGTTATTTTCTTATATAAAGCAGTTAATTACTGTTTTTACAGTAATGTGCGCGTATATATAGTACTTAATGATAGATAATCATTTATGTGTAATCTTTTTTGGGGAAAACAACTAGTTGAAATTTTGTACTTTGCTTTGTTTTATAATTGCAGTAAGGGTTGGGCCAGAATTAAAATCTATTACGATTTATATGCCTTTAAAGTGCCTTCTAAAATGCGTTAACGACGCGTGACATTCAGATTATTGCTTGTCTTAAGATCAAGAACTTATCAAATAAGCTGGTAATAAAATAACAATGTCACACATAATAGTATTCCATATACATTTAGGCGAAATATTTCTATTTTTTTAATCTGAACAATATCGGCTAATATTTCATTTTGTATCGGACAATGTTAGAGGTTACTAAAATGCGAATTTCTTATCCCTAATCGGGTCGTTAGTAGCTTTGAACAGTATGATGCATCACACATGCGTAACGCATGGAAGCGAAATAAATTTATTCTAAAACCACTTCTTTGTTAAAAATATAAAGTACTTGACTGGTATTTTGTTCGGTAATGTTTAGTTTGAGTTTTGTTCAACTGTCGATGCAAAATCCGAAGTAAATTATTTCTAGCATTTAAACTGTAATAGAAATACATAGTTTTGTAACTATTTACAACGTTACGTTCTCGCACTAAAATCTGTACGAGTGAGATTCGTTCCAATATAGGTGTCGATAGGCACTATTGTGGCATAAACATATATATATATATATATATATATATATATATATATATATATATATATATATATATATATATATATATATCCCTTTGGTGATGCCTACTGTTATGCCCCTTAAGCACCGATTTTCAGAGATGAGAGTGACTCTCAATGACTAGGTTCGAATCTCACTTGAACAGATCTAAGTGCGAGATCATTCATCTGTTCTATTTTTCTGTAGGTACTCTTGTTTTATTCCACACCAACCACCTTGATGCATGTTAATGATTCATGTCTATGACGTAAATCTTCCATTACTTCACTTCACTCCAATATGAATAAAAAGGACAAAATTCTACAAAATTGTAAAAAGATTTCTCTTCACCTCCTTATCAACTGATACACTGAGTGTATCATGAATTTACAGCAAGTAAACACATTACTGCTGTGTCAGATTCTGAACCAAGGTAAAACATAAAAAAACGTTAATAATTTAAAGATGCGATTCTTGGAAGGAGCCAATTTGTATAATCAAAACTTAAAAAACACTACCTTCCTTTTTAATATCACTGGTTTATTTCCTTTATAGACACCGGGAAGACAATTAATTTCAATTAATTAGGTTTTTTTCATGGGTTTAAAGAGGTTTTATACAAATTCATTAAGGTTTATATTACTAAGTACAATGTACCGCCTGTAATGTTTCACTTAATGTGGTCTTTTTAATTTACAAATAACATCTATCAGTAATTGGTACAGATAAATTTTCAGCCTAAATTTAACTATAAAATATTAGTATTCTAACTGTCTTCTAATCAGGAAACAAAATACACCACAGAAATTGTAAACATCTAGTACTACATTGGATCAATCACAAATAGGTAATGACATTTAGTCAAATTAAAAATCTTTTTCTCTACACATGTGACAGTTTAGCACATGCTTGATTTCTATCTAGTATCAGCAAGAATAAGTTGGTTTAAGAAACATGTATGTTGTGTGCAGTTTTTACTATAATGTTTTGCTATTTAACTAATGCTTCCTTTATATAGTTTCATCAAATTCAACAGTAGATTTTATTATATTTCACATCACCTGACTACTGTGCACGCATATGAACCAAGGCCAAGGTAAACCATTATTTAATAACCGTTTATAATTTTAAGATACGGTTCTTGAAAGGAGCCAATTTGTATAATTTAAACTTAAAAAAAACTACTGCCTTCTCTTTTGAACATCACTGCAATTAATTTCCTATATAGACACCGGGGAGTCAATTAATTTCCAAAGGTTTTGTTCATTGGTTCAAAGAGGTTTTATACTAATTCATTAAGGTTTATATTACTAAGTACAATGTACCGCCTGTAATGTTTCACTTAATGTGGTCTTTTTAATTTACAAATAACATCTATCAGTAATTGGTACAGATACGTTTTAAGCCTAGATTTAACCATGAAATATTAGTTTCCTTGCTGTCTTGTAATCAGGGTATAAAATACACCACAAAAATTGTTAACATCTAGTACTACATTGGATCAGTCACAAAAAAGTGACAACATTTAGTCAAATTGAATATGTGACAGTTTTTCACACGATTGATTTCTATCTAGTATCAGCAAGAATAAGTAGGCTTAAGAAACATATGTATACAGTACAGGCTTGTCGAAAGTTTAATAGAGTTGGCGAATACAAAGTCGAGCTCGGCTGCCGAAGTATGGATAATTAGTTAAAAAAAACTGCCGAGACCAAGATGGAAATTGTAGAAAACACTACCAAGATATAGCTAGCGAGGAGCAGAGATAAGTCGTATCATTTTGTTAGCTTAAGGTTAAACTATCAGTAATCGGGTTTACGGCTAGAATTAACTATGAAGTATCATAACAACCCTTTAGTCAGAACACAAGATACAGGGCAAAGAATATTAGTACCACATTGGCTCAGCCACGAATAAGTGATAACACTTACATCAATTAAATACTTTTTCCACACATGTGACAGTTTTTTTTAACATGCTTGACTTCTATCTAGTTTCAGCATGAATAAGTAGGCTTAAGAAACATCTGTATAAAGTACAACCCTGTCTATAGTTTGAACACTGAGTTAACAGAAAGTAGTCGAAGCTTGGCTACCGAAATATGGAAAGCTAGTGACCAAGAAAAACTGTCGAGATAAAATAGTAACTACCAAAAAGCTGCCAAGATATAGCTAATAACAAATAGCAGCAGCGAAGAGTTGCATCATTTAGTTGGCTTAGTCATTGGTACAGACAAATTTTAAGGTCAGAATAACATAAATAATATCCTAACAGCCCTTTTATCAGAGCATAATATACACCACAAAGAATTGTTTACAGCTATAGTTCCATTACTTTTTCAGTGAAGAATACCGATGTGGCCTAAAAAGATGGTGAATTACTTACCTTTAATTCCAATAATGCTATATGTAGACGGTTATTTTTATAACATGTGTTGACAATAAATTGATAAAATGTCTTATATTTAGTCTAAAATTCAAATAAAACCAGTTTTTATCAGACGCGCATCTGAATTCAGGTGATGAGTATCCCGTAGTAAAATGCTTAATCGCCAATAACTTGGAGACAAAGATCTCGGCTTTGTTATATTGGATTGAAAGTTATGTTATTTTAAAAAAAGTACATTAAACATTGTGTCGCTCAAGATCATCAAAGTGTAAAGAATGAATTTTATTCTTTATTTTGATGTTTGTGCTGTTTTACCGGTTATTCATTATTAAACAGTGGGTAAGTCCGTGATGTATACTGGTTAGGAATAGAGACATGTATAAACCTGTATTGCGTGAATACATATTAGCCAATCAGACCCAGTTCTAAATAACTTTTATAAATGAAGCTGTCGAATATGCTTAATCACAGGGATACAACTACCTTAAAATTAATTGCCAAACTTTAACTCTCAAAAATTCAAACACTACAGTGAATATTAAAAATTTAACCATGTAGATAGAAAAATAGAATTTTTAAATACTTATCTTCAAAAAAGGACGTAAACGAACAAGTGTTTATTTCTTAACAATCTTATATCGAAAAAGTTTATTAAAATTTATTCATATAAATTAAAAGCAAAAAATTAAAAAAGCTTGGCATAGTTACAAAAATATTGAAAATATAAAAAACTATGTTCTGAAAAGACAAGTGGAATTTTAAGTCAATTGAAGTTTTATCAAGAAAGATATCAAGGTTTGAACCACACCGCCCATTCAAAACATGCCTTTTCCTCACTAAAGATGTGATCAGACAATAGTATTACATTGGATCAGTTAAGAATAGGTAATTCTTACTTAAATTAAATACTTTTCTCCACACATGTGACAGTTGTTCACATGCTTAATTTCTATCTGGTTTCAGCTGGAATAAGTAAGCTTAATAAACATCTGTATACAGTACAGACCTGTAGAAAATTCAACAGAGTTGGCGAAAAGAAGTTGAAGCTTTGCTACCGAAATACGGATAGCTGGCGACAAAAAAAATTGTCGAGACCTAGATAACAACTGCCAAGATATAGCTAATGGGTAGCCAGGTGAGTTGCATCAAATCGTTAGCGTAGTTTGAGGCTTATGACAGGTCGTTACTGTATATCTCCACGTGTTTGTTAATAGTTCTTACAATAACTTGTTGCTATTCTGCATGTTTAACACAATCTTTGATACAATTGATTGGCATTTTATCTGATTTTTGTAATGACAGAACTAACAAGCTTATTAAAATTGCCATGAAAAATGAGCAGTCGATAGATCCCTATAAGCACACACGGTATATTAGTACTGAGGTCATCAATAGTTTACGGTTCTGTTATTCTTTTGAAATGTGTGTCATTTTATCACATTTATAGATGATCTCAATTTTATTTCCTAACGAAGTTCACATTCAGTATAATTTGCCCTATCAAGTAATGAATTCCCCATGGTTCTATACAACCATTTTGTTTGTAAAGCTTCTTGAAGTGGTTCTAATTTACTGCCAGATTATTAAATAGGGTGTTTGCAAAGTCCAAAGACAAGAAATTGCTTTTAACCAGGCCAAACTTCAATTTAAAATGCAGTATATGTATGCCACTTTTTGTGCATTGTGTTGTGTTGTTCGTAAAACATAAATATCTAAATCACTTGATTGACTTCCATCATTCAACGAAAATTACATTACGGAAGTAAAAACGTTTGGTGCCCCTTCAAATGTAAAATTGAATTCGCGTTTGACGCAGTTAACCAAAATAAAAAATCAACGATCTTAAATCCACCAAATATGGATAATCTTTTGTTTATGAGACAGAAACGCAAATTCTTATAAAAAAAATATTTCCTTTGGAATTGGATTATCTAGGATTACAGATTATTACGACTCTTTCACTTATATTGATAATAAATTTATTATAGTGGTCATAAACGTAAAACTTGATCCAGTTTGTAGTGATAAAATAGCCAAGTATAGATCGAAGCTTTCTTAATTGCTTACCCTTAACGGTCGGCCGAGAATAGCTGCAATAATGCTGATGCGGCTCTAAACAATAATTCGCTAACTTTTATGGACAACAGATCTCATTTGTTGGAAGTTCACTTGTTTACTTTTTACTTTTTTTTTATTGTTATTTAAACATTTTCTAAAATGCAGCCAAAGTTAAACTCCACTCGATAAAAAATGTTTCAAATAATGTACATGCATTAGGCTAACTTGTAGATTTAAAAAAAAATTGTAATTTATTTAAGTGCATGTTAACAGCCTGAAACAAACGGCTATTTCTGTCGCTACTAAAACAAAACCAGAATTACACAATTACATGGTAAAATAGAAACAATTTCGATAGGTTGCACAGACCTTTAAAATTTGTTATTTAACGCATCAGGAGAAAGGAAAAAGAGGATTCTCAAGTTGAACAGATAGTAAAAAAAATATGACAAATTTAACATAACTAATAAAATAGTTGATATCATTTTATTATGTTTCAGTGATGTTGCAAGTCTAGGCTGACAAATGCCCTCGATGTTTTTATGATCGTCATTGCAGTACTGTTGATAAACTTGATATCTCTGTATCTAACTTTATCCTGGATATATTTGACATCCAATAATTTCATGTTCCTTTTATTATCAATTTTGTAGCTATCCAGAAAACAGTAGCTTACCTCTCTGATGGAGGTTCACTTGTGTAACTTAATTTACCAGTTTTCTCAGTTTTAAATTTGCATTTTGTTGTGATTTGCACATAGACCAGTACGTTTGTGCTTAATTGTAGTTAAAAATTCGTCTACGAATAGTAATTACAACTCGTCTTTGATATCAAAAACAAATATAGTAATCCATGTCAATATGTACCAATATCTATATGTTAACCTTGTGTGTTGACGCAAACTCGGCTACTAAGTAATTGTACTAATAAACCTGAACACGAAAACACACTATTTGTAATTTATGAAGTTAATGAATAACGAAAGAAAATAAAAGTTATGGAGTTATGGAGGTATCTGGACTTAATCAAATAGGAAACATTAAACTGGTGGCTGATTATTTTGGCGTTATATCTATTACATTTTTGACACAAAATTCTACTTTACATTATTAACAATGTCTGTATGCATTCAAAGTACATTAAAATCCTATTATGCTTGTTTTCGATAACACTGTTTGCATACTTTTCTGCTAATTTTATTATTTAGACTTGAAGTTCCCACCGTTCCTGGAGCACCCCTTATCACTGCTGTGGGAGTTCATAATTGTTAACTACATTTTCCAGTATTCAAATTTTTTTATTTTTTTTATTTTTTTTTTAAATGATTTGAACATGGACTGGTATTAGTATTTATATATGCATGTTAAATTTACATTTGTATAAAGACTGACACACCAACTTTTCACGACTTAGTCCACAGTTTGTGTAAGAGATGTGAAGAATTGATATCAATTTTTAAAGATATTAGATTTTAATCACATATTCGACGACTTGATGCTAGGAAAGTATTAATTATAAAGCACCAACCAACCATCTAATTAGCCGCGTATTTGAAATCAAGAAACGTCAATAATATGATAGCTAATTCTACATGTACTTTATTATTTTGTTAAGTTTTAATTTCAAGATAAGATGGTATCTAAAAGCGTTAATGTTGAAGTATCCTACTAATTTCGTTGTCCTAAGAACACTAAGGCGGAGTTAATATCACTTTCTTATATGATAGTTTTAGGATAACAAGTTTTAAATTAAGCAGTGGAATTCTTCTCGTTAACAGATATAAGAAAATCAAAAACAAGCATATCGATCAATTTCCAAATCACAATCCCATATGAAAGTAAAAACTTTGAAACTGACAGATTAAATTAAACACGTGAAATTTCACCACGGATGTAAAATTGGGCGCTCCGGAAGGGTAAGCGCCTCCCGTTCAGCTATCTAAACCCCCCACATGTGCAATCAAAATTAAGAACGAAAGGAAGATGAACTATGTGACATCAAATATATACAAGGTAGTTTCATATAAGACATTACTTATCAACAAAAAATAGGTATAACATAAAAGAATAGTTTGTCTTTGCCCTTGGTAGCGTTTTTTTCTAATGTAATTTTATGAGAATAATCTTCATTAACTGAGAATAATAAAGATCTTTTCCACTTCATGTATAATTAATTGACCATGTTTGTTGACTGACGTTAACTATTGGTTAGGGACACAGGTTACGAAAAACAACTTTGCCGTTGATGATGATGCCATGGAATTGCCTGTTATTGATTTGTGAAGTAAAGTAATTAAACGAGAAACAATGTGAGGTAATTATGTTTTCTTAACTAGGGAGAAAAAGCAAACCTAATGAAGTCTTTGGAAGACATGGGTTATGTGTTTACTGAAATAACCGAAACATCTCTTGTATGCTGCATCGTAGTTGGTTAGTGCCTCCATGTAAATCCAATTACGTAGGCAAGAATAATCTTACACACGTGTACATGTAATACAAAAGTTATCAATTAGACAAAATTCACAGACGTGCCTCTATATTCTAAATGTTATATAAAAGTTATCAAGTGTTTACAAACGTGTCTATATATCGAATATGAAAGTTATCATATTCGTGAAGATAAGTATACACACGTGTCGATATATTGATATAAAAGTTAGCAAGAAGGCGAAGAGTAAGTTTACACACGTGTTTATATATCCGATATGGTCGAAAAATGTGATTATACACGTGCCTATATATAAAAGAAAGAACATACTTATAAAAAAAACAATCCTAAAGTAAAGTAAAAAATTTAAGATTAAAATTAGATTAAACACGTGATCTTCTATCAGGGAAGTGAAACCGGGTGCTAAGGAAGGGACGGCACCTCCTGTTAGCTAGCTTTATCCGCTACGTGTGTAGTCAAAATTGAGAATTTAGGAACATGAACTATATGACCTCAAATATATTTAGGGGACATAGACCTGATTTTATTCTGCAGCACTAGAACACAAATACTTTTCAGTAGTTATAAACGTTATCAAGTAGGCTAATAGTATGTTTCTCGATATTTTAGAGAAGAATATTACTGAATTCGGTTATCTTTGAAACAGTGGGTAAAATACGTCTTTTGAATTAAAGTAACAAACATAACATGACCATATTCTTAAAGGTAAACTACACTTTATTTAAACTACTTAAATACTACTGGTAAGAAATTGTATTCCAAAACGGTCGTCTAGTGCTGCAGAATTTAAACAGAGTTAGTAGTAATTGACGTATCGCCAGTCACAGTGTTCCGACAAAGGGCCGACATGCTTAAATTTGACGCAAAAAGAATGAAAACTCGGCCTGAATTGTGCGGTTTAATGACGTCACTGACACTAGAACGTCATTAGTTGCCGTGACGCTGCTTTGGCGGCCAGTGTCGGAAAATTGTGGGCGTGGCCAGTGATGCGTCAAGTAAAACCACTGGGCTGGTTTTTCTGCTGGTGGACTAAGCATTACCTAGGAGTCAATACATTATTTAAACTATCAGAAAAACATTGCTAGCAACGTAAATTTTAAATCACCTACAAAACTAAGATATATTTTAAAGTATATTCAAGGTATTGCCCTAGGTGGAATAAGTAAAAAACTTGTCTATTTTTCTCATTTTAACGACTTAAAATTATTTCGATTCCAACGATTTTGGTAAGAGCACTTATGGTGAGAAATCGTATTCCGAAATGGCTGTCTAGTGCAACAACATTAAAACAGGTTAAGAAGTAAAGGCAAAATCAGAAATACATCTTGTTTTTGATAATATTGTTGTTATATCTTATTGAGACAACCTTCATCAACTGACATTTATTACAATTTCATCTAATCAGTTCTTCACGATTTATTGGTCAAATTTGTTAATTAAGGGACACTTGTTACAAAAACATCTTTGCCGTTGTTGATGATGGGCATGAAGAAGTTATTGGTTTCTGATGTGAATTAATTTTCTGAAGAACGATGTACGGTAATTATGTCAACTTAATCAAGGAAAAAAACCAGCAAACGTAATGAGAGTCTAGATGGCAATGAACTGTTAGCGACTGTCATTTACATTAGAATTGTTTTGTTACACTCAGAAGACATCTTGTCGCCTATGGAAAGGTGTATATGATATGTTTTTAAAGGCTTTGTATGGATAAGTATGGTTTTTTTTTATTATTATGGAAGACTTGTAAGGCAATGACACGATCTAATTTGGGTCCTTTGGGTATCTTTTCAACGTCTTGGTAAAACAATTTATTTTGGTTTCACAATTTTGGTCCAAGCACTACTGATTAGCAATTGTATTCCTAAACGGCCGCCCAGTGCTGTAAAATTAAAACTGGTATAATATGTAATTAACACAGTGTCTGTACAGTATTCTACTCATCATTCGTTTGATCCATTTTTTATATCCCTATTGTAACAAGGTCTGTAATCATGACTTCTGTGTTACTCTATGGTTGAATTCTTTTTATGTCTTACCTTCAGTTGTTGAAACAATTTGTAGAGGAAATAATACTAATATTAATTAATTGTGAAACAAAATGTTTGAGATAAAATTAATTGTAGAATCAAATATAAATTTCAAAACCGATCATCCATTTAACAGGAAACATATATTTTTGAATGTTAGTCGTCAATATTTCTCAACTAACAAGAGTAAATTTAATTGAAGAATCATGTGATTCATTTTTAAAACGGGTATGAAATAAGCAGGAAACATACAAATTAGAATGTTAGCAGTCAACATTTCTTTACAAACAATAGTGCTCATGTTAATCATTTCAGAACTGGTCATGAAATAAACAGGAAAAATACATATTTGAATGTTAACTGTCCGAATTAACACGAGTACAGCCATTTGTATAACACAATGATTAACTTTAAACCCGACCATCCATGTTAACAGGAAACATCTCTATTTGGTGGTATACTTTTAATATCCCGATACTTAACATGAGTACAACTAATTTTGGACCCATGCAATTAATTTCATAACCGACCATCCATTTAACAGGACACAACTATATTTAAATGCAGACTGTCAATATAACCCGACTTTACATGAGTAAAATATAAAAGTTAATTAGAGATACATGTTAGCCTGATCATTATAGTGTTGTCTGATATCATAGTTTTGAGAATCTTCATCAAATGACTTTTCTTACAAGATATCTTTAAGTTAATTGACATATGTGTTTATGCAACCTGAGTGCTAAATGAAGGTATTGGGACCTAGGTCATGAAAATAGTTTTGCTGTGAATAAAATGTTCAAAGACATTTTTGCTACATGAAAAGGTAACATCTTTTTGCGATAAATAAAATTTACAAGGACATGTTACTAAATGAAGGTATTGGGACCTAGGGCACAAACACCATTTGGCCGTGCATAAATTTTACAAGGGCATTTTGCCTAATGCCCCTTGTTTAGAATTTTTATTTGCTATACCAAGACAAATAAATACTACATGAATTTGTATTGTTTTTTGTGACACTTTGATGAAGACGTCATTGTTAAAAACTTAATAATTATGTTTTTTTTAAATTCACGATGAAGTTTCCTTAAAAATCTAACTTGAAAATCTAAAGAGACCAATAGAGGTTGGTTTACATTATTAGATACGGTTCTTGTTTTCGAACCTCTCAAAAGTTTAGATGCTGAATGCGCCTTATATTGCCGTGAGTATTCCGTTTGTTATTATACAGACAAAGGAATTAGCCGCGCCAGGGTTATTCTATATATGATAAAATAGTAAATATAATCATTATCTACTGTAAACTTGTCAGAGGCCTCTTCTGAATATCATGGTGTTAATAGATGATATATGAGTACCTCGCTCCCACACAAAGGATATGAACTATTCAGATCTTTTCAAAAAGAGGAGACTTTATAAAGGAATTTGACACGCTCGCTCAGAGCAATGGAAAAACAAAAAACAAATTAAAGGACAAAGTATTCAAAATGAGACTTAAAGGTTTTAGATAACTTTGCTAAGGAGTCAAAAAACGAAATAATAAAACTTCCAGATGTGTATTTGCAACTTTTTAACTCTGAAGTTTTATTGTGATTCTTACATTGATCGGTATATTTGTAATTGATAAAAGTGTAAACTTCTTACAAATTGACGGCTATATCTAGGTCCACAAAAATGTTTTGTAGTGGATAAAATATAAACAATGACATCTAGATTTATTCTCCTAGTTCAGCAATGAAATGGGAAAATTAAGACGTTTCAATTCGGACATGAGGTAAACAACAACTGCAATAAATTTTATAAGTAGCGAAAAAGAAAGGTCAGAGACTCAGTAAGACGGGTTTTAATTTCCCTGGTATAGCCTATTGATTAATGATGTCAGGACTTCAGTGGTCTTTAATCATTCTTGAGTTTATCTGTGTTTATGGGTATAAGTATAGTGCTATACTGTACCAATTAAACTATCTTTACACACCGCTAGCAATTTGTCGGAATTAACATACATTTACTTATATAGTCTTCTAGGTTTAAATGATTTACAGAATGCTTGCATTTTACTCAATGACAAAGAAATACCAGGTCATGAGCAAATCACAATCCAAAAGCAAAATTGAAGTTTAAACGTTGCAAACACACATCTGGAAGTCATATGATATATTATATGGTTTTAGACACCTAGGTAAAGTTTAAAGTTAATTAGGACCTTAAAGTTTCGATTTAAAAGCTTTTTTTTCTTGCGTATATGTAACATTGGATGCCCTGAGTATAAATTCATTTATCGAGCTACATCTTTTTGAAAAGATTTGAATAGTCCATATCCTTTGTGTAGGAGCGAGGTACTCATATATCATCTATTAAAACCATGGCATTCAGAAGAGGCTTCTAGCAAGTTTACAGTAGATAATGATTACACTTACTATTTTATCGCATATAGAATCGTCCTGGCTCGGCTAATTCTTTTGTCTGGTTAATAACAAACGAAATACTCACGGCGACATAAAACACCATCAGCATCTAAACTTTTGAGAGAAGTAGGTTCTGAAAACAAGAACTATATTTAACAATATAAACCAACCACTATACTGTGTTGGTCTCTTTGGAATATTCGATTTTAGGTTTCAAAAGTACTGGATCGTGAATTAAAACATAGCAAAAAGTGAAACTGAAAGAAATTCTAATTAATATGTTTTAGTAGCGCTTAATGAAAGAACGCAATATTTACGTAGATATTAATGAGTTTGGTTTAGATAGTATATCAAATAAGCCTGCATATACTAGAACTAATTTTACCAAAGATGAAGTTCTTTCCAACCGTAACGGAGTTCTTCAGTCTTTCGGAATCAACTTTAAAGAGGAGTATCTTGATCTTCCTTTCTTATATTGGATTCCTAAACTCCATAAAAATCCACACAAGGAATGATATATATCAGGCATATCTAAATGTACTACTAAATCATTATCGGTAACTCTTAACACAAATTTTGACGATTGTCAAAGATGCTCTTCAGTCTTATTCAGAAAAAGTCTATTCTACATCTGAATTCAACCAAATGTGGATTTGGATTCTAAAGAATTACTTGACACTTGCTTATAATACTTTATTTCATGTAAAAAGTATAAAAACATTTGATTTTTCTACACTATACACCACTATCCCTCATTCTAAATTGACAGAACGTCTTAAATAAATTATTTACTTGTCATTCTTTTACAAAAAAAGTAAGTCAAGATACAAATATCCGGTGCTGAACGAGAAATCTGGTTATTTTGTCAAGCATCATACGGATTCCAAACAAAAATATACTGAAGATACCATCAAAACAATTGTTGGAGTTTTTCATAGATAACATATTTGTTGTGTTTGGTAATATAGTTTTTCATCGAACAATCTGTATACCAATGGATACAAACTGTGAACCATTGCTTGCTGATTTGTTTCTTTATTCTTATAAAACAGAATTTATGCTGAACCTTGTTAAATCTTGAGAGAAAATGTCGCCAAATCATTCAACTCAACATATAGATATATAGATGTCGTTCTGTCTCTTAACAATCTTAAATTTGGATACTATGTGAATATCACCTATCCTAGTGAACTTGAAATAAAAGACACGACTGATTCTTCAAGTTCAAATATATGCAGGGCAATCCTGGACACAGAGACATCAAACTTATCAACAATACTGTGATGACAGCCATTAAACTTTTTGAGGGCCTTGATAAGCCTAGACCTGCAATATCCCCGAGTCAACAATTAACCTGCAAGCATAGAATTCGGTGTAGTAAAATAAATATAACACTTGCCCTTTCAAATCTAAATAAATGTAAACTGTAGTAAAATCATCAAAAACCAATACGTATTCTGCAGCTACTCTGGTGGAATTTAAGATGGCAGAATGTTCTATCTTTACCTTCACGTGTGTCTATCTAAACTCCACGTGTAAAAACAACAACAAACAAACAACATAGCCTCTTGTTTAGCTAGCTACACCCACCAGATGAAGTGATACTACTTCAGGTTAAGCACCTCATGTTTAGCTAGCTACACCCACCATATGAAGTGATACTACTTCAGGTTAAGCACCTCTTGTTTAGCTAGCTACACCCACTAGATGAAGTGATACTACTTCAGGTTAAGCACCTCTTGTTTAGTTAGCTACACCCACCAGATGAAGTGATACTACTTCAGGTTAAGCACCTCTTGTTTAGCTAGCTATAACTACCAGATGAAGTGATACTACTTCAGACAAAATAAAACATCTATGTTTACTGATCTATGTGACACTAACATAAAGAAATATATGGAATCCATTAACTCACAACATTTGTTCTTTCAAAAAGATATTCTGGGGAATTTTTATCAGACAGTTATATGTCAAACTGTCAATGTTGTCAACATTTTAATGCGTCATTAGTGAATAATCTACTTTAATACGTCTGTGAATATAAAAAAATAGGACACCGGGTATGATGTTGTATAGTTTTATCTGACATATTGGAATTAAAGCCAAAACTTGAATTGTTGACCTTGTTATCATTGTACTTTATGTCACCACGATTGTTATATTTTTGTGATTTTAAATAGTGGGATAATTTCTTATCATGATAAGATACGCGTTTGCGTGCAGTCATTCTTTATAAACAATACTGCATTTCGCATCGCTCGCTCTTGTGGCATAGATCATATCAGCCGGGCGAATTTGGGATGTAGTTTTAGGTATGATTCATCAAGCCATGACTCCACACCTATTTGTATGACATTGTACCCTCTTTTTACTGCGTCTGCAGCTACACTTATGGGCTATGATGAATTGATTCAATTAACGTTTAGACGACGCGTTATAACGCAAGTAGTTGCAAGTATTAAAAAACAACACACCGGTATTTGCCATGTTAAACATGAGCATTTCATACTCCGTTTTTCGAACTACTATTTGTACTATTGATTCTTTAAATTTTACGCGCTACGGGATCTTTATACAACGAAGACAGTTGCGTACAAATATATGTTTACTCGGGGATATTGCAAACCAAGGCTTTTCAATGATGAATGGATGTCATCACAATATTGTTGATAACTATGATGTTTATATTATAAGTTATACAGGGCTTTGGCAGGTTACACGGCCCCATGTACCCCGTCAAAGATTTATGTACCCTGAGCCGCAGGGTACATGGGGCCGTGTAACCTGCCAAAGCCCTGTATAACGTTTTTGTCACCCTTCAAAGCGTTACCAGTTGGATCTTTTTAACTTCCATTTCGTATATTGTGTAACTTGCGTACGTTGTCGCCATGTTTGTTTACTGTAACTAGACGTCAGCGATGTACGAGTTACTTCCCTTTTACCGCTAAACGTCGCGTGCGTTCATGTACCCCGGCAGATTTCCGAACATAGTTCCATGTACCCCGGCAAGTTAACCAATCGCTATGCGAGAAATTTCTTTGAAGGGTGACATAGACTGGTTTGTTTGTTTTTGATTATGATTTTTAACATAGACTGGTATGTTTGTTTTTGATTATGATTTTTAACATAGACTGGTATGTTTGTTTTTGATTATGATTTTTAACATAGACTGGTATGTTTTTTTTTTGATTATGATTTTTAACATAGACTGGTATGTTTGTTTTTGATTATGATTTTTAACATAGACTGGTATGTTTGTTTTTGATTATGATTTTTAACATAGACTGGTATGTTTTTTTTTGATTATGATTTTTAACATAGACTGGTATGTTTGTTTTTGATTATGATTTTTAACATAGACTGGTATGTTTGTTTTTGATTATGATTTTTAACATAGACTGGTATGTTTGTTTTTTATGATGATTTTTAACATAGTCTGGTATGTTTGTTTTTTATGATGATTTTTAACATAGACTGGTATGTTTGTTTTTGATTTAAGAACATTTTTTCGTAAAATTCTGTCTTTAGTCTTTTTTTTCAAAAGAACACATTGTTATCGGCTATCTTGGCAAAATTATTTCAAAATTTTGGAGATTCTGTAATGTTATGCAAGGATTATATATCATAATTTTAGGACTTGTCAGCGATGTATTATATCTGACTTAGTACTGGGTGTCCTATACATATATTAACTGTATAAATTTGCCGCTTTGTTCTTATATATAAAACATCGTAGGTTACTTCGACAGTTAATTGAGAATAAATGTTTTAGCAGTTGCTTGATTTAGTGATATAACCAGTAATAATACCAGAGTAACACAGTACAAGTAACTATAATTTGGTTGTCAAAGATGGCTAGGCACACGAAATATTGAATATAAATAACAATTATAGTCGGAAGAAAAATGAACAAATCGATTCTAAATGTCTTCTAAATTGTCTTTAGTCGATGACATAAATAATATAGATAAGACATATAATTAAATACCAAAGCAAAACAATGCTAGATATCTAAAACAGAGCATCGTCAATAAACGTTACTCAAACGTAAATCAATATTATCACTTGAATAAGAGCTTCACACCTATAGCATAATTACATCTATAACCTACACGTACTGGTTTGGATGCTTCTATACTTATATTTTCATTATTGCTGTGTTAGCTTTAAATATTATAAAATACAGATACAACAGGCATCTGTTCATTCTAAATTTTTCAGGAAACATTACTTTTTTTTTAAATTTAGTTAAAATGTTTAAAGATATCAATTCACTATTGAGTCAAGTTTGATTTAATTATTTATATTTTAAAAGAATTACAAACATTTTAGGTACGTTTCAAGCCTACGTAATTGTATCAATACTAAGGGGGCGGGGTTCTCCAAACTTTCTATTCGAACCAGTAGATCAACTGGAGTTTCTCCAGTGGTTCGACATGGTCCTAAAGACTCTTGAAGTTTTTGACTTTAGTCAGTCATTAAAGGTTTGGGTAAAAACCCACGCATCTAGTTTTAAGTGGGAAATTCAGATTATATTAATATTACTTGAATTGTTAAACGTTCTTCTCTATCAGATATATAAGAATACTAGATAAGAAAAAACATTCGCGATAAAGAAATATTTGTGATTTTCACGCTGACACTTGAACCGCGAATATATCTTCTCAGCATTTGTTTTATATCCCTTGGTTCACTTTTCCTATATATTTCTAATTTCTTACCGTGAAAAAGTTTAGAGGACAACAACCGCGAAAGTTTTCTATCGCTAGTTTTTCTGTCTGTATTTGGTGAAATACAAGTTTTATTGAACACGTATAATACAGAATCTTGTATCACCACAGTGTGGTGATACAACATTTGCGGTAAAGCGCACGTGCACTTTCTCATTGTTACGTCATCAGAGAGTCTTGGATTTGTCGGTCAAAACATAGTTCAGTGGTTTTCTGTGGTAAAATGTAATTTTTTCACATTAATGTTTTTTTTATTATTTTAAATAACCTAATTGTAAATGTTAGATAAAATATTATATACACAGTGTGTAGGTACAACCCTTCGTATCAGGTCTCGTCCTTTTTTCGTAGCTGTATCACTACTCGTCGCAAGCGCGACTCGTAGTGATACGGCTACGAAAAAAGGACTCGACCTGATACTGAGTGTTGTACCTACACACTGTGTATATAATATGTATTTATACAGTAACAAAGTGGAAACAGAACGCAAAAAAAGTATGAATAAAAATCCGAGTATGAAAATACAGTAGGACAAGGTTTTTACAGAGATGCAGGAAGTGTTTTACATTTCATGAGAACTGGATGAACTGCTAAACACTGCTTTATCTATTACATTTTAAAGGTTGTACCTAAACAAACAATACATATATATATATATCATTGCTTCTTGTCCTAATAACATACTTTATGTGAACTTAGCAACATGATGGACCCGAAGAATTCTTAAGTCGATTCGTTCTCAGAGACTTTAGTCAACTTGAAGGCTACTTAGACTTTAAACAGGTTGGAAGCTTAACATTTACACTAAGGACACAAGGAGCGCTCATGTACATTACAAACTTGTCTAAAGTTTAACACTAACTAACTGATCAGTGCCGAATACGCGCTCATTTCGGCCGCTCGTTATCTTGACTGCTCTTGGACTGCTGCTATCTATCTCTCTACAGCCTCTCAGTCACTGGCTACACTTATCTCTGTCCATCATCAGCCGAGTGACGACCCATTTTCGTTACACTGGTCTTAAACTTTCGACAGGCCTGTACTGTACACTCAATAACTGGTGATAAAAACACGTATTTATCATTGGGTGGTTTGTAGATCAGTTAATTATCTCCTTGACTGTATGGTCATCTACTGAAGCAGCTGGGTCTCTATTGAAGAAAATAATGAATAAAAGTTCAGCCTTTAGCTAGGTATATTGCTTCTTAATGATAATACGTGTGTCAAGGATTGCAGTTGCTAAACTTCTATTCTTGAATGTAATTGAAAACAATGTCCTGTCCATACAATCAGCAGCGGTATAGTTTGTGGACCAATTCAAAGAGACTTACCAAGACATCCAAAGAAGTATACTAAAGTTTGTAAACCAAACCGAAGACATATTTTTTACAAAGTTAAAGACAGCCGATGACTATTTAGACCAATATCACAATACATGATATGTTGCTGCAATAGTGCAGATAATCGAAGCTACATGTACCTGATACCATCGAGCGACAACGGAGCATAATAAATAGACTACGATCGAAACTTTTGAGAAGTCTGAGACACTGTTTGCGAGTTGAGGAATTTTGATTTTATATAAGACATTTAAATGATTTTTGTATATATGACAATGATGTCTGACAGGTAATTATGTTGTATAGGACACTGTCTGATCTAATTATATAGAGCAGTGTAATTGCAACTGTTTACTATGATTGATTTATTTTTAACACAGACGATAAAACTATTTTACAGACCCATAAGGGACGATCACAGTGGAAGGTATTATGACTGTTTATAAATCATTATCCTCGTTACTGTGTCAGACACATCTTACAGATATTCAATTTGATCAAGAGAGTTATTTACACACAATCAATGCACCGTGATTCCATAGCAAGAATATTATTATAAAAAATCACGCTTTGCATGATCTCATTTTACTAGAAAAAATGTCATTGTTAAGAACACCTAACAACAAACGGCAAACGAAGACAACTAGGAAACAAGATGAGGCAAACATATATTATAATTACTTGCTAATTCGACGTGAACTGATCTAATGACAAAATGGCGTCCAGTAGTGTAATTAAAATACGTGTGTTATGTAATACTTTCGTATCTAACCCAACCATCAGCTTTTTCACAAAAACATTGACAAAGAAAAACTTTTAAAACGCTAATATATTCCATTATATTGTCATTTGTTTAAAGAAAATCGAAATAAATGGAGACACATTAATATGATCTTGTCAAAAATGTAGTGTGCTACCATAAACTATTTGTTGTTTAAATGGAAAACGATAAAACATCAAACACACATTTAAAAATGCGTCAGATGAAGACCGGGTTAAGAAATCATTGTTGGAAACAGGAACCATGCCAAATACATTCAAACAGATGCATGTGTGTGTACTTTACCAGAAGTTCACAGTCCAATATGCAATGTATATCCAATACATTATGTAACATGAACAGAATTGTAAAACAAAGGTCACACTAAAGACATAAATACATGAAGCTTTATATAGATGGATAAGATAAAGAAAAGATACGAAACTTTGGCTACAACTGATATGTTCGTTACAACAAAAGTGTTTTTTCTATAAAAAACAAATTTAGTCATTTATATCTAGTTCTATTCGTCATGAGTTACACTTGATTAGAGACGATAAGAATTTCCTACAATATCTCATGCTACTATGATATTTATCAATGACGCCGAAAAAAAATCCTGCCCTGACTATTCAATTTTTTAAACATCGATTTATTGAGCAAGTAAATCTAGTGAAATTCGTGAAATGCAGCAATCGAGATTTACTGATAAAATGTAACAGTCACATCATTTATCGTAAACCTTATCAATCTAATACAATTAAAGCCCACGCTCATTTCAAAAGGACTACCTACACAATAACCCCGGCAGACATGTTAGATTCGCGAGGATTTTAGGAGCGTAATAAATTAATAGCGTGTTATAGCCACTTAATTACCCTTACGGAATGTTAAATTCGAGTGTGTACTTTTGTGAAACACTCAAACTATGATCAATTGGTTCAGAAGTATACACGGCGCAGCTGAGGCACGCTTGTTATTGCTTAATCAAACAAAAGCCAAATTGAGGGCACTGACCAAAAAGACCAATTTCATAACCTACTGATGAGTATTTATACGAAGTTGTATCAATGGGACGGAGATAAATAGTAACTGAAGCTAGCGAAGTCTTAAAAAGTCATTGTAAAGTAACCAATTAATTTGTTAGGCACGGTTTGTATGTATTTAATACAGGACCTAGTCTAGTTATATTGTCTCTGCTATAAATCTTCTAACAGTTGAGTTGAGTAATGGTGTTTAACGTCCCAGTCAAGAACATTTCACTTATATGTCGAGACGTCGCCAGCTATAGGCGAAGGTGCAGAAAATTTGCCTGTGCATTGCGCTGATGGCATTATACAGCAAGGTTTTTTATCGTGCCAAGCCTATCTAGACACGAGGCCTCGTTTATTTTTAGTTCCCACACGGAAGAACCGTGACTTTCATTTCGTAACGCCGAGTGCTTGGGGAAAGAACCGTCACTAACCAGAGTGGTTATCTTTTAAGAGGCAGGGCCCCTATAATAATTAAAAGTTATGAAACTTTTTTCTAAGCTCTTGCTGATGAACTGGTCCAATCGAAACATTGGAGAGCCCTCTTAAATAAGCTTTGAAGCTTTTTAAAATACTTTTTTCTTTTATTTTGACTTTTTTTTAGCCTCGGCTATAAATCTTGGATATAAATCCAAGAGTATATTTTTATCATTCTAAGAAAATATATACCTTTGTTAACTCCTACTGCTACTGTACTGGTCCATGGACCGACCCAAAATTTCGAAGCCCCCTTAGATAGCTTTGTAGTTTTGTATTAACACTTTTTTCTTTTATTTTGACACTTTGGTTGTTGTCATAAGACTATTGTAGATAAATATTATCTGCTTTGTAATTTTTAAAATTCCAAAATAAGCTATTCATAATCATTCAAAGTATTGCTTTGGGTGGAGTTGGTAAATTGAATTTTTGTCCTTTATTCTCGTGTCAACATATTGAAAATCTTTAGATTTCCACAATTTTGTCAGAGCACTACAGATGAGGAATTTTATTCCGAAACGGTTGTCTGGTGTTGTAGCTTAAGTACGTCTTATACAATCTTTTGTAGTATCTGTAAACGTTTGTTCGATCACTTGATTAAAACTTGCAAAATGGTATTAGTTCAGAACCTTTTGCGTTGCGAGCATACAACTTATGTATGTTAAAAAGTTATAGCCGAGATCAATAAATGCTCAATTGACCAGCAATATTGGGTAGCAATACTGGTAGGAGGTCCAGGGCAAAGGGACGTCTATTTCTTGGGCACATGATGTAACTACGTGTTGAGGCGTTGAAGCTTTTATTATGACTAACTTGATGATTTCATAGTAGCCGACTAGATGAATATCTCTAATCAAACCATTTAACGGGGATGGTAAGTCATTCGGTTGACACCATTTACCATGGTTCTGGTCCATCAACCACCAATGTTAAGTATATAGCGAGAAATCCGTTGAAACAAAAGCCTTATATAACATATGATCAGTCCAACAACATTAAGTAAAATGTATTTTTATAATCTACAGAAAATGTTTTGATAATTATACATGTTTTATTATTATTATTATCATTATTATTGTTGTTATTATTTCTGCTGTTGTCCTTGCAACGATGCCGAAAAATAATTATGCCTTATTGCTTCATCACTTTTATATTTGTTTTAAAAAAACTGTGCTGCATTTTCAATGCGTTGCCTTAATTTGTTTATGTCAAAGTAGACGTAACCAAGAACCTCTCAAATCAAACTAACGGAAAATTTGATTACACTGCCTGTCAAGATAGTCTGATATACTTAGAACAACGCCTGTGTCTCAATCATTCGCAGCTGTAATAAGAGTGATATGAATAACGGTTATTGTTCAGAACATCAGCTGAAAAGGGAACTTAACAACAAAACAACCCTACTTAGTTATTAAGTTTTACCATAAGCTATGATGAAACTACAGCGGCGTTATTATTACAAAAAGCTACTTTTTAAGTCTGGAAACATATAAGAATAATTATGATATTCATCGTTTTCCACATACTAATAGTATGGACTAATTAAGCTAAAATACAAAGCAATCTCGTGAGGTTTATGCCGTAATAGTTACAGGCAAAAACTGAATGCTTTGAAATTAAAATATAATGAGGTATAGAGAACGATTCGCCTGTGTTGTCTCTGTAAGATCCGTTAAAAATCTGATAAGCAAAACACGTGCGCGCGTAAACATGCTTTCAAAGTTAGAAACTACATGGCAATCGTTTTAGCGACGTCAACGTTGACGCTTTATTATCAAAACAACAGGAATATTTTAAAGGTACTGGAAGAGTAGACAACACTAGATCTGTTATAATTTTGCAGGACCGGTTTGTGATAAAAATCCCCTATCAGTAGTGACCTTGTCAATTGTGAAAATCCAAATTTACATAAGCATATAGGTGACGCATGCCATTTCCATTCTTAAAACAGCAAATATATTAACCACAGAATTAATAACAGCCATGACATTTACTATTTTTACAAAACTGGATATATTTGGCCCTCGTATTTCTTGAAACTATTGCTTTAAATATTTGTGAAGATAATTCAAAATTAATTGCTTGCAATATTGCTGATCGCATACACAGTTAATCAAATAATTTGTTTTGATAACAACGGTTATTGTAACAGGTCTGTGCATATACATATGTGCAATGCTGTTTTACGTTCAAGTGATGTTTCTTTTATGTATTTTGAAGCGCCCAGTTCTGAGATGGTGGAAGATAAGGAAAAAAAAAACCATCAAAGAAACTGAACAAACTTCTCTTCATTAGGATCTGTACTGAGTGGCATTCGAATCTAGGCGGTGAGAGGCGCTATGATTTATAAGCTTTATGCCACCGAGCAACCGAGGTCTTAATAACTCAAAAAGCTAATCATGTTACGTTTTCATTTGATATAATATGAAAGTTTTATATTTATTTAATATTTTTCACAAAGAAAAGTCATTATTTTTCTTTAATTTCCTTGCGGCCATAATTAATATTTAGATTTAAAGTCGCTAATTAAAAAACAAAAAACTATATGAAATGAACAAGTTTGATTCTGAAACACAATAAATGAAACAAAATATTGATTTTTGTTTCACAAAACATTCAAAACAACTGCGATTTCTCATTGTTTTAAATTTTAATAACAATTTTTTTTCAAAATTTACCCAATCAATTCTAATTTGGAGAGGAGGGCACTGTGTTACAATCATACAGTAATAACACATATTTTCGTGTAACGGTCAAAAGTACCTTTCCGCCATGCCATTCTTGTTGAACAATTTTAGCGATAATTATAATGTTATGTCAAAGCGCTTTAAACATTACGAAGAAATTTTTTTATGAAAAACCGAATAACAGAACAACTGCTAGAACTCCCAAAAGTACAACATTTGTTTTGGTAAAAATATACTAGTAGTTTATTTTATTTTCAAATAGGCTACTGATTCTAGGGGATTTTGTTCAATCCAATAATACTTTAACCACACAACTGGAAATTTATTTCAGTGCCCGTCCGAAATAAGAAGTTTATGGATAATTGGTACTAACATATGTTTTTTCTTGTCCGTTTCTATTTACTTATATTGCATCAAGTTTTTGAGTTTGTATTTAGCACCCGGCCTCACTTCCTTGGCGAGCGTTCATGCGTTTAATCTTTAAACTAATTTGTCAGTTTTGAAGTTTTTACTTTGCTCTTGAACTATGATTCGGACATAGATTAGTATGTATGTTTTTAATTTCATTTTATTTACAATAAGTAAAATAAAGAAACAATTGACACGATTTATATTCAGGATCCATCTAAGGTCGGGAGTTTTATAATCAGTTGACTCAATATATATTAATAGGGTTTTGATTACATTCTAAATAGAGTTGAGTAATGGTGTTTAACGTCCCAGTCAAGAATATTTCACTTATATCGCGACGTCGCCAGCTATAGGCGAAGGTGCAGAAATTTTGCCTGTGCGTTGCACTGATGGCATTATACGGCAGGCTTTATCGTGCCAAGCCCACCGTGACACGGGACCTCGTTTTGAACCCTTATATGTAGTAACTACGCTATATGTAGTAACACCGTCGAATCCATTAAATTTTGAAATTTAAGGGATAATTATTAAGTTACTACATATAGCGTATACAAATGTTACTACATATAAGGTGACCTAACAGTTACTACATATAACGTACAAAATTTACTACATATAACATATCCTTACTACATATGGCGGAGATTTTTTACTACATATAACGTGTCCTTACTACATATAACGGTGTTACTACATATAGCGTAGTCACTATATATAAGGGTTCGACACCTCGTTTATTTTAAGTTCCCATCCGAAAGGACCGTCACTTTCATTTCGTAATGCCGAGTGCTTGGCGAAAGAACAGTAACTACCCAATTTCAAGTCTTGGGTCAGACCCGGTCGAGGCTCGAACCCACGACCTCCCACTACGAGCCAGCATTTTACCAACTTAGCTACTGCAGTGATCACATTTCAAATAGTGGTGCATGTTAAATGACACAGTGTATGTTGATGAGAGTAGTATTGTCTCTGGTTTTCCAACAAATCATCAATTGCCGGAAATATTTAGATGTGGTGTTACATCCCCAACTCAAACAACACCTAGCCTTATAGCTTGCTGATAAATCTTGGAAATACTACGGTCGTTAATGCATATCCGTTAAACATGTAACCAGTCTAAAGTCGCAGTTATATATAAAGATGTTGATTTAACAAAGATCAAAAAGATGAGTTGAAAGAATTTGAAATGCTTCATTTAAAAAAATATATATGAATTTATTTCACATTTTTGTTTGACTTTCAAAGTATTACATATATTTCAACTTGCAATCTTCAGATGAAAGAAAATTCATGTGATTTTTACACCAAATGTGGTTTACGTAAGAGTGCTTTTATAGCTTGCATTGCGAAATAACGATAGGACTGTATCAGGTCTCTCTAATGGACATTGAAATATTTATAGATGAATAAAAGATTATTAAAAAGTGAGTATCAAAAGATTAACTGCATGAATAAAAAACACACTAGAATTGAAAAACTTGATGAAGATAGCAAGAATTCATGAATATATGAATACACAATTTCACCTTAACCAGAAGATATCGAAAAGATTAATTGCAAATGTACGTGTAAATAAAAAATGCACAGACGTATCCATAACAATGAAAATGAAATAAACAGAGACGACGAATAGGAATTTAATTATCTAGATAAAACAGAACTCTGCCAAGGAAACATGATTGTGATGGTAAATTGAAGAGAAACATCTTTTATATAAACTAGATGCTTTAGCCTATTTTGGTCAAAATTGATATCGGATTGCGCCTTTGAAGATTAATATCGAAAAAAGGGTAAACGCAGGACTTACTTCCATGTGCTGTATTACTTTTTTACACTGCGTTGGTGGAAAAAAAAATTCACTGGGCGAAATATCACCTTTTAGTTTAGTCAAAAAGTAATTGGAAGACCATCTGTTATATAGCTTTCATTGTCTTTTGATCACAAATTCAACTTTTTCATATTCTGGGACGGGTATAATTCAATAATTCATTTAGGTGGTGTTTACCCTTAGAGGAGGTGCTTATCCATCCGTAGCACCCGACCTCACTTCCCTGCTAAAAGTTAACGTGTTTAACTTTATTTTCCCGTTGTAGCAAAACGTTTCGACAGAACTCTTCATTTTAGCGACGTATAAATAAATTAAAAGTTTTCTCAATTTATATGTTAATGACTCCAGTTAGCTATAGGTAACCCTCACGAACGATAAAATCAATTCGTCTCCCAACTGCACTGACCTACGTGAATACCCAACTACACTTTTGCATTTTGCAATATAAAGGAGGTGGTTCAAAAACTTGAAAAATCCGAAGTTATGCTTATGTTTAATATTCCAAGATTCTTTTTTTAAACTATGTGTTAAAGATGGAAAAGTGAAATACGATAGATGCCCCCTGCGGGTAATATTGTCAGTATGGAAAAATGAATGTTCTAAATTGCATATGTCAGTTCCGAATGCATTTTACCATATTTCAAACAATATTTGCAATCCGCAATTTTTCGTACACGCCATTTAACACGTGGTACGTCGAGTTTACCAATTTATGATACAGTTACCTAAATTCGTGTGTGTATTAATTATCACTTGTTATGTAAGGCTTTCTTGTATCCTGTTTTCTTTATTACTCAATGACCACACCACTGTGGTAGCTAAGTTAGTAGAGTGCTCGCTCCGTAAGTGGGAGGTCGTGGGTTTGAATCTTGTCCGGGTCAAACCCAAGACTTGAATGTTGGTAGTGATTGTTCCTTCGCCAAGCACTTGGCATTACGAAATAAAAGTCACGCTTCTTTTGGAGGGGAATTTAAATGTGGCAGCCTGTAAATAATTATTTAATTAAGGTTTAATTTAGTTAAGATAATTATGTTAATTTTAATAATTCATTTCTCTTTTAGGTCATTAATTTTATTTTTATTCACTTGTAGGTTAAAGTTCATGGTTTTGTTCTTGTATTGTGTTATGTGTTGTACCTTTACTTTTGTACTGTACTGTATATGTAGTCTTGTGTAATGTTTTGTAATGTGGAGTTATCTTTCTTCTTAACCTCTGACCTGGCTATTATACTTTTCCATTGGTCCTTTCTAAAACCTGTTTTTCACTTCACTTACACTCATGTGCAAGTAGACAGTGGGTGTTGGCTCTTGTGTTCATGGTTTGAACTTGTACAGCTTTCAAGTATTTGACTCTACAAATTATCAAGGTATTTACACACTCTGTATTATTTTGGTCATTTTCAATGCTCTGCATTTATACGGCATAAATTTCCAGTCTTTGCCATGTACTTTAGTTTTCTTCAGTATTTTATCACGTGGTTTGTCAGGTCACGTGACTATGGACTATGCTATTATTTTATATTGTATGATAAGGTTGTTTGCCAGTCCCTTATTTTCTTATTTGTTTTATTCTACAGGGACGGTGAACATTTATTTGTTATAAACAGTATTATGGATGGAAAATAAATGTATGAATCAACATAATCTACCGAGTTAAATCATTTATTAACACCGGTTACATAAAATAAACGAGGTCCCGTGTCACGATAAAGAGCCCTGCTGTATAATGCTGCGCAACGCACAGGCAAAATTTCTGCACCTTCGACTTTAGCTAGCGACGTCTCGATATAAGTGAAATATTCTGGGACGTTAAACACCATTACACTCAACTCTTTATTGCTCAAATTTACCATACTAATATAAGACCATTCTTTGCCAAAACAATCCTGGCGACCTTATATAGCTTTAGGTCCTTTGTTTACCGAAACTTTATTTGACTGATAAGACCAGAATATAAACATAGTCAGTAACCTGGAGTCTGAGAGAATTAGCTGGATTCAGACATTTGGTTTTTTCTAACATGAAAAAAGTCCCCGAGATAATTTTCAATTAAGATGGTGTGTAAATAAGACTCCCATTGACAAATCCAATAAGACCAGAAGGGATAGCCTAAATGATTTATACACATATAGTCTACACATAGCTTGTTAAACCAATGGAACACTGAAAACGTGACGCCTTTGTTGAAAACCGATTATGAATCGATCGGTAATTCCCAATATCAATATCCAAGGACCGAGTTGCTTTAAGCATTATAAGGACTTTATTAAGAAGTTTGAAGCATTGCATTCTAACAGGATTCTTTATGAGATATTATCAATCCTATCAGTAAAGGTTGAAAATCCACAATTTATATCCTTAAATTGTATTCTTTCTGTCGCTACACCAGAACACGACTCTTGTCACATATTGTACACACATACTCCCAATACATGACAGATTTCTACCATGACTGAAACGCTATATGCAATAAAAAATTTAAAAATCAGAAAGCGACAATTGGCGTTTGTTGTAGTGATTTCATTTTATGAGATAAGAGGTGCTCACCCGTCCGGAGCACCCGGTTTCATTTCCCTCGTGAAGGTATACGTATTGAATTTAATTTATCAGTTTTATCTGCCAATCAGCAGTCGTTAAAACTTCATGGGTCTGTACTGTATTCTTGCCTAATGAGATGCTATATAAACGTATTTATGTTCGTGGTTTACTAATTTTCGCTTATTTTGTGGCCATTTGTTTTGCGCGAAAATAAATGTCGAGCGAAAATTATATTATGCTTATTGTGTTTTATAGTGCATATTTCACAAACGCGAAAATTTATCTAAATATAGATATGTCTAAATATTCTATACCGCAAAAATAAATACACGCGAAATTAAATACGATTTCTAAAGGATATTATCCCTATTTAGTACATCACATGATAAATTGTAGGAAATTGATTAGATATATACATGTACTCTATTTTTTATAATTTTTGTCTGTCAATAGCAACGAGTATAGTACCGTTGACAGCAAGGTACTATTATTTTTCCAGGTGGGTACTTTACTTTGGGAACGAGAACGCAATTTTGTAAACAAACATGGCGTCAAGATTCGGCGACAAAGACCCAGACAGAGTCATTTCGGACCAGATTGTACACTACACAATTGGAATTGCCTTGCGTCTAAATGTCTGTCTTTAAATTCAAATTTCACACAATGGTTAGAATGCACAGTGCTTTAAAGTGTCATGCGATGTACTATATACATTATTATGTTTTCCTTCGGGACCAGTGCTACTATAGTATTGTTTTCGGCTCAGGCACTATACTCCCCAAGACAATACTATAGTAGCACTGGTCCCTCAGGAAAATATTATAATGTATAACAAGTATTATTATACCTCATTAAAAAGGTACGATACTATCTGTTATTTGATTTGATCGTTGGATCATGTGGTCAGGGTGGAGAATAATAGAATCTATCATGAGTATCCATGTAGGATAGGGAAATCTCACCCGAGGAGTTGAATATTTCAGTCAGAGACGAGGCTTGCCGAGTCTCTGACAGAAATATTCAACCCCGAGGGTGAGATTTCCCTATCCTACATGGATAAACTCATGATTGATTCTTTTTCTTTCATTTTGATGACAATTTTTTGCTTGAAGTATCACTCACATCGACATCGACGCCATCTTTGTAAATCTAACTTTGTTATTTAACGTTTTACATAAAAATAAATATGACCATCGGACAGAATGTACCTGATTTTGGTTTATACAGAATGTACAAACTAGAAGACAAAGCCTTTTATCCTAATCTCCAAAAATAAACATTTGAAACACGGTGAAAATATCTAAATTTTGGAGAGTCGGGTTTCATTTTCCCGCAAGACGACGTTATGTCTCCACGATATGACGTCATTCAATTGTCCTTTGATTGTGACCTCACTGAAAGCCGCACATGGAGGTGAAGATAAGCACGTTGAGGTGAAGATAGAAATTTCTTCCATCGTTTCTTCAAGCGGAAATCTCTATCTCAAACATAGGAAGATGGAAGAAAACATCGTGTATCCCTCTGAAAACATCATATCCCACATCTTCGGAACACACCATGACGACGTCACAATGATATGGCGTCATCGATGGAGAGTCGGTCACGATGTTCTAGCGTTTGCCTCTGATGAGTTCTGATAGGAGAAAAAACAATGAATCGGAGAAGGACTGGTGTTTTCTGGTAAAATATTTTTCTTTCTGTCTGTCTTTCTTATTACAATGGCTATCTTTCGGTATAAAAAACAATTTATTGCCTTGGAGTGAGGGAGATATGAACATTTGTTCACCCTAACAAGTCACATTTCCCTCGGGCGAAATATGACTTGTTGCGGGTGAACAAATGTTCATATCTCCTTCACTGTAAGGCAATAAATGTATAATGTCCCATTGCTATAGTTATTGTTAAAGCTGCTGTTAACTTATAACTAATGACATACTATTCCTACAGCTAATGACATACTATTCCTACAGCTAATGACATACTATTCCTACAGCTAATGACATACTATTCCTACAGCTAATGACATACTATTCCTACAGCTAATGACATACTATTCCTACAGCTAATGGCATACTATTCCTACAGCTAATGACATACTATTCCTACAGCTAATGGCATACTATTCCTACAGCTAATGGCATACTATTCCTACAGCTAATGACATACTATTCCTACAGCTAATGACATACTATTCCTACAGCTAATGACATACTATTCCTACAGCTAATGACATACTATTCCTACAGCTAATGACATATACTATTCCTACAGCTAATGACATACTATTCCTACAACTAATAATATCCTATTTAAGCGAATGATACACCATTTCTACAGCTATTCTTAAAGCTGTTGATACCGTATTACTATCGCAGATGTAACTTTTCATTTTCATGGTACTTTTGTCTTTAAGTAACCTTTACGTATTAACCAATCATATAATTCCTCAATAAACAAAGCTTTGCTTCATGGTTCAAAGAATTGACGGATCGCCGGCCACGCCCACAATGTTCCGACAAAGGCCCGGTTTGCTTGAATTACACACAATAAGAATGAAAAATCGCGCTGAATTGTGCAATTTAATTACGTTACTGACACTAGAACGTCATTAGTTGCCGTGACGCTGCTTTGGTATTGTGATGGCGGCCAGTGTCGGAACATAAAAGGCGTGGCCGGCGATACGTCAATGGGGTTCGCCGCTGTACAGCGTGATACCCTCTAACGTTTGTGCGGAACACTTATTTCCAATGGATATAGAATCACATGAAATAATGACGTTTTCCCACGAAAACGACGTCATTCCGGGAATCTGTGACGTTGAAGTTTTCCAAAACGCTCCACACAAACGTTAAGAGGTATTGGTCACGTGGTACAGCGGCGAACTCTATTGTCATAGGTAGATTTGGTAAAATAAATTTAGATTGGGACTTTTTTTTTTCTCATTTCAATATCTTAAAATATTTGGATTTCAAAAATGTTTATCCGAGCACCAATGATGAGGAATTTTATTCTAAACAGACCATTTGGTGCTGCAAATTTCAAACAGGTTTAGGAATAAATACAATATGCACGAAAACTTATTAAAATCACTGATTTTGCAAAATAAAAGTTCAACAAAAATTGGTTGCTGTAACCAAATGCGACTATTCTTTTGAAATTAAAGGACCCTAACTTTATATAATTTCCATTCTTGGATTTCATTTGTAAATGTTAATGGTTTCATCCAAAACATTAACTTTTTTTGATTTCGTGATTTAACACCAATTTTATGATTTTTTTATCACTTTACGATATTTAAATCAAGAGCATGAAAATATCTTCATGATTTAAAGAGAAATTTATTCAAACAGACATCATAAATGACAGTTTGAAAACACATTATGCAAATTAGGTATCGGGTCTTTAGTACTTAAATAACAAGCTTTATTTTTTGCGGATATTGCATAACAATGACAGATCGATGGCATGTTTGGCTTTTATGTATAACAAACATTAATATAGTTCAATCATTACAGACCCTCTGTATATATACCTCTTAAAATTTACACGCTCCTGGGACGTATCCGTCCTTGACAGAATCTAATACCCATCTTTAATTTAGTTAATACTTTTTTGGTTAATGCATAGAGCACCAGTATTTTCGTAAAACATATAAACACCGACAATGCGTGGGTGGTATAAAAGGCGCCCAATATACCGTTCAGTTGTATTCTATGGCTATTTATTTAGTTTAAGTTACAAGATTAAAATAAGGTATTATAGTCTATAAATAGTAGCATTTGATAGTTTATGGAAATGCAATTTTAATAGCACTTGATAACCATACATATAAGATGAAAAGTTGTATTTATTACCCGAACTTGCTTTAATTTTGCAGCACTTAGACGGTCGTTTCTTGATAAAATTATTCAAATAAAAATGGTAGAGATCCAAATATTTTTTAAGATGTCGAAATGAGAAAACAGAAAGATTAAACTATATTTAACCATGAAGAATTGAGCATAGCTTAGTTTTCTTACGAATTTTAAAATTAAAGAAACAAAAATGTTTATCTGACAATATTGAATTGCATCTTTTTAACGATACCCTCACTCGTGTTATTACATGCCGGGAAAATGTTTCGAGGACATTTAAGTTCACGGACATGTCCTGTCATTTAAGATTTCCGTTGGAAGCCAAAAAAAAAAAAAAAAAAAAAAAAGAGAGAAAACTTCTTTAATAATTATACTATGTTGCGTTCTATTTGACTAGCGGTCATACAGATATCAATTATTAAAAGATTTCCTAAACTAACACCCAAACATGACGATTTTTTTATGTCGTTGTTTCTCATACAAAAAAACCTATCCCTACAATGCTTTATTTCAATGTGTACGTATCCCTTTGCTATAAATATACTTTAATGGTACAATTGTTTGGTTTCTGTTTGAAGCTCGCAGAAAAACAATCTTTTTTAATGTTAAAACCGAGGCAATAACTCATTTGAACTAACAATCCAGGCTCTGTAAAAAATGAATTAAACTACATGGTCAACTATCTCTTTAAAATGTTAATTTCATTTTAAGATGCCCAAAAATAAAAATATGTAGCTCACCTGGTAGCGAGCCAATGACATGTACAGCGTGTCTATCTTAACTCATATCTTGACATCCTTGAAACTGCTTGTTAAATATTAATAAAACTCCACAGGAATGACTGAGCGAACAGTTTCAAGATTGTGATTTTTGTTTTCGCATCTTTATAAAGTAGGCTTAAAATGTTTTTTGAAACTGTTAGTGTCAGGAAATTGAAAAATCGAATTGTTTTGAAACTGCTGAAAATCGTAACTTGACATATAAGTTATATTCCTTATCGACCATATTACAAGCATAGCCACAGACGAATAGAAGATTAGTTACCTTGGCCTTCGGTCAAAGAGCATTAATTTATTTATTAATAAGATGTCCAACAAGGCTTAGATCTGTGTATTTTTGTTCATGTCAATATAAACCCATTTCATTTCACTTTTGTTGCATGACAGTTTTGCAATACTAATATGGGTTAAGTAAATCTGTAATATTGAGTAGTTTTGAGAAGTGCGTGGGATTGGATGTTTTCAATATTTCTTTAATACCACGATTTCAATAAGCTAAAGGGAAGTTATATAACTGGATTGTATTAATGCGTCATTTGACAGACATAATCTTGTCTACTGTGCTTTAGAATACATGATGTTAGAGTTCAGACCTGTCGAAAGTTTAACAATGTGAAGTTAATTAAAAAAGGAGTCGAAGCCGAGCTGCTGAGTTGTCAAGATGTGGATAGTTTGTGGCAGAAAATAAACAGCTGCAGAGAGAACAATATCAGCTACCGATATAACTAACAAAGTGTCCAGATGAGGTGCAGACGACACTAATTCGTTATTTAAGTCTTAGACAGTATTGTACTGGATATCTGCCAATAAAACATCGAAACCGAAGACTAAAAATAAAATGCTATAGTAGTTCTGGTCTCTGTTCGTTGACAAATATTCATGCAAATGTTTTAAATTAAGGAACCCTGTACATTTAACCAGTTACCAGTATACATTTAACCATGTATAAACAAACTAGTTATACAATCTGTGACATTTAGCGAGTATAGGATTAACATTAATCCAAACTGCAATTTAAGAAAACCCAATTAAGTGTAAAACTGCAGAATAATAATTTACAAGTGATGAGCCTCCAGAAAAACGAGTGTCAATGTTACCTGAAATTAAACCAGTACATCACATAATGAGATGTTCAAAAGAACGAAAATAAAATTAAATTGGAGTCGTCCTCCTGACCGAACAGCCCCTTTTTTTATACAACATATTTCAAAATTAATAAATCTTCTTTCGCGATCGCTTCTATAAAAAGGTGACTTATCCATTAAGAACGATGCTTTTAAAATCCCTTGGCTTCAAATTATAGCGGAAATACCCTCTATATATAATCCATCTGCCAATTAAGTCTATATCATAGTTTTTGTGTGTTCTTTGTATACAGGTATCACTGTATATTATACATGTTTGTGAAATGTCTAATCCTCACAAAAAAGTTTGTCATTGCAAAATCCTCTTTCAATTGGCAAAACATTTTAAGATGAAATATAGTGTTTCGTAGAACCCTACCTTCAATAAAGCTCGTGTAACTTGCAGCTTAAAATATTCAATAAATATTATAGGCGCACACTGACAGGGTAGTTAACTAATTATCAAGAGGTATGCAAAGAATAGAAAATAGGATAACTGTGAACCGGTTTTTTCATGATTTGGTATTTAATCAAATACTAAGTGACATATATAAATGAAAATAGGTAATTTGATAAATATGACTTTTGAATTTTGTTAATTGATTTTGTATACAAACTTGAAACTCTTATTTAACATATAAAAGTGAAATAATCACATCATCTATAGAAAGGTCAAATAAAGAATAGAAAACTGGACCATTTTCAAACTACGTGTACGTTTTAATCCACGTGCGCATTTTGCGTTACAAATTAAAAAAAACCATGTAATTAAGATAAATCACTCGATAATGAATGAAGTTTTAATGATAAGCTGACATTTCATCATTTTTATACCAAGAAATATTTTTTGATCTGTTTTAATGACTTTTAACCAGTATGGCCACCTTTTTTCACCAACAAATGGACACTTTTTAGACAAGACTTGTAATTTTGTGATCCCCTATGGTATTAGTTAGTCAACAATTTATGAAATCTGTAACAATCGTCGATTTAAGTTTCTCATCGAATGTCCTTAACACTATAATATCGCCAACTTTAAGCCCCCGGTATAAAGATAAATAACGGAAATTAGGAAAAATCACATCAAATCTATAATTACACAAAATTGGGTCAGTACCATACCAGATTTTCCTAAATTAAGAACTAGGTTAAATATATATTTTCATTTCTGATTTTGGTAACAGGATGTTTGGCGTCATTGGAAATCAAGACATATAAGATTTCAATAAAAGACAAATACTATACATCTCATAGGGAATTTACAAACAAGCGTAATAAATTAACAGGTCTTGAAATGTCATTGAACGAGTCTGCTATATATATATTTTATCCGTTGTAATCAATTAGTCTACATAATAATATAGGGTCATTGAACTGATATTGTGAAATATTGTTCCTTGTTGACTCGAAATTTGCACCCGCAAACTCGTGCAAATTTAGAGTCAACGAGGGATAATATTTTACAATATAAGTTCAATAACCATTTTATTATATAGCAAAAAAAGTTTCAATTACTTCCCACTAGTATTTCTTCTCAAAATACCATTTTTCTTACAATACATAAATATTGCACTCGTTCTTGTATACGGATATAAAAAACTAGTGCAATACGACAACAACACAATCATGACGTCTTCAGCAATGTAAAAACAATCGTATGACGTCATAAATGACAGCGTCATGTGACAAAGCGTGCAATATAAAAAATTGATTCGAGAAACCTCGGATTTCAACAAAGTTTGCGTGCAAATATCGATATATATTGCCCGCTAACACCTCGGGATTTATCCTTTAATTTCTATGTGATGCATATATTGCTATATAATAATATAAATGATAACGTTTTAGGTATTTGAAAAACGAGGTTTGCTACATTTTGGTCTTTCTATTTTTTATTTTGACCTCTTAAAAATATTTGGTTCTCCACAATTTTGGTTCGACAACTACTAATGAAGAATTTTATTCCAAAAACGTTTGTCTAGTGTTACAAAATTAAAACTGGTTTAGTAATAATGACTTGCATAGACCGGTATCTCTGTATCCTTAACCAAGGAGACAATCCAAAACATTGTCAGATAAACATTTTTCATCGAAATTGTCTGCTTTTTACTTCTAAAATTCCTAAAACAAACTAAGCTTACTTAATCGCTTAGGCGCATTTGGTAAAATACATTTTTTTCCTTCGGTTTTTCTTATATCTTTAGATTTCTATATTATGACCTGAACACTACAGATGAGAAATTTAATTCCGACACGGCTGTCTGGTTCTGCAAACAGGTTTAGTGATAATATGGCTCTAATCCATTTAAAACATACATTTTGTACTAGTGTGTTAATTAACGAACTGAACTCGTAAATATTGTTATGAACTAGATACAAAGTCATTGATCTGAATATGGCTTCATCCTATCCGGAATTTTCAGATTTCCGGCTTAAATGTCAACGTTATATTCGAAATAGTTAATACTTGTACTTAGTTTGATTGCCATCTTGAAGACATATACATACAGTGCATATCATTAGTGTAAATGGTAAGTTTTTTATGTTAGTACAAAATGTTTATCAAGTGCATAATACGTTTTTTAAGTTTTCTAAAAATGAATTTCCCTTGCCGTTGGCCTTTATTGGTTCACCTGGTGTCAGTATAATTTGACTTGGGGAGTGGTACGCTTGTCTGAGGCGTACTGACTCGGTGAGCTGCTAGCACTTTTAAGTCGCCCTGAATGCGCGCTGGTACAAGACAGATCATCATAATACACACTCTTCTTCATAGATTAATACGTAGAGATTAATAAAGTAGTTTTCGTCTCGAAAGCTGAAAAAATTGCTGGTGCGACGTTAATTAACTTTTAACAACAACAACAACATCTTCCTGTATATGAACTGGCATGGGAATGGTTCTTGAAAGCGGTAGAGGTGCATTTATATACCGGAAGAGACAGCATTTTGATAGCATGTTTACGTACAATTACAACTTCATGTATATAATTTGTACAACTATGTTATAATAATCTAGCATGATTGGTAAATGTGTTTGCAGCACAAACTTTTGATGAAGAAATGACAGATACATCCGGGTCGATATTTCAAGAGATTATGTTGGATTATTTCAAATTATTACGCCTAATTGCCAATCTGAATACTTATAGTTACTAGGATTTTTGTGACTTTATTTTAAAACAAAATATAGTTGAATGATGGACAGATGAAGGTAAAAGTATTGAGTATTTAGCAAATATCTACATTTATTTTAAAAAAGGTTAAGTTGTACGCGAAGTTATCCATTTGTTGGGTCAATTCTCATACTTACCATGTAATAATGTGGCTGAATGAAGAACATGATCATCGATAGTTTATAGAACTGTTTAACGAGAGTCCACGGCAATCACAAAAACATAGATTGATGTACATTTGTATACCATCAGTGTTTAAATACCAAATTGATAGGTATGCGGCATGAGTATTGCAATTGTGTTTACATTGTGTTCATCCGCCGATTAATATGTCAATCATAATCAAGTCATACGCTTTTACATTGATAGTATTCGTTTGACCCCATAAAATTGCTACTTTTTTCATTGTTTTATAGGTCATCAAAAAGGCATTTTATATTAATGGACTTGGTATGTGTTTATCTAGAATACATGTATATCTCTGTCTTTTCCATATATCGATTGTTCCTTTTTGGTTGTGTATTTTCATGTACTTTTTGGTTGTGTATTTTTATGTACATATTGTACAGCTACTAAGTAAATTTCAAACAACTGAATTTTTTTATTTGATTTAAAATCCAACGTAAAAACATACGTATGGGACATAATATCATTAATTAAGATAAATATAACCCGATCTAATCGTGAACTGTTATTGCTAAAAATCCATTACTTTACCAACCGTTACTGTTAAATAAAAAGGTTAAGTTAGTACAACACTGATTCGTTGCATACTCTGGTAATAAGAGCACTTAACGCATTACGTATAAATGTTTCAAGTGTCAACTTATGTAATTAAATTTTTCAATATTAATTTAAGTTAAACCGGGTTGTTAAAATTTCCTTTTAAAACTGTTAAGTTGCCTCAGTATATTGAATCATGATTTTTATCAGGTAAGAAAAAAGAGGAAGGTTATTATTGCTTATCTGGATTAAATTTTATAAAGTCCTCTCTCTAGTTTGCAATTTTGTTTACATGATATTGGCCTACGTTTAAGGTTACAATGACTTAAAATATTTAAACTCTTATAACCTTATTATATGCTTCATACGGTGTCTTGGTGTCCAGAATTGCCCTGGATATATTTGACGTCCCATAGTTATTTTCACTCAATTCCGGAACACGCGATCTCACTTCCCTGGTGGAAGTTCACGTGTTTAACTGATTTATCAGTTTCAAAGTTATTATTTTGCTTTGGCATGGTGATTTGGACATGGATTAGTAGGGTTGTTTTTTTCTATAATGTCATTGCAAACAGAGTTACTTCGTCGAAGTAACTAGACGTCGATAACCTCAAGACAATGTTGTATATTTGACATTGATAAAATGCTTGATTTTCTACAATCACAACTGGAAAATTTGGGAAATCGCTGTCACTAAGAAATCTACAACGTGTATCAGCGCGCAATGTTTAACATTTCCGCAGCTTTGAAATTTAAACAATAATATATATATATATAATAATAAATTATTTATGATAGATTAAAGTAACTAGACGTCGATAACCTCAAGGCAATGTTGTACTTATATATTTTTTTATTTGACATTGATAAAATGCTTGATTTTCCACAATCACAACTAGAAAATTTGGGAAATCGCTGTCACTAAGAAATCTACAACGTGCATCAGCGCGCAATGTTTAACATTTCCGCAGCTTTGGAAGTTAATCAGTGCCTTAAACAATAATGTCTATATAATAATAAATTATTTATGATAGATTAAAGACAAAAAAAACACGGTTCAACAAAAGAAGTATGGAACAGGTTGTAAATGTGAAATTAACACCTGGGGCAGTCTGATTAACAATTTTCAACTATGGAGAAGATTTTAATAAGCCCTATTGCAACACATGTTTTCAGAACAAATAAACAACCATAATACAAAACAGTCTGATGTATTCACATCAAAAGAAAATTATACTTCAGAAACAGTTGTGCTAATGATCTTGCATTAATTATAACTCTAATGGTATACTTTTGATATAGATGCTAATGATATAGTTTTTGTCATCAAAGCAAAATAAAAACATTCTACACTTCAATATTAATGGTCTACTAATGTGTGTCGCCACACCTTACAAAGATGTTGCCCTTTTAATATTGATACAATATGTATTAATTAGAAGTTTTTCTGAAAAATGCTTAATGGAACTGTAGCTTACAATACACATATATAAAATAAAGCCAAAAAATATAACGTTTTCCTGTACTTTTTGATGGATATATTATTATAGGAATCAAAAACAAACCTACCAATCCATGTCTAAACCACAATTCTATCATTTTTTATATGGATATATTATTATAGGAATCAAAAACAAACCTACCAATCCATGTCTAAACCACAATTCTATCATTTTTTATATGGATATATTATTATAGGAATCAAAAACAAACCTACCAATCCATGTCTAAACCACAATTCTATCATTTTTTATATGGATATATTATTATAGGAATCAAAAACAAACCTACCAATCCATGTCTAAACCACAATTCCATCATTTTTCAGTCCTACTCTGCCATGTCTGTTGGAGCTGTATATTTGCAGCATTATGTAAAGATGTCAAAACTCACAGAAAAAAATAATCAGTTGAATTTTAAGCTGTATCTGGTATCAAAAGAATGAAATTTATGAAGAAAAAGTTCTAATTTAAACATATATAAATATTATCTGGAAATAGCAGAACAACAAAGTACATCGATTTTTGACAATAACAACAACTGGCAGTGCATCAATTTTTGAAAACAACGGAACAACTGGCAGTAAATCAATTTCTGCTAATACAACATCCGGAACCGGAAATACATCACACACAACAAGCAAATGAAATAAAAAACCTAATGATGATAAAATATCACGTGTGTCAACCACATACTGAGATTATTGACAATAAAACATCTGATGTTAGACGCGTACTTCAGAGCTGTAATTTTATTTTCAAGAATTCTTATAATTTTTTAGGTCTTTGCTTTTAGCAAAATGGTATCTAAGCATGGACACTTTCAAGAAATTGAAAAAGCCTTTGTAATACACATTACGATATATATATATATATATTGTTAAAACTGCTAACTGCCAGAACTTAAACTGCTAACTGCCAGAACTTCAGTTATCTCCAAGATCACAAAAAACGAAAAAATACTCGCTCACAATATATATTGTATTCTTAACTATGTATAACTGCGTGGTCAGATCCTTTAGAAATTCATTGCAAGCAAACGTATTCTATCCTCTATCGTATGTCAGTGTTTGATATGTATAATGAATATTTTAACAAGCTTCAAAAAATCAATGAGAGAGTCATATCAAGATTAAAAATTAAATACATTGACCTTTTTATCATCAATCAATCAACTCTAGGATTAAATATACGCGTGTATTATCAGGGTGATTTAGGTTGTAAAAAAAATTAAGCCCAATTGAATGTAAAAAAAGTGTTATACAGCCCTCTGATTTTGCTCTACATACCGAAAATGAGTTGTTTTTCAAACGTTGCACATATGCCCTTTCTTTATCCATGCCTCGTATGAAAATTCAGAGCATTGCATGAAGGGTAAATTACATATTATACCAGTTTTATATTTACAGCACTAGACGGCCGTTTCGGAATACAATTCCTCTTTAGTAGTGCTTGGACCAAAATTATGAAACCAAAATTATTTTGAAGATGTTGAAAAGCTACCTAAAGGACCAAAATATATTTTACCAAATGAAGCAAAGGAAATACTTTGCATGAGGGAGTATACCTTAGTTTTTGAGAAATTTCAAATTCAAACTTGCAAGAAATTTAGACAATTATTATATATTTCTGACAATAATACGAAGTTATTGCCTACTGAGTTTGTGATATCCTCGTGGCACCAGCCACCAGCAGAGATATCGGCCCAGGGGTTTAAATTACATATTATACCAGTTTTATATTTAAAGCACTATATTATACAAACAAAACCTGAACAGCACACATGAAAGATAACCTTGCTTTTACCCGTGTGATAATTAGTATACAGGTCAACCAGGTGTGATTTCCACCTGTCTGAGGTACATTTAGATATATATAAAATACATTAGTTTTTCTCAGTCTTAAAAAAGACGAAAGTTTCGGTATATACCTGTATTGTAATTCAAGTTCAAGTCGGCAAACCTCGTGTTTTTGATAGGTGATATGATTTTATTTACAAGATTATCAAAATGAGTACAAATATTACAGTACTTGATTTTATATTAAAGATAAATTGCCTATCTAAGTTACCTAGAACAATAGTAGTTCATCTATCATAGTGTTATTTATATAGAAACTAGGCGTGAAAATAGTTTCACAGCGTATACGGCGTTTTCTATTTTGATATTATGGTTAGTATAAGAAATAAAGAAAGAGTGATTCTATACAAATGACGGGATGCTCTTATTACATGTATAAGTTATTTCAACCCGCCTGCGCATGTGGATAAACACTGCCATCAGTGGTGTCGTTGAAGCACTTTTTGCCTTACAATTGTTTTAACAAGCAGCGACAAGTCTATTGCTAGTTTATTGGAAATGAAGCAATTGTAAAGGCGTATTTGTGCATATTATTTTACGGTTTACATTTGTAGTGTTGCTACCTCATTCTCGATAATAGGGGTTCAATTTAAGTTTCTTAAAATATGAAGAGGAACGGTTGGTGGTTTAATAAGAGTCTTTGATGTGTACAAGCACAGTTGGAAGTTTTCTGTGCCTGTGAATAAATGTATTTGACTTTCATTTGGGTTAAAGATAAAATAGAATAAACGACGAAAATAATACAGTGACACGTATCACAAACTAAATCAATCAAAATGAGTGAATATTATTGTTTGTTAAACTTTGTTTTAAGTTTTGTGATCGATATTAAAGCGAACTAAATAATTCACTAATGTATCATTCGTATGTACAATTGTTAATGCATGTTGCTTCTTTTCATTTTGAAATATTTAATGAAAACAATGCATTCAACATCAGAAAACCACACTGATGTTAATAACGATACTTTGCTTCACTTTCTGTTAGATTGCAAAATCTGAGAGAAAATGATTCATAATATTTCTATAGGATACAATCCCGTGGTAATAAAAGTAATTAATTCTGAAAGTAATATCTTCGTGAATACACTATCACAATACCTCACTACAATTGAGGTGTTATTTCTCTGATCAACAGATTTAGATTAGGACAAGAACAAGTAAGGAATAACGATTCCTTATACATAGATTATTTTATATGCCTTGATTTATGAAACTTATATTAGAAATGAACCCAAAGTCGTGATCTAACACAGTGATAACAATAATTCTGAACATATCTCATGATAATACGAATTAAGTTCAGACAATACTGGCGCGGATTATAATTATCTTATTGCTACAGTGTTGATTTACTTTTGTGGTAAGCCGTAGAACAATAGACATTTGCAATTAAAAATTCATATCTTTTTAACACAACATATGTTATCTAGTGTTGAGTGAATTATTTATAATTTTGAACCCGATACATATGTTCTTTACAATAAACAAGGTGACAAAGACACAGACATAACAAGCAAAATAACCTAAAGAGAAAACTAAATATAAGATACATGTATATGTATAATACTGATTATAAAACTGTAACGACACATAACTACAAATAGACAAATACCATTGACCTTTCCACTTGACCTTTAATTTAAATATTTTCTGTAGACGAGTACATTTTTGTATAGTGAACACAGGTAAACACCATACACTATTTTAAGAGTATTGTGCAATGTATTTACTGCGAATGTTAACACTAACTATATATATGAATATTTTCAATAAAAGGTCAAGCGGACAGACCAATGTTGTTTGACAATACAATCGTAGTTCAAGATGGTCATCTCGCGTCTTTTAACGAATGGTGAAGCATTAGTATAAATGATGTATGTTGTATTCACAGAGCTTTTATGAGTTCCCGTCAGTTACTTGTCAATGTGGTCATTTACTGGTCATAGAACAATTATTTGTAAGTTTGCACAGATTTTATTCTTAAAATTTATATCATTTTCCGGAAGACCCGAACTCACTTTCCTGGTAACAGTTCACATGTTTACTTAATGTTTCAGCTTTAAAGTTTTTGGGGTTGTAGTTTGGGCATGGATTTGTATGTATATTTATTTTATAGCAGACACTATACTGATAATTATACTGGTATTGGATTATTTCATGTATATAACCTTAGATCTATTTGTGTAATAAAATACAGACAAGAAACTTGCGATAATTCACAAGTCAGACGGCAATTACACTTTTATAAACATACAGTCGGAAGTAGTTTGTAATGAAGAACTCTGATTGCGTGTAAGCATTCAACAATACATGTATGTTATAATGTCTAGATAAATTTTAACGTAGTGTGGATCTGTAGTTTCTAGGTATATAGTAATCAAAAACAAACATATTAATCTATGTCCAAATCACAATCCAGAAGCAAAGTAAAAAACTTTAGAACACACAAGTTAGGTTAGACACTTGAACTTCCTCCAGGGTGGTGAGGCCGGAGCTCCGGAAGGGTAAGCACCTCCTGTTTAGCTAGCTACACCCGCCACGTGTGAAATCACAATTGTGTGAAAGGAACTATGGGACGTGAAATATATCCAGGGCAATCCTTGACACATAGACATCAAACATATCAACATTTCTGCCATGAATCAACAATTTATTTGCAAGCAGCCTTATTAATCCTAACGTAATGTGGGTCTGCAGTGTCTAGGTATATATTAATTTATTGCTTCTGTTATCAGTTCTGTTCTTACAACAGTTCTTATTTTTAATGTTTGTTTGACCACTGTTTTTATTGAGTTTTTAATCGCACTCAGCTGGTATATCAATAAAACTTGTGAATTAAAAACCAATTTGTTACTTGGTTTATAAAAAAAAAACTTTAAAAATTGGCACATAAAGTTAAACACGTAAACTTTCACCAGGAAGTGAGACCGGGTGCTCCGGAAAAGGTAAGCATCTCGTATTTAGCTAGCTTCATCTATCAAATGACTTAGAAACATGTCTAACCTACCGCGTACATGTTACTTTATCTTTCCTTGTGTCGTTTCAAAGCCAGGAAGTTTAACCAGGGGTTTTAACCAAGTTGTTTAGTTACATAAGCAACGTTATTTATATGTTTAGGATATGATGTAATAATGATGAAATAGATGTTTTATTTTCAGTAATGATTTTATCTTCTATAAATAATATTTTTCTTTCAGATAGTCCAGGCAGATCAAATACAAAACATTTAAATTAGTCAAAATTATCATTATTATTTGAAATCATACACCATCTTTGTGTTATAAATAACACAAAAGGAACCAGAAAAGTCATTACGGTATCTTTATTGTCTGATTTATAGTTTGTCTCGCATATATCCCTCGTTATTATATGACGACAGTTAGAGGTGCAATATATACATTTTCTGCTGTTTTTTAACCAGTATACTTCAAAATCCGAGGTTTTAATTTCCCAAATTGAATCATTTCCAAAATCTTTTCTAAAACAAACTTAGAAGCAAATGACAAGCAAGAAATTAGTTTTAAAGGATTAAGGACATTTTCCTAAAAGAATCAACCTTGAGACATCTTGTTGTTTTCACAGTTTTTAGTGCATGATGTCTTTGACTTATAAAGTTCATCTTTGGAGTATAAACAAGCAAACAACTACCAGCCATTTGAGCTATCAATTGAGTTTATTAAAGCTTCAATCTCACAATTACAGGATGTCTAATAATTAATCCATCAAATAACACAGTTAAATGGTTTCTTCACATCTAATATCTCAGATATTGCCTTTTTGTTGTATTCGAGTACAAGTTGTAAAATAAAACATTCATACTTATTGTAACAGGTTCTTTTGTATACTGTCAAAAATAAGCACATACTACAGTACAGACCTTTCAAAAGTTCAGCACTAACCTAACGATTTAGTATCGATTTAGCAGTTAATCTCGGCTCTAGCTACCTATGTCGGCTCTAGCTACCTATGTCTTGACAGTTTTCGGCAACTGTTACCTATCTCTCGGCAGCTCTTTGGCCACTGGCTATCCATAATCCAGCCACTTAGATTTGACCTCATTCGTTAGCCTTAACGTTAAACTTTCAACAGGTCTATGCCATATATCAAATAGAATTACATTGAACAATAGAAGGCATTCGTAGAAATAGCCTGATCGGTAGGCGTGGAAAACACGTTTATAGTTTACTTTTATATAGTTCATTCCATTCATCAAACCCTATCCTTGCTTTTGTTGTTGTTTGAGTTCAACAATAGGTCATAATACAATATACTGCTTATTGTATGAATAATAGAATAAAAATATAGCAAAGAAATAATTCGATATAAAACATACAAACCATCAAAAATCAATATGTAGTTGTTATTGCCATCAAGCAGACTCTTGACTGTAACCAAGGAAAGACGAAGAGGGTCCGGTCAAAACAGACTTGGCGTAGGAATACAGACAAAGAGTCACGAACAGCTAGAAAGACCTGGGCTGAACTGAAGAAGATATTCCAACACCGTGTCAGATAGAGGGGTTCTGTTGCGGCACATTGTTCCCCAGGGAATCAAGAGGCATAAGTCACGTGGTTATTATACAATAACTTGGTAAATCTCTGCCATTTCAGAAATAACCGTCTAAATGTAAAACGAAACAATGATACTTGTGTCCAAAAGATGAATATAAAATGTATTTCGTTTAAGCCATAGCAAATCAGAATGAAAACACAATGAAAGTAAAAACAAAATAATTGAAATCAAAAATAATATAACCAATTCTGAATATTGCGTGTACTTATGTTTACTTATAACTACCAGGCAAATGCATACAAGAGTTAGTACCATCACCAAACACATCACAGACCACTCAGTTGTTATACTGGTATCTAGCTACCCAGTAAAGTCCTGGATAAGTAAAAAAAAACTTTATTCAGTTGTTGATCAGAGTCAAACTCATCGCGGTAGGACGCCTAAGGTTTAATTTTTGAATTAAAAATTTGAAAAATAAAGATTTTTTTGCGATCACAAACTCCTGTATTAACATTTAATCAGTAACCCATAAGTTTTAGAAAAATGAAATATGAAGAATGTTTACGATAACAAACCCATTTTTATTTTTTGATTAAAAACTGTTGATCTTTTTGGAAAGCTATAATTGTTGATGATGAAAATAGATCTCATTTAAACAATACAAACAGGTTAAAAATATCTTTAACTGTGGTAACATGATATATTAAAATACAAAACATATTGGCACGTTATCACGTTATAGCGTTGGAAACTGCGCTTTTATCAAAAGTTAAAAAAGAGTTAGTATTGCACACTTTATATTGTTACCTGACATTGACGCATCTGTGAAAATGTTATAATTCAATTCGAAAATATTAAAGTTCATTGTAATGGCATGTAAAATATTTTACCAACAAAAATCAGAAAAGTCGTAGAATAATTTTATATGGAACTACGTTCGTGAAAAATTAATTATTCAACTGTTTTTTTTCAGATGAGATCCAATGTATCTTCAACACCGCCAAACAAGTACATTAATCGAATCTACACTAAGTAACGACATCTACTTACCCGTCTGTTACAATGATTAGACAGATTATTTTAGAAACATTAAATAAATAAAACTAAGTCACTTAAATTTGAAGGACACTAAGTGATGTCCATAAGTGTAATTTAAAGGAGTCATTGTAAAACAAACGATCATTGAAATATCAAAACAACTAATGCAAGAATGGATTTTTTTGGAAAAATGAAGCATAAAGAATGTTACAAAAACAGAACCATTTTGATTTAACCATTTTGAATTATTTAATAAGAGACCGTTGATTTTTGAAAAAAAATTATAATTGTGAATCATGAAATAAATCTGATTTTGAGGTATCTTGTAGCGAAAACAATACAAACATGTTAAAATATCTTTAACTATGGTAAATGATAGATTGAAATACAAAACATATTGACACGTTATCTGGTTGTTTGGCAATAGTGTTGGAAACTGTGCTTTTATCAAAAGTTATAGAAGTGTTAGTAATGTACACTTTATATTGTTACATGACATTCATGCATCTGTGCAAATAACTTTAATTCAATTCGAAAATATTAAAGCTCATTGTTATAGCATGGAAAATGTTTTACCAACAAAAATCAGAAAAATCATTGAAATAATTAAAACATGCAACCATGTACGTTAAAATTAAATTATTCAGCTTTTTTTTTCAGATGTAGGATTCTATATATTTCTTTAACATCCGCCAAACAAGTGCATTCAATTTAATTTATTACAATGTGGTCACACACACACACACACACACACACACACACACACACACATATATTAATTTTACTTCTTTTACCTGCTGTTTGATTTTATAGTTATAATGACTTGACTAGATATATTCAAGTACTTCATGTTTTACAGATATCTGAAATAACTTTATTTTGAATTGAAACTACATTAAGTAGTGACATTTGCATACCTTATTTTTACAATGAGTACGGTCAAGTAACTATAAAACACTAAATAATATATACGCAACTTAAACATGAAGGACATCAAGTAATGTCCACAGGTGTCATTTAAGGGAGCCATTGTAGAACAACTATCATAGCAATATTAAAACTTCATGAAAGCAACTTATACCAGAATGGTATCAATATACACCAATACGTAAATGTATATTAAGGGTTAAGGTCGTTGTTAAATAGACAAAGTCACAGACAAAATAAAACACAATCATACTCAATGTTCAAATAACAATCTTGCAAGCAAAGTAAAAACGTTGAAGCTGTGAGGTTTAGTTAAACACGTGATCTTCAACCAGGGACGTGAGATTTTGTCCTCCGGAAAGGTAAGCGCTTCCTTTTAAGCTAGCTTCATCCGCTACATGTGGAATCAAAATTTGGAATGAAAAAAAACATGGGAACGTCAAATATATTAATGAAAATTATGCATACAGAGACACTACGGCCATCAACAACAACCATAAAATATTGAGTCATTTGTTAACAAAATATTACTTTTTAGAATTCTATATCGTCAGCAATACATTTATTGAATATTACAGAATCAGCAATCTAGAAATGATTACTATCAGATCGTCGTATCAGTTTTTATTATGTTTCATTTTATCTGCTTCAGGTATTATTGTTACAGAATATGAAGTTGATATAAAACAATATTGTATAATGCTTGCAGTTAAAAACCACCCAGTACAGACAGTATTGCCCTTTCCGCTTGACCTTTAATTTAAATACCTATTAGGGACAAATGCATTTATGTATACGGAATAAATGTGGTTTTTTAGCTCACCTAACCGACAGGTCATGTGAGCTTATGGCATAGCGCAGCGTGTGTATGTGCGTGCGTGTGTGCGTCGTTAACACCTATTTTCGACTTCTCTCTGAAACTACTGGACAGATTTCAATGAAACTTAGTCAGAAGTATATATGGGCCGGTGCAATTCAGATTTCTTCGTGGCGTTGCCATGGCTACCATAACTAGGTCAAGGTGACCTAGGGGTGCAAAAATCTAAAAAAATCTTCTTCTCCAAAAGTATTGATTGGAGAAAAAATCTGATGTGATATTTCGCTTCTCTAGGGTCTTAAGCCTATAGTTTGTTCATTTTGTGAAATTCGGACAAAAAATAGGTTACGCGTTTTTGCGTTTAATTTTCAAAAACTCGTAAAATAGCTTCAAATTGTTATAACTTGACTATTTGACCAGATAATGACATGGGGTTTTCAGTTTTGACATCTTCTTGTTAGTATCTTCAAAATGAGGTCAAGGTCAATTGTGAAGGTCGTGACCTAATTTGTTTTATCTCTGATTATAATTATTATTTGGAAAACCATAAACTTTTTGTATAGGAATGTATATTAGAATGTTGTAGGAATTGATACAACGATCAGTTTGATGTATAGAAAAAGGTCATTGGTTCAAAGGTCAAGGTCAAAGACGTGATACAATACCGAAATGGTTAATTATCTCGAAACTATAAACTTATTCTATAGGCATGTATATTAGAATGTTGTAGGTATTGATACATCGATCATTTTGATGTAAAGAAAAAGGTCATGGGTTCAAAGGTCAAGGTCACAGATGCGAAACAATATCGAAATGCTTAATTATCTCAAAAACTATAAACTTTTTGTATAGGCATGTATATTAGAATGTTGTAGGTATTGATACAACAATCATTTTGATGTATAGAAAAAAGGTCATGGGTTCAAAGGTCAAGGTGACAGATGCGAAACAATACCGAAATGTGTAATTATCTTGAAAACTATAAACTTTTTGTACAGGCATGTATATTAGAATGTTGTAGGTATTGATACAACGATCATTTTGATGTATAAAAAAGGTCATGGGTTCAAAGGTCAAGATCACAGATGCGAAACAATACCAAAATGGTTAATTATCTCAAAAACTAATAACTTTTTGTAAAGGCATGTATATTAGAATGTTGTAGGTATTGATACAACGATCATTTTGATGTATAGAAAAAGGTCATGGGTTCAAAGGTCAAGGTCACAGATGCGAAACAACACCGAAATGTGTAATTATCTTGAAAACTATAAACTTTTTGTATAGGCATGTATATTAGAATGTTGTAGGTGTTGATACAACGATCATTTTGATGTATAGAAAAAGGTCATGGGTTCAAAGGTCAAGGTCACAGATGCAAAACAATACCAAAATGGTTTAGTATCTCAAAATTTATAAACTTTTTGTATAGGCATGTATATTAGAATGTTGTAGGTATTGATACAATGATTATTTTGATGTATAGAAAAAGGTCATGGGTTCAAAGGTCAAGGTGACAGATGCAAAACAATACCGAAATGGTTAATTATCTCGAATAACTATAAACTTTTTGTATAGGCATGTAATGAGAATGTTGTTGGTATTGATACAACGATCATTTTGATGTATAGAAAAAGGTCATGGGTTCAAAGGTCAAGGTCACAGATGCAAAACAATACCGAAATGGTTAATTATCTCGAAAACTATAAACTTTTTGTATAGGCATGTATATTAGAATGTTGTAGGTATTGATACAACGGTTATTATGATGTAAAGAAAAAGGTCATGGGTTCAAAGGTCAAGGTCACAGATGTGAAACAATACGGAAATGGTTGATTATCTTGAAAACTATAAACATTTTGTATAAGCATGTATATTAGAATGTTGTAGGTATTGATAAAACGTTTATTATGATGTAAAGTCATTGGGTTTAGTATTTATGTTTTCTTTAATCTATCAGCTAGCCATTAGTTATCAGGTGAGCGTATCAGGCCTATGGGCCTCTTGTTGTCACATCACGAGGAACATGCATTGAGATATATTAATTGTGAATCCTATTACTACTCATGTATTGGGTGGATCATTGTACATTTGATAAGAGGTCAAATGGAAGGGTCAGGGATGTTTTCCTATACATCAGATTGAAACTATTGATTTGGATTACATCAGCATCAAATTCTACCTATAAGCATTTACTGTTTAGAGTGATTACTTTAACAAAAGTAATAAAAAAACACATGACGTCGATACCATCATATCATCGGTACTTCAATAACAATCCTGTATAATCAGTGAAATTTGACTGCGAGAGATGCTTCTTGCTTTTATAAGTTTACATTCTATGTTATATTTTTTAATCTTGATAAAATTTTATCGATTTCAATTTTTAAAACTCTTTAAAAATTTAACCATATTGTTTAAAATAAACAGAATATCAGAGACGATTTAAAATATTTTGCTATTAGACCAAGTGCCGTTTAAAATCGTTAGTTTTATATCAAACGCAGACATGCTATTTCATATCCAAATCGCAATTCCAAAGCAAAGTAAAAAGTTTGAAACTGGCAATGAAGTTAAACATGTGAACGTCCACCAGGGAAGTCATTTTAACTTTTTTTTAGAACTGTTTTATCGCTTTATCTAATATCAAGGGCATCTTTTCCAGCATTTTATTTTAAAATATAAAGAGTTCAAGCTGAAAAACCTGTCCTTTGTAAGCATCAAAATAAACATACCAACCCATGACCAAATCACACTCCTAAAGGAAAGTAAAAACTTTGATATGGCAAAGCAGGTCACACACGTGGTAGATTTACAGCAGGGAAGTGAGGTTGGGTGTTCCGGGAGAGTAAGCGCCTCATGTTTAGCTAGCTACAACCGTCACATGTACAATTTAATTGTGAGTTGTAAAAAATGTTAAGATGAAAGGAACATGTGATTATGGGGCGTCAAATATATCCTATAAAGATAAGCCACTTTTAAAACCGAGTATCAAATTAGACTCTTAATCAACGATTACAGAATGACGCATTATGGTGGTTGGATTTACTGTAGAACTGCTATGAGCCTTATTTTACCATCTATTTTTAACCAGTCATCTATCAAAACAGTTAAAAACAACAACAACAACAACAACAACAGAAAAAAATAAATAGTCGTACAAACTAAATGTAATTGTTAAATTATGGTGTACATTTTCTAAGTCAATATTCAACTCTTTCAATTTCTTGCTGCCTACATTGTGTTTGCTTAGGTAGAATTTTTATCACGATGCTGTCGGAGAAGAATGATATTTTTTTGGTTTTTTATCACAAGTTTTAAGCAGTAATTAAATTCATCTAAATCAAGTGTCTAAAGATATTTGAATATACATCATCGTTGAAAGGTGTAATTTGGTTGGAAAATCTAATACATCACATTAGTATTTTGAACATCGCTGCCGATAAGGTCAACCGCTTCTATTATGTTTGTATCAAGGGAGTAGGATGAAAGGCTGCTGAATTATAAGAATTAAGATAACACGTAAAGCAAGGATATAAAACATATCCTGGATGTATAGTATGACACTGTAATTGTTCTACAGAAAGATCCTTTTTGTTCTTGCTCTTAAAACACTGCGATGTGATTATGTTGTTGCCCCAAATGCACTGCGGGTACATTTTATCCTTACGTAAAGCAAGGATATAAAACCTATCCTTTATGTATAGTATGACACTGTCATTGTTCTACAAAAAAGATCCCTTTTGTTCTTGCTCTTAAAACACTGCGACGTGATTATGTTGTTGCCCCAAATGCACTGCGGGTACATTTTATCCTTACGTAAAGCAAGGATATAAAACCTATCCTGGATGTATAGTATGACACTGTCATTGTTCTACAAAAAAGATCCCCTTTGTTCTTGCTCTTAAAATACTGCGACGTGATTATGTTGTTGCCCCAAATGCACTGCGGGTACATTTTATCCTTGCTTCCAATGCACTGCTACTAGATTTTGTTGTTGTCACTAGTGCATTGCGACTTCATTTCGTCGTTGCCCCCAATTCACTGCTATTTCATTTTGGCGTTGTCCGCAGTGCACTAAAAGAGCCTGGTCCTACTACTTATAAAATTTTGGCTTCTAAGGCCAACAAAAAGTTTTATGACCGTCATCACAATATTGTTAAGTATATAGGTCTTTTCTGGAAAAAAAATAAACAGACCTATCCATGTCCAAATCACAATCCCAAGGCAAAGAAACAGATAAAAACTGACAAGTTAATTTTAATAGGGGAAGTGAGGCTGGGGTCTCTGGAATGGTATAAAAACTGTTAAGCTAGCTACACACAATATATGTAAGATATTTTGATTGTTGATATAGTTTTCAGTGAAAAGGAAACATCGTTCAATTTTAACAGAAGCTTAATTGATTTTGATAAATACCATATGTTTTTTAACACAAGGCATAATAGAAAATTAGTAAGTGATGTCCAGAATTTATCTTGAAGTGTTCACGTCTAAATGTATAAGTAAATTATCTTTGTTTGGTTGGTTAAACTTAAATTTGATCTGATAAACCCAAGTCAATCAATTTGACTAAAAACAGTTCTTTTAGATACATCGATCGAGTATCATCAACAACACCATCACATTAACATGCGTATTAAGATTCCATGTAACAAACAGATTTAAGTCATGTATCCGTCCGCCAAACACAAAATAACTTTACATTTTAGGCATTTTGATTGATGGGTTTACAAGCCAGGTCATCATTCATTATAGATCTACTTTATTCCTAATTAAAAGGCTCTTATAATCATCTGTCATTGCAATGTACGTCATTGATAAATACCAGAATAGCTTAAGAAATATTGGATGTCTACGACTACAACATATGGCAAATCAGTGTCTAGTCAATAAATGGGGAATTTACTGCTTACAACTTCGTATGATAAGTAGCCTAATAAGCTAAAATATATTGTGTATCATTTGTTAAACTTGTTTTTAACCAATACATTGACTGGCGGAAGTCATTGATCAACTCTATTTTAAGTTTTAAATTCATATTGAAGTAAAAAAGAAGTTACTCATTAATCTGTTACCTTGTTTCCTTTAAGCACAGTCCATTCTCTAATAAATAAATATACTGCGTTCCATAATATTTATGCATTTCATATGCATAGGAAGGTTGAGGGTTCATTGTTTGGTATATGACTTATATTTCAATAATACATGTTTGTGTAAGGTTAGTGGGGGGATTAGGAAATCTCCGATAGTCTGTAAACACAATCCTGGAATTTATTTTAAGTACGCTGGCAGATGCAATACAAATAGATTTCACAATCAAAAACAAACATACCAATCCATGTCCAAATCACAATCCAGAATATAGATATATGAAATGAAAGTGTCTATTTGGATCACGTTGGTCACAAGATAGAAAGAATATTTCAGTATTTTACTCAAGATTCTTAGATATCGTTATGTCATTTTGATGAACTTTGCAATTCATCAATCGAATAAACTGAAAGCAAACATGATGGAAATATTCTTACAATTTTGATACAAAAAATAAACTCATGACAAAGATAAATTATTGTATTATTAACTTGATTTAATTGGATTTTTGAAATTTGCAATATTTAACTAGCATTTTAACAACGGACATCTTGTGTGACTAACAGAATGTCAATACTCTTCGGGATATTGATGTAAATTTGATAATACCGATTGTTTGTTGTTAGTCGATGTGGCTACATTTCTGTTTAATTAGATACATGTGTAGGGAGTTTCTCGTTAAATTGATGTTGTTTTTATCGTTTTTCAAGAAATAACACGGAAACATGACAAATGTGTTCGTTTTTTAGCAAAAATAAAAATATGTCAAATGAATATCAAAGATATCTAGAGTCAGATAAAAAAAACCACATAAATATGAGTAATGAAGATTGAAACCAGTGAATTATTCTATATAAATGCTAATTTTGATACCAAGTGCATTAAAGGCATTAATAACTACGATTTGCTAGAACGTGTGAGTAAAGATGGCTTTCTTGTCTCGTATTTGTCGAGTTTTTGTTGTTAAGTTGTTTATATCGTAAGCGTGTGTCGTGTTAAGTTCGCGGTTGCGTTAGGTGTTGCAAAACGTTTTTTTCTATTTCCATTAAACTACTGAACGAACCAATATTTATTATCTTAAACTAAACAGATTTGCACTTACATTTCCAACAAAGAATGTCTTGATGAAAAAGTCTGTTTCCATTTACTTTCGCTATAGATGCACTGAAATAATATTTTTACAATTTTGATACACTGATTATTATTATTTTTGTTGCATTAAAACGTTATAAAATCAAAAACAAACATACTAATCCAGGTTAGACAGGTTAGGTTAGACACGTGAACTTCCACCAGGGAAGTGAGGTGTTCCGAAAAACCGTTTAACCGAGTAATTGTTATACTTGCTTTTGTCGTTGTTTCAATAAGCCTTTAAACTATAGAACCCGCATTGCATATCACGTAATGAAAAACTTTGTTGTAATAAAAAAATCGTTTGTAAGTATTTCGCATTCCATGAATGTTACTAATTTCAATATTGAAGAACTTACAACTATTTGACTAATTCTAATATAGAAGAAATTAAACTAGCTGATTAATTTCAATATTGAAGAAATAACAAGTAACTGACAGGGGAGTGCACATGATAGATATAGGTTTATTGCTAAAAAACTAGCCACTTGCAGATGTTGTATAATATATTAATACTTGAATTTTTTCTTCTATAGACTAAATAGTCACTTGCAGATGTTGTATAATTTATTATAACTTGATTTTTGTTTTTCTATACTAAATGGGGCGTTTCTAAACAAGATTTGTATTATAACATTATGTAAATATTAATCGTTCATGTTTTGATCGATATTTAGGTACTGAAGTTACCTGTATTACAATAAAACTGTGGTAATTTGATTATATAACAAAATTTTGAGGTTGTCATAAAGGTATTTTATATACTGGTTAAAATATAATATTATTTGACTTTCATCACAACTCCTGACATTTGTAGAATATCCGCAGACATTTAAGCTAAAGAACAAGGTCATGTATTCAGTTAAGTAATGTTGTCTGGATCTCTCTATTCAATTGTGATTTTTTCTTTGATCTATTTGTTCCTGTGTCAGAAATCAGACTATCAATTGCCTTCTCAAAATCAATGCACCATTTCGCTGTTAATTTCTGTTCCATTTGTTGTTTGTAATACAGACTGATCTTTGTTCTGTCGCGATCAAAACATTTCACGATGTCATAACTCTGCTCTTTTGAAATACCCACCATTAAAGTATTTACTTCCATTTTTCGCTGGACAATCAATGCATTTCACGATGTCATGATTCTGCCCTTTTCGCAGACCGCTATAAAATGTTTGCCTCTATTCTCCGCTCGACAATCAATGCATTTCAGAATGTCATGTCTGCCATTCTCTCGGATTCAGCATGAAAGGATAGGCTTCTATTTTTCGCTGGACAATCAATGCTTTTCACGATATCATGACTCTGTCCTTCTCTCGGATTCAGCATTAAAGGGTAGGCTTCTGTTTTTCGCTGAAAAATCAATACATTTCAGGATTTCATGGCTCTGTCCTTTTTGGGATTCAGCATTAAAGGGTAGGCTTCTATTTTTCGCTGAAAAATCAATACATTTTAGGATTTCATGGCTCTGTCCTTTTTCGGATTCAGCATTAAAGGGTAGGCTTCTGTTTTTCGCTGAAAAATCAATACATTTCAGGATTTCATGGCTCTGTCCTTTTTGGGATTCAGCATTAAAGGGTAGGCTTCTATTTTTCGCTGAAAAATCAATACATTTTAGGATTTCATGGCTCTGTCCTTTTTCGGATTCAGAATTAAAGAGTAGGCTTCTGTTTTTTGCAAGACAATCAATACCTTTCGGGATGTCATGACTCTGCCCTTCTCTTAGACCCACCATTAAAGGGTAGGTTGCTATTTTTTCGCTCGACAATCAATACATTTTACGATGTCATGACTCTGTCTTTGTCTCAGATTTAGCATTAAACGGTAGGTTTCTTGTTTTCGCTCAACAATCAATACATTTCAGAATGTCATGATTCTACCCTTCTCGTAGACCCGCTTAAAGAGATTGCTTCTATTTTTCACTCGACTACAATTGCATTTTACAATGCTATGGCCTTTCCACATACGCACTTAAAGGTTTATGATTTTATATCAAATGATTTAATATAAATCAAATTTCTTTGTTTTAGGATGAAAACATGTAGTTAATTTTTTGAAGATAAATAATATTCGCTGTATTCCAAATGATGGTACACTCCGAGTTCCAACTTCTACTGATTCAGCTATTGTTCATTATATCCGAATATAATTGTAAGATATTTAAAAAACCTCAAATTTTTTAATTTTCATTCACATTTAATTTCCATCCGGTACATGTCCCTTGTCCATTTTTATGTTTTCGAGGCACAACAAAGTACACTTATTTTAATTTTCTTATTCATTTTCAATAAAAAATAAACCCAAACAAGGAAAAGGTAAGGGCAATGACATACTGCAAGCAACAGATAAATGCAGAATAAAAATAATATTTAGGCAAAAGGCATGACAAAAGAAACACAATGAAAAATATTGAGAGTAAAACCCAGAAAGTATTTATTATTTAGAGGTGAGATTACCGTACGCTCAAACGAGTAATTAAACACATCTAATTATATCACACATTTTTAATGCTATACTTATTACAAATCTTAACTTTGAATGAGTTGGATTCGTTAAGTTCTTTTTTTAGTTATTAGGTATTCGATGTCTACATTGTTGTAGTTTGGGAAATGACCTTATTTAATATGGTACAGCAATATATGTTCAATATTTGATGACATGACATCTATGTAGGTAACAATCGATCTGGTACCAAATCATAAAGTAGAAAGTAAAAGAGTTGTCTGTAGAAACAAAATCTTATCAGTTACAATAAACCAGTGTCGAACTACCAATATCTTAACCGCTCTGCCACTGCAGTACTAAAAGTTTAAGGGATACGTTTTTGTATGGGTAAGATAAGTTCTTACTTGCATATAAGGAACGTAAAGCTCGTTTTTCCTGACAAAATGCGATTTTCTCTTTTGTAGTGAGAATAAAGTCATCACAAAATCATAAAAATGTATCTTTTGGATCAACTGTCTATCGAAATCTTCTTTAATGGAATTCTTCAAAGTTGTGTGATTATTTTTTTATCTTGGGAGATTTTAATGTCGGAAGATTAAAATCCCTATGTGCGTGTTCAGCATTAATTTGCTATCTCAAGTTTATGTTGTCATTATAACTACAGAAGTCTCAAATCTACATCAACTTATGATTTTTAAAAAGATTAAAAATTAAATCGATATCATCTAATTCATCAAAGTGGTGACATTTGTACTGACAATCGTCCTTTCAAACAAACATACACACGCCACTAATGTAATCTGAAAAATACAGATTGAAATATATCTATTGAATTTTAATTAATCAAATTTCTGTACCATTTCGTTTTGATATAAAAAAATTGATTGAAAATGAAGATAACAAGATGTTTTTATCTAGAACCACACAACTGATTATGTTATCGACAAACTTATCGTTCTTTCATTACGACACATTTATACAGTTGGCCACATGGAAATCTTTGAAGAGCAAAGAAAATTCCATAGTCAGACAAGAAGTCATTTAGTTTAGTAGAATGTTCATCAAAATATAATTATCTGTGCTTCGTATAATAACTTTTATCGAAGACAGAAAATTCAAGTTTCAAGGAGACGCAATACGCAAACATTGCTTGTATAGGGTTATACGAGCGTTTGAAAAATAATAATGTCATAGATTTATTAAGCGTGTGTTAATTAGCTTGCTAACATTACAACCCAATGCTAAGTTAGTTATGACAGAAATGAAAAAAAGTGTACTAAGCAATAACTTAAAGAAAAAACTCTCGACAAGCATTGAACAGTAAGTTGCAACACATTATCTGATTATCTTTTCTACTTGTAATGTTTTCTTGGTATCCACTGCTGATGTGCAAACCAGAATAGCTTTGTGATACTAGAAAGAGACCGATAACACAAAAATATACTTTGCAACAGAAAGTCAACCAGAAACACGACACATTGCAGGTTGATGATAGGAGACCGTGACAAACAAGACAGGAAAATACAAAACACATCGTTACCATTGACAATGTAACTAGCATTTATGTTTGAAGTATCCATGTTATACATTTTGATGAAAGACAAATTGCTATTCATAACTACATGTAAATGTAAATTACCATGCTCTGAAGGATTGACAAAGGGACGATACCAATAACTCGCCATGATTTTTGTAAGATACAAGTATCAATTATTAATTTTCTATTCCTGTCACACGTGTCTTTTATAACTTACACACAACATGATGCAGACATTGCTACCAATTACACGTTTTATAACAGTTTAATAGTTCTTCATAAGAACTACCAATAAATTGATCACAATAGTTAATTTCCGTGAATTACGTGGGTTATGATTTTTTAAGTAGAGTTAAGGGTTGTTTTTCTGTTATAAAACCTACATTACATCCGACCCTTCTATTATGTTATTTTTATGTTAATCCGAAAACAGTTACATGTAATTTTACATAGAATATTAATCAATTCACACGATGTATAATGTCGTAATGAAAAATGAGTCGATATCAAAATGCATCCTGTTATTTATTGAAAATATGGCGAAAATAATCCCCATAGATAAGAGATTGTATAAGAAACTAACAACCACTTGTTTTTATTATGACTGATGTGGTTGTAGATAAAGTTCATAACTATCTTAATTACAAAAATCTGAAGATAGCGCCTTGGCCCATTTCAGAGCTATTTTCCTACCAAAATTACCATCCAAGTGATTACCTAACAGATTGCTGTAAGATAATATACAATAATTACGCTCCATGTGTGTGGACATCTAGAATTGTTCACCTTTCAGAAAAGGATGTCACCGAGGGCATCGCCCGATATCCCATTTATTACAAATCATGTGATTGGAAAACATCCAATAAATCGTTTTTTAGTTATACGAAGTATATTTATTTTACAACATTTGACCTTTCAACAATTTTCGATTTTTTAAAATAAAAGAGTTTTTACATTTTGCAATAATTGAGAAGGGCTGTTATCACCTGGTATTCGCATTCCCCCTCTAAAATATCACAATAATTTTGGATATCTTGTGAAGTGAAATTGTGCAGCTGCTATTTAACTTTTTTAATTGAAATGTTCATAACAATGTATCTTTGGCATTGTAATTTGCAATCAGAGAGGGTATCTGCTTTCAACTCCCATTATAATGTTTGTAGAAATTTCATCTTGAACCTTAAAGATAATATTTATTATAAAGTTTAGTTTTGCGTCCAAAGAATTGAATATTTCATAAAAATGTACCTTTGGCATTTTGCAATAAGATATAGGTGTAGATCTTTCATTATATCTTTCTAATAAACCGTAATGTCACTCTGATATCTTTTTTTTCAAAATATTATGCTTATATAGAGTATACGTGTACCTAATACTGAGTATATCTTTGTCACTGACTTGCAAGTCTTCGTTGACTGATATTAGTAGAATTATTTTTATTTGTAAACGTCTAAAATGGCGTAATCGATTTCTTGTTGACGTCTCCTTGCAATGACAGGGACTGTACAAAATACTTCGCAGTCTCTTTCGTCCTTGATATGTCAAACAAGATTTCCAGTGCACCTGTTATTTTTGGGAATAACGTGTATAATAAACTTGATAAAATCCCTTGCAGCAAATTTTGCCAATTACCGGTTGATACCGCTGGTGAGTATATATCTACCGGAAAGAATTCACTTACAATTTCTTTAAAATGAACGCGAATAAAAAAATATTCTCCTTTCATGAAGAATTCGATATTTTTTTACAATGCAGCCTACGTGATTTCAATAGCCTCAAGATTTGTTTACCAACCCAGACGACATTCGGAGTCTTTATAATCCTTTACACTGAGCGAGCAATGTTATTAATTTAAGAGAGGTTTCAGAATGTCACAAAAGCGACAAAAGTAGCATTTTAATTTTAGTCGTTTAGGTCATATTAAGTAAATAAAATACTCGTAAAACCAAACTTAAATTTAAGTTGTATCCTTGGATATTGGAAAAAATAATTGGATATTGATTAAAAACGGTAGTTCAAACTTTCTTTTAATCTCAATACTTTGTGTCCTCAATCTCAATTGATCTCGATATACATGCATTTATTAAAGATCTTCAAAATATAATACATTCTATACCATATTCTGAGGCGATGTTTCGACAAAGTTTTTTATATAATTTATCTTAAAATACCCATTCTGTCCCCTAAACGAAGTAACGTTATTTAATTTGAAATATCTTTATTCACAATTAAAAATTGTTTGATACTGAGAATTTCAACAGGTTGTAAAAGTTTACAACAATTAAGAAGAGACCCACGTGGGCTTTCTTCGGCTATTCGGTCTAAAATGTGCCAAAATTTAACCAGTGGACAAAGACACAAATTGTCGCCACAAGGCGATATATAAAGTCACATTTTTAAAAATAAACACACAAGTAATGACTATCACTTGTTTATTAAAACATAAAAAATAAATTTATAAAAATTAAAAGAAACCCTACAAAGCTATGTTTTGTGACAGACTTTATTCATTGCATCCAAAAAACATTTTCTACATTTTTAGGGTCATTTTCGCTTACGGAATGCCATATTATATGGTTTAGAAAATGTATCAAAAGGAAGATTGTTAAACAATTCATCATTTTGTGTTAGATATTGTAATCCTAGGCGTAGTCCTCAGAATTTATTTAGTCGTTTTTCTGCATTTAACGCTCCTTAGTTCAATGTTACTTCGATTCTCAAACGAGGTATATTTTTGTAAAACATGACAGTTCTTTTTATCTACGTTTCGTATTGGTATTGAGCATGAAGCGTAGGTAACTGTAGCAGTCGATGGTGACCGGTAATTAAGAAATCACTGTAGTATAGGATTGTATTGATCGCATCAATATATAAAACATTCGAGGACCAGCTTTGAATCCTGGTAGCAGATTTTATTACATATTATAAAAGGATTTACAGCCGTGGAAATTGTGTTAATTTAAAATCTTTCCTTGCGGGTAAGATTTGTTTTTATGTAATGGTTTGAATTACTAATTCCGTGACAGTTATAATTACAAATTACGGACATCAGTTATGCATGAATCAGTTCTTTCATTAGTAAAAATCGCCAAAGATTCATACTTTTTAACCAAATTTGCATTTTCTCATCTCAGAATTAATCTACATTTTCTTATAAGCAGCATTTTCTATGCCCATTTTAATGAATTGATCAACTTAACTGTAGCCTAGAAATGATTTAATACCAAGTATTAGATACAAAGCATTGTGTCAAAATTGTTAAAAAATTGCTAACCAAGGAGTTTAACAGAATTATCTCCCGGCAAACAGAATCGTTTCCGATTGATTGAATCGTCACGTCACATACAGTGCTGAAATGGCAGAGATCAATAAATATGAAAGATGCTTATGGAAATACAGGTTCCGTATCTTTGTCCTATACCAACAGTGTCCGTATTGCCTGAAGATAAATGTACGGGATTGTTCAGGAAAGCATTTGAAAAGAAATGTATATTATCTTTGTATCTTCATGAACTAAAATAAAGGACTAGCTAGAGGTCATTTAGATCCTGGCTATCTTGGGATTGCATCTATATGTACCAAAGACTTTACTGACTAGATGGACATCCCGAATAAAACGAAGCAGGCTGCTTACAAAAATTGTTGACTCAGGAATATTGCAAGCTTAGGCTTATCAAGGACCTCAAAAAGTTTTATAGCCGTTATCATAGTATTTTAAGTTTAATGTCTCTGTGTCCAGGATTGCCCTGGATATATTTGACGTCTCATAGTTCCATGTTCTTTTCACACAATTTTGATTACACACATGGCGGTTGTAGCTAACTAAACAGGAGGTGCTTACCCTTCCGGAGCACCCGACCTTACTTCTCTGATGGAAGTTCACGTGTCTAACCTGACTTGTCAGTTCCAAAGTTTTACTTTGCTTCTGGAGTGTGATTCGGACATGAATTAGTATGTATGTTTTTGATTGCTATGAAAAATACTGTGGCTGATGTAGGTATATAAACAGGAAGTGCAAAGCTTTCTGTGGTATACAGTCTCATTTCATTAGTAAAAGGTCACATGTTCAACCTAATTTGCCAGTTTCAGGGATTTTAATTTATGTTGGCTTTGGATTTGGACATAGATTTTTTATTTTTGTTTTTTATTTGATACACCAATATTTTTCAGAACATTTTGATGTATTTACGTCTACCCCGACTAAGGTTTAGAGGCTCACAAACAAATAAACTACTTTGTAGAATAATCTGATCTATGTTTAGAAAGACAGAAGTCAGACAGGTTAATTTAATATCAGAACAGATTATGCTATAATAACATCAAAATCGCATTACTTACCTTATCAAATTTATCAAATTTAACATTTTGGTAATTCCATTACTTATACCCAATTTTATTAGGTTATTGAGGACAATGTAATATAATTTTATTACACGCCTTAAATAGAGTAAAATGTGAACGTAATCTGTACATTGAATTTTATGTAATTTGTAGCACAAAACATCGGCTAAACAACAATTAAAATAATTGAAAAAAAAAACAAAAAAAACAAACAAACACACCGGCCCATGTCCAAATCACACATCCAACAGAAAAGTAAAAACTTTAAAGAATAGCATATTTATTACAAAACGTGGGCTTTCAACAGTGAAGTTTGGCCAGGTGTTCTGGAAGGGTAAGCATTTTTTGTTTAGCTAGCTACATCCATCACGTGTGAAATCGAAGTTGAGAGTTTAAAGAACATGGAATTTTGGGACGTCAAATGTATCCTTCTTTGGAATACAGTGCATCATACTTATCAACAATATTGTCATGACAGCCATAAAACGTTCCGAGGGGACATGGAATACGTAAATTAAATGTTGAAATTTTAAGCTGGAAAAATAAATATTCACTTGCATAACATGCAAAGCTCGTGAACATGCAAGAATATAGATTTTCTCTGTAAAATATGCTTTCGACGATACCCCAGTATCACAGATAGTATTTTGTTTTGCATTTGTGAAATGAAATGAAAGTAATACATACAAGACCAATTACTATGAAACTCCCTCCTGTTAAACGAGCACCGGATATAATTATACGCTGTTACGAACTTTTATACTTTAAACAAAAACATGACCATCCTGCGTATTATACAACCAGCGACGCCTGAACTTTAGAAAAACAAAGTTAACAAATAAGGACCTTCGATCAGATATTAGGCTGTTTTTGCCTATGTTAAACACAAAAATGGTCTTTATGAACAAAAGCTACGTTTAGCCCTTGGTATATGACGCAAATTACATTTAATTTTTACATTAATGATATCGTTAAATGAGTCAGAGCTTCGTTAATGCAGTTTTTAATTTTCTTGTTTAAATATTTATGAAATCGATTAAGATTTGCATCAGGTGGCCTGACTTAATTAGATTTATGACTTAAATCCTGGTATTAATGAGTTTTAATGCAATAAAATATCCAAGGAGTTTTCAATTGTTAGTTTTTATATTTAAGTTTAAAACCTGTATCTTGAAGGTCTTCAATCTGATGACAATAAATGCTTTAATTTAAATGAAATAGATGAGTTATAGGTGAAAAACATGTGCTTCTTAAATGTCAATATAGTTAACGGAGACTTAGCAATAAATGAACGGAATTTAAAAAACAAGATTAGAAAAACACGTGCTGATAACACCCGAAATAAAACAGACTGGATCTGATGATCAAAAATAAATGTCTGTTTCCCTTTAAGTTTCAGTTTTTATTTCACTTGTGGCTGGTGTGGATAGCAAGACGGGGGTGCATATCATTTCGTAGCATCTGGCCTTACTTCCTACGTATAAGATCTCGTTATTTGACCTCTCATAGTTCCATGTTTCTTTCACACAATGTTGATTACACACGCTAATCAGGAGGTGCTTACCCTTCGGGAGCACACGGCCTCACTTCCCTGGTGGAAGTTCACGTGTCAACCTAACTTGTCAGTTCCAAAGTTTTTACTTTGCTTCTGGGTTGTGATTCGGACATGGATTATTATGTTTGTTTTTGATTATTTAACATCCATGCTTTTACTTTGCTTTTAGGACTGTGATTTAAACATGAATCGGTATTCTAATGTTAGTTTTTATATTATGTTTACGTTTGATAAAATAAACAAAACATACACTAAACATCCCACATGCTAATGTAGTACACCAAGTGTTCAATTAAAAGCATATTTTCCACATTTAATTGCATCATAATCGACAAATGCAAACTGTAAAAAAAAAACAACAAAAATTCTTATATAGTTAGCTGTAAAACTGATGCCAGTAGCATCATCATGAAATGTACACGAATAATAAGGAGATTTGATAAGCTTACTTTCCCTGTGTGAACTTTTTTTAGGTTTCTTCTCGTCTTTCATCCAATATAAAAAATACAAACACAAATGTTATCCGATTAGCAGATAAGGAATTCATTGATCTAGATGATTAGGCGAAAGTGCAAAACAGTGAACTGGATTTGCAATGCCTATTACTAAACACATACATAATTAGTATAGCCTTAAGGTAAAACTGAAACTGCTTAACCTACGTACATGATTTCACACGATTAGGCCGCGGTTGCCTAATGGATAAGACGACAATCTACAAATCATGGGTCTCATCGCTGTGAGTTCGAGTTCCGCTCAGACCACATATGGAAAGTAAATTTTCCTTGTCGTTGGCCTTAACTGGTTCACCTGATATCTGTATAATGTGACTGGGGGTGAACGCTTGTCTGCGGAGTACTGACACCGTGAGCTAGCACCTTAAAAGCCCTAAGAGCGCGATGGTACAAGGCAAACCATAAAATACAATCGAACTTAACATGCATATACAAAACTGTTTATAGAATAATCCATATAGATTAATAAAGTAGTTCTCGTCGCGAATAGCTGAAAAAGTTGTTGACGCGAAGTTAAGCAACATTCAACTACATCTACAACACGTGGCGAATGTAGTTAGCCTAACAGGAGGTACCTACCCATTCCGGAACATCCGATAGAAGTCCGTGTGTTTAATTCAATTGACAAGTTTCAAAGTTTTAACTTTGCTTTGGGATTGTGATTTTGACATGCGTTGAAATGTTTGTTTTATATATTGCATTGGTCAATGAGGGATCTTTGCCGTGTTTCTCCTATATCTCGTATGGCCTATATGATTGAATATCGAGTTCTTTTTGAAAAATAAACTCGATAATAAAAAAAGTGTCGGTTCAAAACTCGATGTAAACCACAACCTTGCCATTCTACTTACACAGCGGATACACCAAAATGAACTTTACTGATAAAATATCTAAATGAAAGACTAATATAATAAATTCCTGAAAAGAATAACGAGTTGATGATGTGGCTCAAGGTGTTCTTTTTTGTCAGAAACTTCATAACGTGATATAATGATCTATCCATAAAGCAATGTGTCTGGGATAGCAATATGCACAGACACCCATGCATAAATAATGCATCATATATATTAATTTGTTAACTAGCTAGACATGTGTAAGTTTTATTAAGAGGCAATGTCACCCACTTAAGGAATGTAGATTGATTGTAATCAATTTATAATCAATAAATCGATAGCAATCAATGTTCATTGCTTATACCTACAGATTTATTTGTTTTATATTTAATACAATATTTTTATTTGTTTGTTTTGTGGTTTCGGAGCACAAAAAATGTATAACGTTTACCACGTTGTGTATTGTGGTCTGTTTACAAACTGTCTGCGTGTAAAAATAGAGCAACCAGGTCAAAGCATTCTTCCACCTTGTACTTTTTGTGAGGTCAACAATTTTAAACGTTTTGTGACGTCTAGGGAAAGAGGAAGAGTCTCGAGAGAAGCAGTCGATTTATGAAAAATATACTTATTGAAGAGAATTTAAAATATTACTAATTAAACTATAATCTGTAATACCCTGAAGAAGCTTGCACAATCCATACACCAGCGTGATTAAGTGAATGTACCCAGCTCCATTTATATATCATACTTATCAAAGTCCTCAAACAGTTTTATGGCCTTCATCCCAATGTTGTTGATAAGTATGACGTCTCTGTATCCAGGATTGCCCTGGATATATTTGACATCGTATAGTAGCATGTTCATTGTATTCTCAATTTCGATTTCACATTTGACGGGTATAGGTAACTAAACAGAAGGTGTTACTTCTTCTGAGATACCCGGCTCTATTTCCTTGGTGGACGTTCACGTATTTAATTTAATTTGCCTGTTTCAGAGTAACTTTCTTTTGTGATTGTGATTTCGACAAGGATTGGCATGGGTTTTTTTTTGATATGTTGAATGACCGGTTTAACATGTAAACAAGTATGAAGTCAATATGATTTTCCCGTTTAGTTGTATGACTATATATTTCAACATACTATAAATTGTTCCAACAAAAAATATAACAACAGTATCCGAACTACAAAGTAATACTAACTTTAATAGCCTTAATTTTCAAACATAAAAATGTGTCCGAATTTTTTTTAGGCCTGGATAATTTAAAAACACTGATTATCACGGCTGAAAAATAAAATGCCTTTAAATGTAGTAATCATTAGTATCGGTATCATCAACATTATCAATATTATCGCTTTCTTTTATCCTTTTAGATTTTCAATTTAAAAGAGAAATAAACTATTCTTTTATCATTTCAGATACCAACTTAAAAAGGAAGTTCATTAGACCAAATTACAAATTGATTACGAATAAATTGTATAATTTATATCCTGTAAACAGAATTAGTATCAACTTCTCAATCTCTATAGCATACACTTCAAAGACTATCATTGAAGATTCATGACTTTGAAATACACATCTTTTCTTAATATTTGTCAAAGAAATGGTAAAAACATCAGGGAATTCCTGAAAGAAATCAATTTTAACTGTTTGGAGAAATTAATTCTGAAAAGTACTTCTTGAAATGTGAACAATTTAATTATGTTATAATAACTTTTTACGATGGTTTGAAACATGGTTGTAAATCTGTATGTTTTGGGGGCACTTGTGAAATAAGTGAGATGGTTTGGGTTTCTAGAAACATAACTGGGTAGCAAAATCAAGTACACAGTGCACATTCACATGAATGTAATTGTGTTTGACAAGAAATGATGAGGCCAAAGCACATGTCAACAAATACAAACCAAACCACAAGACAAGGGTAACAATATAGACCAGATAAAAGTTTGTTTTCAAATTAGTATTTAAAACGGAAGTAATACATTTGTAACAGAACGAAATATAACCTGGAAATAGCAAATCTAAAAATTACTGATATAATATTTGTCCATGTTGCACTTGTTCTTTATATAAAACACGTGTTCAACAATTCTCCTTTAAATTATCACTGACCAAATTATAGATTTTTATATCATAAAATCGTATATAATTTCAGGATTTGACACATATATATTTCTATAATCACTTCCATTACGAATCAATTTCGTTTCTAATTTTACATTTAAAAGTACAATCTTTGCCATCATTATAGACCATCCTTCAGTCGTAATACTTCATGATTAAAAGCCTTTGATTTCCATATCCTCCTTAAAGTGTACACACAAGAAAAGTAACACAATTACTACAAAAGATTTAATGTATTAATCATGAACGAACATACTAATCCGTGTCCAAGTCTCATTCTCAAAGCAAAGTTAAACATTTGAAACTGACAAATTTGGTTAAATACGTAAACTTCCACCAGGGAAGTGAGGCCAGGTGCTCCGGAAAGGTAAGCACTTCCTTTCCTGTTTAGCTAGCTTAAATATCGACATTACTTATTTATGTACCTGTAAGTGTTCCGATAATTCCGACCGAGACTGAAAGGTAAGCAAGCAAACAAACAAAAATATAAAAAAATATATAAATACATGTGGATGTCAATATATTATTTTGTAATTCAATAACAATGACAGTTTGAAGTGTCGTGCAGTTGCAATTTAATTTTGTTCCATTTGTTGACGTATATGGACTGAATTTTAGTCTTGGTCAGAATTTTTGGACTAGTGTAAAGAGGGCAACTTAGTAGGATGATTAAAAAATAGTAAAACATAAACCAAAACAACTAAATATCAGTATGTTATTTGACAATAGTAAGTGGTTTGTTTTTCATAATTATTGTGTTTCAATATTAGCTATGGGGCTTGTTCATCAATTTAAATACGAAAACATGATCCGAGCCACTTAATATCAATTTGTCATTTGAGATACTATTGGTATGTTTTTTAATATTAGCTATGGTTTACCAAAGAATGTTTACCGTTCATTTCTCATTATAAGTAATTATCAAAAACTAACATATTAATCGCCGTCCATTTCATTAATGTATATCGAATTTTGTTTATCGAAATATCTCTTCATTTTAAGGCGATTTTGTTCTAAAATTGCCATGTTTTTCTGTAGAAAACATTTAAATGAAAATCAAACTTACCAATCAAAGTCAAAACCGCAATCATAAAGCAAAATACGAGGTTTGACAACTGGTAATTGAAATTAATCACGTGAAGGAAGTGAGGCCGGGCGCTCCGGAAGGGTAAGCACTCCTGTTTAGCTAGCTATGCCAATCAGTGCATGGTGTTTATAATGAAGAGTTTTACTACTAGTCTTAATATGTATCCAAGACGAACCATAATTACAAACTTAAAATGTCTTTCGTTTTCCTGTTAAAATGTTATATGCTATTTCTTGTTATCAGTATACTGAATAGGGATTCTCACATGTCAGATTTTAGTTGGTAGACAATAAGTAGTATAATGGGGTTCGGTGCTGCTTGATGTGAGTCAACATGACTTAACGTTTGGTGAACGTTTACGTCGGGAGTTCCCGGGATAACGTCGTTTTACGGGAAAATAGGAACTGATATGATTCCATATACAATAGCGATAATTGTTTCGTATAACGTTAGATGATATCATGTGGTACTGTGGCGAACTAAACTGACTGACAGGTTTGCGTTATGACTAAGTACCACAAGTACTTTGAATGATGCGAAGAGTGTCCAGTTTCATGCTTTCCGTTTCACTGTGAAGAAGATGGCAAATTAATTACAAGACCTCGTAACATTTACTGTCGTAGAATTATATCTTTTGGCATTACTTGTGAGGATTTTCGGATGAATTACTGCCAATGGGGAATAACAATATTAATCTTAAGCAATATACTTTCAACGAGTCGGTCATAAAATGTCGTTAAGAAATTGGTCACCAGGTGTCGCTGTTTTTAACAAGCACTAAAAGAGCGATAAATGAGGTCGTATTTCTATCAGATTTAAACGTGCAAGTATCTCAATAATGGACATCGTTTATTAAGCTGTGTTAAACGGTAGGCGTTATTTATTTCCGTTTATTACTATACGATCAAGCCATGATGTAGAACATATTATTAATTCTCCAGTAATGATTGTAATGTAGACGGTTTTTATCTATATGTATACGCTTTATTGACCACAACCGTAAATGATCCTGACAGAACACGACGAACCAATTAACAAAAAATAGAGCAAAGCATCAATGACAGCAGGCCACAGTTTCAAAATCATTTCTTAAGCAACAAAAAAATAAAAAAAAATAGAGCAAAGCATCAGTGACAGCAGGCCACAGTTTCAAAATAATTTCTTAAGCAACAAAAAAAAAAAAAAAAAAAAAAAAAAAAAATAACAAAGCATCAATGACAGCAGGCCACAGTTTCAAAATCATTTCTTAACTAAGATTTTTCTTCTCTTAAATCTTATTTTTTTTTAATCTGAATAAGTTTGTTAGTTTTCAAAATATTTAAGTTTTATGCGTCATATTGAAGATTAAGCTAAGCTTATTACATCTGTATCAAAATGTTGTTGTTTTTTTATATGTAGTACTTAAATATGGTCAAAATTTGGCAGAGATTTTAGTCAAGGGATGATTGTAAAACCGGAGCCTGTGTAATAGAGAACTGGGTCACGGATTGCAGTGCCCTTCACTGCCTCCGGAGCCTGGGTAATAGAGAACTGAGTCATGGATTGCAGTGCCCTTCACTGCCTCCGGAGCCTGGGTAATAGAGAACTGGGTCACGGATTGCAGTGCCCTTCACTGCCTCCGGAGCCTGGGTAATAGAGAACTGGGTCATGGATTGCAGTGCCCTTCACTGCCTCCGGAGCCTAGGTAATAGAGAACTGGGTCATGGATTGCAGTGCCCTTCACTGCCTCGAAACCTATACGGGACAGAACTTTGTTTTATTAATTTCGATCGCTTCCTTTTCGAAAGTTGTTCTTTGAGCACTCAGGTGTCCTCAACAATTTGATAATTCACTCAAAAGATTAGAAAGGTGTTTTTGCAAATTCAAACATGTACTTGGCAACAACCAAGGCATCCAAAAAGAAAAATCAATGCATGTTGATGGTAAAACAGCCAAACGAGACAATAGGTCCATGCGAAGAAAGAACAAATGCATAATACGTTCCAATAATTATAGAATAAATAAAAATAGTTTGGCGTAAAACGTCATACAAGCAAAACTGAATTTAAAAAAAAAATTAGAATTCCTAAATACGTGTACTGTTCTACTGTAATACCCGGTCTATTTGTGACAGTGAAGTTACGCTTTTTTCATAGAAAATCAAATTCACCTACTTGTGCCTAGTCGTAACTGAAAATCTGCATGCGCATCCGCGCTTTTCATAGAGGATTTCTCTATTTTCTATTGAAAAAAAACATAACTTCACTGTCACAAAAAGACCGGCTCCGACAGAAGGTCATAAACTATTTTGAAACCGTTTTCATAAAATATTTATATGTACTTTTAAAGGAGAGCAAATACAGCTTTAATATGACCTAAGAGATTAGAGTTTCAGAAATAAAGGATAAAGGTAAAATGTGAAGATGAATCGGATTAGAATAACTATTGTTTCCGGGATGACATTGAGCAGTTAAATACAAAAGGCGTTAGGATTACAGATGATCTTATTGAGAATCAGAACTTCAAAGTCACTCTCAAAGTTCAAAAGGGGCTGGATCAAGGCTTTTCTGTTTTACTGGATGTAACTGCTATTTTAATAGCAAATATATATTGTATAATGTATAGTTTACACATCCATGTACATTGAAGATTTAAAGTTGAAATATTGTTACAATCCAACCTGCCTTAAAGGTCATTTCTATATCAGGATGCTTTTAGAGGCCAGTAGAATTGTAACCCAATTGTTGTTCATAGTATTTGAACCTCTACATAAACGTCATCTGCACATAAAGTCTACTTCTACTGGCTCCCTTGGGTGGCTTTTATAGACAGGTATGACTGCATTATTACTTTTGCCCTTTTTGTGTCGACAAAGTGTAAAACACACCTAATTTGAATACAAATCCCGTGGATTCTGCCAACCAAGTGTCATTGAAACTGGGCATGTATCAAAGAAAAGGGCGAAAATATGTGTTAATGACGCACATAATGCTGCGATATGTAATCAGCTCTTTTGATAATATGTGAAATATATATATTTGCAGCAGCCTGTATAGTGCTCGACAAAATAGCCAACGTTTCTTTTAAATGCTATGAATTTTTTTCAAAATACATGATACATGATAGATACATAATAATTATTATTGAAAGAAAAAATAGATGGATGGCATGGAATTACGTACAATAACTTAATAAAGAAAGCCAGCGTTTCTTTTAAATGCTATGATTTAATTTTTCAAAATATATGATACGAGATATATCTATACATAATATTATTGAAAGGAAAGATAGATTTAAAAATGGAAGACGGGAAATTACGTACAATAACTTAATAAAGATAATTCGAGAAAATGCTTCCTGAACCAAAGTGTTCATCAAGCTTAGTTCGATGGAGATGTCAAACTGGTAGGCCACTTTCAAATCCTCACTACACCTAAAGCCATTCTTTAGCAAACGCCAAGACAATCCTTAGACAAGTTATGGAATATTGTGAGGGGAAAGATAAATGCGTTGAAGCATATCTGAACGATCCGTATGCAGATGTTTCACGAGGAACTAGAACACGAATACGGGTTTTATAGATACCAAATGAACTGTACAGTCAGATTAAACGAGTGCCTTAGTATGAATGTAGAAATTAATCATAGTTATTTTAATTTAAAAATGGGTTCAGGTATAGCACAAATCAAGCAAACAAATGTTAGATGTATAAAATAGAAATTAATTAACATTGAAAAAACGGATAAAGGTTGTTTGAGAAAGATGTTTTCAGTATAGAGATCAATGAAGAGCAATCACAATAGTCTGATGTTGCTTTTTAACCTTTATAATTGAAACTTGTTTTAGATGCGAATGGCCTAAGAGTTTCTCTAAGATTTATTATAATTATATTGCATGTTATTATATATGATATTATGAACAAATGAAAACGATAGCGGCGAGTTTTTATTGATATTAGCCATCAAAGTTATTATTTTATGTAACATCTGGAAGTACAAAGTACTGAAAAAATGCTGTAAAAGATTCTCAGTATGAATTTTGTATAATAATTTACCATCATATCAAATAAATTACGAGCCTAAATAAAAGAGATTAAAGACAAAAATGACGAAACTGTTAATTTGTGGGATGAATATTTTTCTGTAAACAATTAACGACAAAAAGGTAACGTAAGTAACAATTTCGACATGTTTGGTAAGGGCGCTACTGATAGTGAGGAATTTTATTACAAACAGTCGTCATTAAAATAAAGTTTTCTAATAATAACACACTAAAATACATTTGTTAATCAAAAACAAACATACTTATCCATATCCGAATCACAAACCCAGAAGCAAAGTAAAAACTTTGGAACTGACAAGTTAGGTTAGACACGTGAACTTCCACCAGGGAAGTGAGGCCGGGTGCTCCTGAGGGGTACTGAACACCTTCTGTTTAGCTAACTAGCTACACCCACCACGTGTGTAATCAACATTGTGTGAAAGGAACATGCAACTATGGGACGTCAAATACATCCATGTATATGATTTTGGAAGCAATAAATAGTGTTGTACAATGTATTGTAAATTACAGTTGATGTACTAGTTTGTAAACCAGGTATCTTTGAGTAACTCTTAAAGTGAAACAATGACTTAGGCTATTAGTTTGTTTGTATTTGCTTTGTTCTCGATCTGATCTCCGAAACATTCTGCAAAAGGGTATTTTTTGGCAGTCAGAATTTTATAAATAGAGGTAATTCTGTCTTCAACATTTGTATTCGCAAATAAATTTTAAAATCCAGATTTACGGTTACGTCAGTCAACCCTACGGAACACACAGAAATGTGAAAAATATCTGCCAAAAAAATTATTCAGGCGCTGCTTACATTTCCAGAGCAGTTTAACATAGTTTTCTAGTTTCAAAGTTTTTACTTTGCTTTGGAATTGTGATTTGAACATGGACTGATATGTTTGTTTTGATTTCATACTTGTATACTTATATATGTGTGGCTCACAAACTTGTATCTAACTATAATGTATGTATATAGGGACCTCTTTACCCGTCAGTATATCTCATAATAAGCCACATGAAACTGGTGATAGCACATGCAAACAATACCCAAAGTATAAAAGCTGATCCATATATACAGTACAGACCTGTCGAAAGTTTAGCGCTAAGTTAACAAATACTAGTAAATGTGGAAGCAATGCCTCATCTCGGCTCATCGTTAGCTATATTTCGATAACAGCTTCTATCTTACTTTAGCTAGCTTTCAGGCTACTTGTTATTCATATATCGGCCATTCGCCACCCGGGCCTTGACTGTTTTTGTAAGATCGGTGTCGAACTTTCAGCAGGTTTTGTATAAGCAAACAACTTTGACCTGTCCGCTTGACCTTTCATTTACATCTTTATCACGGACCAAGTACTCCATTATATATATATATATATATATATATATATATATGTGTGTGTGTGGTGTGTGTGTGTGTGTGTGTGTGTGTGTTGTGAACAACATCGACCTTTCATTAGGAATATTCATGTTGGACAATCCACTCCACTCATGGGTATATAATAAGATTCGCAGTTAAAACATATACAAAATCGCCATTCGGCCATGATTAGTGTTCACATCATGTAGACGAAGTTTACACGCGTGATACTTATTCTTAAATTAACTCGTCCAAAATAAATATTGAAATCAAAGGTCAAACGAACAGGTCAATGTTGTTTGCCTATATATATGATTACTACCGATCGCTGTGTCTTATTCACGTTTATTTGACCTTAACGTATTTATACTCCGCGAGGTAAACAGATTGTTATTGATGTGTTGCTTATCCTTTTATACATAAACCATGAAATCCTTATCAAATTTTATCAAGATTTTATGACTTGTCAATAAGCTGAATACATAAAACCCAAGACATTGTCTCCGCGTATAACGCGTTTATTCTTTCCTTGAAATGATATAAATATATATTGGAAGATTAGGCTTGATACAATATACCGAGAAATAATAAAACGCGTGTGTTTTTGAATGGACATAAAAAGAAATGAAAAAATAACAACGTTAATGCTGGTAATTCATACTGGGGGATTATGTGGTTTATAAACAATATAATTACAATTGATTTTAGGACATAAACTCTCGGGTCGTAATTTGAGAATAAACACGGTCAAAGGTGATTTAGAAAAAAAGATTGTTTTATAAAGGCATCAAAATGCGTTTATGTGTATACTTTTATCTAAGTCATTCACCTTTATGAAGCCTCGGTAAGCTAAAGATCGCACACTGGCCTAATTTCCACTCCGATTTGGGACACATCCTAGTTTGGGGAAGTTAGCTAGCTAATTAGAAGGTACATGTAGGTGGTTTTCCCTATGTATTCCGATGTACTTCACCATTCCAGAACTACCCGCCTTGATATAAGTAAAATGTTAGTTTGGGATATCATACACCATTTTTTTCTGCACTCATACTCCATAAACCTTAATGTATTCGTAATCACGGCTTAAAATAGGATTATAAATCAGGAACTGTTTCCTGGCTGACAAGATCATCGTTCAAGAGATACAACATCATCAATAAAACCTGCTTGTTGTCTAGCCTATAGTTAATTTGTGTTTTGATGAACAAGTAATACATTCATTTTGGTAGAGCAGTCTATTCCCTTGATATTCTACCAATTAATATTTCCATTATGTTTTCATTATTACATGGTTAGTACGGCAATACTTACAAGATACCAATTTTGTATATCGTTAATGAAACCAATTTTGTTTACAGTTTGAACATCAGCTGCTAAATAAATAATACTGTTACTGGTGTACTTGAATCTCTGTCAAATGACAGCGAAACAATACTCCTCCCACTGCGCTTGATAAGCTTTTTGACCCAATTTCCTTAAGTTTTTTGTCATCAAACAGAAGGTAATGATAACGGTCATTATGGCACTAATGCTTTCTATCGTTATGGTTAATATCTACAAAGGACACCAACTTACAGCTGTCGCCATGGGATTGTATGTTGATATTAAAAATGAAAAGGAGCTTTGCAACTAAAAACATATATTTAGCAACAGCTTACACAACAAAAATTATATTTCACAACCAAACGAACAGTACTAACGACGACATAAGGACAATCAAAAACAAATAAATCAATTCATGTCTTAATCACAATTCTTAAACTAAGCAAAAACTTTAAAACAGGCAACTCAAATCAAACATGTGAACTTCCACCAGGGAAGTTAGACCCAGTACTCTTGAAGGTTAAGAACCTTATGTTTAAATAAATACACCTATATCACATGTGAATTTCCACCAGGGAAGTTAGACCCAGTACTCTTGAAGGTTAAGAACCTTATGTTTAACTAAATACACCTATATCACATGTGAACTTCCATCAGGGAAGTTAGACCCAGTACTCTTGAAGGTTAAGAACCTTATGTTTAAATAAATACACTTATATCACATGTGAACTTCCACCAGGGAAGTTGGACCCAGTACTCTTGAAGGTTAAGAACCTTATGTTTAAATAAATACACCTATATCACATGTGAACTTCCACCAGGGAAGTTAGACCCAGTACTCTTGAAGGTTAAGAACTTTATGTTTAAATAAATACACCTATATTACATGTGAACTTCCATCAGGGAAGTTAGACCCAGTACTCTTGAAGGTTAAGAACCTTATGTTTAACTAAATACACCTATATCACATGTGAAATTCCACCAGGGAAGTTAGACACCTATATCACATGTGAACTTCCACCAGGGAAGTTAGACCCAGTACTCTTGAAGGTTAAGAACCTTATGTTTAAATAAATACACCTATATCACATGTGAACTTCCACCAGGGAAGTTAGACCCAGTATTCTTGAAGGTTAAGAACCTTATGTTTAACTAAATACACCTATATCACTTGTGAACTTCCACCAGGGAAGTTCGACCCAGCACTCTTGAAGGTTAAGAACCTTATGTTTAACTAAATACACCTATATCACTTGTGAACTTCCACCAGGGAAGTTAGACCCAGCACTCTTGAAGGTTAAGAACCTTATGTTTAACTAAATACACCTATATCACATGTGAACTTCCACCAGGGAAGTTAGACCCAGTATTCTTGAAGGTTAAGAACCTTATGTTTAACTAAATACACCTATATCACTTGTGAACTTCCACCAGGGAAGTTAGACCCAGTATTCTTGAAGGTTAAGAACCTTATGTTTAACTAAATACACATATATCACATGTGAACTTCCACCAGGGAAGTTCGACCCAGCACTCTTGAAGGTTAAGAACCTTATGTTTAACTAAATACACCTATATCACATGTGAACTTCAGCCAGGGAAGTTCGACCCAGCACTCTTGAAGGTTAAGAACCTTATGTTTAACTAAATACACCTATATCACATGTGAACTTCCATCAGGGAAGTTAGACCCAGTACTCTTGAAGGTTAAGAACCTTATGTTTAACTAAATACACCTATATCACATGTGAACTTCCACCAGGGAAGTTAGACCCAGTACTCTTGAAGGTTAAAAACCTTATGTTTAACTAAATACACCTATATCACATGTGAACTTCCACCAGGGAAGTTAGACCCAGTACTCTTGAAGGTTAAGAACCTTATGTTTAACTAAATACACCTATATCACATGTGAACTTCCACCAGGGAAGTTAGACCCAGTACTCTTGAAGGTTAAGAACCTTATGTTTAACTAAATACACCTATATCACATGTGAACTTCGACCAGGGAAGTTAGACCCAGTACTCTTGAAGGTTAAAAACCTTATGTTTAACTAAATACACCTATATCACATGTGAACTTCCACCAGGGAAGCTAGACCCAGTACTCTTGACGGTTAAGAACCTTATGTTTAACTAAATACACCTATATCACATGTGAACTTCCACCAGGGAAGTTAGACCCAGTACTCTTGAAGGTTAAGAACCTTATGTTTAACTAAATACACCTATATCACATGTGAAATCGAAATTGAAAGTAAAAAGAGCATGTCAAATATATCAAGACAATATATTCAAAAACTTCCGAAATTTGGTCAAGATATTTCTTATATTTTACGTTAAATTTCTAATCAACATGCAAATTTGACATGACAAAACTTGTCACTGAAAAGGGAAACAAGAGAATATTACAGTGAAATAACATTTTAAATACATTCTTTGTGATCACAATATCGTATATCTCGAAGATAAATGTAACCATCTTACTAAAGCAAAGTTTCTATTTTTGTGGTGGAAGTTACGTTTTCCTTTCATTATCTTTAATTGGCTTTTATTTGTAAAAAAGAATAAAACCTTAATTGGGTTAAGAGTCCAAATTTAAATTAAATAAAATAATGCACGGATAATGGAATTATTCACTTAATTATAATAGGCATTAAATAATGACAGAGCACAGTACAGTTTTAACTTAACTTCCAACATATGTCATGCAGACAAAAATGTATTGATGACAATATTTTAAGTGCGTCTAAACATTTTCTGATGGGTAAGCCTGGGTGGTACTATAGGAAGCACGAGGGCTGGTGAGGGGATCAGGAATATATCATGATACCATAAATGAAGCCAATAAAACTGTTTGAAGTACATTTGCAGGACGTTGGTTGGTTGCATGTTGCTTAACGTCGCATCAACAATTTTTCAGCTATTATTAACTATATATTATTAATCTCTATGGATTAATTTATGAACAAGTTCGTGTATGCATGTGAAGTGCGAGTGTGTTTTATGGTCTGCTTTGTACCAGCACGCACTCAGGACTACTTTTAAGGTGCTAGCTCACCGAGTTAGTACGCCACAGTCAAGCATACCAACCAGTGAAGGCCAATGGCAAGGAAAATTCACTTTACCACGTGTGGTCTGAGCGATGAGAAACCCTGGATTTGTAGACTGATGTCTTATCCATTCGGTCACCACATTGCACTGTTTAGAACTGTCAAACAACAATAAGTATTCTAGTGTTATATAGAGAGATACATAATAAAATATTTGAAACTGTACTTTTTTTACATTTCAGTATTGCATATTAAATAAAAATCAAAGTTTTAGTTTTATTTAAATTTAAATTACTAGTATATGTACAGCAGTGCTGAGACCATAGTAATTTTGATGTCACAAGAAAGTGCATTTAGGTAAATGTCAAGCATACAAGGACTAAAGCATTGATTCCCTAGTAGAACAATAGGATAATCACAAATGGATGTATAAAAAACAAAGTATTTATACAGTATCCGATATCAGCCATATATCATACTTTTATTTCTGTAACATTTACAAGACAACAGAACAAAAACTACCATCAACAGACTACAATGACGTATGTCTATTTTCAACATTTATTACGGGATATCGTTGTATACGTGCCGAGGCTTCTCAAGAACTTTATCACGTTTTATGGTCGTCGTCACAATATTGTTTATAAACACGACGTCTCTGTGTCCAATATTATCTTGTATAATTTTGACGTCTCATAATTCTATGTTCCTTTCATTCTCAATTTTGATTTAAGAACTTGTGGCTGTATACGTAGCTAGCTAAAGCAGAAGGTGATTACCCTTCCGGACCACCCGGTCCCACTTCTCTGGCGAAAGTTTACGTCGTTTGATTAATTTACAAGTATCACACTTCAGATTTTACACTGTTGTAAAATTTGGGTTATCATATTTGTGGTTGCTAATATCGGCGTCTAAAATACACTGCTATCTTAAAGCTGTACATACGTTTTGTAGACTTTAATCAGATATAATTCATTAGCCTCGAACAAACATTTATCTCTTTGTTTGTTCTTTTCCCAGGAAGAGCCATCACTCACAGCTTGTTAACCATCACGTGTTAGCTGTATTGCGGGACGAATCTCTAATCTGAACTTGAAGATTAACTACCTACTTGTATTTCCTGCTTATTGTTCGACCACTTTTTCAGTGAGAAACAAATGTGTTTCAAGTAAGTGATGCGATTGGTTGTTGCTAGGGACACGTTTTTCAGTATCAAATTCCTTTCCTCTATTTATGTTGTAATAATGTAAAAACGTTTGTGTGAAAACACTCTTTGAATAATAATAATAAAAAAACCAATTAAAAGTATCATATTTTATTTATTTGTTGGTAACGTTTACAAATAATTCCATAATTCGTGATTTGATGACAATTAAAATGCTGAACAATTAAGAAATATGATAACATAGCTTTAACATTAAGGTAATTTATTTTAATAAAAAAAGGTTTTATGATCCCACATTACGATAACGTTTAATCTTTGATAATATTTTATATTCCGGCAACAAACGGGTAAATTATTTCTTAAAACATAGTAAGATATCGGTTTTAATATTAGTGCTATAAAAAAAACCTTGCCATTAAGTTTGTTTTGTAAAGGATGACTTTTTCTTTGTGTACTGAATGCTATAGATCAGTAAAGCGAGTTAGGGACATCGTTGGACTACACACCATAGTACTTCTCGCTGCCTAGGTTTAAAATCCTAGTCGGACAGATCATACAGTTTGAGAAAACTCGTAGGTTTTCCCCGTTCTATCCAATTTTCTTCATCTTCCATGGACAGACCCCCTCGAAAGAATCTTGACAGGTGTGTACACATAACTACTCCATTCCAATCAACTCATAATAGCTATCGACAATGTGTAACACCTACAGCTTTTAATTTCCAAAACTTTATAGTTATGTTTTCAGTTCAAAAACAAGCATACCAATATGTCCAAACCATAATCCCAAAGTAAAACAAAATGTTGAAGCTGGTAAAGTGAAGCCGGGTGCTCCGGAAGGGTAAACAACTACGGTTTATCTAGCTATACCCGACTTGTGTGTAATCAAAATTGAGAAGGAAAGGAACATAGAATGATTTATTCCGTGTATATAAAATTAAAAAATCGATTGTTTTTGTCCAATTATTTTGTATTCTTTATTATGAATTGATTTTTAAATTGAATTCTTACAAAAATGTGTCTATACAAGGCCCAATTCAGATATACATATTCATATAGAAGTTTCGTTTTATCGAACATCATTAACAAGAAATACGACCCTCCCTTTTTTTAAAAAAAGGAAAAGAAAAAGGATTTTTGTTTCAATGAAAATATTTATTTACTTGGTCATTACAAAGTCTTAAATAAAATAAATAATGATAGCAAGAAAAGAAAGAAAGATAACATTTAGTCACAATTTATTAGAACTCCAGACGGATACTAAATTAAATGTTCAGCGTCTGTTATGATACTATTCGAGAGCACTCTTAAAATCACATACTTAAAATCAAATACTTATTTCACAACTATGCAAACTATGGAATTTTTAATTAGCCTGAATTTATTAAGCAGCAATTGCTTTCCGTGTATGTTTTCTATAAACTTATTTAGGTAAACTCAAAACATTTTTATTTTTTTCATTTTTTATGAAAATTATTGTTCTGATAATACATTACAAAAAATATAACTCTTCAAGGAAGCCGGTGAAGTAATAAAGATGAAATAAAGATGTTTTTATGCGCGGATGAGTGAAGCTTCCCGTCTCACAAATCAAATACTGTTCTAGTAAATGTCCATGGGGCACTAACTAGTTTGCTAATGAAAAACAAACAAATGTCATACAGAAAAAATATAGAGCATTTTGAATAATAAAAAATAGGTTTTTACTTTTTTCTATAATTAGGTGATAGGAAGCATAAAAATGTCGCATTTGTAAGATGACGTGGAAAGAAAATAGGGAAATGTCGCATTTTTACACATTACAAAATTTATGCACTGGGTGTTACCTTTGCGCCATGGATTGCCATGCTATCCATCAATATAATGGAAGAAATCTAAGTAATTTAGCATTTTTCAAATGGTTTTATTTCTGACCAGTTTTGATAAAATATCACAATTAGTGATATACGTTACCGATTTTTGTGCCATTTTATCTTTTCCTCTGGCATTATTTTGTAATCTTATAATGCCTTTATCGATACTCGTGAAGCGTTTTATTTTCGTGATTTCTGTCTTTTTGTTCCCGTTTAACCATTTCAATTAACAATAAGAAGTGACACAAGAAACAGATGTTTACCACCTATAGTCTTCGTTTAAGTTTGAACAAGAATATGATAGAACCGAAGGATGCTCCCCGAATAAAAGCCAGTTGCAAAAGGGCTTATTTCGACATTTATTTTTTTAAGGACAATAACTCCTAAATTATACAAAAAGAGCTACAGTTGTTGTACAAATCAATTCTTTTTATCGCAATCTATTTAGCAATGAAGTTTCACGGTGATATCTCTTGAAGTTTGTGTTCTGCAAAAAGTATGAAAAATAACAAAGGGCAATAAACTCATAAATTGTGGGAAATAGAGTTATGGTTTTTCAGGATCTATCTAGAAATGAAGCTTCATGTTGGTATCTCTAACAGTTTTTTTGTGTTATAGTCAGGACAAAATTATGACAGACGAACGAACGCGACGGACGGGCGAACGGCCAAAGCGACAACTATATGCTCTCCCTTTGGGAAACACAAAATCTGCAAGTATAAGTAGTTTACAAACGTATACAACTGTCGAATCTTTAACACAAACCAACGAATTCGTGCCAAATCGACAGCTTGTCTTGATTCCTCGTTTGTTTTATTTAAGCAACCACTAGGTTTCTCTCTGCTTCTATACGTCCACTAGCTAAATCCGTAAATCTGTCACTCGGCAGCCAGTATAAAACTTTCGATAGGTTGGTACTGTAGCTATCACAAAATGAGCACATATTGTGCAAAATTTAATGAGGGTAAGTAAAGCAGTGTAAGAAATATATTGCCAAAGGACATGGGCCCGTTATTCCAAAAACTGTTTCTTTACTTAGAACATAAACTCGATGTAGTTAGTTTTTTTGGATAGAAATATAATTGTTCTTACAGTACATACGTAAAGACCTGTCAAAACACCGAGCTAATAAAGAGTTGTCAAAGCTTGACTGCCAAGTGGTCGAGAAGTGAATAGTTTGTGACCGAAAAGCTGCCGAGACATTGGTTCCTAAAAGTTGTCTGGATATGGCTAAAGAGTCGCAGAAATAAACTGCCGATTTGGCACTAATAAGTAAGGATAGCGTTAAACTTTGGCCAGGTCTGTATTGTAGGAAGTGCATGCAATTTTGATTTTACCCAGAGGATAAATCGTCGGAGAAGAATACAGAAATTGAAAATAATAAGCTGAAAAGGATCCAGTAATCGATATGAGTCGGAAAAATGTACTTATCAATGATTGAAAATGTTCACGGGATTTTTTCCACAAAATAACAGTTTATATTCGGACATAGCCGTGGTAATTCTTGACTAGAAAATTTAATAAATTTATATATTATGACTTTCTGCTAGCTATTATTTTTTTCAATGGGTTGTTTTCTTATTTGATTCGATTCTTTTGTGCTTTTGCTTATATTTGCTATATCAAAGCTTCCTATTTTTAATAACATTTACATTGCAACTTAGGTGTTTGTTGAATGCATGAGAACAAGAACCCGTCCAAATAATTGTCTATGTAATCTTGATTCCGATTTCAATTTAGAGTGCGTCAATAAAAACTATTCTCTGCTCAGAGTGCGTCAATAAAAACTATTCTCTGCTCAAAATCCCGAACTGCATACTTGTAATTAGCATGTTATCGAACCTAAAACCATGCTCAATTTTTTTCCCTGAAGAATACAACTAATCCAATAAATTCTTTGATAAAAGACATGCTGTGTATTGTTACCATTTTTCGAGTATTAAAATAGTTATGACGGTCGCTACTTTTCATTATTCAGGTTCTTAAGGGGGTAAAAATAAATTTTTCAATTATTTGAAGTTTTAAACTGCTCGTTTAAAATGTTTTTGATTATTGAGCTTCCTCCAATGGTATTATACCGCACCAACGGAGGACATCTTTTCAGTCGGGGAAGTTTACTCATAGTCAGTCCAAAGTTTTCTAAATTAGCCTAATTTTTTTAACTCTCTTTCCACCAATATATTTTCTAGATGTGCATATCATGATTTGAATAGGAAATAATTATGTTTGACTGTGACCGAGTCATAATATATCATTCATATTGAAAAAATAATTGTTGTATTTGAATAACACGAAATAGGGGTAAAAGAAGTGTTATGAGATTTCTTACGAGTTTGAAAAATCTGATTACATAGTATTTTTAGAATGATATAGTCATAGACCGGTATGTTTGCATCGGATTTATATTATATGTAAATATACCTCTTGTATCACCTCCGGTGGTTTAGAGTGAATAAAGTTTGAATTGAATTGCGTTATTTTAAAGCAATGCGAATAAGGTCACCACCAGTTACACAAGTCAAGCTTGGACTGGCGTTGTAAAACCGAGTGCAAGCTTGCTTGGGTTTTCCTGAAACACCTCTTTGTTTTAACTAAAAGAATCGTGTTTGAATAATAAAATCCATTTCTCATTGAGATATAAAGAGCTACTGTTTGTAAGTATACACTTTCGAGAAATGATATTCTTTTAAATTTGCGTAATTTATATTATGTTCAGATATTCAACTATAACAAGCAAGCTGTCAAACATTAAGTGACATATGTATAATAATACAATAATATAAAAAAACTTAAGAAAAAGTTTTATGATAAAATTAGTACGAGTGTGTGTGTTTCAGACGCAAATAAGGTTAACATTTTCATCAAATCCAAATCGATCTGACAAAACTTGTAATATAATAGGCCGACACGAACAAAAGTGTCTGACTAAAATATTAATTGAAATAAGTTTAAAATAAAACTAGCAAATCCAGTAAATTAAAAGTCCCCACCAGCAAGTCTTCTTGTTATTTGCACTTATGTTCAAATGGCCATAACTCCGAGGAAAATGAGCAAACAAACTCGGGTTACCGATAATCGCATCTCCTATTTGCGTTGATGCTTTGCACCAAGTTTCGTGAAATAGTGCCTCATATATAGTTTTTAAGATTATCGCCGACACGAATTTCGGACGCAAGAAATGACGGAAACTCAAATTTAATAATGTAATATTTCCCTCTTTCAAAACAGACATGAACTAGAAAAACTGTGAGCCACAAGCTCACAAAATTACCCCCCCCCCTTCCCAAAAATCCATCGGATCAAATTGTTAAATAGGATGTGCACATCTACATTATATCACAAAGATTGTGTGAATGTTTCATGAAAATCCATTGAAGGGTTTAGGAGGAGTTGCGGATAAGAGATAGGTACCCTAAGGTGTAACAGAAGGACGGACACACGGACGGACACCCTATCACTATATACCCCCCCCCCTTTTTAAGCGGGGGTATAAAAATCTAATTGGATCTCTCTCTCTCTCTCTCTCTCTCTCTCTCTCTCTCTCATGAACACGTCAGTGCTGTAAACGTGTAAGTCTACATTAAAGAAAACTATATTGGGATAAATTCTTACAAAATCTTCTTATAAAACATAATCCCCTTTTCATTAAAATCTTTTGTTGAATTTAGTCAATAATTGAACATGATACTGAAAAGTATTTAAAGTTAAAAAAACTGAATATTTTTGTACTTTCGTAATTCATTTAATATACAAAAATCGGCTAACAAACTCAGCAGGAAATTGTGTATCACTGTCAGAAATATACTTTTGTCTAAATTTGCTGCTAGTTAAAATTTGAAATTCCTTAAAAAACTAAGGTATACTCCCTCATGCAAAGTATTTCCTTAGCTGATTTTGGTTAAATATATTTTGGTCCTTTGGGTTTCTTTTCAACATCTTGGAAAAAAGTTTTAGTTTCATGATTTTGGCCCAAGCACTACCGATGAGAAATTGTATTCCGAAACGGCCGTCAGTGCTGTAAAATTAAAACTGATATAATATGTAATCTAACAACGTGTCGATAGATTTCGATAGAATGACATGTTGCGAAGGGTTTTGTTGTTGTCAACCGTGGGTATGTACTATACATGTACATGACGTGTCTAAGGAACCTTGTTTGCTTGAAGGGTACTTATTATATACGCAAGTTGTCTTTACTAACTTGACTTAGTAGTGAGAATGTTTTTTTTTTTTTTGTTTAAACAATATTTTATTCACAAAAACAATACAATGGTACAATGAGAATGTTTAATCATGTTGTGTTTTAATATCATGATAGTCAGTCTGCTGTATATATGTTAAAAGCTAAATAATAAATAAGCTTGATAAATTCATTATTTTACGTGGCCAATCTTTAACATCCAAGCTGATTTTATTTGAGCATATCTGACATCGCATAGGACTAGACGTATCCCCTGGTGCATGTGGACTTGATAGGTGCCCAGGTCATATATTTAATACTTTTATATTACAGACCAAGTAGTGTAAAAGTAGCTACTGTCGCATACAAAATTTAATTTGACAAAAGCTTTGGTGTGGAAACGACACTTTTCTAAGATGGCTGTTTAAAAGCATAATAGAAATCATACCCAATCGGCTTGCACATCGGCGCATGACAAATTGAAGGAGAAAGAGCAAATGTTATGAAAAATTAATTTTTGATTTTAGGGAAGTAGCTTGCGTTCAATTGAGATGTATATGCTTAAATTGCTACCGACTTTTTAAGAAATACGCCTTCGATTAATTATATGAAAATGCCTATAAAATACCAATAAAAGAATAGGTATAGTTAAATATAGATTTCCTTATTTTGATTACATCGGAGTGTACATGTATGCATGCCATTTTAACCCATAAACCCATTTCTTCCAATCTGTATGTGCAAACTTCTACAATAAATCAAGGCGCAGGCCTGATTGCCTGTCCAAGTGTATCTCTTGATTTTTTCGATACCGAAAACCTCAAACTTTGTTATAAAAACTGACATATCACGTCAGCACAATTGGTCTACAGATTTATCAGAACCGGAAAAGATTACCACTAGGGGGCAATTATCTTCTCTTTAGGGTGGGCTTCTTGAAAATCGTTAAAAGATTACAACATTGATATGCATGATATTGAAAACACAAGTCCTTCCGATTCACTAACTATTAAGGATTTTGTTTCATACTTGCACGCAATATAGAAGTTAAACTATGTTCGGTTATATATATTCCGTCTATGAGGTCTTGGATATTGTGATCTAAATGTATTTTTGTCACATAAATTCTTAATAATTTTAAAGGTTACATGTTAATATTACATAAATTGACAATTTTATTGTCATAAAAGTTAAACTGACCTAACATTCTATTTAACTATTCTTTAGATTCTTGCTCCTACTGCTAACTTTATCTATGACGTTCGAGCAATTGATGCAATCTTTTTTTTGCATACTCCAAAGAAAATTGTATATTTTTCGTGATAGTTTGTACTACGTTGGCGTAGTAAAAAGACTAGGTCGTTTTTCTATGACATCATTAATGCTTAAATCTCTCTCTCTCTCTCTCTCTCTCTCTCTTTATCTCTGCATATGACCTCTTATCAATATACATATAACATGTATATATTTAGCATTTAATAGATAATGCCGGTGTATATGCCCATGTTTCGGTATATATTTCGTATGTTTGATTGATTGACAACGCAGTTGTCAAGTTCAAATTATCAAATTTTATGACAACGTTGTCATGTGTTTATTTTAAATAGAGTTTTAAAACTTAAAAAGAATAACACATGGCACAATACGCATTCCAATGTAAGTTGCTGCTAATACCTGACTCCTGTTTCACAATCACGCCTTGACCAAGATTTTCTCATCTTATATCTGGCAAATTTTTAAATCTGAAATCAAAATGCTGCCATGACATTGTGTTTTTTAAAATATGATCAAAAGATTAACACATGAAAGTATACTAGTAGTTATTCTAATACTGTGAATAATTGAGCTAATATTTGTTGTTTTTAACAGTAACACTATCTCACTCACCCAGTTTTTTCGAATTACAAGCAAACGTTAAAATATCTGTATTTTTGTATACCTGACTACTTCAATCAATGTCCGTCGAAAACTATTTTTAACTGTTTTCATCTTTAAATGCGTCAAAATGTACATAATTCATGCCCCTCCTACAGCAGGTGTCTGCCAAACATGTAGATACAACGTACTATATATTCATATTTACCGAGTTTCAGAGTTGAAGAAGTAAACAGTTTAAAAATCAACCAAGGTCATCATTTACCAATAAACTCTGTCCCGTGTGTTAAAATGTTACTCAATATCTACGTCAGATGTTTCAGGCGTGCATAATTTGACACACCAAAGAACAACGCGGTTATAAATCACGTTAAAGATGTCACTGAAAAGTTGATCATTTGCTGAAACTGATTGGCGGTGACGTCAACTTGTAGTGATATATCATATTTTGACCAGAAATTATAAATAATAGATAAATAAATGAAGAGCGCAGATGAAGTTGAATGCTCAGTATTTTTAGATTCCACCGAGAACACTGACTTAAATTAAAACATAATGCAAATTAAAACTTAAAAAGTTATATTTATTAATATGGCAGCTGAAATGCGCAGGGAATGGGCGGAAAACCTAACCCTTTTAATCCTTGTTGCGTTGTATTTGATAATAAAGACTAATACGCATATTCATTATTTGTTTATACATGTGAATGCAGTCCTAAAAGCCTTGTACTTAAAAAGGACTACCCTATGTAGTTTAATGGTAAAAAATTGTACATTTCATTCTTTCAACCAGAACTGTAAATGCACAACTCTCAATATTAGCAATCTTCAGCAGAATCCACAAATGTTTGTACATACTGTATCAAACACAAGCCATGAATGCAGTACGTAAGTAATAGCTCATTATCTCTTTCTTGTTTTTTTTGTTGGTTTAGCCAGTGTCAGAATTCAACCTTCCCTGTCGAAATGATTTATATCTGTTTTGAAGATAATCGAACTAATGAATTATATCATACTGGAGGTTGTGTACAGGACAATAAATCAAGCACACCATGGGATGTGTTTTAGATACTTATTACTTAACCTGTTTTAATTTTACAGCACTAGACGGCCGTTTCGGAATAAGCATTAGTAGTGCTTGGACCAAAACAGTAGAAATCCAAATATTATAAAGATGTTGAAATGAAACAAATAGAGGGATTAAAGTCTATTTTACCAAATAACAAATGCAATGAATTTGAAATACAATTTAATGATTCCATAGTTTAATTCTGTATAAATCTTACGGGTTATACCAATAAAACGCAAATTAACAAAACCCTTAACGTCTGAAAATACCATTGGTAGCTATATAAACCCAAAAACTACAGAACGATTTTTGGAGAATCAATATTTTTTAAAAGTGTATTCATACAAGTTGACATTGGATACATAAAAAGGTTTCAGTTCGATGGCAATGCAATTGACACAGTCTGGAATGTGTGACTAGATAGTGACTAGATGATTCTAATGCGTTGAGCATTATTCCACTCTTTAAAAAATCATCATTATATATCAGACCATTGGTGGCCAAGTGGTCCGAATCGGTGGATTATGGATCACAGAGCTTTTCATTCCTTAAGTACGAACTTGGATCAGTTTAATCTTTAGACACTCCGTTTTCTCCGCAATTTAAAAAAAAAACCGATCACCTAGATATATAAGTAAAAGTCTTTTGATTTTGGAAAAACTGTCACCTTAATAACATACCACATATACCACTTACATGTATTTTTGGGCATGGTGAAACTAAGGACATACCTTAAACAAAAAAATCGATTGGACGATTTTCGTAGTATTTTACAAAAGGATAATTTCAAAACATTTAACTCAGGCAGTGTACAGGATCTTTATTCAGTCATGCTAAAAGCACCTTGGGTTCTCAATTTACCAACTTAATACCGCGTAAATTATGGACAAAAGGAAATGACATCTTGTATATACATATGAATTTTTAAATCTGTAATAAAGTGGGTTATTATTGATATATAGCCTTATAGTATAAGGAATAAGAAAATACAACAGCTGTCAAAACAATGATAACATCAGAACAATTCTTATATACCAGGATGTAGAAACGAATCATATACTAATTGACAATGGATGAAACATTGACGAACATTAAACGATAATAAATTTATCCCAGTTACCGATAATGTCATTAATGTAATTACATCCAAAACAGGAATGTAATTGAAACAGAAAATTGTGTTATAACAATATTAACTGTGAATTTATGTCATTAATGATAAGATTTTAATTAAAATGCTCCTCACAGATATTGATTACATTGATTAGTAAGAATTTTATATATTTTTTAAAATTGGAATGAAAATAATTAAAATGCATTGTATATGATCATTATCTAAAATTCGTTCTGTATTTCAAATATCGTTTAAAAAAGCCAGGGAACTTTGTTAAATCCAGTTGAAATACATTTAAACCCACCCTATGGACCACCTCTACACTTGACCCACTGCCAATAACTACCACTTACAGATTTTATTGGGTGGCCTTTATAGACAGGTTTGGCTGTATTCCCGTGTACTGTCCAAGTTCAAAATGCCTTGCTATGGAAATTTGATTATTTCGTGTTAGATAATCAAAGTAATACGTATCTGAAAATCAATTGCCCTTTGAATCGACAGTACTGTTAAGTTCTAATAATTGTAATATAAGTGAAAACTACCGTTAGAAGTAAATAAACCAATAAAATTAATTAGAAAATCAACAACGTCTGTTTCCGATAGCTTTAGAGCATGTTAATGCTAAAACTCACCAAAAACGCATCAATTAAACGCACTGCAACTTAACCTTTTTAACTCTGTCATGTGCTGATTTTGAATATTTATTAAATTCATGCATTCAAAATCAGCACATGACAACTCTATATGACTTGACATGGAAGTATGAGTTCAGTCAATCTAGATTCTGTATATAAATCAGCACATGACAACTCTATATGACTTGACATGGAAGTATGAGTTCAGTCAATCCAGATTCTGTATATAAAACACCTTTTATTTAAAAGGAATAACAATTTTATCCCACCTTTTGTTGAACCTGTGTATAAATATCTGTCTGAAACAGCCGCATACTTTCAGATAAACCCTCAACTAAAAAATGTTACTGTATAAAAAACTAAAACTAATGGAATGAAACCATACTGAATATTTCTTGAAAAAATACAAACTATTTAATGGGTTGAAATGGGGTAAAATGGAAGTCATGTCCAATATTAGTGGTATCATTAGTGGCATTTATAACGGAAGCCGATACGTGCTTCCTACAAAAATATATCATAATTACGACTTAGTATCTTGTAAGTCAATTTATAGACATGTTTAACTGTAGTGCTATATATACACTTACTTGTGGAATACTGCTATTGTACTAAAACTCCAGGCTAATATCAGCATGATTTTTCCTCTTTTGTCGGCATCATTCAAACTTAATGGATGCAATATAGCAAAGTAACGATCCAAACTTATTGTCACCAAAATAAACGACGACAAATATAGACCAAAAGTCCGAAAAAACATTAAAAATCGACAAGCAGCATCTCCTGCTTTCCAGGCCACAGTTAGATGCCATGATATCTCTAAAGGTAACATTATAAAGGTAACAATCAAGTCTGCGACGGACAGGTGTAAAATAAACAAGTTCACTCTAGATTTTATATGCCTGTTCCTTAATAATGTTATAAAAACGGTAAGGTTGCCACCAGCAGCCACCACAAACAAACAAGTATATGCCACTACAGAAACAAGCTGTTCCTCGTTAAAGGTTAACTCTCTTGGTAAGGCATCACTGCCCCCTCCTCCACAGTTTGTCATATTTTCTCCACATACAATTTCATTTTGGTTTCTTGGTTGGACAAAGTTAACATACTTTGAAAGAGTTTCATTATGGTAAGGCGAAAATATCGTATCCTGGTAATCCATTGTTAGAATTTGTCACAGTTCCACTTCCTCCGGAAAATCGGAAAGTAAGTTTTCCAAAACAAGTTATTATCTTAAGGCATATATTTACTAGTTTTCACCTATTTCATATAAAGACATTTGATTAAAATTCACATTTCTGTATGAAAGTTGTTATTTTAAACATTTTCGATATCGCATTTTAGTTTCTACACATTTTTTACTTCTAATATTAACATTTATCCAAGAAGATTTTTTATTTTGTAACTTAGTTCAAACTTTCCTTCACTTCAGTTATTCCAGACGCGTAGATACAGAAAGCCTGTATAACAAAATACGTATAACTATATTGAATCAATATTCGTAACTTGTAGTGTGTTATTTTCTGATCATGCGCTGTAGTGTTAACTCCGCTGATATGAATGATATACATACCTAGCGGAGATCAATCTAACGTGTTATTTCAGCAACAGGCATTGTCATATCAACACCATCCGGAAAGTTATACTGATTCTGTTTTCCGGGAGAAGATTATGTTTTTGAGAACATAATGACCGCTATGAAGATTTTTCTGAATGTTAAATACTTGTAATGAAGGATTTTGATGTGTAATTAGAGGTTATGTTTTATCTCAACCATTTTAAAAACCATAACAGTTCCTGCTTATCATTTATTTATTCCTTAACATTTTAACAATGGCAGTTTTCTTCATATTTTAAGAAAAGACCAGACACAAATCCAGTGATCTTAAATTGAAACTCTAATTGATTAAATTATATTTTAAAATGAGAATTAAACATCAAACTGTACTCGTTGAAGTGCATAGTATTGCATAAGTCATAATACAAGTGATGTAATAAAGTAAACAGAAAACAAAACAAAAACAGCCTATTGTTGCATGTCCCTATTAAAAATGAAATAAAATTAAATTTTGTTGGTTGACAAATTATGATAATACGAAATAAGAACATTCAAGATAAAACAGAACTCTTACATTTTCCAATAGTAAAATACCGTTCAAACATCTAATGCTATTGATGAATTATGTGTTGTTAGCAATTACGGCAGAGGAAACATATGTTTTTTTTATTTTAGTTTTTTGCACCTTTTTTCACAAAATGAAAACTACTCTTATCTATAATAACACCTAACAAGAGCACAGTCAAGTGGGGCAATATACGCCCTTCACTTTCTATGATGTAAGCAAGAAGTATAAGTAAGGAAATCCTAAAGGGACAAGTCATATATCTGCTAAGTTTCAAACAAAAAACTGTGACCTTTGACCTGATTCGCAATCCATTACATGTTTTTATCACAGAGAATAAATTGACCAAATGAGATCAATCAAACATATAGTTTGTCTTTAAATGCACGGAAACTGAGTTCCTATTTATAAATATGACCTTTGACCTAGTGAACTGATTCGCAATCACATGCATTGTTTGATTTGCAATCCCTTGCGTTGCCTTTTTAAAGGAATCCGTAGAAGTAGTTTGAGATCAATCGGACAAATAATGGGTCTTTAAATGCTCAGAAACTGTATTTTTATTTATAGTAACTGTGACCTTGACCTTTAGACCTAGTGATCTGATTCGCAATCCCATGCATTGTCTTGTCACATGAAATAAGTTGACCAAGTTTGGGATCAATCAGACAAACAATGCGCTTTAAATGCCGGGGAAATCAGTCAGAATATATAAACTCACATACAAGACCAATGAACCAATGCTTATGACACTTCTGTTGGTCCGCATCATATTGCTACTACATCTAAGCCGTATTGTATCAGAGACTTCTATTTTTTTAAAAGAAAAAAAAAGCTTAAACAATTGTTCACCTCATATACTCGTAGCTTGTTCCCACTACGGGAACTTCATACAACGAATAGGCTGCTTGCAAATAAGTATTGACGTCACGCAAGGATACTGTAAGCCTAGGTTTATCAAGGCCCTAAAACAGTTTAATGACTTCATTGCTGAAAAGTATGATGTCTGTATCCAAAATTACCCTTTATATATTTCCATTTTCCTTTCATTCGCAATTTTTATTACAAAAGTGGTGGTCACTAGCTAAACAGGAGGCACTTACCCGTCCAGAGCACCGGTCTCATTTACCTGGTCGAAGATCGCGCGTAAAACCTTATTTATCAGCTTCAAAGTTTTTGCTTTGCTTTGGGATTGGTTGGTATTTATCGAAGGACACGGATTTTAGTCAAATAAATTAACCGAGATTACTGTAGGAACCACTCTGTTTGTGGCATTGAACTATTCTTTATTTCCATACAAAATCAAATAAATTTAAATAAAGACTGTATACGCATACAGATTTTCAGTGCCGACTAGGTACAAGCAAGCGAAAAATATTAATCATTATTTAAATTCATTTGATTTTCTAGTGAAATAAAGAGTATTTCATTGTCACAAGCAGCTGTAACTAAAATACATGACTTTAAGGTCGGATTGACATACAGCTTTACTGCTTCCACCGCGATACAAACTGCTATTTTCAGTACTGAGGACCTGAAGGATATATGTCCATATTTGAGACATCAAACTTGAGGGGATATCAGTTGCTATTATATAAGTAATATCGATGTATAATAAACAAAAATTGTGACAGAGATTGATAATGGGAAATCAGGTCTTCTGGGTGATCCTTTACAAATAAAGATACCGTTGTCCGTTTAATATATATTTTGTCTGCTATGTTCAATACACACGTTGTTTGTTATTAGATTACAAAAGCATTTTAATAGACGCCTACTCATAATAAAAAAATGCAGATGCTAATAAACTACAACTAATTGAATTTAAAAAAAATCTTATAAGATTTATGCATTGATTAAATCACCTGTAATATTACAACTGTAGAGAAGAACTTAATTAAATCAAAGGAGAACGAGCATGAAAAAATGACAAATGATCTAAGATACCGACATCGTAGAACCATAACGTATTGCACATTATCTGCTTTTATTGCAATGATAATATTTGACGAAGATGAAGCATTTCCAGGAACCAGAGAAGACATAAAAAGTGAGCGAGTGTTCTAATGTTCAAACAGTAACCAAGACTGAAAACTTATCCCAAACGGCTTTTTTGGTAAATGCCTTGATGCAAATACTATTAATTATGATCTGCATATTGGCTGACATGCCTCATGTTGACGTTAAAATCCGATTATAATCAATCCTGAGTTAATCTGCACTAGTAAAGCACTGACTAATTCCAAACGGTAGTCTTCTTAAAGAAAACAATTCAACGACAACGTTTTAAATATTATCATTTACACGGTACAATAGTGTTTCTCATTAAAGTCAAAACTTCACTATAAATGTCTGATACATGTACACTGGTTACAATAAAAACTAGAAAAACTGTGAGCCACAAGCTAACAAAAAATACCCCCGCTCCCCCACATAAAAACAATCCATCGGATCAAATTTTTAAATAGGACGTGCACATCTACATTACATCACAAAGATTGTGTGAAAGTTTCATGAAAATCCATTGAAGGGTTTAGAGGAGGAGTTGCGGATAAGAGATAGGTACACACAGACGGACACCTCTATCACTATTTACCCCCACTTTCTAAGCGGGGGTATAAAAACCCACACACATACTACTTCATTTCCAAATCACAATCTAAATACAAAGTAAAGTTTGAAACTGGTAAACTGAGTTAAAGACGTTATCTTCCACCAGAGAAGTGAGACTGGGTGCTCCGGAATTGTAAGCACTTTTTGTTTCAACAAGGCTAACACTATCAAGCTTTAAATATGTTAAATATCTTCTGCGTTATTGCAGCAAGGGTAATATTCATTGATGTAAAGTATTCTTTTGAATTATCAGTCATCTAAGTCCTTCCAAGTTCTATAGAAATATTTGGGATATTTAGGGATATGGTATACCTAGGCTTGTCAAGTCCCTTAAAAAGTTTTATGACCATTCATCACAGTATTGTTGATGCAAGGGATTTATTTGCTCATGTCGCGCACATTGGGTATTGTCGTCAGCGAACTAATCTCTTCTTACTTCCATAGATTTTAGTATAGGCCATTAATTAAACCTTTCTTACTTCCATAGATTTTAGTAAAGGCCATTAATTAAACCTATCGTTTTAATCCAATATTACAAAAGGAACTACTAAAATGGAATGCTTAATGATATTCCCCAAACATAACATTATAAGATTCTGTTGTTTTGTCATAATGATACAAGTTTGATACATCTATTTCCAAAATTAAACGGGGTATTTGACGTCCCATAGGACCATGTTCTCTTCATTTTTGTTTTGTTTTGATTGCTAGTATACACGTGGTATGTGATGAGTGAAGCTACTAAACAAGAGGTGCTTATGGTGAAATTTCACGATAATAATTTGAGTTTTTACTTTATTTTGGAATATGATTTGATATATTTTTTCTTGGTTCCTGTAAAAAATCCCAAACATATAATTTAGAGAGACGACTGAAAACAGTGTTTGGTGGACTAAAAACCACAACTTATTATTTACTAAAATATAGATAGGTTGAGACGACCGAGGTGAATTATGTTGTTTAACGCCCAGTCAAGTATATTTTACCTATATCGAGACGTCGCCTGCTATAAAATAAGGTGCCGAAATTATGCCTCAGCGTTGCGCTGATGGCAATGTACAGCAGGGTTCTATATCGTGTCGAGCCAACCTGGCACGGGACCTAGTTTATTTTAAGTTCCAAGTCGAAAGAACTTTAGCTTTCATTTCGTAGTGCCAAGTGCTTGGTGAAAGAACAGTCACTACCACCTTTCAAGTCTTGGATCAGACCCGGTCAGGGTTCGAACTCCCGACCTCCGTCTTACAGAGCGAGCACTAACTGAGCTACTGCAGTGGTTTAATATACAGAGGTGATTTCAATGATAAATAAATGACTGATAACTGCTTTGGCTTGTAAGTTATACTTTACATCTCTCCTGATATTCCGACCTTGTCCGTACATTAAACTGAAATGCACAACCCGACTGGGAAATTAGGTGGCAAATGCACTTTTAGAATCTGTCTGCTCCCGCCTCCGACAGAGAAAATTGCAAAATTTTCACAGAAAATCATAAAGCTGTGAGAAAACGTCAGGTATAATCAACTTACTTGCATCGCATTTGCCAATAGTACCAAAATGTTTTCTCCACAGAGATTTACAATATTGTCGTTCGTAGCAATAATGTTACAACGATAATATCAGTTTGATTTCTGCCTCATATTGGCTCACTTTGTCAAAAACAATTGAGCACTATGATTCCCCGTGTGTAACATTCTTTGCATTTAATTCTTTATATTTTAATTATCTGACTAAAGGCAAAAGGTTTTATTTTTGCATAAATTAAGGAGTATGTCCCTTAGGGTCCCAGTAAAGGGGTAAATAGTGAAATTCCTAAAATGCTCATTACAAATATATGTGGAAGGCCATGGATATGCATGACATGTCTAGTATTCTTATGCTATCCTTTTTGAGGCATTGATAAGCCTAGACTTGTTATATCCCTAAGTCTACGATATATCTGTAAGCAGCCTGCATCGTTGTATAAAGATCCCGTAAGCTGAACAAAAAATTCTGAAACCCCTCCCCAAAAACCAGCAGTAGAAGCAGACATGTATATATAACTGCATATAAAAGGATATATATAATATAAAGATAAACATGTCTATATAACAATGCATGTCCTTATGCCCAATATGATATACATTGTAATTATTGTACATGGTTTCGAATATTCGAAACATTTATTTATTTGTATGGTGCATATACAAACCCTCCAGTTACTCACTGTTCTAGAGAAATGGCTTCGGTAGTTACAGCATCCCTCTTTGTATAAATAGAAAACATCAAATATAGATTATAATTTTACTTTGCGTTGGAATTGTGATTTAGACATGGATTTGTATGTTTTGTTATACCATACGTAATAATAATCATAATTCTTTAATCATCAATGTTTAGGAATTAAAAGTTATTTTCATTCTTTATTATATATATATACATATCATGTTTCAGGTTTTGTTTATATATATATCAACATATATTTATTGATACTGATAAATCGTAATTGCCTATAAAAATCATTGTAAACGTTTTACTGTAATAAGAATTAATTATATTGTCCTACAATTGTGTCAGTTTTGCCGAAGGAACAACAAAACATTTTAGTTGTCTAAATATCTTAATTGTCGTAGTTTTAGTACATCACATGTTAATTTCTTGAATAATGATTGGATAACTACATGAATACTATTTTATGTAGAAATCATCTGTCCTTGACAACGCATAGCAGCGGGACTACTAGGTATAGTCCCCCGACATCCAAGTATAGTCCCTTGCGTGACCCCCCGCAAAGCAAAAGCTAGTTACTTCCCTTTGTCTAGGTGTCGCTGTTTAATGTTGTCGTTGGATACAAAATGGCGTCCGACGACGCGCGATTTACGAATGTAAATTCAGATTTTTACGAGCAAAAAACAAAGGAGGCCACAAAGTAATCGGTTAATATTTTAAATGAATTTCTCAGAGCCAGGAAAATTGATGGTGAGTTTGGATGTATGGATATCGATCAAATCAACAATATTTTGTGCGATTTTTATACAAATGTCCGACCCAGGCCAAGGAGAATGAAATTTATTCTAAATGTTGAATAAAGTAAATAATTCATCTGAGAATTAATTCTCTCTCCAACTTTGAAAACAAAGACATGTGATGTACTAAATCTATTATGGACCTCTCCCTCGGGAACAGTTCTCCTATAGTGTTGTCTGGAGAGGTATAGTGACCTCGCCTGTCGGCTCGGTCACTATACCTCTCCAGACAACACTATAGGAGAACAGTTCCCTCGGGAGAGGTCCATAATAGATTAATAGTTATAATTACAGAAAAATATAGACAATTTTGTAAAAATAAAAAAATCAATGGGATGATACTTGCTTCTTTTCCATATATAATTCAATTATTAATTATAATTAATTATTATTCTATTTATAAACGCTTGCGTCAGGTAACAGCAGCTATTGGTGGCATTTTAATATTCTCAATCATCTTAAATTTTGAGACTATGTGAATGTCATCTATTCCAGTGAACTTAAAATAAAAGCTGATTCGACTTCAATCCCGATTATGACGCCAGTGAAAGGCTACATTTGAAGTTGTATAACAAACGTGACGACTTCAATCTTTTTATTGCCAACTTTCTTTTTCTATTCAGCAATACTCCCGTATGAGCTGCTATGGTTAAAGAATGAATACGCTATGATAGAGATTGTTTTTACTACGGGAACTCTATATGACGATGCAGCCTGCTTACAAATAAATCGTATGTACACAATGACATTGTTTACAAGACTAGGCTTATCAATCAAACAAAAAAAATTACGACCGTTATTACCATGCACAGTATTGTTGATTAGTATTGTGTCCTTGTATCCAAAATTATCCTGGAAATTTTTGATGTCCTGCAGTTCAATGTTCCTAACATTCTCAAATTTTATAGCACGTGGTGCTGAGTAAGTGAGTAGTGAGTAAGATTTGACACATTTCCGTAAATCTTTAGAGTAGGCTAGTCAGTGTGCATGGAAAAAGGCTACTGATGACGGATGTGTGGGCTCATTAATCCAACTATTAGTAGTGACGACCTTATACATTTTTATAATAAGTATTATATTTTTATAATACGTCTTATAATTTCGAGCGTTTACGATAATGTTCTTACATGAAGGATGAAAATAACATTTATTGACGAGCTTACGAGTTTTGGAACAAGGTATCCTTTAACTTAACTAGTAGCATATAATATTCCTGTCCCTTTTACTTATAACAGGAAACAACATCCGATTTTAACAGCAATTATATGTTTTCAAAAAAATCACAAAAGAAATGTTTTAGTTTATGATAACGATCTTCCTGTTATAACAGTTCTGAAGTTATTTATAGATTTCTGGAGCGAAAATACGTAATGTTGGTACAGGCACGAGTAGTTCACGTGTTTAACCTAACTTGTCAGCTTCAAAGGTTTTTTTGCGTTCATTTGAGATTGTGGTTTGAGCATTGGTTGTAATGTTTGTTTTTTGATTTATCAAATTTCAATTTCTGACAATTTATATTCAGAAGCACGTTTAATGGAGATAGGTTGTTAATGATATTTTATTAAATAAAATACACAAGCGTTTAAGTCCAAATCGCAAATGCAAAAAGCAGAGTAAAAGTTTTAAAAAGCGACAAATTAGGTTAAACATGTGACTTCAATATGGAAGTAAGTAATGTACAGATGTCTTTCCTTAACTGGTGACGCATCTGTTGACTACGATGAAACAGGAAATTTTGCAAGGAGAACAGAAACAATTAAAAGGAAAATACGTAACAGAGTAGACAACTACCCTCATTATTTACAACGGAAACATATTATCCATAGGCATGTAGTTTGAGCGGCGATAATTAGTACGTGTAAGCAGGAGTTGTTAAATTAATAGAATAAAAAAATTAACGACCCACCGTAGATACAATAACAATCTCATAAAACTTTTATCATCATGTAGAGGTAAGAGCTATATATTGATCGTGAATGAACTGATAACTGATTCGAAATCACTAATGATCAAAAGCATGTGCATATATATATATACGTTTGCAAAAGCATGTGTATATATATATATATATATATATATATATATATATATATATATATGTTTTCCAAATGTCAGTTTTTCACCTAAGGAAATAAAAGTCTTATTTATTCTAATTATCAACAAATGATGTATATGGAAATGATCAACTGTTTACATTTTCAACAGAAGAAATCCAGTTTATTCAAAACCAAAATGTTCAAGAACTGACAACTAATTAGGTTTTCGTACTTAAAAGTTTTGTATTAATGTTAATCCAGCAAATAAAACAAAAGCTATAATTAAAATAGCAACCTCCAACTTTCTCAATACAATTAAGGACAAGACAACGAAGAAGCTTTTAAAGAGAACAGAACAAATAGATGTACTATATATACCGCGAGTACTTTCTGAACTAAATATATTCTGCTGTCTAGTCTATATGTCCATGTTACTGAACTTTACAGGCGACTAATTTAAGACCTTTGATCTTTGACCAAGGAGCTTTGATCACTAGAAATTCATCAGATGTTAATTGTTATAACTTACCGCCAAATATGATTTTGCAAATCACTATTAATAAAGTCGGCGATCTGTAAGGTCATCAAGTTTCTCTTGAGGAAGATATCTTTATAATTTCTGAAATTTGTGGACAAAAACCCTCTAGTGGTATGTAGAAATATTCATATTTAATAATTTTCGGTAAGTTGGGATAATCAAAAACAAACATACTAATCCATGTCCGAATCACAATCCAGAAGCAAAATAAAAACTTTGGAACTGACAAGTTAGACACGTGAACTTCCACCAGGGAAGTGAGACCGGGTGCTCCGGAAGGATAAGCACCTCCTGTTTAGCTAGCTACACCCGTCACGTGTGTAATAACAATTGTGTGAAAGGAACATGGAACTATGAGACGTCAAATATATCCAGGGCAATCCTGGACACAGAGACATCAAAGTTATTAACAATACTGTGATGACGGCCATAAAACTTTTTGAGAGCCTTGATAAGCATAGGCTTGCAATATCTCTGAGCCAACAATTTATTTGCAAGCAGCCTACTTCGTTATACAAAGTCCCCGTAGCGGGAACAAGCTGTTTTCAAATTCTCAATATTGGAAATAATTTACATTTTTGTGTTTTCTTTGGTAAAGTGGAAGTGTGACAAAATTGGTAAATCATTGAAGTTATATATTAAAGATATTATTTATTTTTATTATCATACGCAAACATATGTTTACCAGTGCATGCTGGACTTCAACAGTATTTTGAATTTATTCTTTAAATGAAAAAATGATAGGAAACCAAAGACATTTTTTTTATTTCACATGTTGATTTTCTTTAAAACTCATATTCGCGTTCAATGTTATCTAAACAAAAAACAAACATAATTATTCATATCGGCACCACAATCTCAAAAGCAAAGTAAAATCTTTGAAAACTTACAAACCAAGGTGACCACATGACTGTCTAACACGAAAGTGAGGTCGGGTGCTCCGGAAGTGTTAGCATCACCTGTTTATCTAGCTACATCCGTCGCGTGTGAAAAGAAAATGAGATTGAAAGAAAAATGAAACTATTGGACGTCAAATATATCGAGGATAATATAGTATGCAGAGACAATACTCAACAACAATATTGTGATGACGGCGATAAAACTTTTTAAATCTGAATTATGTTTTGTTGGAATCTCACATAAATTATCGTCAAATAATTCTAAGAGGAAGTAAAAAAATTAAATATAAATGCCAACACAACATGACCTGTAATAGTTACTGTCATAAGGTTCAGACACATATTACGACTACCACTGATTATAAAACTCTAGATTTTTGACAGCCTTTTTAACAGCTATTTTGAAACTTCCCCTCAAATTGTTTATCTTTTCCAATCGTTTTGAAATCACCGAGATAAAAAATATAATATATATACTCTATGTCAATGAAAATTAAGTTTCTTTTAAATAAATTAAAATTAGATTGTTTAATAACGCTAATGCTTCATGTTGGTAAAATTTGATTTATTAACCATGTCATTTTTAAATTTAATTTTAATTGTAATTTTGTGCGTTGTTATATATTTGTTCATATTACTTGCTGTATTTGATAATCTGTATACCAATCGTCCAGAGTATAACATGTTCTGTCCCTTTAAGGCCAAAAGTTAGTTAATTACAATACAGATCGTATGATAATTAGTAGTTGTGGGTTGCCTTCGTAAACAAACCTGAAATATAACGTATGAACATCGGCATGTAGATGCTGATAGCAAAAGCATACAATGAAATGCCCAGGTTCTTATTCGCGGCACATATAACAGAAACAGAATTGTTTGTGTGTCATCCATTATTGTGACTGTCTGAGAACTTAATAAACTGGTAAGATTGATTTGAATTTAGAGTATGTAGGCGACCTAGTTATGTATATAAGATCTCTATCACTAAGTTGAATAACTGATTTCATTATTCATATGGAAATCTGTTATATTTTCCAATTTAGTGCAAGGCCGATCACTAATATTTCGCTTATCCCAATACTCGAGAAAAATCAATTTAAATTTTGTATATGGTTGCAATCAAAAATAAATATACCAATCAATGTCCAAAACACAATCCAAAATCAAAGTAAAAACTTTGAAACTTACAAATTAAGTTAAACACGTTTACTTCGACCAAGGAAGTGAGTCCATGCACTCCGGTAGGCACCTCCGGTATAGCCAACTACATCCGTCACACGTGAAATAAAAATTGAGAGCGTAAGGAACTATGGCACGTTGAGTATATCCATGGAAATTTTGGATACGAATAAACATTTAAAACTTTCACCAGCAGAGTCTTTTTATATTATCTGATGTAGGTTATTTGTACCGTAAGCATATTACCCAATTCTTTACAATGTCATTGTTTATGTTTAATGCGATTTTTATAAGTTTATTGAAGTCAGACACCTTTCCAGGTTAAGGAGGAATTACTTAAAATAGATAAAGACATGTTGATCTTACTGTGTCTTAAGTATCGAACTACAGTGGACACCTATCGAAGGTTTAACACTAAGCGAACGAAAAGGAGTAGAGGCTTGGTTGTCCAGTGGGCGAGATATAGATAGTCAGTGACCAAACAGCTACGAAAAGATGTTGAGATAAATCTAACGATGAGCCGAGATAAGCTGTCAAATTGTTAGCTTAATGTTAAAATTTCGACAAGCCTGTACTATACTTATTTTTAAAATTATCTCTTTATCTGTGTAAAAAGATTGTACGAATACATTTGTAAAACAAATCTTTAAAATAATCAGAAGAGATAAATAGTTAAAAGGAAATTACAATGTACTGAGAAGAACAACTACTAAGCAGGCTCCAAACGATAGTAATCAAATAAGAACGTAACAAATCTTATCTAACTACTTAACAATCATGGTGATTGACTTCGACACACACACACACACACACACACACACACACACACACACATATATATTATATATATATAAGACCCTTTGTTTTTTAAAAAAAATATATAAAGAAAACCCTGTGTTGTAAAAATGTATTCAAAGTTAGTTATTAGGATGTCAAAATTGTGTCAGTATTACAATGGGATTATTTTGTGGAAAATAAATTCATATATAAACCAAAGTTTTAGTGTGATAGTTATTTCATTCAAAACAGCTTTCAAACGTTCAACACCATGCCCAAATCATTCAAGTAAGCTTTACATTTAATTACTTCCTAAACTGTTTTGGTTGGTGTATTACTTTTGAAGTCCGTGAGCTATGACCTCAGTTGTAATTCCTTCCTGCTGTAATCACGAAACGACACGAAATTAATTTTACCTATGCAATATGTATTAACCCTACAACTGAAGAATAAGTAATAGTTTTAAATCATATTGTAATTTAATTCTAACAGACATACACAACAAATATGTTGTTGTCCCAGCTGATAAGGCTTCCAACAACATTATTCTTGTTTGTAAGAGATTCTACCTTGAATGTCTTATTAAGGAGCTTGGTTTAGATAGTATATCAAATAACCCTGCATATACTAGAACTAATTTTACCTAAGATGAAGTTCTTTCCAACCATAGGGGGAGTTCTCAAGTCTCTCGGTATTGGATTCCTAAACTCCATAAAAATCCATACAAGGAAATCATCTAAATGTACTACTAAATCATTATCGGTAACTCTAACACAAATTTTGACAATCGTCTTCAGATGGTCTTCAGTCTTATTTAGAAAAAGTATATTCTACACCTGGAATCAACCAAATGTGGATTCTCAAAAATTCTAAAGAATTACTTGAACATCTTGCTTCTTATACTTTATCTCATGTAAAAAGTATAAAAACATTTGATTTTTCTACCCTATACACCACTATCCCTCATTCTAAATTGAAAGAACGTCTTAAAGAAATTATTCACTTGTCTTTCTTTTACAAAAACGGTAAGCCAAGATACAAATATCTGGTGCTGAACAGGCATTATGGTTATTTTATCAAGCACCATACGGATTCCAAACAAAAATATACTGAAGATACCATCAACAAAATGTTGGAGTTTTTGATAGATTACATATTTGTTGTGTTTGGTAATATAGTTTTTCAGCAAACAATCTGTATAGCAATGGGTATAAACTGTGCACCATTGCTTGCTGATTTGTTTCTTTATTCTTATGAAGCAGAATTTATGCAGAACCTTGTTAAATCTGGAGAGAAAACTGTGTCCAAATCATTCAACTCAACATACAGATATATAGATGACGTTCTGTCTCTTAACAATCCTAAATTTGGAGACTATGTAAATGTCATCTATCCTAGTGCGCTTGAAATAAAAGAAACGACTGATTCCTCAAGTTCTGCTTTATATTTAGACTTATACCTGAATTATGACGCACACGAAAGGCTACATTTGAAACTTTATGACAAACGTGATGACTTCATTTTTTTCTATTGTCAACTTTCCTTTTTTATGCAGCAATATACCTGCTTCTCCTGCTTATGGTGTATTTGTTTCCCAATTAATACGCTATGGTAGAGCTTGTTCCCACTACGGGGACTTTGTACAACGAAGCAAACTGCTTGCAAATAAATTGTTGACTCAGAGATATTGCAAGCCTAGGCTTATCAAGGCTCTCAAAAGGTTTTATGGCTGTCATCACAGTATTGTTGTTGAGTTTGATGTCTCTGTGTCCAGGATTGCCCTGGATATATTTGACGTCTCATAGTTCCATGTTCCTTTCACACAATTTTGATCACACACGTGGCGGGTGTAGCTAGCTAAACAGGAGGTGCTTACCCTTCCGGAGCACCCGGCCTCACTTCCCTGGTGGAAGTTCACGTGTCTAACCTAACTTGTCAGTTCCAAAGTTTTTACTTTGCTTCTGGATTGTGATTCGGACATGGATTAGTATGTTTATTTTTGATTGTAACAATTTCATGACGATATTATCAGCAGATACTCCACCCATGGCGTTTTAATACATTGTATATAGAAATGCGTCAATTCAGTGCTTAACAATTTTGTGCAGATTGGAAAATGGCGCTTTTACCATGTCTACTTCCAGGTTTTTAATTGTGATGTTGATGTTAAAATGACAAATCTGAATATTAGGACAATTGAAAAACTAATAGTATCCGATGAATTATAGTAAGTGTATATCTACTGCAGTTCCATTACAGAGTATACAAAGCCACAGATCTCTTAATCAAACATTGTTGATTGTTTTTTGTGTACTTTAGTGTCATAAATTATGGGAAAATAGCACAGCGTCTAGACAGTTTTGTAATTGTTACCGTCAATAGGTCTTTGGAAATTTGAAATTTATCCATAAATGTCTAAAGTTAGTTTTCATCCAATCTACCATATTTTTTTTAATTTATTTTTACTAGTATATGTTTTAGTAATCTCTCAAATTTTAAGTTCTGTCTCAGACTGAAGAGATTAGAGATGTTAAAATTATATTAGCCAACCCATTTAGGTTGAGTGGAGTGATATGCTGTCAACAATCAATTGGTTAACTATATATTCATCGTGTCGAAATATATTCGTCGTTATAACAGTATTCGTGATGAATTTGATATCTCTGCGTCCAGGATTCCCCCCAGATATATTGACGTTTCATAGTTTCTTGTCATTTCACCGAATTTGATTACACGGGTGGCGGTTGTAGCTAGCTAAACAGGAAGTGCTTGTACTTCAGGAGCACCGGTCTCATTTCCCTGGTGGCAGTTCACAAGTTTAACCTTATTTGTCAGTTTCAAAGTTTTTACTTTGCTTCTGGATTTTAAATTGGACATGGAGTAGTATGTTTGTTTTTGATTAATCACTTTTAAAATATAACTTAATGTCACTAATTTCAATTGATTTTCAACAATCTTTTCTTTTCTTCAATATAAAATAACTACATTGTACTGTTATGGATGGGAAAAACGTTTGTGAAATATAGTGATTTACATACAAGGGAAAAATCCATTCAATGCATGAGCAGCGTATACAAAACATGACTTTAAGTAAATGTTTCTCACTGATGTTTTTCTTTGCTGGCTTCGCTGCGTAATCCAAAACAAAAAACCGAAAAACAATAAATTTTCCTATAAAGACAATCTCTATATACGATAATCACTGCGGTTATTCAGTCAGTAGATTGCTCGTTTCGTAAGTGGGAGTTCGTCGATTCGAACCTCGACGGGATCGGACCCAAAACTTAAAAGTGGGTAGTGTCTGGTCTCGCCAAGCACTCGGGATTACGAAATGACAGTCACAGTTCTTTGAGATTGGAACTTACAAATAAACGAGGTCCTCTTTCACGGTGGGCGTGACACAATAAAGAACCCTACTGTATAATTCCATCCATGCAACCTATAGGCAAAATTTCTGCATCTTCGCTTATAGCTGTCAACGTCTCGTTATCAGTGAAATATCCTTGACTGGCACGTTAAATACCGTTACTCAACTCAACTCATATCTGAACTAAAACATATTTACAAATTGATTGATTTAGTGAATGCTGTTTTAAAGTCAAAGTCAAAAATGTATCACTTATATCAAGATGTAACCAGCTATAGGTTGCAGATCGTCTACATAAGGACCAGCGGTCGATAATTCCACATTTCTTTTCCCTGTACATGCACTTGTCAAAAAACTAACATACCGATCCATGTCTGAATCACAATCCCAAATCAAAGTAAAAACTTTGAAACTGGCAAGTTAAGTAAATCACCAGGGAAGTGAGGCCATGGTGCTCCGGAAAGGTAATAGGTATAGAAATCTGGATTTCTTCCTTTTTTTCCTAATACGTGTCATGTACTTTTACAGTATTGGCAGCTATTGAACTCCGTGAATGTAAATAGCCGTATAAGGAGTGTATATGAAGTCTGTAATGGTTATATACACACCCGGTAGTGTTTTAATGATCACTGTAATAAATACAATGGAAGGATCCACTAACATTAACTGTCTGAGATTTGATTATTGTTATTACTAGAATTATAATAGTAAACCATGGTAACAATTATCTTAGCTATACTAGTATATAGTTTTTGTTATTGAACTTTTAGATGTCAGAGGTACTTTTGGTTAAGGAATGCTGTTGTAAAGTCCAAGTCAAAAGGTTAAGGGTTAAAGGCAAATATTAAAAACAAATACACTAATCTATGTCCGAATCACAAACCAGAAGCAAAGTAAAAAGTTTGGAATCGACAGGTCAGGTTAGACACGTGCACCTCCACCAGGGAAGTGAGACCGGATGCACCGGAAGGTTAATTACATCCTGTTTAGCTAGCCATGTTCAAATCTCAATCCAAAAAAGCAAAATGAAAACTTCGGCAAATTTGATTAAATACGTTAGTTCTGCTGTTAATGACAACATTCTACCCTTTCGTAAAGTTTTGTTATTTGATTGGTTTTCGGATATCACGTGTCGAACCATAATGTTTTTGATTCAATTTATTCACAAAAATATAATCTCTGATAGTAAATCAATTATATCAATTATGCAGGTGTAAAGCTTAAAAAATGCTCGTTACGTGATAAATATTGACCTCAAAATAATGACTCGTCACGTGATAGCGTGATAAATATTGACCCAAACATAATGACTTGTCACGTGATAAATATTGACCCAAAGATAATGACTCGTCAACCACCAGTTATTTGCGGGTAATAATGCTTTTACATACCTCTGTTGATGTTAATATCACATGAAAACTAAGTTCCCTCAAACCCGACTCCTTCAGTAGTCTGAACTGTCTATTGACATCAGGCATGTCAGTCACCTCTAGGGTCAAGTTTTCGGGCTTGTATTTATGTCAAATCTGATTAAATGTATTATATTACTTTCTAACCCTGTTTCAAAACAATTGATACATTGTTTTAACTTTTCTGAATGTGTAGCTGCTTTAACCACGCCGTTTTCCTCTTCATTCTCTGATTGCTGTCATAACGATAATAGTTTCCGCATTCGCGTTATCTACATGAAGATTCACCAGCTTTTGTCATTTTTAACATTTAATATTTAAAACGTTTATCGGTGCAATCAAAATTCACTTTTCTGGGATTAATGTATAAATCGGTTGTAAGAGGGCTATAAGCCGATGATATTAACGAGTTCTGTTGTTAGATTCAATATTATGGACAGAAATGTGAGCAATTTTAAGATTAATGAATGTTGAACAGTTCAGTGATCATGATTTATTTCGGCAAGTCAAGATCAATTGATTTACCCTATAGTCCGGTTCACCAAACCACCAAAAGTAAGCCTAAGGCATATTGATAAAACCGCGGAAATAAGAACCCGCGACAATCGTTTTTTATAAAAATAATTGAGGAAAGTTTTTTCGTGAAAATCATATGGACTATATAAAGCAAAGTTTTGAAATTTCACGGGTTTATCGGTGTGGATTTTCTCTTTTACAATCCTATTTCACCCAGTATGAAGACATTTTGTTGACTTGATTTTCATCGAATACTTAAATATAATGTACATATAACTATATCAAGTGCTATTTTAGGAACACACATGGGAATACAAAGTAACTAATGTGCATTACATTTGTTAATTAATTATAAATTTTATTTCCAATAATTACAACATAAAATAAATCAGAGGGCTAAAAATGTCACAGATAGCTGGATTGTATTGATACATTTTACAAAAGTGTTTTATTGAATTTCAGCCATAACCCACGATAGATTCACTAAACATGTTCATTGATGATTAAAACATTTAATATTTGGATCTACCGTGGGGTATGGTTGAAATTCAATAAAAACACAAATTCTGTAGTACAAAAGAGACACTTTCTTTTTTTACACCCTATAAAAATAATAATTAACTTGGCATTTTATTGTGAATCTACTGCAACAAATTCACAAAAACCTAACTAATCAATTATTACGGAGACCGTCAAGATACAGTGAATAAATATTCTCCATAAATGTGTAAAATATTTTTTCACGAAAAATTATAGGTTGATACTACATGTATTTTGTTTTTGAAAGATTTGAGACACTTTCAGATTCGGACATAGATTAATTTAATAAGATGTTTTGAATACACGTATCATTATTTAACTCTTCAAATATACATTTTAAATATTCATAAATTTTGAAATCAAAAACATACTAATCCATGTCCAAATCACAATCCAGAAGCAAAGTAAAAACTTTAAAACTGACAAGTTAGGTTAGACACGTGAACTTGGTCCGGAAGGGTGAGCACCTCCTGTTTATCTAGATACACCCACCACGCGTGTAATCAAAATTAAGTGAAAGGAACATGGAACTATGGGACCTCAAATGTATCCAGGTCGATACTGGACATCAAATTTATCAACAATACTGTGATGACGGCCATAAAAGCATTTCTTTACTACGATATACTGTTAAATATTTTTATCATATTGAGGTTATCCCATATAAATGTTTCACGCTTCATAGGTACATATTTTTACACGCCTTTATGATAATTATTCGTCAATGAGTGGTGTAATTAAGTTTAACAACAACGATAAAGGTAAAACATATATATTTGTTGTTTTAAACACATTTTATTCGCCGGTTCAATTAAAATAAGACATACCAATTCATGTCCAAACCACAACCCAAAAGTATAGTAAAAACTTTGTAATTTAAGTTAAACAAGAGAACTTCCAGCAGAGTAGTGAGACCGGGTGCTCCGAAACGGTAATCACCTCCTGTTTAGCTAGCTACGTCGGCCACGTGCAAAATCAAAATTGAGAAAGAAAGCGGCATGGTGATATGTGACGTCAAAAATACAAGTATGTGTATATTATACAAAATATTATTATACATTAAAAGATTCAGAAAAAATGAATTGGTACTTATAGTATTCTGTCTCCTGAAAAAAAGATATATACATGTCTAATTCGAAAAGGACATTATTCAAATGATGCACATTTATGTGAAAATGTATTAATTTATCTGGAAAAAGTAAATGCATAGGAGTCTCAAAACACTAAACAATGCAACAGCATAATGTATAGCAATTAATTCTGGTGTAAAATATGTCTTTAAAACATATTAATCAAAAAGACATTTTCCAAAAGACTGAATTGAAATCATGCTTATTTGTGCTGAAAATTAATGTTTCCAGAGTAGAGATGAAATAAACTAAATGCATAGGAGCGTTATATCTCAAAACACCAAACAATGCAACGACATAGTCTCAAGTATATAGCATATAGTATATGAAATCTGGTGTAAAATGTATCTTTTAAACATGTTGATAGAAAAAGACATTATCCGAACGAATGAATTCAAATTTTGCACATTAATGCAGAAATTGTATTTTTCTTAACACAATACCTTGAAAAATAAAAGCATAGAAAGTATATGATGTCAAAATTTCATTGTAGGATGTATAGCAATATAAACTGTCTTGTCCTCATCTTAAGACACTTCGCAGAACTCCAGGTTCAAGTCGTCAGTCAAGTCATAATAGACAGACCAATAATAGAAGGAATCAATTCGCATGCTTGATTTCTGTCTTTGAGTTAAATAACAGTTTCTGCATCCGATTAATTTCTATAATTATCATATGTGCTGTCTGGTTAAAATAAAAGGAACTTCTTTAAAACACATTTCTGTGTCGATTAAAAATTGCTTTTAATTATTTTGAGCTAAAACCATTTCATCACGCATTAAAGGAGAAGGTTAGGAAAAGTGTAGGACGAATTGTGTTTATCGCTAATAATGTTAACCAAATTATTTCAAATCTCTTGTTTGATTAGAGGGATGTTCATTTAGTCCGTCACTATCAAGTTAAATAAACTAATTTGTATTTTAAAGCAAGTGTCTTCATGTCCCTAGCCTTCTTAGTTAGCTAGTGTTGCAAGTTAAAAGTTACTACAGCTATTCAGCAATTCAAAATTGTACTAGAGACTCCTTCATTCATGCATGCATTACATATCTAGACATTCAGCACTTCACAACATTCATAAGTTTACTACAAACATTTTATAACTTTACTACAGTTTTTATTGCACCGCTATGATATCGTGAGTGGCTGTAGTACATTTATGAAATGCTGAATGTCTAGTTCTATAGTACATTTATGATGTGTTGTTTGTCTTATGTACAGTAATGAATATACTGGGTGTCTGTAAATGTTTGATTTGTTTAATGAATTGGCATTTATTAATTCATAAAAAAACATTGATACACTATTTCATAAAAGTACTTCAGACATATATTTGGTTTTGTGAAAAGTCCTTGTTCTATTTTTACCAGACCAGTTACTATAGCTTTTGTTTTCAAAGTGCCATTATAGTTTAGATTTTTAAAACCAGTAATCTTACTATCTCCTAACATTTACCTTGTTTAATAGTTACTTGAAAAAGGACCACCAACCCTTCGCCCCCACCCCTATTAATTAAAAATGTGCCTTACTACAAAATCTAGATTAATCCCTAGAATGATTAAATACTATACAATTATATATATATATGCTGGTATTGCAGTTAGAAGTTGTTTTGGTAAATTATTTCTTTCCATCATAAACTTAAGAATGGTAAACTATCTTGAATCACATCAAATCCTCGACAATGCACAATGTGGTTTCCGGAAAGACCATCGGACTGTTGATAACATGTTCATATTGAAAACTCTAATCAATAAATACAAGTGTGCTAAGAAAAAACTCTTTGTATTTTTTGTTGATTATTCCAAAGCATTTGACAGAGTCTGGAGAGAAGGTCTATTGTTTAAACTTCATAGATATGGCATCAAAGGTAAAATCGCTTATTAAGAGCATGTACAGTAATGTAACATACGCAGTTAAAACCAAATCTGGTCTATCGGAAAAAAATTCAATCAAATGTAGGGGTAAAACAAGGCTGCCCATGCAGCCCAACACTCTTTAATTTATTTCTAAATGATATAAGTTCCTACTTTACCCTAAAACAATACACACCGAAACTCTCAAGACTCATATGTATCACATTTATTATTTGCTGATGATTTGGTAATATTTTCAACTACAAGTTCTGGTCTGCAGCAAAATATAAATGCCCTAAATCAATATTGCAATGATTGGAAATTAACTATCAATACTGGTAAAAGTAAAATAATTGCCTTTGGAACTCCATTTAATTCTGCATTAAAATTTAAATTCAAATTTGGAAAAGAAGAGATGGAAATTGTAGTATTATATACTTATCTTGGTCTAGTTTTCTCTTCCAATGGAAATTTTAAAGAGGGGATTTTACTTCTAAGAACTAAAGGACTGAGCGCATGGTATAATTTAAAACATAAACTAAGTACATCTGATTATCTCTCTGTTAGCACACTAGTTAAAACGTTAAATTCAATTATTAAACCAATAATTCTTTATGCCTCGGAGGTATGGGGCACTCAAATCTGCAATATAGGTAATGATAATATATTTCAAAATTGGAATAACAATGTCTGTGATGAAACCTTAGTAAAAATCTGTAAATCGATCCTACAGCTACCTAGGAAATGCTCCAATGTCGGCCCCCTGGCAGAACTTGGTACATATCCTCTCTCGCTAAATATATTTATAAATACTATTAACTATTGGAACAGACTAGTTAACTCAGATAGTCATAGACTGATACATAAAGCATATCTGGAGGACAAATCAGTCTCTCAAAGAAAAATTAAACTTTCTACTTATTTCAAAATTAATACTCTTCAAAAGAAACTAGACATAGATTGCCACACAATCCAAAATTCGACAATCGAAAAAGCACTTAAAACAGAATTCTGCAGGGGCGGATCCAGGATTTTTTGAAAGGGGGGGGGTTGAGAATTATCCAGGATTTTTTAAAGGAGGGGTTGAAACTAATACCAATGCTAGGTGCGAGCGCCGAAGGCGCGAGCTTCCACAAACGAGGGGTCTAGGGCAGAGCCCCGATGGGACCAAGAAAATAATAAGTCAATAGCTCGCTCTCCCTCTCTTTCTCTCTCTTTTAAATTTTTCAAAGGGGGGGTTGCAACCCTCGCACCCCCCCTTAAATCCGCCACTGATTCTTACAACAGTACACATTACAAACTTCGGATGTACACGCTAAATCAATATTATAAGTTTAATCCCTGCATGGAATACGCACCATACTTGGCTATTAGAAATAATTCTCATCGCACATCATTTACTAAATCAAGACTCAGCGCACATGATCTCGAGATAGAGCGCGGGAGATATAAAGGTTTGCCAATTTTAGAACGCACATGCAAGTTATGCACAGGGGATCATATAGAAGATGAGCTTCATCTCTTATTATCCTGCTCGGCATATGCCAACTACCGAAAAAACATATTTACTATTTTATCTCATGTCTTCCCAAACATCTTAAAATATAATTTCTCTCATCTATCTACATTCATGTTCAATCCCCCTGAAAGACACTCTGCCCTTATTGCAAGATTTGTACATAATTGTTTCTCACTTAGAGAAAATATCATTAACTGTCATTAACTGTTTTTGTTCTTACTTGTATGTATATGTAACTATTATACTTGTATTAACTGTACACGGCCCGTAGAGGGTGTATTTGTACAATAAAGTACTTGTATTTGTATGTATATCTCTTATGTATGTAAAACTGTCCTATTGTTACCCAACAAGTGAACCCAGTGGCCCCAACCATGGCAATTGACTATCCTTTATTTAATGTCTGATTACTGTAAATTCATTGCTGAAATAGAAATGTATCGTGTGTGGCATTGTAAATATAATAATCATATGGATCTCATATCGGTGAACTTTTGAACTTAAATATTTCATACAAAGTAACATGTCGACAGAACTGTCAAATGTCAATAAATGCGTGATATAGTGATTGAATCAATTGCATTATCTTAATACAGATTGGATTGGGTTGAAGGATCCTGCTTTAGTCATATTCAACATATGACTCTAATGGAAACTTGTAAAAATGAGTTTTCGTTTGTTGTAACTATGAGCAAAATTATCACACACTTTGAACAAATTTTATATTTAACTGAACAATTCATGGAAATTGACAAAAATATAAATTTTTGAGAATTTTAAAAAGACATGTATATAGAAATATATATATATGTGTGTGTGTGTGTGTGTATGTGTGTGTGTGTGTGTGGTTTTATATGAAACAAAGAATGATTTTACCAAGTGTTCGAATACATTTGTACCTTCATATCCTTCTTTTATATAGACTGATATGTTATAATATCACACATATTTTAATTTATAGCAAAGTTATCAAACCAAAGATTACACCAAAACTCCGATAATTGTTTAGCAATATTCGATATTCAGTCAAATTCAGATAAACATATTTAAGTCAGATTTCATTGTTTACGGAGGAATATTGCAAGTCGAGGCTTATCAAGGCCCTCAAAAAGTTTTTGATGGCCGTCGTCAAAATATTGTTTAAAAGTATGATGCCTCTGTCTAGGATTACCATAGATATTTGCCGTACCACAGTTCCATTTTATTTTCACTCTCAATTTTGATATGTAACTACTTTAACAGGAAAGTACTTACCCTTCCGGGACGTCGACATCTGGCCTCACTTCCCTGGTGAAAGTTCGCGTGTTAAAACTTAATTTACCTCTCAAGGTTTCAAAGTTTATACTTTCTTTTCAAATTGTGACTTGAAAATGGATTTGGCATTCAAAAACAAACATACTAATCCATGTCCGAATCACAGTCCAGAAGCAAAGTAAAACCTTTGGAACTGACAAGTCAGGTTAGACACGTAAACTTCCACCAGGGAAGTGGGCCCGGGTGCTCCGTAAGGGTAAGCACCTCCTGTTCAGCTAGCTACATCTGCCACGTGTGTAATCAAAAGTTTGATTTGTAATTGGGTATATGTGGTTATGATACTTTAGGATTTATTGTTGTCTTACATTAATTATACCGGTATAACTATATATGTTGACATTATACCGGTATTTGTATAACTATACACACATGTATATGTTGGTGACGAAAAGCAGCACATTTCTCTTATATTACAACATTATGAATAAGATATATCAATAAAGATACTTATATTAGACACAGTATAAGGAAAATGACACAACATTGATACTTATCAAATCAAAGACGACAAAGTTCCAAAAAGCAAGCTCTAAAAACACAAAGTGCTGGCAATTCTTAATTCAATTTTAGAGACAACAAATTAGTTATAATTGGAACAACATCCTGGCGAGAACAATAATATAATGTTATATATCTGCTTATTTAGTTTGATATATTGATTTACAACATAGTAACTCTGTCAAGAAACAGGAAATTAAATTTGACGATGACTTGGAATTATGTAATCCTTGTCAAAATTGATTAATACTACTCAACAAGAAATATTATTTGAATGTTTACTGGTGTTCTTTGAATTACATAAGTTCATTATTAGATGAACTGAACATTTCTCTCAGTAAGTTTTATACTTATGTTTTGGGTTTAATTCGTTATTTGTATATTGTATTTGACATCTCCAATCAAGGTCAGTGCGTTAGTTAATAGCAATAGTTTTTTTCCGAATCTTACTTCTTCATAAATATTTAACTAGTAATTGATTAATCTGAAAGTTATAAAAAAAAAAATAATTTAATTATAATAAAAAACAAACATACTTAACCATGCCCGAATCACAATCCAGAAGCAAAATAAAAACTTTGGAACCGACAAGCCAGGTCAGACACGTGAATTTCCACCAGGGAAGATAGACCGGGTGCTCCGGAAGGGTAAGCACCTCCTGTTTAGCTAGCTACACCCGTCACGTATGTAATCAAAATTGTGTGAAAGAAACATGGAACTATGGGACGTCAAATATATATCCAGGGCAATCCTGGACACAGAGACATCAAACTTATCAACAATACTGTGATGACGGCCATAAAACCTTTTGAGGGCCTTGATAAGCCTAGACTTGCAACATTCCTGAGTCAACAATTTATTTGCAAGCAGCCTGCTTCGTTGTAAAAAGTCCCTGTAGTGGGAGCAAGCTCTACCATAACGTTTTATTGGGAAGCAAAAGCAACATAAGCAGGACAAGAAGGTATATTGCTGCATAGAAAATGTCATAAAGTATTAGAAAACACAAAAATTCTTTTTTCATAAAATTCTTCTGAAAATTGGATTTTAATTAATGTAATTTTTATATTACCAAAAGAACGATTCTCTGAATAATTCCTTCCAAATTACTACATTCAATGGTTATGAAAGCCCGTTTTTCAGATATTGTAGCCACATTTTGCAACAAATTTACAATTTATTTTATTGGCATCATTCTATTACAAAGTGACCGTATATAACGGCCGTCTAGTGCTGTAATAGAATCTTGGTGTAAAATGTAATTTAAACCACTGAGTCGGTATCTCTGCTGGTAGATGTTTCTCGAGTATATCAGAAACCTCGTTGGTAATAATTGTAAATTATTGATAAAAATACATTATTGTCTAAGTTTGCTGCTAGTTAAAATTTTAAAATTACTAAAAAAAATAAGTTATACTCCCTCATGCAAAGCATTTTCTTAGCTTTTGGTGAAATATATTTTGGTTACCTTTGCAACAACTGGGGAAAAATTTTGCAATAAGCAATTAAGCAATACGTATTCCGAAACGGCCGCTTAGTGCTGTAAAACAAAACTTGTATAATATGTAATACAATGTTAGTCTGCTGAAAACCATGTGTAAAAATGTCAACAGCCTCTGTAAAATTCCACTTGATAAAAAGTGTTCATGCCCAATAACTTAATCTTTTTATCTTGAAAAGGAATGATTGATAGCTAAAAGTGTGAATGACATCACAAATTATCTGATCAAATTACAATAAATAAAAAAGTGGTATTGAACATGTGAACATGTGACAGATGTGCATTACCACTTTCGTTTACTTCTTTTGATGACCGCAATTTAATTACGATGGAAGGTGTTGAAGTCTTTGACGGACTAAAGCCATACATACTTATTAAAACCCAATAACTTACCATCCCAAATTTTATTGCAATTAAGATGTGTATCCAGTAATCAACGCAATAAATATATATTCTATAGCAGGTGAAAAGGTGCGATAAAACATTAATGTCCAGTTCTTAATCTTAATCCCGAAGTCGACACAAGCCGGGAAAGAGAGATAACTACTATATATTTAATATCATTCCTTGGATTACCCATAAACCATTGGAGCGCAATCGGGACTTTTTTGCATCCACTAAGACGGTGCAATGTAACTGACTTTACATGAATTTTCTTTTAGACGTATGACTAGACGCCCAGTCCTGATTAAACAATCTAGGAACATCTTTCTTAAGAAATGGTGAAAGAACAGAATTTATATAATAGTCAGAGTTAACTTTTACAACATTATTGATAATTCTTATCGATGCTTTGCCATATAAAAACTGACGCCAGTCCAAACCATACACCTGGGTGCAAAAGCATCACGTGTTACGAACTTAATATTTAGTTGATCACATTGATTTCCGAGAATGTAATATACCTTCCTACGGTCATAACTGCCTCCCATGTGTAACATGGCCTCATCTGTTGTTACATTTGTCGTAATTTAAACAGAAATAGAGGCACCATACTCGAGCACGTTGTTTCTTGATTTGTGCGTCATTTAGTTCAAGGACTGGGCGCTTCTTACGTTGTCTAGCTTTGAGTAAACGACTATTAATTCTATTTACTGTTCCAACGGAACATGGCATTTAATAGGCATCTCACATTAGAGGTTAATTCTATCTACCGTGTGACGTATTTTTCGGACATCAGGAGTAGCTGTTGTAAAACATTTCTTCTAATTTTCTGGATGATATTACAAGAAATACCGATGTTTAATCAGGTACACAGAAGCGCGATGGGAAGATAATAGCCCATATATTTCACTTGTTATACAATATTTCTGTAACTCAAGTTCAACTTCAAAAGCCCTAAAACAATGTTTATCACAACGTTGATAGCTTTACGTCGAACCATTTTCAAAACAATTAAAACTGGTATCATATATTATTTGATTCACTATACGCTTCATCGAATCTTCCTCTTAAATAACTTGTATTAACAGTAGAACTTTTTAAGTTCAAATATACGATGGCCCATAGCGGCCGCCCCTACAAACTTTATCTTTTACTGACAGTTGTCATGTCAAAGTGTACATAATGAAATGACAATTGTCAGTCTAAATTTTTACTAACAGTTGCCATGTCAAAGTGTACATAATGAAATGACAATTGTCAGTCTAAATTTTTACTGACAGTTGCCATGTCAAAGTGTACATAATGAAATGACAATTGTCAGTCTAAATTTTTACTGACAGTTGCCATGTCAAAGTGTACATAATGAATGACAATTGTCAGTCTAATTTTTACTAACAGTTGCCATGTCAAAGTGTACATAATGAAATGACAATTGTCAGTCTAAATTTTACTTACAGTTGCCATGTCAAAGTGTACATAATGAAATGACAATTGTCAGTCTAAATTTTTACTAACAGTTGCCATGTCAAAGTGTACATAATGAAATAACAATTGTCAGTCTAAATTTTTACTAACAGTTGTCATGTCGAAGTGTACATAATGAAATGACAATTGTCAGTCTAAATTTTTACTGACAGTTGCCATGTCAAAGTGTACATAATGAAATGACAATTGTCAGTCTAAATTTTACTTACAGTTGCCATGTCAAAGTGTACATAATGAAATGACAATTGTCAGTCTAAATTTTTACTAACAGTTGCCATGTCAAAGTGTACATAATGAAATAACAATTGTCAGTCTAAATTTTTACTAACAGTTGTCATGTCAAAGTGTACATAATGAAATGACAATTGTCAGTCTAAATTTTTACTGACAGTTGTCATGTCAAAGTGTACATAATGAAATAACAATTGTCAGTCTAAATTTTTACTAACAGTTGTCATGTCAAAGTGTACATAATGAAATGACAATTGTCAGTCTAAATTTTTACTGACAGTTGTCATGTCAAAGTGTACATAATGAAATAACAATTGTCAGTCTAAATTTTTACTGACAGTTGTCATGTCAAAGTGTACATAATGAAATAACAATTGTCAGTCTAAATTTTTACTAACAGTTGCCATGTCAAAGTGTACATAATGAAATGACAATTGTCAGTCTAAATTTTTACTAACAGTTGCCATGTCAAAGTGTACATAATGAAATGACAATTGTCAGTCTAAATGTTTACTAACAGTTGCCATGTCAAATTGTACACAATGAAATGACAAGTGTCAGTCTAAATTTTTACTAACAGTTGCCATGTCAAATTGTACACAATGAAATGACAAGTGTCAGTCTAAATTTTTACTAACAGTTGCCATGTCAAAGTGTACATAATGAAATGACAATTGTCAGTCTAAATTTTTACTAACAGTTGCCATGTCAAAGTGTACACAATGAAATGACAATTGTCAGTCTAAATTTTTACTAACAGTTGCCATGTCAAAGTGTACATAATGAAATGACAATTGTCAGTCTAAATTTTTACTAACAGTTGCCATGTCAAAGTGTACATAATGAAATGACAATTGTCAGTCTAAATTTTTACTAACAGTTGCCATGTCAAAGTGTACATAATGAAATGACAATTGTCAGTCTAAATTTTACTAACAGTTGCCATGTCAAAGTGTACATAATGAAATGACAATTGTCAGTCTAAATTTTTACTAACAGTTGCCATGTCAAAGTGTACATAATGAAATGACAATTGTCAGTCTAAATTTTTACTAACAGTTGCCATGTCAAAGTGTACATAATGAAATGACAATTGTCAGTCTAAATTTTTACTAACAGTTGCCATGTCAAAGTGTACATAATGAAATGACAATTGTCAGTCTAAATTTTTACTAACAGTTGCCATGTCAAAGTGTACATAATGAAATGACAATTGTCAGTCTAAATTTTTACTAACAGTTGCCATGTCAAAGTGTACATAATGAAATGACAATTGTCAGTCTTAGTTTTAGCCAAATCTAACTATTACCGAAAACATAAATTATCATGTGTTGTCAACCTAGAGAGCATAAGTGGCACAAAAAACATGACTTTACCTTAGAAAGATTAGTAAATCAAATGCCAAACTCAAAGTTCGACGTGATGTTTCCCCAAATGCGTAGAAACTATACACAAAAAGCTTGACTACTGATTGTATCTATTGTCACTATTCCATATATATATATATATATATATATATATATATATTTATTTATTTATTTCTGAAGGAGAAAAAATGTTCATCAAAATGATATCGTTATTATTGAAATTATTTAATTAATTTATTTTAAAAATAAAGAAATACTTAGTACGAGTTGGCGTTATTCAGAGGGTATGCTCACGTAAAAAACGAGACAATGCAAGCAGCGGACAGGTTAATGTTTTTGTAACACGTATTACAAAGCCTTTTACTTCCTATGATCGAATCACAATCGAGTGTGATGAAGTTTCGAATTGCTTGCCAAAGTTGGCTGGTTTTCTTCGGATACTCTGTTTTGCTCCACTATCCAGGAACTGGCAATCTCATCATAAGTAAAATAATCTTGATTGGAGCGTAAAACACATCATAAGTAGCATACACTTTGAGAATGGCATTTGATTCACTAATCTTTTATTTAGGTAAAGTCATGTGTTTTGTGTCACTTAACTCTCATGGTAAAAGATCTCTTGGTTGACAACACATGATAATTTATGTTTTCGGTAATAGTTAGATCGGGATAAAATTTAGAATGACAATTGTGATTTCATCGTGTACACTTTGACATGACAACTGTCAGCTAAAATTGGAGTTTGTAATGGCGGCCGCTATGGGCCATCGTACACATAAGTGAAATGTCTAAACAATTTTTATCAACACAGAAATATGAATTTTAATCATGAACGAGTGTCTGCCTTTTATTTTAACATCACAAGCGATCATTATAGAAATAGCAACTTTTTATTAAAATTTAACATATAAATCCAAATCATCTATGTCCTTAAAACAGCAAGCTCTCTATGCCATATTATGAATTACTAATTAAAAACTATGTGATGGTTACTGACCGAGTTGTCGATGTGTATGAAAATGGAAACAAATGACTACGTTCTGAACGTGACACTGAAAACATTTACATACTAAATCAAAAGTCGGACCAGAATTTTAACTTAGTTAACGCATGGTTAGCACTTCTGACCCAGATCTATAACCGATATCCACTATCAGTAAAGCGCAACACATTAACTTTAATTTAAATGTATTTATAAATCTGTCGCAGTGTAATATTTTTATTTTATTTTCACACAAAGTATATTGTCCGAAAACTAGTCTAAGTGTAAATTTATCGAAAGTTACCAAAATATGAATTCATAGAAAATAAAACGATAAAATATTGAAAAAGACATTGAAATAAAATAAAATAAAAATATTACGAAATATAATTTGATAAAAAATACACAAAATTTGCATTGCGACAACTCTATCTAACTTAGTTAACGCAGTTATGAAAATGGAAACAAATGACTACGTTCCGAACGTGACACTGAAAACATTTACATACTAATCAAAAGTCGGACCAGAATTTGAACTTAGTTAACGCATGGTTAGCACTTCTGACACAGATCTATAACCCAAATGATACCGCGTAACCATACCATTTTATTCACCATTCAGAAGTCAGTCATGCGGTATTTCTACCTATTATTGATCTCTCTACCATGAATTATTGCACTACTTTAAACTTGGTGTCTAACCCAAGACTTGAAACCAGTTCAGTTCAGTTCATATAGTTTATTTACGTGTCACATGTTATAAAACATAATATACATGTTAAAATATTACATAAAATAATAACATCCAGCCTTAAAAGACTTATGAGACACGAGTTAAAAGTTATTTACACATAACATAGTAAAACAAAAATTTTAAATTAAGAATGTTAGTTACAAGTTAATAAAACGCTTTCGTCTTTTATACATATCACATAAAGTTTTGGCTAAAGTGTTTGAACATCACCAGTACACATTATAATTAAAAACTTTTTTGAAACCGGGTAGTGACTGTTCTTTCGCCAAGCACTCGGCATTACGAAATGAAAGTCACATTTCTTTAGAACGGTAGGCATGGCACGACAAAGCTTCCTGCTGTATAATATAATCAACACAACGCACAGACAACATTTTACACCTTCGACTACAGCTGGTGGCTTCTCGATATATGTGAAATATTCTTGACTGGGACGTTAAACACCATTAATCAACTCAATAGTTGTATTTCCCTTTACATTGTTGATTTTTTTTGTAGATGTTTTAATTATGCTGCGTACATAAAGGAGTTATGTTGATGTAGATTTGTTTTTAAAGAATGTGTACTTTGATTTTCAAATTCAGATGGAAACATGGGCCATTATGTTTCTGTTTTATGTGAATGGTTTAAAGTGAAAAATACATAATTGCATTATTAAGTTTTTGAAGTTAAGCGTTTATTTGATTAAAATTCACAAGTTTGAAAGTCATGAGTTGTTTATGGTAATTTGTTTTAACAATTTTCTTTCTTTAAAAAAGAAAGCAATGAGTAGCTGCTTATTTTTGCGAAATAATGTTTATGCCCTCATCATGAATGTGACCGGGCATGATGCGTTACTTACGTACATACGTACCAGAATCCGTTTCCGGTCTATAACTATTGTATAAAAAGTGGTATCTAAATTATATTAACATAAAATATACAGTATGGGGTTTCAAATCGAGGTCATAAAGGTCAAGGTCACAGGAACATTAAACTGAAAAATCGCATTTTTCTCACAGTTTCCGCTCTATAATTATAAAAATGAGGTATCAAAGTTATATTAACGACAAATATGCACTACGTAAAGAGGATGTGTCGCCAACTAAATTCAGGTCATCAAAGTCAAGGTCATTGGAAAATTGAAAATTGAAATTCAATCAATCTAGCGTAAATTAAGCGGGTTCATATGTATCATATTGACAATTTTCAATTCACAGGACCATAAAAATAGCATGTTTTTGCTCTCTTATTTTTGTATAAAAAGAGGTATCAAAGTCATTTTAACAAGAGATATGCAAAGAGGATGTGTCGCGAACCAAATTCAGGACATCAAAGTCAAGGTCACAGGACCATAAATACTTTGAAAAATTGAGTGGAAATGTAAACCCTTTTCAATCAATCTATCATAAATGAAGCTGGGGCATATGTATCATATTGACAATTTAATTATATTTTAACTCTATTTATTTGATAATCTATGAATGGTTCCATTTATTACAGAATTTATACTTGCAGTATTGCTGAATATTTGTGTAGAAACTAAACACTGTTCCCACAATTGGCCAATAGTAAGTCTACAGCAACTCAGTTTGATATATCTGGCCTTTATGTGCCTTTATTTTATTTGCATCAGCCTTAAGAGCATAAGATGCTATCCAAAGGATATCTTAACGTTACTTTACGTACCTGAATGTAGTGATATTTGCCAATACCAATGTATGTTTTCTCAACCTGCTAGGAATAAAATGCAATAAAAACGTATAGAATGCAAAAGACTAATGATTATTAGTCCACTCCAGTTCCACTTGATCAAATTCGGCAAATAAGTTGGTCTAATGGAGTTTAATTTGGTCATTTAACAGTTGTACGCACTGTATTGCAGTGATTTGAGATATTGCTTCAAAATCAACGCCTAATTTTATCTAAAGTAGTAACATTATCATTTTAACTTTGAGCAATTAATTGTCGTCGATTTTTCTGAAAGTTTGGTCATTTAAACATAGACATTTTTTTCATTTAACAAATTTCCACACTTTTTAGCAGTGCCTGAATTTTTTCCATAGCTTTATCTAAAAGAGTTATATTATGGCTTAATCCTGTCAAATATCTGCAAATGTTTATTCTTTGCATTGAAACTTTACCACACACAAATAAATATAAGTTAATTTACAACACTTGCAATATTGCATTGAAATTTACTGCACGCCTGATCTCTAAACTTTACTCTCAGGTGTGCAAAAAATAATGTAGTATATAACCTGCTTAAACAAAATTTAGTTTCATAAGTTTTAGAGCTAATACAGGAGTGTGTTCCTAAGTTTTATAGCGAATGCAGGAGTGTGTTTTTAAGTTTTAGAGCGAATACAGGAGTGTATAATATAGGCTACACAGGTAAACCTAGTTATTTCTTTTTTTTTTTAAACGTTATATATTTTATTTCCGTTTATTCAGTTTTTGAGAATATAAAAGCAAATTATAAGTTATATAGTTTTAAAATTTACCCAATGGTTGCTATTATTAGATATATATATATATATAAAATAAATTATTATTTGAGATAAATTAACGGATTTACTAAAGGATGCTTTACTTTTTCATCGTAAATTCGAGAATCAGCATAAATCATAACTTTATTAAAAATAAACGAAAATTATTTTATATTTAGATCTTTTTTAAACCAGTGTTTGACAGGTGATAGTAATTTTAACAATTTATGAGATGATGAAAAACTTGTATTTTTATTTTAAAAAGTGTATATGTGATTTTTAGTTGCCAAAACCTGTTTTAATATTTTAAATAGAAGAAACTGTTTTATATATGGTTCATTAATTGATTTTTTAATTTTATTATGTAAACATTTAACATTTTTGTTTATACAACAAGTATAGTCCATATCAAGAAATCAATTTACCTATTACTGAAAAATCACGAAATAATCAGTTATAAATAATGGGTAATCAGACTAAGAATAAATGAAATAAAAAAATAAAAATAAATAAAATTGAATGAATAGGTATAGAAAATTGAAAAAAAAATCATTAAATCATCAAAGTTTTTGCTGCTAATCAAGGAACAAACAATAATAAATAAATAAATAAATAAATAAATAAAATAATTAATAAATAAATAATAAATAAATAAATAAATAAATAAATAAATATAAATTGAGTGAATTACTAGAATTAATTGTCATTAACTGAACTGTTTTCGTAAGGTGTATTTATAAAGCTGAGATATAACAGTTTGGTTTTGAGAGGTTCAAGTCATTCTGTTGTAAATTATGGCAAATGTACAACTGCGAACTTTAGTTTCTAAAAATTTGGAAGAGAAAGTTTAATTTTAGGTGGTTTCCGATACATTGTTAAAACAAACGTAATGAACGTGTATATTGGATATGCAGTGCTAAATTTTGCCATGCAACAGTAAATACATCTCAGGGTCATTCAGTTAAATTTAGAAATAGAGGTAATGTGACCTAATAATTATAAGGCTTTTCAATATAAATGTTAAGAATTTTAAGTCAGGGCAAAATGTATAGAACTGTATTGGAAGTATATAGAAAATCGTTGGGGAGGGTTTTGGCTGGGGAGGGATAATATATATCATAAAAGTTATCCTGTATCTTGGTTAATTTTTCATACATTTGTCGATGCCACACTTACTTTTAGATTGTTTCTTATAGCCACAATATTTTTACGATATGATGAATAATCTGTCTTTTGGAAGTGTAAATTGCCATGGGCTCTCTTCTGACAATGTTAAAAGAAGAGATATTTTCTCTCGTTGCAAAGAGATTATGATATCACATTTTTAATTGCAAGTTCTTAATGCTAAATGAACAACGTTATAATATTTGTATAGACAAATTCAATGTGTTCTGGCAACATGTATTCACAAGTTGGGCATCTATACAAAAACAAGGAACCGCAAATACTTGTGAAATAGTATCCCAATCCCTGTGGTTTAACCCACACATTAACATTGGTAACAAACATATCTTCTATACGGCTTGGTGTGAAAGGCCGGTATATTTTTCATAAAAGACTTAATAGATGATACAGGTTCTTTCTTGGCTATTGCCGACGATGAAAAAATATGATTTGAAAGTAAATTTTCTAGAATTCTATAGCTTAATCAGAGCAATTCCTAAGCAATGGAAATGGAAAAGTATCATAAAAAATGCATGTCCAATACCTCGGGTACATCATCCGCTAATACAATTGTCATATACCATTTTTTGAATTTAATCATAAAATACATTCAAAAATGGTATATGTCATATACCATTTTTTGAATGTATTTTATGATTAAATTCAAAAAATGGTATATGACACAATCATTAAAAACTTCGGAAAATATAGCAAAACATTTCTACCGTCTTTTTATAAACAAAATATACCAAAAGCCAAATTCGCAAGAAAGATGGAGAGTTAAACTGAATATAGAGTTTACAGATGAAATTGGAATTATATATATTTATTCAAAAACAAACATACTAATCCATGTCCGAATCGCAATCCAGAAGCAAAGTAAAAACTTTGGAACTGACAAGTTAGGTTAGACACGTGAACTTCCACCAGGGAAGTGAGGCCGAGTGCTCCGGAAGGGTAAGCACCTCCTGTTTAGCTAGCTACACCCGCCACGTGTTAAATCAAAATTGTGTGAAAGGAACATGGAACTATGAGACGTCAAGTTTGTTAAGGTAGAACTGTACATATATCTGCAGATTCTTTGACGTCTAGATATTGACAAGGTATAATCCATTAATGAAATTATTATTATTATTATATTGCAGGTGCATAACGATGTTCTTGGCAAGAGCGATTACCATATTGGTGGTAATGAATTTAACCAATATATTGGTCAAGTCTGAAAACTTATTATTTCTAGTACAACCAATATACAGTGTAATACGTCCAATCGTTCCTGCAGTTGATGAGCTGTATAATAAGTATGGTCATAGGACTTCTATCCTCATGCCAAAATCTCTCGCGGAGATGGACATGATTAAGAACTCCTCGATAGACGTTATCAGAACAAAGCGATTTGATTCAGAGTATGATATCCTGCTTATATCTCGGAAGTTATTCAAAGTGTATCAAAGGGAGAATGGTATTGGGGATTAAAATATCAACGTTTTCTTAAAGATCAATGTGAGTTTTTCCTTTCCGATCCAGAGCTATATAAAGAACTTAAAAAACTGAACATTAAATTTACTGTGGTTGTCAATAGTGCTATGGCTATGTGTTTAAACATAGTTCCTTACAAGCTCAATGTTCCTTTCATGCATTATGGTAAAAATTATGACCCAGTAAATGAAAGAATTCCATATACACCATCATTTGTTCCTGCAGCTCCCATCGCTCCATACGACGATCATATGAACTTGTTTGAAAGAACATTAAATTTGTTTCTATTCAGTGTGTTCACATTGTACAAGACATCTGTTCCCCTTGGGAGGCTGTTAAGAAATATGCGCCAGAACGGCCTTATATATCAACAACCGATTTATGGAAGCAAGCACAGTTTCATCTTCTAGAATTTGACCCCGTCATTGATTATTCAAGACCAGTATTTCAAAACTATGCCTTCATTGGTGGAATCGGAACGGGACCTGCAAATCCTTTGAAGGGAAAATTCAAAGAATTTGTGGAATCTTCTGATGTTGGTGTCGTTATTGTTTCGTTTGGAAGTTTAGCAAAGGGATTTCCGGATCATATTATTGATAAATTCATAACCGGATTTAATAGTGTTGAAAGCCTAAAATTTGTGTTTAAACATGACAATCTTTCTTTGTCGAATGAAAAATTATTAATTTCTCCATGGCTACCACAGAACGATTTACTTGGACATCGAAACACGAAATTGTTTATAACACATTGCGGAAATGGCGGGCAGTTTGAGGGATTATATCATGGAATTCCAATGTTAGGGTTTCCGCTATTTCAGGAACAACATGTCAATGCAAGGAGGGCATTAAAGAAAGGATTTGGGATCACAATGAAAATATACGATTTTACAGTTGATGAACTGGTTCACAATATAAATATATTGGTTACAAATTCAAGTTACAAAACTGCCATAGCAAAAGCATCAGAAATATTCCGAGGTCGACCAAAAACACCTGACCAACGAATGGCATACTGGATAGACCACGTGATCAAATATGGTGGAGAATACATGCGCCCGGCAAGTCTAGATATACCATGGTATCAATATTTGCTGTTAGATGTGTTATTCCTCATCATAGTCGCCACAGGTACATGTTTACGTTGTCTTCTTTTCATACGAACCAGAATTAAAAGATGTAAATCGAAAATAGATTAATGACATTGAATCGAAATTAGAAAGACGATACTTCCCGACCTCATGTTAACCGATTATATGAGACGTGGGTTGATGTCAGTACCACTGTTTTCATTACGTGAAGTAATTTTTTTCGTTAGTGATGGCTTTTGCAATATCGAGCGAGTCATGTCGAAATTGCACCCTGCAACAAAATTTTATGGTGGCAAAGAGTCTATTGACATCTATTTTGGACTTCTCTTTAATTGAATTTAAATTAATTTTGTCGATTTTAATAAAGACGAGGCTGATTATGACAAAAGTAGTATAAAAGTAGTATCACATGGACTTAGTAACTTTATTTGGTATAACATAATGCATTCTATATTTTATTTTTCAAACATTAAGGGTTGTTTTCTAGATAATAAGACTTAAACATATCAATAAAATAACACTTTATATTAGAGTTATGAAGTAGGGGGCCCGTTGGTGTAGCTTGTTACACAGTAGGTGCTTTCTTTCCGGATCACCTGGTCTCACTTCCCTGATTGAAGTTTACATGTTTTACCTCATATGTCAGTTTCAAGGTTTTTACTTTGCTTTTGGGAGTTGGCTTTAGACATGAGTTAGAATGTTTTGATATATATGTGAATCATTAGATATAAAGTTCGTGCTATTAGCCAACTTGTCCATTGAAAATAACATTTAATTTTTTTTATTTCCTTTTCTTATTCTTATCATTTTTATTTTCTTTTAAATAGTTTTAAATAGATGTTCAAGATATTCTATAACAAGACAACTGCACGTCATTTGTGTTGAATCTTTACATATAGAATAATATAGACATGCAGCTGTATATTGTAGCTCATGTAATCATGATCAATAATCTAATATTGGTTATATTATTTTAATTTGTTTTTTTTTTTCTTTATTTCATCACATTACTATAAAGCAGTGGAATTGAGACTGGTAGATACTTAACTATTTATATATTACGTTTTGTACAGTTTATTGTGCTTTTTCATTTGTATATAATATAATTGAATAAATAAAAGATTTTGTTTATAACCGTTTGTCAAATTGGATGTAATAAATACATAAGGAGAGGATTACTTGGTAAGCCCCCGCTCAATAACTAATTTTAAATATTTGTATTGTTATCACACTTGTGACTGTTAGTTTTTTTTATTCACATCATCGCATACATATTATATTATACAATACAATGTAGCAGTTTTATGTTCAAGTCAAACTCATAACACACACACACATATATATATAAACATCCCAAGATTCCAAAACAAAAGTTGAAAACAAGAATTTACAATATTAAACATTGTTTAGCCATTCCCATTTTTGTCTGATTCGTGCAGCTTTTGACGGAGAGTATAAGTAAACAGATAAATTCTCTATTTTCCTAAAATATTTGATATATTCCAAAGCAGCAGTTATAGATGGTACAGATCGGTTGCATCTACTTTTATGAAGGTAATATTTGATTAAAAGAATGCATATATTTATAGTTTCATCTGAGATTCTGTTTGAAGCTATACCAAATAAAAATGTTTTTGCATCAAGTGGTAAACGAATTCCAAATAAGTTCTGACACAATTCTATAAATTTTATCCATATAGGTTTTACATATTGACAAAAGAAGAACAAATGTTGAAGAGTTTCACTTGTTTCCCCACAAAAGGAACATAATTCGGTTTCTATTAATTTGCATTTCATTAGCTTTCTATTTGTGTAATATATTCTATGGGTAATTTTATACTGAAATGATTGTAACTTTGTGTCATCAGTAATGGCAAAAGGTATTCTATATAACATCTGCCACTCTGATGATTCAATAGTAATGTCTAGATTTCTTTCCCATGACTGCTGCGATGTTGGAACATTTCCGACATTCTATGTAAGGAGATTGTATTATATTGGATTTCTGTTGAATATTGTGAATTTTTTGTTCCAGTAAGAACGGATAGCGTGGATTAGACCATAGAAATCTATAAAATTAATCATGATATTAAATTTGCAACAAAAATCATGATATGACATAAAGCTTCCATCATCATTAATCAAATCATTTACAAAATATATATTATGCTTACACCATTCACTCCAATATATAGGTTTTCTATCATACAGCGTGGGTTTTATCAAAATTAGCTCGCAGACCAGAAACAGCAGCAAAGTCACTGATAATATTTAAAGCACGATTTAAAGATGTTTGATCATCATCAAGGGTTAATGTTGTGTCATCGGCATATTGACTTATTAAGTACTGTAAAGGGGGAAATATTCGCGTGGGTAAAATTTTCCCTTATTTCGCGCTAATTAAAATATCGCGAAAATTTTACCCTCGCGAAAATTTCTGCAATACAGCATTGAAATTCAATACTATTATCGTCGACCGTCCTAAAATCGAGAGCGTCCTAAGATTCGAGACCATTTTCGTTTTCAGTTATTATACGCGAGTATCGTCTTTGTAGTGACGATTTCATGCATTAAAGACAAAATTTAGGTATTTACTGTGAAACTATCCAGAAAAATCAGTTGTCTATTTTTCAGCTCTCAAATTCTTGTTGCGTTAGCAAATTTAGTTCGTTTTCTATAAGAGTCTCGAATCACGGACGGTCGAGGATACTTTTGATTAATTTTGGTCACATTTCGGATCAAACAAATTTTAGTACTTTCTCGGAAGAGAGTGTAATTAAAGGGACATAACTGAATTACAAAAAAATAACATGATTTTATTTTTATTTTATTTGATAATCAGACTTTATTAAGTGAACAAATAACACTCACTTAAGAAATAAATCTAAAAATAAAGAATATTGAACGCAATTTTAATCTTTTGGATCATATTTAGTGTTATTTACTTACGTAAGACTTTTACCAGACAGTTTATTCATAGTCATTGGCGCATGAAATCAATATATCGTAACACCTACACTAATTAGACCATATTCAAAATCAGTCGTGCATGAAAACAAGTTAAGAGTTATCAATACCGGCACTTGTGAAGGCGTTCACAATAAATGTGTTTTCTTTTTCCATCATTTTATGGGTCTTAATTACCCATTGAGCGTGAAGAGGTTTTATTGTACTTGTTAGACATTTTCCAGGGTCTGGCAATCCTGGTTTAATATTTTTTTCACTTGCCGTTTTTAACCAGCGAAGCATTTTTAAAAAATGATAACGTATGTTCTCCAAATATTGTTAGTAAAATAACTTTTACTCAGTCATGAGCATTATTTACATGGTTAAATGGTCGGGAATGATATTTTATTTGCATGGGTGAACATTTTTATCGTAGTGTTGAAAAGGAGACAACTCGCGGTATCAGTTGCATCGCGACTTTCAGTTGCTGTGCTAAAATTACACCCACGCGAAATGTCCGATTTGAAAAATCGCGAAATTTTCACCCCGCGAATATAATCCGCTTTACAGTATTCCGAATCATTTATAGAGATACCTTTTACTGAGGGATCATTTTTCAAGGCCGCACTTAAAACTTCAACGGCTAAAATAAACAAGTACAGTGAAAGCGGGTCTCCTTGTCTAACACCCCTATTTATATTAAAAAAAGCAGAACAGTGACCGTTGTTTTGTATGCAGCTAGAGGCACCATTATAAAGGGTATTAAACCATTTTTTGATGTCAACACCAAAATTAAAGAAATCTAAAGTTTTTTCAATAAAATGCCATTCAATTGAGTCAAAAGCCTTTTCGAAATCTAGTAGTAAAAGTAGTCCGGGAATTTGTTCTCTTTCAGTTTTCTCAATATGTCCATTATAAGTCTTGTATTTTCAGCAATGAATCTATTTTTCATAAAACCGGTCTGAGATTCTGATATTAAAATATCGAAAACTTTTTTAATTATGATTCCCCACCACCGAAGGTGGGGAATCATATTGTTTTCGTTCTGTTTCTTCTTATTATTATTATTATTATTATTATTTTTATTATTATTATTATTATTATTCCGTCAGGACCATATGCTGCAGGATATCTCGGGAACGGCTTGATCGATTTAGATGAAATTTGGTACCAATAATCTGTTGTCTGTATAGATAATCAAGACGTATTCATTTTCGTTATCTTGAAGTGTGGGTGGGTGGGTGTAAATTGCTTAATTGAATACGTAGTTAAATACCCGGGGGAACTAATTCTAAATGGACATAAGCTGGTCACGACACTTTAATCATACCAAGCAAATGCTTTCACCTATGTGTTAATCCGATTAGTGACCATCAAAAACTTGGCGATTTCTAAAACCACAGCTTGTCACGTCACACGCCTGTTATTAAAACCTTACACAATGAGATGAATGGTGTATACAATTTGCCTTGATAGATCAAATGGCTTGGGGGTTTTCTGTTAATCACTGACTGTGGAAGTAGAAGACTGCCCACTTTTTAAGTTTACACCAATGAAATGTCTCCTTTTACTGACTGACACTTTCCTAATGACCGGTATGTCGAGTACAAAAATTTGTAGTTTTAGTCGGAAATGAATCTTCCGAGTAAGCCGCCACTCTGTTACTATTAACACTTTTCAAATAAGAGATGGACAATTATTTCAGGTATTGTTCAAGTTTAATATAAAATATTTTTGTGTCTTTTTTATTCGATTTAAACATTGGAATTATCGTAATTTGGACTGAAAGTTCACTTCGATTTAAACATGGGAATTTTCGTAATATTTCGTAATTTGGACTGAAAATTTGCTTCAAATTCAGCATATCGAATTAACTAACAAATTTACATAGAAATACATAGCGATCTGACGGGACCATTTGTATCATTTCGATTTAGGCGAAATTTCGATTCAACCGATTTCGAATTAACGAGAGTCGACTTTATTTCTTTTTCTTTATTTCTCAAAAACACCTAAATAATCTATAGAGCAATGAAGATCTGAGTCTTTTAGATGCTGGAAATAACAATATGAGATTTATTCCGTATACTACACCTAAACTAATATGTACCTCAACGTGTTGAAAAGTACGTTTTTGTCAATAGGTCTTTTAAATCGGACTATATACTAGTATACAGCGTCGATCTATTTCAACACACTATACACAGAGTTAACATACATGCTTCATATAAAAATGTCCGTCTTTTACTATTTTGACTGAGTAGATGTATCGTTATGATCATGAACCTCAAACATATAGGAATAACCGATATAAGTCGCGTAATTAAAATACAAACAGATGGCATCCTATGATGTGTATTGCGCATTGAATCACGATTATTAATCAATAAACTTTTTAGAAAAATATTAAATAAACATCACAAAGAGTAACTTTTATTATATTTTATTTTGGATTTTACGATAATTCCGAGTCCATCGATGTTTATACTGTCTGACGACATCGGGAGGGCACCTGGGTATATCCTCAGGCAGTGTCGACACGCTCCAATATTACTGGGATCTACCTGCCCATCATTAGAAGGTCTTACATTCGCACCTAAGACAACGATCTTAATCAACTCAGTCGTTAATTACTGTGTTTATTCAGTGACACTCGCCAATCCGTCACTGGCTTCAATGTGTTATCACCTGTTAATTACTGGTGACCAAGATACCGGTGAACTTTGAAAACTTGTGGCCAGAAAAATCGCAAAGCGCCGTGTTTTGTCGCAAGATAAAGAAAAAAAAATCGCAGTTAACGATGCCCAGCGCAAACCCTCCCATACGTGTTCATTCATTGTAACACGCGGCGACGCCAAATCAGAGGCCCGAGAGGGGTTCTACGAGTTTTCTTATTCAATAAAATTCATTGAAAACGTCACTTCCTATGCCGAGAAGGCCTTCCAATGTACGATTTTTCTCAACCGAAAACTTTAATTCAAATCTACTTTAACTTTCAAAGAAATTTTAAAAAGCAATCAAGGTATGATTTTTTTAGTTTACCAGGTCGGCGCGGTACAAATGTACTTTATACACAAATGCCTTTAAAATGTAATTGTTCATCAAGGCAATATATACACAACATTAAAAACGCATGTGACGTGAAAATCACAAGATTTACCCTTTTTGGCGACACAGTAATGAAATTGGCAACAAAATTTTACAACTGGCGATTTCCTTGACGACAGACTTTTACAACCCAGCGCTAACCCTGTTAGGGTCTTTTCACCAGATATAAGCCATAAATTATTTATGGATGGTGGGGAATCATACGTAACTGGTATCCCAGTTACAATCTCTAGTTCTATTTGCAATCGTTGCTGATGCCAATTTATAATCTACATTTAATAAAGAAATTGGGCGCCAGTTTTTTAAAAACTGTTTGGGTTTTCCTTCTTTTGGGAGACATGTAATAATACCCTGTTTTTGAGATATAGATAAAGAACCCTGTTCAAACCCATAGTTCAGTGAATTGATAAGATACTTTGAAATATCGTTCCAGAAAAATTTATAAAATTCTAGATCTGTTGTAAACCCATCCATCCCCGGCGATTTTCCATTTTTCATATTTTTCAATGTTTCAAGGCATTCACTTTTGTTTAGCTTCCCCTCCAAAGAATCGCTTATTTCTTTTGTCAGGAAATTAAAATATGAATTATTTTTATTAAAGAAAAATTCTGAAGGATGATCAATGTTTTTAGAAGAGTACAGATTTTCGTAGAAAGATTTTTGGGCGTTTAATATCTGTGATTGATCAGTTAAAGTAAAGCCATTTTCTGCAATAATAAACGGTATTGTTTTCTCAATGTAATTTCGTTTTTCAAGATTACAGAAATATTTTGTTACTTTTTCACCTTCTACTTTCCATTTTGCCTTCGCTCTTATTAATATTCCTTTTATTTTTTCTTCCCTCAAAGCCTTTAAATCGTTTTCTAAGATAATAAATTGATTTTTGTATTCTTCTTGATTTTCTTCATTGTATAAAGAGTAAAGTCGGTTTTCCAAATCAGATTCTTTTTTATTTCGTTCGCGTTTTTTATTTGCTGAAAAAACAATTGTGTTCCCCCTTATCATTAATTTGATTGTCTCCCAAAGAAGCTGGTCATTTATACTAAAATTGTCTTCGTCAATTTTATAGTCTTCAATGACAGATTTAATGGTATTTTTAACAAGATTAACATAGTCTGGATCATTAAGTAGATCGTTTCTAAATTTATATATTCCTTTTCCACTTTTTTGGTTAAGAAGATTTAAAGAAAGGGTTACTGGGCAATGGTCAGACCTATATCGTATATCACTGTTTGCATCTACTAAAAACAGTTGTAAATCTGATAACAGTAAGAAATAGTCTAGGCGTGCTTGTTTATTGTCCGGACCTGTCCATGTATAACAACGTTTTGGATTGGTATTTAATTCTCGAAAACCGTCAACAAGATCTAAATTTGGTATTAATTGAAAAAGAATCTGTTCCTGAGATTTGGGGTTGTTTTTGATTTTATAGTTTTTAGTATCGAGGGTGTAGTCCAAGGGGACATAAAATCACCTCCAATAATAACGGATGTGTTACCTATCATCTCAATTTTGTCTTGCAATATTTTGAAGTTCTCGGGTTTATCACTGTTCGGGCCATAAATAGCAGCTAAGGTTATCCGATTCCCTTGTATTGATATATCTAGAATAATATAATTACCCTCCTTATCAATGATCTCTCTGTGTACTTCGAATTCAAAACTGTTTTTGAAAAGAATAATGACTCCTCTGCTGTTGCTGGTATGAGAACTAAATTTTGCAACATAACCCCATTCAATTTTCCAGACAGACGATAATAAAAGTAATGTCATATTTTTTCTACATTTGTTAAAAATGTCCCTTCTTTTTATCGTATCAGCCAATCCCCGACAATTAACGCTGCCAATTGTTAAATTACTTTGGGTCATTTTTACACATAAAATTAGAAAATATTGATAACATGGATGTCTGAGATTTTATATTGCATGAATAAAATAATTTCAACAATATACGAGTGATGATGCTTTTTTTATCCCCCGAAAAATATTTAATCCCCCAACAGAATCTACTTCCCTTTTTGAAAATAGAGTACATTATTCTGTAAAACTGGTGTCAGCTCGTTATAAGTCCAGTGATATTTTTGAAAAAAAAAGTGTTACAAAAAGGTCGTAATTGCAGTAAAAATTGATAATACCGTACATGCAAATCTTAAAATAATACAGATAAAATATAAAAGGGCAATGTAGGTCTGAAAACGATGAAGAAGAAATATCCTCAACGAATGAGCATGATTTATATATAGTCATAATAAGATCATGTACTGATAAACGCTACAAATATTTAACTGAAAAATAAATAACAAACAACGTTAACTATCAGAACCATTAAACAAACCTGCAAGGAAAAATTCATACGACTGAAGTTAGTATCCGTTATGTTCTTGCAGGTTTATTATATAATTCTGAAAGTCTGTCTGCTACCTGCAGAGTAACTTAAAAACAAACTAAATAAAACAAAATAAATAAGATTTAGGGAACTTTCAACTATATTAAATACTTACATATCTTCATGTAACATACCTAAACAGTAAGGCATATTAAATTATTTTAATTCATTTCTGATTTTCATTAAAATTTGTCCAAAGTAATTACAACCCCTTCCATTTTTCCCGATACCCCAAATATGGTGTGGAACATTATGAATAATTGCCGAGTTTCCCGTGTTAACCAGTGCTGTTCTAATTCATTAACTTGCTCAAATTTAATTTTCAAAATGCTTTTCATGGTATCATATCTTATTTTTTGCCAAAAAAAGTGCGAGTAGACCTGAGAATTTTCTTTGATCGCGCTTTGCTGATCTTGCATCGTCAGATCTCCTAATATTTTCAGCTAATTCCAATTGCCCGTGAAATCTTGCTTTCAAAAATTGATAAATATGTTCAGTACTTTTAAATAATATTTCTTGGTAAACTACATCACAAGGGTAAAAATTACATAAAATGCAATCCGGGCCTTTAACGTAAATTACATTGGAGTTTTCTGAAAGTAAAAGTAAAGGTTAAAAAAATATAGAGACGATTATTTAGACAATGAAATACGTTATATAATATAATATAGCCTGTATCAAAGCGATTAAACGTATAATATACCATGACAGGGAGTTGTAGTGTGATTAGATAACCATACAGCTATCGATCATGCAGTATGTGTTTTATTAACACGCTCTGTTTACAACTATTTGTAGTCCATCGACATATTTATGTTTGAGGTGACAATTGGGAGAGTCGAGGAGGTATTTTACAATACTATTAATATATAGAAATGTTCTGGTTCATTATGATATAACTACGAAAAGATGTTTAAAAGGCACACATGAAATGTCAAAAAAGTTTCAGTTTCTTTTCTTTAGAATGACAAACGAGAAATCTTTAGTGTACACCAGTTTATATTGTTTTTTCTCAGACGGAGACATTTCATGTAGGCGTTTCAAAAGCTCGGACCTAAGTCTACTCGCTTCAGGCGTCAAGTCGGGAACTATGCTGTAACCAGACCCCTTAGATAACCTTTTCCGGCTTCTAAGACATCATCACGATCTAACAGACTAACAAATCGTACAATAATACTCCTCTTATCTTCTACACCCCCTGGGAGCCTATGGATTGCCTGAAATTGTATGGTGTTTACAAAATCTGAGGATAATTTCAAAACCTCAGTAAAAAGTTCCGGATTAATTTTTCTGTTTCTCGGGGAGGTTCTCTAAGTACACCACGTATACCTCGTACAACCAGATTCCACTTTCGCCCCCACATTTCTAAACGAAGACGTTCATGTTTCTCACCTGTAAGAATTTCCTGAAACTTGCTCTCAAGATTAGGGATCAATTTCTCGTGTATCTCACGGAATGCATGTTCAATAAAGGACTCCATGTGTTTAACCTTCGTGGATACCTCCGAAATTTCATGTTTGACCTCCGATTTAACCGACTGCATCTCGGATTCCATACGCAAATGCAGCAGCATAAAACATTCAGACATGTCCTTTCCAGCATACAGATTCCGTACCCTTGTCTCTGTCTCGGAATTAATTTTCTTACTATCGACCTCCATTGCACCGTCTGACATTTCTCACCCGTGAATAATAGAAAATACCACAATATCACTTTCATTCATTCTTTATTTATTTCCTCTATATATGTAGAGATATAAGAATGTTAAGTAACAGTTTACAAATATATGAATTATAACATACAAACACCAAAATAACACAGTTTCTGTAGTTAATGTCTGCCTGAACTATCGTTAAACTGAAACTCTAACTTATCCTACTAGGTATTATTGACCAGAGATGACCATATCTTGAATAAGTTTCATATATTACACCTTTGCATGAAGAGCTATATCACCCGTGATTTTAGCTTGTCGCCATACTGACTGTTAGTTTGGTCGAGATATTCGTCTACTCAAAGCGAAATCAATAGTAAGTGCGTGGGTGTCGAAAATTGAACGTTAAGCGGGCGAGCAGAAATAAAATAAATCAATAATAATATACCTCCATGGTACTCATAGAGTTGAGTTGAGTTGAGTAATGGTGTTTAACGTCCCAGTCAAGAATATTTCACTTATATCGAGACGTCGCCAGCTATAGGCGAAGGTGCACAAATTTTGCCTGTGCGTTGCGCTGATGGCATTATACAGCAGGGTTCTTTAGCGTGCCAAGCCCACCGTGACACGGGACCTCGTTTATTTTAAGTTCCCATCCGAAAGAACCGTGACTTTCATTTCTTAATGCCGAGTGCTTGGCAAAAGAACAGTCACTACCCACTTTCAAGTCTTGGGTCAGACCCGGCCGGGGATCGAACCCACGACCTCCCACTTACGGAGCGAGCACTCTACCAACTGAGCTACCGCATAACTCTTACAGTTATATATGTGCATGTTGGATACAAAAGTAATTTTGTTGCAATGCACCAAATTAAAAGTACAATGTGATGTCTAAATAAACTAGAAACTAATTATATATTGTGTTCGAATTCGATTCCTCAAACGAACATAAACAAAATTATACCAACAAACATTCATAAAGGAGGCACCACTTAAAATTCATATATTTTCTGTTTTAAAATTTACCTTTCGTTAAAATTACATTATTATCGTCTTTTTTCACAAAAATTGCAAGGATTTTTCCTCTAAGATTTTGGAATTCTTAATATTTCAAATATCTTGAATCAACTATTACACACGATTAATTTCACCTTGAATGAAATGGCTTAAACATCTAATGAGAGTGTTTGTTCTCTTAGGATAAACTTTACACCTTATTCAAAATTAATCAATATTTGTTTCCTTGTTACTAGGTATAAAAAACGGATTACATCTTTTAAAGCAGCTATCGATGAAATAAACTATTATAAAAATATTGAATTGTTTTTTTTCTTTATTTTTATTTTATTTTATTTTTATAAGGTATTCAAAAAAGGTTTGGTTTGAATATCCAGTTATCCAGTGTTACAAGTGCAAGTTTCTCTAACATGTAACGTTTTGTTAGTTCACTCTGATATATATATATATATATATATATATATATATATATATATATATATATATATAGTCAAACCTGTCTATAAAGGCCACCCAGAGGAACCTGTAAAAGTGACCTTTGTGGGCAGGTGGCCTTTATATACAGGGTCAAATAATATGAAAAAAGAACAATTGGGATACGATTCTGTTGGCCTTTATAAGCAGGTGGTCCTTATATAGAGGTTGGACTGTATATATATAATTTGTAACAGATAGTTGACAAAACATTTGAACACATACATTATGCTGGAACAAATACTATACAATCGTTATATATATGGATATAATGAAGATTGAATACAACAAACGAATAAAAAACAAAGAAAAAAGATTTTGGCATTCGACTCTATACTTGAGAACCAATATCTCTATTGAACTCTTTACCAACTAAAACCCCCCGTATATCTTAGTCGGATATTCACGTTTTGTCAACCAGTATATATCATAAATATAGTACCAGTAAATAACTCTGTGATGTAGACATTCAATATTGACATGTTTGCTTGACATTTCATTGGGAATATTCATCTAGATCCAAGAGGATCCGCCTTATACATTGGCAATGGTAGAATTCGTTGTTATTACTTTGCAATATCCGCGTATTCTCTTTGAAATGACGCAAACTCATTATGAAGACGAAATAAGCATTTGTGTTCCCATAACATAAATGTACTCCTTAGTAAATACTTAGATTAAAGGTCGAGGGGACAGGTCAAGTTTGTTTGTCTATAACACAAAATTCCCCACAGTCTATATACTAGTATAATGAATGTATTCATAACTTAATTAGACATGTTGGTTTATTAAGATAGCATTGTTGTCCTCAATAAATTCAACATTCACTTTTTTATAGTATGATTTCATGTGTCATATTTATGTGTGGTGATAAAATGTTTTAATTAGTTCTATATCAAAGTCATAAGAATTACTTTACCCTTACAATGAAACATTATGATAGCAGTAAAAATAGGAATTGCTGATTTATTAGAGCAATCAAGTGTTTATGATAAACAGCGCTTCATTAAAGAATTTAATTATGACCAGTCTTACAATTCCTTTATCTATCACCGGTTTACTAGACATCACATATCAAGAACAGAGTAGTAGTTGAGGCGCAGGTCGAGCATTAAGTATTTCCCAGAAATTCTTGAGTTTTTGTTATTAATTAGGCGGAGCTTAAATAATATTCAAGACCTACAATTGTTTTATTTTAAGTATCTATGCTGGTGAATGCTTTCCCGATGATATCACAAACTCATTAGGCAATAATTTTGTATTATTGTCAAAAATAAACTATTTTCTAAATTTGGGTTTTATTAATGTTGGTCCAAGCACTACCTAAGAGGAGTTGTATTCCGAAACGGTCGTCTAGTGATGTAAAATTAAAACTTGTATAATATGTAATTTTATGCTGTTGAGCTTCCAAGGCGATGCATAAAAGACAGCAAACCCTCAGAAAAAGAAAGTGGAGTTGATTGCTCGCTAACGATGAAGATTGAATTTACAAGCAAAGACGAAGTTAACTAACAATGTATATGTTAGCAATGTTAATGAATGAAAATCAAAGTAACATTGTTATACATGTTCGTACATTCATGCATCTACTAAAATGTATCAGAATAATCTAATAATAACTTTCTCTTTCTTTTGGGTTCTTATTCATCAAATATTACATTTGATCGTTTCAAATGAATGGAAATCAATTAAATGAATAAATACAATGTCGTATTCTTTAGCAAAACACGTTATTTTCACTTTCATTTTTTATAAACTAAAACTTATCAACTAGATAATGGTGCTTGGCGTTGTCAATCTATAGCGATGTCATACAATAAAATCAGATGATGAGTTTAGTCTTTTAGTTAATGTTTCATATTTAAACAAGTTTGGAGTCTTTTCACATACAATGTTTATTTTTTACTAGGAAATGCATTTTACACTATTACACATGCAATAAATTTATAAGGTTTACTTAAAACGCAACTGCATAGCATTACAAGTAATTCCAAAACATGATTTCGGAATTATTCCGGCATTTGGCTAGATTAGAAATTCTAACTAAATGATAGGAAATGCAATTTCCTACTTTAATCTTTGAAGTTTAAACATTTTTCTTCAATAGAATTCTATATATACTATTAAAACGAATTTAACTTTATTATAAGCAATATAAGCTATATAGCGTTTATAGTGTTATATTTACATTCGTGATGTTTTAATGTATTAAACTTTGTGTAAGACTAGATGGCAGTAGAAGTATAAATGCCGTTGCTAATGTGACGTCAATCATCTCTTCCTTGCGGCTGTACGCGTGACGTCATTGATTGGCTGTTCCAGTGATTGGAGATACATGTACACGACAGTGTTTTAAAGTTTTTTAGGATTAAAATACCAAAATAAGATTTTCAAAAAATGGGAAATGTAAATATAACCATTGAACTGTCTAGAAATGGCGTTTTATAGTGCTATAACTTCCGTTGCCGTGCAAAGCAAACTAATAGCGCATTATTCAATTTGTTTTACACGGCAATGGCAGTTATAGCACTTGAAACGCCATTTCTAGACAGTTCAATGGTTAAATAACTTTCATTGTTATAGCGCGCGTTATTTCCTTACTTCCTGGAATTATAGTACTTTTAAAACCATTGAATTATAGTTACATTTTGCATTTTTTTTTAAAATTTTATTTTGATTTTTTATTCTTCAAATAATTAAAAAATACTGGCGTGCACGACATGAATTTCCAATCGCTGGAGCAGCAAATATATGATATGTGATGAGTGACCTTAGCAATATTTATTATACCCATATAATTACATTTGGTCAACAATAAAACGTAAAAAAATGTAACAACTCTCTCATGAGTTATGTTTAGTAATGTTGTTTAACGTCCCATTCAAGAATAGTTCACTTATATCGATATGCCAACAGCTATAGGCGAAGGTACGGAAAGTTGGCCTGTGCATTGCGCTGATGGCATAATACATCAGGTTTCTTTATAGCGCCACGCATACCAAGACACGGGACCTTGTTTTTTGTAAGTTCCCATCGGAAAGGACCGTGACTTTCATTTTGTAATGCAGAGTGCTTGGCGAAAGAACAGTCACTACCCACTTTCAGCAGGGAAGGGAGGCCGGATGATTCGGAAACACTACAATTATGTTACAATGTATTTGCTTAATACTAAAATAACTATGTGATATTGAATACAACATTCAAATACAAGTTAGAAATTCAACTTATGGGATTCTTTATAATTTCCCCCTGCTTGAACATACTCAACCATTGGGTTTGATTTAAGTCCGATGTGTTTTGGTAGATTGCTTTAAAGTAGTGATGTAGGTGATGGAGTTTCTGAATCAACAAAACCTTTGCGTGTCATAATAACAATTTTAGGGTCTTGAATTCGGACATTACCTTGTTTTGAAGACTAAAACTGTAAAAAAAGATTTTTTTGAAATTTTACATTGAGAAAAATAGTAGGGCCAAAATTCGTTTGATCAAATCCAAGAGGCAACACTTTGAACGATAAAGTATATTTTACTTTCTGATGAATTTTACAATTTACTTTGAAAACAAAGCATAAACAGTGTAGATAATACCGCATCAGTAATCTAAAGAATCTTTAGTTGAGGAAAATGAGTTAATTGTGTAATCACCACCAAAATCCACACAATTAGGTCGTATTATAAAATTATATTATTACTCGTGTATCCATGGTCAATGACACCATAGAATACTGTTAATATGATGTTCATCTAGTTACTTGGTCTTTATTGAATTCATAATTTTTATTTTCGCGCATTTTATTTTCGCGATTCTTGAACAGACCGCGAATATCGCGAAAATAAAGTGCTCGGTAAAAAAAATGATTTACATTAGTTGTTACATATTATAATGTCATATTTAAGCTGACGTGACTTGTAGTTTTACAGCTATTTTGGCTGCACTTTTATTTGTAATAAAACACTTTACATATACAAAAATAGTGGGTTTTTTTTCCAAATTATCTTACATTCATTCGTGTTGATGCTATATTGTATTTAATAAAATGTTTTTGCAACTCACGTTCGTTGAATAAAATTTTACTAAACTTGTCTAGTATATCAAATTAAACATAATCATCCATGCAGGGTCCCCATTGCGATTCAATTAAGAAATTGTAAATATTTTTCGTTAAACCCACAAGCATAAATATCACTTGCCAAAATTTACATGTGTTGTTTACACGAAAAGAAGAAGCAAACGGTTTTGTGAATTTCAATTATGGCCGTTCAAAAGTAACGTGCATATTGATGTCGAATGGGGTTTGCCTCTATACAACGTCATCAACAGCCCTTGACAACTGGGCAGGACATTTTACGTAGAAACGTGAATTGCTATTATTCAATGCCAAATGAAAACAGTCATTCCGCACAAACAAAAAGTACAGCGGTGATAACTACAATATCAATCATCGTGATAAGCCTGGTAGTTACTAAATGCACAGTCATTGAATAAAAAACATTGACAATAATGAATATTATTATATCATAATATCATTTTATGAGATCTTTGTTTTTATTGGTTAAACTACTTGCACGCGCAACACCGGTTTTCAACATATTGCACTGTGGAGCATAATAAAACACCATATTGCACTAAGCCGATCAAAATAATCGTTGGAAACAAAACGAATGAAAACTCCGCCTGAATTGTGACATTCAATGACGTCATTGACACTTGTACGTCATTAAATGCAGTGACGTTGCTTTGGTACGATACAAATTCCGTACGTACATAAGATGTAAATGATATTTTTATCTTACAATGTTAACAAATTTAGAAAAAACCTAGTAAGTTTATTAAATAAAATTTAACATAGTATGTATGTGGGGTGTGTAACGTCACAGTATAAAACACGGATCGCGGCTGATGGACGCTAGTTTTTTGGACGTCGTTATAAACATTGGACGTGTGATCAACGCGTGTCTTAATTGTGCCATTTAATTCCATGTTCCTTTCACACAATTTTGATTACACACGTGGCGGGTGTAGCTAGCTAAACAGGAGGTGCTTACCCTTCCGGAGCACCCGGCCTCACTTCCCTGGTGGAAGTTCATGTGTCTTACCTAACTTGTCAGTTCCAAAGTTTTTACTTTGCTTCTGGATTGTGATTCAGACATGGATTAGTATGTTTGTTTTTGATTACATGTAATAAAACAATTATAGCATTTCAGTAAGAGCGATATGATGTTTAATTAGCAAAGAAAAGTAATATTGATGTCGCCCTACGGCCTCGGCCAATATTGCTTTTCTTAGCTTTTCTAATCGGCATATTCATAAAAAAGGGTAAATCAGTTGGTAAAGTGCTCCCTGTGTGGGAGTACCGGGTCTGACCCAAGACTTGAAAGTGGGTAGTGACTGTCTTTCGCTAAGCACTCGGCATTACGAAAGTCGTGGTTATTTCGGATGGGAAATTAAAAATAACGAGGTCACGTGTCACTGTATAGGAGTGGCACGATAAAGAAGCCTGTTGTATAATGCCATCAGTGCAACGCACAGGCAAAATGTCTGTACCTACGGCTATAGCTGGCGACGTCTCAAAATAAATTTAAAAAAATATTCTTGACTGGGACGTTAAACACTATCACTCAACTTAATTCTTAAAGGAGATGTAAAACTAGTACAACAGTGCAAACCTTGATCGAAGTATAATGATAAATTTTTATTGAAATTATATATTCATTGATTATCAAAGACTGGCTGTATAATGGAACATTCTAAATACTTGAAAACTACTAGTATGAAAAACTATCATTATAATTTCGATTACAGTTAAATGTCTTGATAACGAATTACACCAAAAGTAATAATCACTGATCAAACACAAACATACCGTACCATGTCCAAATCCCACTCCCAAAATCAAACACAAACATACTAGTCCAAGTTCAAATCAAACTCCCAAAAATCAAACGCAAACATACAAGTACATGTATAAATCACAACCCAAAAATCAAACGCAAACATACCAGTACATGTATGAATCACAACCCAAAAGTCAAACACAAACATACCAGTACATGTATAAATCACAACCCAAAAATCAAACACAAACATACCAGTACATGTATGAATCACAACCCAAAAATCAAACACAAACATACCAGTACATGTATGAATCACAACCCAAAAATCAAACACAAACATACCAGTACATGTATGAATCACAACCCAAAAATCAAACACAAACATACCAGTACATGTATGAATCACAACCCAAAAATCAAACACAAACATACCAGTACATGTATAAATCACAACCCAAAAATCAAACACAAACATACCAGTACATGTATAAATCACAACCCAAAAATCAAACGCAAACATACCAGTACATGTATAAATCACAACCCAAAAATCAAACACAAACATACCAGTACATGTATGAATCACAACCCAAAAATCAAACGCAAACATACCAGTACATGTATAAATCACAACCCAAAAATCAAACGCAAACATACCAGTACATGTATAAATCACAACCCAAAATCAAACACAAACATACCAGTACATGTATAAATCACAACCCAAAAATCAAACGCAAACATATTAGTCCAAGTTCAAATCAAACTCCCAAAAGTCAAACATAAACATACAAGTCCGTGTCCAAATCACAATTCCAAAAGTCTAACACAAACATACCAATCCAAGTCCAAATCGAAACCACAATTCCAAAAGTCGAACACAAACATACCAATCCAAGTCCAAATCACAATCACAAACACAAAAGTTGAACATAAACATACCAGTCCACGTCAAAATCGCAATCTCAAAGCAAAGTAAAAACAAACATACCAATCCATGTCCAAATCACAATCCCAAAGCAACGTAAAATCAAACATACCAATCCATATCCAAATCAAAATCTCAAAGCAAAGTAAAAAAAAATTACCAATCCATGTCCAAATCATAATCCCACAACAAAGTAAAGTAAAAACAAACATACCAACCAATTTTCAAATCAAAATCTCAAAGCCAAGTAAAAATAAACATGCTAATTCATGTCAAAAACACAATCACAGGACCAAACAAAAAATACTAGTTCAAGTCCAAATCACAATCCCAAAAGTCGAACGCAAACATATCAGTCCAAGTCCAAATCACAAAGATCGACAATCCCAAAAGTCGAACATAAACATAACAGTCCAAGGCCAAGTCACAATCCCAAAGCAAAGTAAAAACAAGCATACCATTCCTTGTCCAAATGACTATTACAAAGCAAAGTAAAAACTTTGAAAACTGGCAAATTAAGTTCAACATGTAAACTTTGAACAGGGTGCCACAGAACGGTAAACAAATTCTGTTTAGCTAGGTACGCCGCCAATTGTGAAATCAAAAGGAACATTAAACTATGGGGCGTCAAATATATCCAGAATAAGTCTGAATACAGAGGCGTCATAATAAATCAGTAAAGTTTTCCCATTCAGTGATTTAATCCGTTTCCATTCTTCAGCACCGCAGCAACGTTAACATGTTAAGTTCGATCGGATATGGCTTTTAGCATCCGTGTCAGATTTTAAAAAAAACTAAAGATGTTTATTCCTACAGAACAAGCAAGTTTGCACAAACAGGGTCGCGTATTTCATGCCGCATTGAGTGTAAACTTGTTATAAAACACTGAACACCTCCGCAAAATAAGATGCAGACATAACAGGTACTCTTACTCTTAGTAAGTAATAGTTGAAATTGGTTGTATAGTACATGTTAAATGAAATGAGTTAGTGTTCTGGCAACAGGTAAAAGCATCAACACGAAACGAAATTTAAAAATAGTATTAAATCACTAAATCAGTAAAGTACATCTAAATATAATCCAAAATTTATAATAACTAAAAGTGTTACTTTTTTATTAAAAAATTAAATTGCGAATAACAAAAAGATAATAGATACATGTATGCTGTTATATGACATATAAGCCTCATCTTTTTATATATGTTTGTTAAATTGTTAAAAAAAATGGTTACGTTCACCTCCAATTGACGTCAAAGAAAAACAGCAGTTGGTCAAGTCAGACGACAGATTGTTGATGATGTCGCTGATAACGCAGATTGTTTTGCGCCCTGAAATGACGCTCCTGTGGGTCATGTGGCAACATGTTAGTAAAGATAGACCCTTTACCTCTAATGAATGCATGATTAACATTTTATCTAATTACATTGATTGAACAATATATGGCTCTTGAATATTATCAGTGTCTGAAAAACGACTTATTCATCGGATGAATTGGTTTGACCTCAGTTTAAGATAAGTCGTTTAACAAGCGATATTAAACTAATGTACCCTCGCGTTATGCATATGCATAATTTATAATCATAACCGAATTGTTCCCCGTATTCACTACCCAAAGTCTACCCTTTGTATCCATACATAAACCAACTGGCCGATCACACCCATCTTTCTCCGATATCAGAAATTTAAGAAAGCATCCATCTTTATCTAACAGATGAACCACCGAATTTGCTACATCACTGATCAAAATGTGACCACGTTTGTCGGTAACTACCGAATGTGGATCAAACGGTTGCTTCAAACTTCCTATCTTTCCATCATATGTAAATTTCTTGTGTTCATTTCTGTCAACAACTACCACCGCCTTCTTGTCGTTATCTACAACGACAATGTCACCGTTGATGTTATGGCTAATGGAACATGGATCGGCAAACAATTTTGTTTTGTTTCCTTTGTCGTATTGTATGGATCTGATTTCACGCCCACATCTTGTTATCTCTACTAGTTTACTGCCGACACCCGAGTACAGATCAATAATGACATTCCCGTTATCAGTGACGGTCATACCAGTGGTTCTATAAAACTTTGTAGCATATACATTGTTAAATACTCTGTCTCTTGTATACACATGAAGTTTACCTCCAAATAATTTCCATTCTGTAACTAAAAGTATTCCATCTTTAGTGACAGCTGCATCGAAAACTTGAAAGTCAGTTTTCATATTCTGTTCTGATTCACTGTTCGGTGATACTAGTGATAAACATTTTCCTGGTCGCTTCCAAATCCACGCCTGATCATTACCTGCGGAGGCCACATGGGTATTTCCCCTGGCAGAAAATCTATTTTCAACCACAGCGCTTACCTCTTTATCCGGCAATGATCTCGTTCGCGTCTTGTTTTGTTGATCTTGTAGTGATGACTGACTATCTTCTGATTTTACTAGCTCTCCAAACAAGACTTCAATTTCTCTTTCTACGTTCCTGCTAACGAATTCTGGTGGATTTTCCCTATTTGGCGGTCCTGTGGTTGTTAATCTACTCAATCTGCGTTTCTGCTCTGCAACAAACTTGTCGATGTCCATACGTCTAACTTTTTGTTCTTTTTCACATTGTTCTATAACTTCTCTCAGCTCTCCTATGTCAGCTTGTAATTGACTTTCTAACGTTTCCGACTCTCTTTGATCTTGTGTCACTAATTCTTGTAATTGATGAATCAACCCGTTTGTTATCTTATCAAGCTTGTCCTTCAGTTCTATATCCCTGCTTAGTACTTCTGCTACCGCTTTTGAAATCTTCTCAGAAAACTCACGTTGTTTCTTAACTACATATTTTACTGTTTGTTCGTATGTGTCCAGTTATTCTTTTGATTTGACCATTATTTCTAAGAGTTCTGTCTTCTTTTTGTCTATCATGTCCTCAATCAATTCAAACGGATCGGAACTGTGTGATGGGCTCGTGATACATTTCCTGCAAACTAGTATGTCGCATGATATACAGAACATCTGTAAATCCTCGGCTGGATGTTCAGTGCATTTAGGAATATCGTCGCTTGGTCGTACATTCGCACCTTTTAAATCAACAACTTTATGATCTTTGGACACTTTACTTCTTAGGTGAACAATCTTACAGTTTTCACACATTACCTCGTCGCAAATAAGACACTTCCATTCAACATGCTTTTTATGACAAAGATCGCATTTATTGACAGGAATCACCGGAGCTTGAATAATAAAATTTTGCTCTGCGTCTACCATATTGATTAATATTCTGTAAATAAAAACAAGAACCATACTCTAAACAGTTACTTAAGTAATAAATTAGAGTCGGACTGACTTCATGGGTGTTGAGTAATGGTGTTTAACGTCTCAATCAAAAATATTTCACTCATATCGAGACGTTGCCAACTATGCGCGAAGGTGCAGATATTTTCGCTGATGACATACATGTACAACAGGGTTTGCCTACAGTAACACAGGACCTTTTTTAAGCTTTCATTTCCTAATACCGAGTGCTTTGCGAAAGAATGGACTGACTACATGGAAGCAGGCGTATACCTTTCATACCATGGTTCTGGCTATTTAAGTATCAGATAAAATTATTTTTTTCTGTTGTAATGTAATTAAAACGTAAATTAGTCATAACTATAATCTATTATTTTCATATTGTAAGTCCATTATTTGGTAACACCTTAGTATATTTTTTTCAGTATGGTTATTTGGGATTGTGGCAAATAGGAATCCGTGGATCGTGTAAATTATTCAATAATTAGAACAAGAATTTATCGGAAAATAGAAACTTGTCAAAACCTGTTTGAGGTTATAACACTGAAAAATTTGTAAATAGAACGTTATATACGCGGAAGTTTTCTCTCCAGAAAAATGAGGTATCATTAAAAAAATCTTTTCATGCTAATATATAGAGGATCTTGCATGAGTGTTTATGTAATATTGAATTTATTAAACGAGTTGAATAATTTTTATGCAACGAGCCTTGGCGAGTTGCATAAAACATTATTCAACGAGTTTAATAAATTCAATATTCCATAAACACGAATGCAAGATTCTATTTATTATATAATCCCATAAAATCTGGGTTTTCGTAGATTTAAAACTATAAGAAAACAGCTGATTCACTGCGAAACACAACAAATTCACGTAACTGTGTACATGCGACGTCACTCTGGAATGACTTTTATGCTTTTATGACGTCACACTCATTCAATACGATTTTTATTGTATGACCGTATTACATGGATTATTGAGTAGATTATATAATAAAATGTTATATCGAATTATTACTCACCAAAAGTCTTGTATTACATATAACCGAAGTGAAAGTGAGAGTTATTTAAAATGGCGTAACCTACATTGAGTTATCACATGATTTTTAGAAAATGCCGTGTTCATTGACCTGGCTCTAAGAGAGGCAACTCCTGAAGTGCAAATACGTCGCTATTTCTTAATAATATATGGATTAATCAAATATAACATGTCTGTGTCCATTGGATATTAAAAAAAGGACAATCTAAAATAACATTTGGGTATAAATATAAAAACACTCCATATCCATATAAAAAACTATCGATTACCGAGTATATACAATGTGAACACAATGTCATATAAATACATTCTATATATACGTTATAGGTAGAAAACATTGACCCGTTCGCTTATCATTTTATTTAAAATTCATTATGGATGAACAAATTTAAGTTATAAGGTTCACGCGTGTATATTTCGTCTACCTGATGTGAACACTTATCTTGGGCAATGTGTATATGTGTTAACTGCGAATCCTAACGCTACCTATGTATTGGGTGGACCCTCCTATACCTGATACAAGGTCAAACGGAAAGGTCAATGCTGTTTGCCTATATACTAAAGTCGAGATATAAGAATATAAGAATATTTATCTATAGTAACATTTTTACTTGTTGTAAAAATTATCAACTAACTGGTTAATAGACAAAGGCTGTTTGAAAAGATCAAAGATTTGCCAGTAACTAAATTCAGCATCACCCTTTATATATAAGTTTGTCCTGCTCTATCAGCCATCAGGGATCATTCTGGGACTTTCTTACAAATATCTTTGGAGTTATCATCAACGCACAACTAACAAGACTTAATGACGACGAACTTTTTGAAGTACTCCTTGGTCGAACAGCTCAAATATCCCTACAGGAAGAAGAAAGCTACGTGTTATCGGTTTGTGCAGGGAATATGTGCTGCGTACAACAGTCTGTTGAATCGGTCAGCAAATTAGATATACAGTTACTTACTCTACAATTCCCATGTACAGTGTTGTTTTGGATTGTGTAGAACGGACTTACCATGTGTAGATATATACGTTTAATTTATATTATGTTTAATTAGTTATTGTTCCATTTCTTGTATTTGGTGTAACTACATGTCCATAATCTCTTTTTAAGAGGAAACAAAGAATGAATGAAGTTACATCGTAATTAATGTCCTTTAAAAAGAGGCACATTGGGGATAATTTTCAATACAGATAATGATAAATCAGGGCATTCGCGGGTAAGTACTTCTGCTACGACGTCAAAAATGTATGTCACGTGACTGTGCTTCATGAATAATGGTCTACCAGGCTTATGACGGTGACTGATATTGTTACATACAAATATCTTGATGCAGAGATATATATATTGCAAGTCGCTGGGCTTATCCAATTCCTAAAAACATTTTATGGCCGTAATCACTAGTCTATATTCAGATATTATTGAAAGTATTATGTCTGAAATACGGACGTTCTGGACAAGAAAATATTCATCCTCGTTTGAGATATCTCTGTCTTACCCTGTTACCGGTGTAAGATTCTATTATTCTCACACCTGTGACATGGAAATCCCGCGTTTTTACCCATGTGGGATTTCCTTTTCTCGCCCTAGGGTTGAGAGAAGCTACACGCCGAATTTCCCGCGTAGTTATACCTGCGCTGGATTCATCGTTGAAAGGACTTAATAAGCTGAGAAAAGTTCCGAAGTCAACCAACAATTTCTCAACGTCACAATCACTTACACACGCTTAATTGATGACGTCACAATCATTTTACGTGAGAACGTCAACAAAAATTGATTACGTCATCTTCAGCAGGCACGGATGGTGAAATAAAAACTTAACATTTTATGTAATTTTATGTTTATTAATCATGTTTTATGTTGCAAGTGCGTGAGAAAAAGAATCCTACACCAGTAACAGTGTAAGACAGAGATATCTCTGTCTTACCCTGTTACCGGTGTAAGATTCTATTATTCTTCCATCTTCCTATGTTTGAGATAGAGATTTCCGCTTGAATACACGATGGTAGAAATTTCTATCTTCACCTCCACGTGCTTATCTTCACCTCCACGTGCGGATTTCAGTGACATCGCAATCAAAGGAAAATTAAATGACGTCATATCGTGGAGACATGACGACGTCTTGCGGAAAAATGACACCCGAGTCTCCAAAATTTAGGAATTTTCACTGCGTTTCAAATGTTTATTTTGGGAGATTAGAATAAATGGCCTTATTTTCTAGTTTATACATTTTGTATAAACCAGATCAGGTACATTCTGTCCGATGGTCATATGTATTTTTCTGTAAAACGTTAAATAACAAAGTTAGATTTACAAAAATGGCGTCGATGTCGATGTGACTGATACTTCAAACAAAACATTGTCATTAAAATGGAAGAAAAAGAATCTATCATGAGTATCCATGTAGGATAGGGAAATCTCACCCTCAGGGTTGAATATTTCTGTCAGAGACTCGGCAAGCCTCGTCTCCGACTGAAATATTCAACCCTGAGGGTGAGATTTCCCTATCCTACATGGATACTCATGATAGATTCTATTAATCACTACCAGTTTGCACAGACAGTTTCACAGATTGCATGGTACACTGAGTGTAATATTGTTAAAAATCCACTGAACACCTTCGCAAAATAAAATGCAGACATAACGGATATTCCCAAAGAATAGTAATACGCTAACACTGGTTGTATTAGGGCAAATGACATGAAATGAGTCAATTTCAACACGAAACAAAGAAATAAAGTTTGAGATACATATTATATTAACAAGTTTTAATTTTACAGCACTAGACGGTCGTTTCGGAATACAATTCAATGAAGTAACAAAATCAGTAAACTGCATCTACATATAATCAAAATTTCACAATAATGAAAAGTAATACTTTTGCATGACTATTTTATAAAAGAAAATCTATAATTGGAAATAACGAAAAGATAATACTTCTGCTGCTATGGAAATGACCTGCAAATCTCAAATGAATACGTTCCCCGTGATTGACGACAAAGTAAACTGTTAACCATTGTTAACGATGTTGCTGATACACAGATTGTTTTTGTACCCTGAAATTGCAACTTCCGCAGGTCATGTGACTATATTTAGTAGATCTCTAATGAATGTTTTATTATTGATAGAAAACATCGCATAATATATGTAAATTACCATTATCTGAATAACGACTGGATCATCGGATAAATTTGTTGACCTCAATACATGTCCATTGTAAGCCGTTTAAGGGGTATAAAAATAGGATTTAGCAGATTGAGAAATTACAGAATATCTTCATATATAAACTTGTTTTTGAATTTTAATGTAAATAGATGTTACTTAATGAAAGGATAACAAAACTTTGTGATCATTTTTTTTTTAAATAATGGCTTTTAATTGACATTTTTTGGTCCTCCGCAGCAAGATGGTTTTGCCGTGAAGACCAAACAAAACAAAAAAATAATGTTCACCCATCGATGTGCAGAAGATCATTCTAGTACATAGGGGCTACGGACTTTTGAACAAATAAAGTTTCATAAAAAAATCGAAAATGGTATACTTGACGATTCTACCATTTATTTTCTTCAAAAATGCGTTGACCAGTAGTGGCACTTCACATTCAAAGGTCTCTGGCGATCCAAGAAAAGATGACTACTCGGTTTTTATATATCTTCACTATTTTCTTTACCAAACTTAGTTGTATCTTTTTCATTATTGTTCATAATTAACTGTATTCGCTTTGATAACTATAAAACAGTATTGCATAACCATGTTATTTCAATTACTAGTTTTGGTTTGGATCTACTGTCAAATTATAAATTTTTTAATTTTCCGAATGAAATATTCAAAAATTTATAAGTTGTCATATAAATTTTTTAATATTTCTTTCGGAAAATTCAAAAATTTATAAAATGGCACTACGGTAACCTGAGAACCTGAAGAACCACGCCTGGTTTACGTAATACAAATCAAGGATGCCCTTGACCATAAATAATATAATTTTCTTTAAACGTCATATTTGTTCAAAATTTCGTAGCCCCTATGTAATAGAATAATCTTTCACCCATCGATTTGTTAACTTTATTTCTAGTTTTGTCATAAATTCTATATTCTATATATCATTTTGCGCGGAAAGATCTAAAATGTCGACTCAAATTCATGGTTTAAATTTTTTTTTTCAAAAATGATCATAAGATCATCCTTTCTTATCATTAATTGATATATCTTATGACTTTAAAATTGAAAAGCTGGTTTATATGTGAAAATATGGCAGAATTCTCTTCCTGTTGATACCTACTTTCTTCGTCTTTAATGCACGATATTGAACAAACGTGTCCTGATGAATGTCCTCAGCATACTTTATAATCATAACTGAATTGTTCCCCGTATTCACTACCCAAAGTCTACCCTTTGTATCAATACATAAACCAACTGGCCGATCACATCCATCTTTCTCCGATATCAGAAATTTAAGAAAGCACCCATCTTTATCTAACACGTGAACCACCGAGTTTGCTACATCACTGATCAAAATGTGACCACGTTTGTCGGTAACTACCGATTGTGGATCAAACGGTTGTTTCAAACTTCCTATCTTTCCATCATATGTAAATTTCTTGCGTTCATTTCTGTCAACAACTACTACCGCCTTCTTGTCGCTATCTACAACGGCAATGTCACCATTGATGTTTTGACTAATGGAACATGGATCAGAAAACAATTTTGTTTTGTCTTTGTCGTATTGTATGGATCTGATTTCATTCCCGCGTCTTGTTATCTCTACTAGTTTACTGCCGACACCCGAGTACAGATTCCCGTTATCAGTGACGGTCATACCAGTGGTTCTATAAAACTTTGTAGCATATACATTGTTAAATCCTCTGTTTGCTGTATACATATGAAGTTTACCTCCGAATAATTTCCATTCTGTAACTAAAAGTAGTCCATCTTTAGTGACAGCTGCATCGTAAACTTGAAAGTCAGTTTTCATATTCTGTTCTGAATCACTGTTCGGTGATACTAGTGATATACATTTTCCTGACCGCTTCCAGATCAACGCCTGACCATCACCTGCGGAGGCCACATGGGTATTTTCCCCGGCAGAAAATCTGTCAACAACCACCGCGTTTTTCTCTTTTTCACGCCATGATGACTGACTATCTTCTGATTTTACCAGCTCTCCAAACAATGCTTCAATTTCTCTATCTACATTCCTGCTCACGAATTCTGGCGGATTTTCCCTATTCGGCGGGCCAGTCGTTGTTAACCTACTTAATCTGCGTTTCTTTTCTGCCACAAACGTGTCGATGTCCATACGTCTAACTTTCTGTTCTTTTTCACATTGTTCTATAAGTTCTCTCAGCTCTTTTATGTCAGATTGTAATTGACTTTCTAACGTTTCCGACTCGCTTTGTTTTTGTGTCGCCAATTCTTGTAATTGATTAATCAAATCATTGGTTACATTATCAAGCTTGTCCTTCAGATCTTTATTCCTTTTAAGTACTTTTGCTACTGTTTTTGAAATTTTATCAGAAAACTTACGTTGCTTCTTATCTACAAGTTTTACTATTTGTTTGTATCTGTCCAATTTTTCTTTTGATTTAACCGTTATTTCTAAGAGTTCGGTTTTCTTTTTGTCTATCATGTCCTCAATCAATTCAAACGGATGGGAACTGTGTGATGGGCTCGTGATACATTTCCTGCAAACTAGTATGTCGCATGATATACAGAACATCTGTAAATCCTCGGCTGGATGTTCAGTGCATTTACGAATACCGTCGCTTGGTCGCACGGTTGCAACAACTTTGTGATCTTTGGACACTTTACTTCTCAGGTGAACAATCTTACAGTTTTCACACATTACCTCGTCGCAAATCAGACACTTCCATTCAACATGCTTTTTATGACAAAGATCGCATTTATTTACAGGAATAACTGGAGCTTGAATAATAAAATTTTGCTCTGCGTCTACCATATTGATTGATATTCTGTAAATAAAAACAAGAACCATGGTCTAAACAGTTACTTAAGTAATAAATTAGAGTCGGACTGGCTACATGGGGGTTGGTTGGTTAAATGTTGCTTAACGTCGCATTAGCAATTTTCAGCTATTCTCGACGAGAACTATTTTATTAATCTCTATGCATTAATGTATGGACAATTTTATGTATGCGTGTGAGGTGCGAGTGTGTTTTATAGTCTGCTTTGTATTAGGGCGACTTTAACGTGCTAGCTCACAGTGTCAGTACGCCGCAGACAAGCGTACTAAACCCCCAGTCCATTATACTGATACCAGGTGAATCGGTAAAGGCCAACGGCAAGGAAAATTCACTTTCTCACATGTGGTCTGAGCGGGACTCGAACTCACAGCGGTGAGAGACCCTGATTTGAAGACTGATGTCTTATCCATTAGGCCACCGCGGCCTCACATGAAGTTGGGTAATGGTGTTTAAAGTCCCAGTCAAGAATATTTCACTTATATCGAGATGTGGCCAGCTATAGGCAAGGTGCAGAAATTTTGCAGAAAATAATTATCTTGGAACAAAAGGACACCAAGATCACGATGATCGGACACATTAAAAAAGTAATGTAGAGTTTTGTCGGAGCACCTACAAGTGAAAGATCTGATTCGTTGTTCCCCTGTACTCTTTTTATATACTTATCGGTATTTTTTAAATTTTATTATGAAACTGGCCCCTGTAGTCGAAACAAATGCAGTCATTACGGAAGCGTATTTAAGACCTCTTAAAATACTTTTTAAACGAATTTCTAATCCATGGGAACGAATTATAATCCGATGGAACGAATTATTATTCGAGGGAACGAATATAATTCGCGAGAACGAATTACTATTAATCCGTGGGAACGAGTTATAATTCGAGGGAACAAATTATAATCCTTGGGACCGAATTATAAACCGTGGGAACGAATTATAACTCGAGGCAACGAATTACTAATGCGTGGAACGAACTATAACTCGAGGCAACGAATTACTAATCCGTGGGAACGAAATATAGTTCGAGGGAACGATATATAATCCGTATGAACGCATAACGAATTATGGTGTAATCTATAAATAATTTGGTTAGATGCAGTCCCAGATATGAGTATGGTGCGTAGGGAACACGAGAAGATCCCCATTGTGGTACCCTGTGGGTTGATAAGGTGTAATCAATGTTTTGTATGATTACAAGTTTACTGGTGTGACACACATAGTTACGATGGTATGATGGTGCTGTTATACTGTTATTCGCGTTCGGATTTATTTAGAATTCACGTTTTATATGCTATATTTTATGAAAGAGTGTTTGATTAGTTAATATTTGTAAATAAAGACTTTAGTATGATTTAATTTAATGTGATATGGAAGATATGCATCTAGGTTTGTCTTTTTAAGATTTAGATATGTTAAGCCGGAGTGCTAGAGAGAAATTATTGAATTCCCCAGAATGTGATACGTGAGCAATGAAGTAACATTCCGTCATTTCGCTCATTGCCTGTGTATCCCCAGGATAACTTGAGAAGGAAAAGACCAGCACCACATACAAAGAGCTGAGTAATGGTGTTAAACGTCCCAGTCAAGATTATTTCACTTATACCGAGACGTTGCTAGCTACAAGCGAAGTTGCAGAAATTTTGCCTGTGCGCTGCGCTGATGGCATTATACAGCAGGGTTCTTTATTGTGCCAAGCCTACCGAGACACGGGGCCTCGTTTATTTTAAGTTTCCATCCTAAAAAACCGTAATGCCGAGTGTTTGGCGAAAGAACAGTCACTACCCACTTTCAAGTCTTAGGTCAGACCCGGTCGGGGTTCGAACCCACGACCTCACACTTACGAAGCGGAGCGAGCACTCTACCAATTGAGCTACCGCAGTGGCTGTAGTATCAGCAGAAAACAATCCCGTAATATAATGTTTTTATATATGAATCTGTTTTTGAATTTAAGTGTCACTAGCTAGATGTGTAAAAACATATCATTTTTGAAAAAAAATCAAATAATGTATTTTAATACCATTAAAAAGTCGTTCGTGAACTTTATATTAAATTTTGTTTAGCCCTCACAACAAAAACTATTTTGCCGCGGAGGTCCTTAAATGTCAATTAAAAATCATTATACATATAAATTTCAAATATTTCTCAAAAACTTATTTCAGATATGTGATTTTCTATAACTAAATAGCAATAGCAACCATATGTAGCGGCATATTATTTCCAAACAGTTTCATATGTACATGTATATGAAAACAACATGAACTTTCTCTTCTTGCTGAACCCCATTTATATCCCCTTCATTTCACACTGCTGCGACCCATCTTGAACCAGTGGGGCAACAATCTCGTACTGAATTGGTGTAAACAAAGTTAATTGTGATCTGGATGTCACTAGAACCATAGTGCAAATACAAGCATAAGTCTAAGATATAGAATACAAAGAAACTTTATATTGAGTGGCCGTCCAAATTCGTTTTATAATCAATGGTCCCAATTACAACTAAAATATAAAATTTGCCATTCCTAGTGTTATTTTTTCAATGATAGACTTATCTTTATGCCGTTTTTGTTGTAGTGTGTTGTTAATGGCTTCAAGTCAGTTTAAACCCCAATATTCCAGCTACGACGCTCTATCGAATAGTAATCCGTTCCCTAGAATTATAATTCGTTCCCACGGATTAGTAATTATTCCCCTCAAATTATAATTTGTTCTCACGGATTATAATTCGTGGGCACGAATTATTTTAAAAAATATATTTTAAGAGGTCCTAAACACACTTTCGTACATTCATAGCACTGCAAAATTAGAAGCTAGGACGTTTTACCCAGCGGTTTTCTCTGCAGAAAAATAAAACACCATTACAGAAAAAAATTGACTGCTAATATTACTTATATTGAATCATTACTCACCAAAAGTCTTGTGTTGCATTTAATCGAAGGAAATTAAATTTAAAATGGCGTAACCCTACATTTTTAGAAAATGTATGTGGCTATTTCTTTATTATGCAATCTTAACATATTGCATAATAAAGAAATAGCGACATATTTGCACTTCAGGAGTTGCCTCCATTGGTTATTTTAAAAAGGGATACTCTAAAATAGCATCGGGTATACCATATGCATTTGGAAAACCATTGAGTATCGGGTATACAAGTTGAAACGGTTATAAATATCAGATTACTAAATTTCCATTAATTGATTGCACATGGTTTTTTTTTTTTATTTCTTTTAATTGAAAATGTTTCCATTAAACTATCAATAAAATGCATTTAAAATGCACTGACCTAACGAAATTATATTTTTAATTAAAAACATTATTGTTAAGTTCCCCTGCGCATAGATGAATTTTGCGAAAATTTTGGAAATACACCAATTGGGCCTCATTCAAAGTTACATCAGGGCATTTAGGGTCAGGTAGGTTATTGTTTTTCCAGGCGTGATCATAATGAATATCTCAATTATGACACAACGTTTATAGTTGTTCAAAGTAAGAATGTACAGATGGGATAATTTTGACATAGTCATATTTGCTGTTTTGTTAAAAAGTTCAAAAATTGCTATATGTACAGAATTAAGTTCACTTTTTCATGAATGAAAAATATTTTTCCTATTAGATCAGTATATTTTGTATTAAGTTTTCAACAATTTTTGTGAGTTTGTTGGTAAATACGAATTTATTCTTGCATTTTCCATGTGCAATGAATTTGTGGAAATACAATAAGTTATTATACCTATTATAGTTATAATAGTAAATTGTTAATTACCTAGGGCTTGTTGACACCTGGCAGTCTACCTGGAGTTCTTTATTCGGCTTTGTTGTTTTCAAATTCACTGGTCTTTATGCCTTAAAGCGTAGCTTAAAAGTGACGCTTTCGGAAATATTAAGTATTAAAACTCAGGAGTTACAGGTAATAGCCAATCAACTTCCAAAATTAATCAATATCCAAGACAAAGGCGTACTCATTTCCGTGTCTGGATAACGTAGTAAATTGGTTGTAAGACATGAGGCGTGAGAACAAATTTTGTTGTTTTAATCATATGTCTAATTGCCATTATATTCCTGAACAAAAATCAAAACAGTCGGCGACACCTTTTGAACCCATAGAACTCAAAGCCGAATAAAGAACTCAAGGTACACAGTCAGGTGTCAACGAGCCCTAGGCAATAAACAATTTACCTGTCTTAGGATGATATTAATTAATTTCAAAATTAATGAAAAATTAGATTAAATTGTAAACTTAAGTTATTTTATCATCCTTATAAAATTCAAAAAGTGTAACTTAACTGTATTAAATTAAATAAAAATAATTTTTATTTCAACTGATATAGAAATAGAAAATTTCATTTAAATATAAGGTTTTGTAAAATTACAAATCGTATAAAAATCAACGAAAAATCCACCATGACACTGAATTTAGTTAATGGTAAATCTTTTCATACAGACTTTGTTTATTAACCAGTCAGTTGATAATGCATATATAACACATAAAGATGTTACTACAGATAACAATCTTATCTTCCTAATTTTTTCTAATATTTTGTCAATGTAAATCTCGCTCGGTTTTGTCTTACTGACAGTCTGTTTATTTATGGTATCCACATTTGGTATATTGGATTTTGCACATAAATCCATCGGTGCACAAAACCAGGACAAATCGTTGCCAGATTACTCCAAACATATCTAGTAATGAACAAGGAGTCTGGTTACTTTGCCGAGCATCTTACGGTTTCCAAACAAACTGAAATACCACCTGAAGATGCCAATAACAACATGTCAGAGTTTTTGATAGACAACATATTTGCCTTGTTTGGTAAAATAATTTTCCAACAAACAACAGGTATGCCAATGGGTACAAACTGTGCACCATTGCTTGTTGATATGTTTCTTTATCCGTATGAACCAGAATATATGCAGAACGGCCTTGATAAATCTGGAGATGAGGCTATCTTCATGTTATTCAACTCCACCTACAGATAATTGTGGTCCCATCCCTTGATAACAACTAAATTTGAAGATCCTGTTAATAGCATATATGCTAGTGCGCTTAACATAAAAGATGCGACTTATTCTTCAAGTTCTGCTTCCGCGTGATATTTAGACTTATACCTCAATTATGACGCCCACAAAAGGAAACTGTAAGACAATTGTGATTACTTATTTTTTTATGTTGTCCTTTCTTTTGCTTCGCAGCAATATACAGTGAAACCTGTTTATAAAGGCCACCCAAAGGAACCCGGTGAGTAAAAATTACCTTTATAGGCAGGTGACCTTTATATACAGGTTAAATTAATATGAATAAAGAAAAGCCGCTTAATAAATTATACTACTACTACATATAACTCTTTCAGGGTTATGTAATACCAGTAATTAACTACAATACTGAAAAATGGTTTTATTGTAATAATGAAATATATTTTGGTTTTTCTTTTAAATTACAATGGTAAATTTCATGTAACACAACGACAATTTGCATCACAAGGTAGAAAAGCAATGCATTCTCTTAAGAGTAAAACTAAAGATTTAATTTTAAATACTGAAACCATGTTATCATTATTTTACACTTATATGTCCAGTGTATTACTATATTCTTGTGAGGTTTATGCAATGCTTGAAGGGAAATCTTTAGAACAGGTTCATTTGGATTTTTGTAAAAATGTTTTAGGTGTGAAAAGTTCGACGACTAATGCTATGATTTATATTGAATAAGGCAGATTGCCACTATAGGTTACTAGGAAAATTTGTATGTTTGAATATTGGTTTAATCTTCTAAATTCAAAAATTGTATATCTTGTCTAAATTCGCAGATTCGGGTTATCTTCTCATTGTTTATCTATTGAAACTGGTCGTTATAATAACAAAAAAAAAAAAAAAAAAAAAAAAAAAAAAAAAAAAAAAAACCGAAATGAATGATGTTGTATATTTTGTACCGGTGTTATTGAAGATGAATATCATTTTATTTTGGGGTGTAAAACATTTCAACTAATATTAGAAAACAATTTACTGGGTCAAACCAAGCATGTACAAACTTAAACAGTTGCTCAACTTCAACAATGTCAAACAATTATGTAATCTAACAAAATTTTTATACAATGTTTTAAATATTAGAAATAACGTTTAACTTTATATCATTATATTTATACTTCATATTTATTATCTCTTCTGGTACTGCTGTTTATTTATGTATACATATATACTGCTCACTGAACATTGTTTGTATTCATGGTGTAATTATATATATTGTAAATCCAATAAGTTGTAATTAACTTGCGGAATAAAGAAATTGAATTACTGTGAAAGAAGTCTTACTAACTAAGTGATGGATATGGTGTTTACGTGTTTACTCAGTTGTTACTCCAACATTCAGCGGGCAAGGAGGACGCAACTTTTCTCGCTGAAAACTAAGCCTATTCAGTCATTTTAAGAATGGACTGTCTTGAAAAAATCATCCGAAAACAGACAAATTCCCATAATTTAACATGTGGTCCTAGCGAAAATAACTAACGTGTAACCAGTCAGATTCATCCAAAAACTAAGCAAAGAATAAAATTTAATACAAATGACACGGACTGTTTCAATAGATCCGTTTTTCGTTTTTATTATTAGTGTATATGGCTTACTTCCGTCACACAGACTGCAAGCAGGTAAACAAAATGGGTTAAAAGTTAGAGTATTAGATTGGGATACTAGGTCCTAGATTACAGTTCTATAGATAAGCACTATTTCAATATTTGATTCAAAATCACATTTTGTTTGTAGAGCTGGCCAGGGACTAGCATTTTTCTGTAAATTTCCAGAAAATTGGTCTAACATAATAGTCCCAAAATCTGGCGCGTTTCTTGATATTATAAATTTTATTGAGTCTGCGACGCCCTGCCTATCTGTTGAATTTACACACCCGTAAATTAAAGCATTTCAAGAATATGATACGTCTTTGTACTCTGCTGTTCTCTTGGACAAGTAGCAGAAAAAACAGGTGCTCAGGGAATGGATTTTAAGCATTTTAATATATATATCCTTGTGTGTCCTAAGTTCGTGATACCAACAGTTTGTGTCAAAAAATTAATGGGCAATCGTCAGAAAACAATAACCATTTGAGACTTACTTTAAATTTTTTGTCAAATCAGTTTCAAAATCGGAAATAACCTCAGTTATTTTCGTTACATACCGGTAAACATCGTTTGTTAACAATACCCTCGGGTTATATGCTTTTTTGAAGAATGTGTGGAAAGTTCGTGGGAGGTCTCCCAGATCATGTGATTTTACGTGATCAATTTCTAAAAAACAGATTTTTTCTAAAAGAAATATTTTAAGTAGTCTAGTTTAGATTTACAATAGAATTTGTTGAAAAATAAAATTTATAACAAGAAAAAATGATCATGCACTTCCGGTATGACATGAGCAATTGACCCCGGTTTTACACCCGTTTTTACATCATATTATATAGTGAAAAATGCATAATATTTTACTGAAAATGGCGTAAGTGTCACACGTTTTTGATTTCATTACAAACTATATTTACCTGGTACTAAATGTTTCAAACCAGGATCGAATAAATAAGTCAGAGACTCTATTTGCAGACGACATAGTTTACATCTTTATTTATTTTACATGTGATGAAAAAATAATGAGATAGTTTAAGAATAATTTGGGAATAGTAAAATTTGTCAAAAAATTAAAATTTCCGACATTTTTACATATTTTGGTAATTTTAAAACATATTTTAAATTTTTTTTAACGAAAATAGAAAGTTTAACACTTATGGCGCCTTTTTGACTTAGAACTTGTGCAGTGATGTGCTTCCTATGATTAATATCCGGTGTAAACAAAATGCCACGAACGGATTCAAGTCAATTCGCCCCACGGTAAATTCACCCCCGTCAAATTCGCCCCCGCTTTCATCAAATTCGCCCTATGTCAAAATCGCCCCCACTTCTTGTAAATTCGCCCCTGCTGTCAAAATCGCCCACATTTTTCCAATAACCATATAATAAATTGTTTTTTATTTTTTATAAAATAAATTAAATTTAAAAAAAATGCTACCATATCATCAGTGCATCCATTTAATAATTGATTTAACTTTTATGTTTTATTGTACTATTAAACGCAGTCAATGTTGCTTTGACAAAATAGATTTTATTTATAAATACCGACATAGTAGAAGCGTTTAAGTGAACAATGCATATGATGTTACCAGGAACAGAAAAACCGTTCAAGTTCGTATGGAGCGTGTGGTATGTTGAAAAAGATGTTTTTTAATGATTTCTCTCAACAATGTAATCTATCAATACTCTAATGTTATTCTTTAATATACGTTAAGTATTTTCTTTTTACTGTTATGATTATATCATAATCTTACAAAGGACTTTTTATATGAATGTGCCACAAAAAAACATTGCAATTTTACGCCGAATAATTTGTGTACAGTTAATATTAGGCCTATCAGAGGTCGTAAAAATAATTTAATGTCACTTTTACAATCTCAATAAAAGAAGATGAATTTTAAAAAATTGGGGGCGAATTTGATAGTGGGGCGAATTTGCAAAAAGTGGGGGCGATTTTGAACGGGGGCGAATTTGATGAAAGTGGGGGCGAATTTGATGAAAGTGGGGGCGAATTTACCGTGGGGCGAATTGACCTGCTACCCCACGAACTTGACCCTACCACGAAGTTAGAGCACTTGAGGATAATGTATTACATATATACTCTTTGTTTGTGTGATATGCTATTTTTATAAAATGCTTAAACTCCTGTGGAAAAAAACCCACTGGACCAATGACAAAAAGTAGCGTGATAATGTGAATTGTAATCATTTCACCATTACTTTTTTCTTGTCATCCATTCTGTACCATATCAAAACAATTTCTCACCATCAACATATTGAACCGTGTCCAATTTGTACCATCTTATTTGACCATTTCATACCATACAAGTGGGACATTTCTTACCAAAGTGTAATGCCACCATTTTGTAACATATACTTTTACAAAGTTTTGGTAATTATTTCCATATGCTGTGTTTTCAAACTATTTCATACCTTAAAGGTAATGTTTCATACCACATGATGTACTGCTTACATTTATTCTCTCTCTCTCTCTCTCAAAACACAGATTATTTATAGGTAATTTGACTGCTTAGACATTTGTTGAGTTTTAAATAATTAGTGTTATTAATTAATAGCACCACACCCTGAAAAGAATATACAGATTTTGTTTCAAAATCTTTATTGAGGCTGTAACCCATAGTCCCATACTAAGGCAAAAGTACATGTAACCAAAATTAAAATTATTTAGTAAAATAGACTAGCCTGTTAGTTTTCCACATCCCAAGGTCATATTGAATCCTCACTTACACATGGACCAGACAAAGAAACAAAGAAAAATATTACTGGACTCCCTTTTAGGTAAAAATAGACACTAGCATCCCATATTTTTCACATGTATGCTCATAAACCAATTTATAAATATCTACAACAGTTTACCTTATAAAGCAGGGTGGAAATAAAAACTTGCATCTAAAACTGAACCAGGCAAAATTACAATGAAAATTGCCTTGATGACAAAAGTTTATACCCCCTGCTAATAGTAAACAATTGACTTAGTTTCCCTTCTGGTCTATATATGTGATTGCATTCCAAATCATGGATGCATATAATGATTTTGTTTTCGAAAATGTGATAGTAAGAACTTAACCAGGTGAAAATGAGCATATGACTTAAAAATTTTAAAGTTAAAAATAAATCTGTGGCCCCCATTTTATCTATATACATGCTTATAGACAAATTTATCAATAATTTATAATGTTTTAATTTACCAATTCTATGTTTCCATTCCTGGTAGCCAAAATCGCCATTGGCTACTAATTTCTAAGGAATTCTTTCGAAAAGTAACCTATTTTAACAAATTTGTGAAAAAATACTTTAAAAAGGACTATATTTTCACAAATTTTGGAAATTTGGCTACTAATTATTTAAAATTTATGGAAACCTAGCAATTAGCGAGTAAAAATGCGAAAATTTCCAAATTTCCCATTCTCATTGCATGTTTGGACCAAATTAGACCCATATAACATAAACACCTTAAGAATATAACTACAGTAATTCTTTTTTCATGCATGTGAACCACAACCTTTATACCAGTATATGACATGAAATTTTGATTTTCAGTCCATGTTACAAGGGCATTGCATCATTGACATACTAGTTACTAGTTTGAAACTTTGTTTTCAGAATTCATTTGGCTTTGTTCATGCTTCAAAAATAAAACATATTTTACATTATGAAATATTAAATTTTACTTTTTCAGCAGATATAGAAATTCAAACCAAAAATGAGTACAGAGACTGAGTCTAATGAACCAAGAGCCAAGTCAAGTAGAACAGAGCAGGATCAACAACAACAAGATGATGACGATGCCATTGAAGATAATCCTTATGCTGAATCAAGTGATTTGTCAGACCTAGTATTATTAGTGGAAAATAAACATTTGCATGTTAATAAGTCTGTATTGATGATTGCATCACCAGTATTTAAAGCTATGTTTTCACATGGTTTTAAAGAATCCACATTATCAGTTATTGAACTGAAAGACAAGAAGTATAAAGAAATGGTGTTATTTTTAAGATGTATATATCCTGATACAGTTGATCCCATTACATGTAAGTTATAATTTATAAATCTTACCTCATATAGCATTATACATTTATTGCCTTTGTTTGAGGGAGATATGAACATTTGCTCACCCGCAACAAGTCATATTTCCCAAGGGCGAAGTCACAGGGAAATGTGACTTGTTAAGGGTGAACAAATATTCATATCTCCCTCAAACAAAGGCAACAAATTGTTTATTATACCGAAAGATAACCATTGTAATAAGAAAGATGGAAAGAAAGAAAAATATTTTAAAAAGACAGCCTTAAAACATCATTCCTTCTCCGATTCATTGCTTTTTCTTCTATAAGAACTCATCGGAGGCAAATGCTAGAACGTTGTGACCGATTCTCCATCGATGACGTCATATCATTGTGACGTCATGGTGTGTTCCGAAGAGGTGGGATATGATGTTTTCAGAGAGATACACAATGTTTTCTCCACCCTGATCACATAATCCAACGATCTAATCAAATTACAAATAGAATCATATTTTTCTAATCAGGTATAATAAACACTCTTCTTGAGGGTCTTAGTGCTTTACCATATTTTCACTCCAGAGGGAGTGGTGCAGTCTCAATGTTTTACCTGATTTTAGCTCTGTGCATATCAGTGTCATGTATTGACATTCAATAATGTCTTATCAATGGATTTAGCAGACTTTGACATATTGGGTCAGTGTTTCACTGTTATATTTACTGCATTAGTTCAAAGCTGATCAGATACTGGTACATTTGCACAAAACATACAACATGAGCATTTGATTTTGACTTTTTAAATGGCAACAGAGATATGACTTGTATTAATTTTATTTGTTGACATGTTTGACTTGATATATACATGTACTTCTTCTAATGCTTTATACTCTTTGATAAAACCAAATGTAAAAACAAACCTAGGACCTCCCACTTCCACAGTGTACAGAACACAATTGACACAATTGGAAGGGGCTAATAATAAGCATTTAAATGAAAAAAAAATGAATAAAAGTTAGAGCTTTTAAGTTTGATTTCTGTATGTACAGTTTGAATATATGAGATCACTGATTGTCCAAGTTTCCACAAATTTGAAATTATTAGTAGCCAAATTTCGCAAATTTGTGAAAATATTATTCTTTTTAAAGTATTTTTTTCACACATTTAAACCAAAATGGTTTCCTTTTTTGAAAGAATTTCCCAGAAATAGGTAGTCAATGGCAATTAGATATAAATATGAAATCCAGATTGCTTATAGAGAGGCTGTGTTGGCCTAATGGATAAGACATCTGTCTATAAATCCAGGTTCTCTCACTGCTGTGAGTTTGTGTCCCACTCAGACCGCATGTGGAAAATTGAATTTTCCTTGCTGTTGGCCTTTACTGGTTCACCTGGTGTCGGTATAATGTGACTGGGGAAGTGGTACGTTGTCTGAGGCATGCTGACTTGGTAGGCTAGCACCTTTAAGTCGCCATGAGGGCATTCCGGTAAAATGCAGACCATAAAACACACTCACACTTCACATGCATACACAAACTTGTTCATAGATTAGTCTATAGAGATTAGAAAGAAAGACAAGCACAAAAAGAATGAAACAAAAGACAAGTTTAGTATGAAAGTTATTAATAGGAGCATAGAAATAATAAAGTAGTTCTCGTCTCGAATAGCTGAAAAATTGTTGATGTGATGTTAAGCAACATTCAACCAACCAGATGTCTTATAATATTGATTTGTTTACTTTTAGTTGATAATGTTGATGCTGTGTTACCGCTTCTTGATGAATACCAGTGTGACAACCATATCAACAGATGTGAGGAATTTCTAGTCAGATATGTACAGGAAGTTAAAAGTCGACTGAAACCACACCGCCTGGTCAGATATATGCTGTGGGCTGATTACTATAATATGAATAGGCTGCTGGAGATCACATCAGAAATGGCTGCCAACATTAATACAAGCCACTTAGAAAGAGTGCCAGGCTTCAATGAACTTTCAGCAGAAGGGAAATCTATGATTTTTCATCGCAGAACAAAAATTTTGGAAGGATTTATCGGAGATGTTCAGAAAGTGGCAAAGTTCTCAAGTTTTGAAGTTCATAATAAAATAGATTCCTACAATTTAATGAAGAAGATATTTGGAAAAGCTAACTATCTATAAAGATATGTGGTTTTTATAGAGAAATAATTGTTACATGTATTTACAGTCAAACCTGTCTATAAAGGTCAACCATTGGAACCATTAAAAGTGACCTTTATGGGCAGGTGGCCTTTATAAACAAGTTCAACTAATAATATGTATAAAGAACAATTAGGATACAATTCTACTACCCTTTATAAGTAGATGACCCTTATATAGAGGTGGCCTTAAGGCAGGTTTGACTGTATTGAGAGAAAGAGAGAGTGCACAAAACTTTAAAAGCTCATAGCACCAGAGTAGTGTGTGTATGGGTTTTGATATTAATGTAGTGTTGAATTTTCTTAGTAGATATACTGTACTAAACATCAACTTGCTTTGAAGAAAAAACACAGTTTGGGGACCAAATTATTAATGACCGTGTATTTATTATATTTGGAAAAAAATGACATTAAAGTTTTTGAAGTTCTTCTGTACATCATTAATTGAGAATTATGTATGTGTAGTATAAGTTCTTAAAACTTGCCCATGTTATTTCAGATGCAGGATTGATTGCATACATGTTTTAACAGAATATTGAACTACACAACACATTTGTTGAACTATCAGACACGTTTTGTTTTAATCATGTAGATTTTAGATCACTCTGTCTAAGTCAAAGGTTCTAAGGACACCTGCTGGACTTGAGATGATTACACACTTTATTGACACTGGTCTAAAATTATACTAAAGATCCAAACCCTGGTTTCACAATCATTCCTTAACTAAGATTTTCCTTACCTTAAATATATCAAATTTTGGTTATCTATTTTTGGAACTACTGCTGAATATTTTTGTCAAAACTAAATGCAGATGTTTTAATCTAGAAGTAATCTTCAAAATGACACCTTAAATTCCTCAATATCTTAAAAATTAACAAAATTATAAAGATTTGTAATTTTGAAAGATTTAAGTAAAGGAAACTCTTAGCTAAGAAATGATTGTGAAACCAGGGCCAGGACTGAATTCAGTTAAGTTTACCAGAACGAGATGTTATAAAATCACTGAACATTTGTTTTAGCAATCGTTAAAAATGTTACATGTAGTGATACTGTAAGATATTAATATATTTTATACAGATTTTCTATAATTGTACTATTTTTTTTCAATTACGGTAAAAATTGAAAAGCATGTATGTGTGCGTGTGTGTGTGTGTGTGTGAAAGATGTGTTTATTTTCATGTTGTTTTATTGAGAGTTTGTTATGTTAGATTAATTTTATACATTATGATCATGTTCTACTTGATTAATGTTTACTTTGAAGTCATTGACATACCGGTAATCATGAAGTAAATTGTTAATTAGCATTAAAATATCAATTACAAAAATGTCATCGATGAACATCTGTTTTAAGTTCATCTATTCAACTGCACAAAGTGAGTTGTTCAAATGCTCATTTGCATGTTGTCTATAAACTTTTTACTTAAACACCAGTAAACCATTTGAGAAAATGGTGCATCTTGGCTTTCAAATTGTTGAAATAAATTTATTACAATTCTGATTTCCTCAGGTGAACAAATTAAGGCATGTGTTTAAGTTATAATAGTCAGCATGCACATTTTAGGCTGCACAATCATGGCACAAATGTTGTCATTCTTACATACAACTTTTATATTTGTTTTTTAAACCAAGAGATATGTATGATATGGTCTCTTGTTAAAGTTTCAGTTTCTTAGTTACACATATTAATTAGTTAAGTGGATAAATCCACCTGAGTGACTTGATAAAGAGTAACCACCATAAAAGTCACAAGAGATAACAAATCAACATGTATGTTTAACCATCTTGCTGCCAAATTAATTTTCAAAACAGCATTGACAGTGCTAAATTCAAGTTCGCAATGTGAATTGTTATGTTATAAGTCCATTTGGCAGCAACAGGGTTAAGATTTGGTGTTTTTACTACTAAGTAGTGCATTTATTTTTGTTCTACCTTGGTGATTTATTTAAATCATCTGTTGTTTGCCAAGTTCAGTCAAAATTTTTCAAACCATTTCCATTTGACTTTGTTGGGTTCTGCCCTCAAGAAACTGGTGGACTTTTTGTTTCTCTTGTTTCTTTTGTTTGTGAGTCTTGTAGGTCACTTATAGTATTTACTTCATGTAAAAGTATTATTTAAACTGTTTATCTTGTATTTGTATTTGTTGTGAAAGTGATATATAATTGTATTATATATATATATATATATATATATATATATATATATATATATATATATGACACTTGAAGACATAAATACATAAATTGTGTACATATAAAATTTATCCGATTTCTTGTTATTTTGTACGATATCACCTTGGAAAGCAGGAAAGCAAGTGGTCGATGGTAGATCAATGTGAGAATTTCCGATTGTCTGTGGTATAAACAGACATACTATATTGGAGAGGATAACTACCCTGAAACAATCGACCAATCGGATTGCAGTATGAAAGCGAATTTCATACATGTTTTCAAATGTTTAACTTGTTATAACTGTTTTCACAGTAAACTAGCAGACCAAGTTTCTTCAAAATCCGCAAAATTAAACAATTATAATCCAGAAAAAACATTGAAGCCAGACCTTATATCAAGGACATTTGCAATCTAAGTCAAGCTAATATCTTGTTTAAAATGATTTGTAGGAGAGGTAATTGGTGACTTTCTTTTAAAGCGAACAGCTAGAGGTTAAAAAAAACCAAAACTACTGGTCCATGTCCAAACATCATCTAAGATTTAAGTCAAAACGAACTTCAAGTTGCGCTTCGTTCGTACCGTATATTAGGAATCACGTGCACTCTTGTATTATCTGATGTATTAATTTTCTGAGAATACTTAGTGTAACATCAATTCCTTTAAAAGTTGGGGTTATATTCCAGTTTAACCTAAGGAATGTCGTCAAACTACAACAGTTTGTTAACCAATGCAATTAAAAAAGTGGTAAACTGATACACTTAGTATTACAATCAAACCCTGTTTTAAAGGTCATCTCTATATAAGGATCATCTGTTTTTCAATGCCATAAAGTTCTTTATTCATGCCATTTGAACTAGTATCATAAGGGCAACTCTTCCCTTTAATGTCGTTTTACTGGTTCCATTGAGTAGCCTTTATAGACAGGCTTTTGGGAAATATTAAAATGATAGATTACAAATAGTTGTAATATCACAGTCTACTAAAATAATACATCTATATGACGTGGTATCGGCGTCAAAATTACATCATATAAAATTGATTTTAGGGAACCCGAATATATTAATTTATATGCATAAATGATTTTAGGATACCCATAAATAATTTTGAGCATATGCATACATATGTAATTTTGACCCTGATACCGTGCCATACATCCATGCGAGATAATTAATTTGTCTCTTGCATCTGTAATCCGGATAAATAGCTTCCGTTATGAAGGATGTAAAAATACAATTAAACACAGATTTTAATAGAGAAAGCTACTGAAAACAAGGTATTATTTTAAATTCGAATAATTTTTTATTTGAACTGTCAGTCAGATTTCAGTCTTATATACGAAGGTACCGTTAGTTGGGGGTCATGAGTTGAACCCCAACCGGGGTCTGACAAAGATTGAAAGTGGGTAGTGACCGTTCTTTCGCCAAGCACCCAACATTAGGAAATGAAAGTAACAGTTCTTTCGAACGGGAACTTAAAATAAACGAGGTCCCGTGTCACAGTAGGCGTGGGACGATAAAAAACCCTAGTGTATAATGCCAACAGCGCAACGCACAGGCAAAATTTCTGCACGTTCGCCTATTCATAGAGACGTCTCGATATAAGTGAAATATTCTTGACTGGACCGTTAAACGCCATTACTCAACTCAACTCTTAGATACGAGGGCTGTTCGATATGTAATGAATTCACGGTACGATATCTCAAAAGCATTCAGCTTAAATATATAACATCCCTTGAAAGTATTTATTCTCTGCTGATTTCAATCCCTGAATCCATTTCTGATACGCTTGACGTGAGGTAGACCTCCGAGGCACGGACTGATGGCTGAGACAAGGGCTTGTTGGAACTTGTAAAACAAGTCGACCAGATAAGAACTTTTTAGCTCACCTGAGCCAAAGGCTCAAGTGAGCTTTTCAGATCACAATTTGTCCGTTGTCTGTCGTCGTCGTCGTCGTCGTCGTCGTAAACTTTTCACATTTTCATCTTCTTCTCACGAACCACTGGGCAGATTTCAACCAAATTTGGCACAAAGCACCACTAGGTGAAGGGGATTCAAGTTTGTTCAAATGAAGGGCCACACCCTCTTTAAAGGGGAGATAATTGAGAATTATTGAAACTTTGTTGGTATTTTTCAAAAATCTTCTTCTCAAAAACTATTCGGCCTGTAAAGCTTAAACTTTTGTGGAGGCATCCTTAGGAAGTGTAGATTCAAGTTTGTTCAAATCATGGTCCCCGGGGGTAGGGAGGGGCCACAAGAGGGGGATCAAGTTTTACATAGGAGTATATAGAGACAGGGGCGTAGACAGGAACCAATTATTACCGAGGCGAAAAATAGATGCGCCAAAGGCGCTTAAAATCTAAGGGGGGTCAAAATTTTGAAAAAAAAATGGCGTTAAATGGTGCATTCTGGCGACACCTGAACCTGATATTTGCTGTTAATTGATACTAGTAAATATAAAAGAAAACTTATGAATTTAAATACAAACATACCAAACATTGTCAAAGAAGCAAAGCAAAACTTTGCTGAAACCGAACTTTGCATATATTGAACAAATAAATCAACTTAGTAACTCAAGTTTTACTGGAGATTTTCATTTAGTCAGTCGTCGAAAAGACAGCAATGTATTAATAGTGACTAACGTACACAGGTACACGGTACACCCTTTAACACAGTTCTGAGCTAATAAAATGGAAAATAGGAAATGGCCTGGAAAATGTTCATCTAGTCAGTCACAACTAATTCTTCATTGTGACACCAAAACTCCTTTTACAACAAGTGAGCAACTCTTTGGTACCTTCAGCAGAATTCTAAGCTAATAATAAAACAAGAGGCCCATGGGCCTGATACGCTCACCTGACAACTAATGGCTAGCTGATAGATTTAAAAACATAAATACTAAACCCCAATGACTTTTTTCTTTAAATCATGATAACTGTTGTATCAATACCTACAACATTCTAATATAAATGCCTATACAAAAAGTTAATAGTTTTCAAGATAGTTAACCATTTCAGTATTGTTTCACATGTGACCTTGACCTTTGAACTCATGACCTTTTTCTATACATCAATATGATCGTTGTATCAATACCTACAACATTCTAATATACATGCCTATACAAAAAGTTTATAGTTTTCGAGATAATTAACCATTTCGGTATTGTTTCGCATATGTGACCTTGACCTTTAAACCCATAACCTTTTTCTATACATCAAAATGATTGTTGTATCAATATCTACAACATTCTAATATACATGCCTATACAAAAAGTTTATAGTTTTGAGATAATTAACCATTTGGGTATTGTTTTGCATCTGTGACCTTGACCTTTGAACCCATGACCTTTTTCTATACATCAAAATGATCGTTGTATCAATACTTACAACATTCTAATATACATGCCTATACAAAAAGTTTATAGTTTTCGAGATAATTAACCATTTCGGTATTGTTTCGCATCTGTGACCTTGACCTTTGAACCTATGACCTTTTTCTATACATCAAAATGATTGTTGTATCAATACCTACAACATTCTAGTATACATGCCTATACAAAAAATTTATAGTTTTCGAGATAATTAACCATTTCGGTATTGTTTTACATCTGTGACCTTGACCTTTGTACCCATGACCTTTTTCTATACATCAAAATGATTGTGTATCAATACCTACAACATTCTAATATACATGCCTATACAAAAAGTTTATAGTTTTCGAGATAATTAACCATTTCGGTATTGTTTCGCATATGTGACCTTGACCTTTGAACCTATGACCTTTTTCTATACATCAAAATCATTGTTGTATCAATACCTACAACATTCTAATATACATGCCTATACAAAAAATTTATAGTTTTCGAGATAATTAACCATTTTGGTATTGTTTCACATCTGTGACCTTGACCTTTGAACCCATGACCTTTTTCTATACATCAAAATGATCATTGTATCAATACCTACAACATTCTAATATACATGCCTATACAAAATGTTAATAGTTTTCGAGTAATTAACCATTTCTGTATTGTTTCGCATCTGTGACCTTGACCTTTGAACCCATGACCTTTTTCTATACATCAAAATGATCGTTGTATCAATACCTACAACATTCTAATATACATGCCTATACAAAAAGTTTATAGTTTTCGAGATAATTAACCATTTTGGTATTGTTTCGCATCTGTGACCTTGACCTTTGAACCCATGACCTTTTTCTATACATCAAAATGATCGTTGTATCAATACCTACAACATTCTAATATACATGCCTATACAAAAAGTTTATAGTTTTCGAGATAATTAACCATTTTGGTATTGTTTCGCATCTGTGACCTTGACCTTTGAACCCATGGCCTTTTTCTATACATCAAAATGATCGTTGTATCAATACCTACAACATTCTAATACATGCCTATACAAAATGTTTATAGTTTTCGAGATAATTAACCATTTGGGTATTGTTTCGCATCTGTGACCTTGACCTTTAAACCCATGACCTTTTTCTATACATCAAAATGATCGTTGTATCAATACTACAACATTCTAATATACATGCCTATACAAAAAGTTTATAGTTTTCGAGATAATTAACCATTTTGGTATTGTTTCGCATCTGTGACCTTGACCTTTGAACCCATGACCTTTTTCTATACATCAAAATGATCGTTGTATCAATACCTACAACATTCTAATATACATGCCTATACAAAATGTTTATAGTTTTCGAGATAATTAACCATTTGGGTATTGTTTCGCATCTGTGACCTTGACCTTTAAACCCATGACCTTTTTCTATACATCAAAATGATCGTTGTATCAATACCTACAACATTCTAATATACATGCCTATACAAAAAGTTTATAGTTTTCAAGATAATTAACCATTTCGGTATTGTTTCACATCTGTGACCTTGACCTTTGAACCCATGACCTTTTTCATACATCAAAATGATCGTTGTATCAATACCTACAACATTCTAATATACATGCCTATACAAAAAGTTTATAGTTTTCGAGATAATAATTATAATCAGAGGTAAAAAAAATTAGGTCACGACCTTCACAATTGACCTTGACCTCAATTTGAAGATACTAACAAAAGATGTCAAAACTGAAAACCCCATGTCATTATCTGGTCAAATAGTCAAGTTATAACAATTTGAAGCTATTTTACGATTTTTTCAAAATTAAACGCAAAAACGCGTAACCTATTTTTTTATCCGAATTTCACAAAATGAACAAACTATAGGCTTAAGACCCTAGAGAAGCCAAATATCACATCAGATTTTTTCTCAATCAGTACTTTCGGAGAAGAAGATTTTTTAAGATTTTGCACCCCTAGGTCACCTTGACCTAGTTATGGTAGCCATGGCAACGCCATGAACAAATCTGAATTGCACCGGCCCATATATACTTCTGACAAAGTTTCATTAAAAACTGTCCAGTAGTTTCAGAGGAGAAGTCGAAAATAGGTGTTAACGACGCACACACGCACACACGCACACACGCACATACACACGCTGCGCTATGCCATAAGCTCACATGACCTTCGGTCAGGTGAGCTAAAAAAGAAGGTTGCAAATCAGGAAGAAGAAAATAATGAATAATTGTTAAAACGAAAACGGATGATATAATCAATATCCGTATCACAGTAGAAGACCAGTCTGTACTACTAAGGACAAAACATAACTTTATATTTGTTCACTATAAATCATTTTTTATCCTTTTCTATTTTATTCGTGTTTCTTTTAAAAAAAATTAAAAAATCTGAACTGATCTGATTTTTACCGAGGCAGTTGCCTCGGTTGCCTCATAGTAAGCTACGCCCCTGAGAGAAAATCTTTAAAAATCTTCTTCTCAAAAACTATTAGGCCTGAAAAGCTCAAATTAAAATGGAAGCATCCTGAGGTAGTGTAGATTCAAGTTTGTTCAAATCATGGTCCCCGGGGTAGGGAGGGGTCACAAGAGGGGGATCAAGTTTTACATAGGAATATATAAAGAAAATTTTTAAAAATCTTTTTCTCAAAAACTATTAGGCCAGAAAAGCTCAAATTAAAATGGAAGCATCCTCAGGTAGTGTAGATTCAAGTTTGTTCAAATCATAGTCCCTGGGGGTAGGGTGGGGCCACAAGAGGGGGTCAAGTTTTACACAGGAATATATAGAGAGAATCTTTAAAAATCTTCTCCTCAAAAACTATTAGGCCAGGAAAGCTCAAATTAAAATGGAAGCATCCTCAGGTAGTGTAGATTCAAGTTTGTTCAATCATGGTCCCCGGGGGTAGGGAGGGGCCACAAGAGGGGGGTCAAGTTTTACATAGGAGTATATAGAGAAAATCTTTAAAAATCTTCTTCTCAAAAACTATTAGGCCTGAAAAGCTCAAATTAAAATGGAAGCATCCTCAGGTAGTGTAGATTCAAGTTTGTTCAAATCATGGTCCCCGGGGGTAGGGAGGGGTCACAAGAGGGGGATAAAGTTTTACATAGGAATATATAAAGAAAATTTTTTAAAATCTTTTTCTCAAAAACTATTAGGCCAGAAAAGCTCAAATTAAAATGGAAGCATCCTCAGGTAGTGTAGATTCAAGTTTGTTCAAATCATAGTCCCTGGGGGTAGGGTGGGGCCACAAGAGGGGGTCAAGTTTTACACAGGAATATATAGAGAGAATCTTTAAAAATCTTCTCCTCAAAAACTATTAGGCCAGGAAAGCTCAAATTAAAATGGAAGCATCCTCAGGTAGTGTAGATTCAAGTTTGTTCAAATCATGGTTAAATAATAGTGTATTTTCCATGCTGTATTCTTTTATATAAGTATTTTGATATAAAGTTAAATATTGTTCATGAGAAATATATTAATTGTACTTGTATTTAAAAGCTAATTTTTAATGTAAATCCTGCTGTATTCTATAATTTCTATTTGCCATTTCCCGATTACAGTATTCGGCCTATGCATTTTCTCTCTTTTGAGATTGGTAGATTGCATGATGAAAATTTTTTTTTAAATTATTTCATTGGTTGAAATGCTGTAAGAAAAAGGTAACGGAATAAGCCGAGGCTTGTCGAAACATCAACCTTTTACGGTACATAGAAATACTTACAAATTGTTTAGTGAAAAGCATCGGTAGGAAGTATAGATTTCAGTTTGTACAAAACCTCCCTCCCCTGCACTCACTTCAATACTGAACTCATTTCGGCTTCTACCTAGCAAGTTGCTCAGGTGAGCGATGTGGCCCCTGGGCCTCTTGTTATGTTTTTGGCTAGATCTGGAGAGTGAACTTTTTATGTTTTTGGCTAGATCTGGAGAGTATGGTGGGTATGGCAATACGGTAACCTCCGACTTCCAAAATTGCTTCACAAGCTCAGATCATTATCGTGAGGTAGGCGAACATACCTAAATCCTGGCACAAAGCGTTATGGATATTTCTTAAGATTTTTAGTATAACATATCAATGATCTTGCTATTACCTGTCATATACCACTTTTTGAATTTAATCATAAAATACATTCACAAAGTAGTATATATGACATACCGACATGTAACATTTTTGCCCTTTGGCACCGGAATTTGTGCGGCTTTACCAAAGACCACTGCGGTGGTTCAGTTGGTAGAGTGCTCGCTCCGTAAGTGGGAGGTCGTGGGTTCGAACCCCGGCCGGGTCTGACCCTAGACTTTAAAGTTGGTAGTGACTTCTTTCGCCAAGCACTCGGCATTACGAAATGAAAGTCGCGGTTTTTCGGATGGGAACTTAAAAGTAAACGAGGTCCCGTGTCACGGTGGGTTTGGCACGCTAAAGAACCCTGCTGTATAATGCAATCAGCGCAACGCACAGGCAAAATTTCTGCATTTTCGCCTAAAGATTGCGACGTCTCGATATAAGTGAAATATTCTTGACTGGGACGTTAAACACCATTACTCACTCACTGTGCGGCTTTACCGTCACATTAGAAGAATATGCAATAAAGAACATTTTTGCGCTTATGCTTCTTTTGGCAACAGCTGTCATTCTATCGTGTTAAGTTAGCCATATTCTGTTTCCAATTTTTCTTACTGGTTAGTAATGTCATATACCATTTTTTTATTTAATCATAAAATACATTCAAAAAATGGTATATGACAATATTGTCATATACCATTTTTTGAATGTATTTTCTGATTAAATTAAAAAAATGGTATATGACAGTAACAATGTTTGGAAATTGTCTATGATTGAATATGGGAACCATTTGGAGCAGTGCTTAGTGGTTTGTACTCGTACCCGTTTTTGGTTATTTGTCAATATATGCGGGGTCCATCTGGCAGAAATCTTCCATACTTACAAAATGCGCTTTAAAATGAAATGCACCCGCAAGAGCGGTATGCCAGCAGAATAGTATATCTGTCATTGCTATCCCTGACCTTTGAGTCATTTTTCTTGTATACATACACCCGACGTAATACCAGGAACCAATTACCGACACAAAGGATCGACAAAGGCCCCGTTTTCACAATCATTTCGTAACTTAAGATTTTTCTTTATTGAAATCTGGCAAATAAAAAAAAACCTTTTTAATTTTGTTAATTGTTAAGGTATTAGGTATTTAAAGTGCAATGTTAAAGATGTTATCAAGCTTATGACATCTGCATATATATAGTTTTGACGAAAATATTTATTCATAGTTAGCGTCTGAAAAAGTTTGCCAAAATGTGCTAAAATTTAGTTTAGAGAAATCTTAGTTAAGAAATGGTTATGAACTTGAACCAGGCCCAGTTCCACTGCGGCCGAAAAGGCCCTCAAAACCTTGTACATCTATGTAGATTAAATACATTCTTCTGTTAAAATGACACTCGGACATCGCGGCATTAATGTATTGTATGTATTGTAATGTATTGTTTAGTATTTTCAAGTTTTAGTATCTGGTCCTAGTAATCAAAAACAAACATACTAATCCATGTCCGAATCACAATCCAGAAGCAAAGTAAAAACAAACATACTAATCCATGTCCGAATCACAATCCAGAAGCAAAGTAAAAACTTTGGAACTGACAAATTAGGTTAGACACGTGAACTTCCACCAGGGAAGTGAGACCGGGTGCTCCAGAAAAGTCACGAAGCACCTCCTGTTTAGCTAGCTACACCCGCCACGTGTGTAATCAGAATTGTGTGAAAGGAACATGAAACTATGAGACGTCAAATATATCCAGGGCAATCCTGGACACAGAGACATCAAACTTATCAACAATACTGTGATGACGGCCATAAAACTTTTGAGGGCCTTGATTAGCCTAGGCTTGCAATATTCCCGAGTCAACAATTTATTTGCAAGCAGCCTACTTCGTTGTACAAAGTAAAGTAAAGTTCACAACCATTTAGTCCCAGAGCTCATACAGGTTTATTTGACTTTTATTTGCCAAAAGGTCTGAAACTTGTTTCTGAAAGGCAATTATCAGTATAATATGAAAATGCATTTCTTACAAAATTCGGTCTGGACATTTTTTGTAAATCCAGGATTTTTTAAGAGCACCTGAACGTATTTGTCAAAAACACTTTTTTGGGGTAGGGGAAGGGAATCGTGATTATATAACGCCTAAATACGATAGATACCCATTAAATTTGGTATCGTTCTAAAGGTTATTGATAATTCTTTATTATATGATAAAATAGTTTTCAATATGATGTCACTAGGTACATATATGATGTCATAAACTATTTTTTAAAATTAAAAATAGTGAAAAAGGCTATTTCGATCGGATACAAATTTCTCAGGTTTACATTTGGTGTGTGTTGTCATTAATTTTTGTTTTATAATAATAATAAACCCTCAGCCATTGATATTCTATAACTTTAATGTGTAATTATCTGAGCATTATAATATCTTCTATCAGAGAAAATATGTACCCACTTCTACTGAAGAGTTCATTTTTGGGGGTAGGGGAACACTATCATGATTTAACATCATAACTATATATACTATCCCATCATGTTTGGTATCAAATTAAAGGTATTTTAATAAACTGTAATATTATGCATCAACATAAAACAAATTACCTTTCATTGCGTCATAGTGACGTCATAATCGTAATTATTTGGTAAAATACATAAAAATATGAAGAGATATATTTTTTTATTTATGTCATTCAACTGACAGATTATAATTAATATCTGTAATATGTACAAACAAACGATAATGAAAAACAGTTAAAGATTGTACTATATTACGGAAACAGGCTGCTAAACTCTAAATTTAACAATGAGCAGAAAAAGAAACAAGAACAAGTATTATATATTAATCCAAGTTTAAAATACATAATATCACAATTATTGCTACATCACGTTTTGGTTATAAACTATAAGACTTTTGTTACCATATTGCTTCCTCAATTCTACGTAGTTTCACTATTTATTATTTATACATAATAAAATTGAAAATCATTGTTTCAGTGTCATGTTTTTGTCTTAGTCATTAACTATCATTTTCATCATCTGACTCATCAGGTCCGAATAAAACCTTTTCATATGCAACTTCCTCATTTTTACCCTCCACTGACTGTAGATCACGGCTTTTTCAATACACATATGATATTTCCTGGTACCTGTGGTCCATCAAACTAAATGATTAGGTATTTACCTTCGAAGATAGTCCATCCATTTCCATCAGGTTGAATTGTATACGAGTTTGGAAGAAAAGTATTTTCCAAAGAAATGTGACGTAGTTGGCCTGCAATATTTTGTGTTGTAGAACTCTCTTGCATGGTGGCATGCTACTGGGGTTGGCACCTTTTATTTTATCTAATGGTTCCTCACACTGTTGCCATTGGACATATAGGGTTTTCTATACAGAACACAGACAAATTTCTCCAACTGATTCATTAAGTCCTCAGTAATGTTTCTACTGTTACCCAAAGTACAGAATTCTTGAAGTCACACATTTTGAGAGGTCTAGCTATCTTTTTATTGGCAAATGCTGGAGTAAAGTCTGAGCCAGTAAATGCATCAATAAAAAAGGTCTGGTTTGTGTGAAAAACATGTTTATGTTGATATGACATCGTGTATTGCTACTGCTAAGACTAACATCGATCCAAACATGAGGTTGCTTTTCCATAAGTCGTTGAACATGATGTGCAAGTGTAACCAAAGCATCTGTATTATTACCTCTGATGACTATTCTTACATTAAATATACTTTTAACAATTTCCGTCAAGTGCAACACCATCCGTGTATCTACTTCCTCATGTTTACACCTCTTCACGTACTACACCGTCATCAACTGCATAAAATTAGTGACAGTTTCTTCAACCCCATGCAAACTTGATCACCTCTAATAATCTTTGCATATGATGCATTACTTTATTCTCTAGCAAACAATTTGAAAAATTTTATTTTAAAAGAAGAAGACCGTAGAGTTTGCTATCAATCTCTTCGCAGTTTATTGTCAGATCTAATGATAGCAATAGTCGAGTCTTCTGCACCGCATCTGGAGTATAAATGCATCATATGCAAAGATTATTGGAGGTCACCAAGTTTTCATGGAGGTTGGATGGATGTTGGTCTTAGCAGCAGCAATACACAGCGTCATATACATCAAGTTTGTCACACAAACCAGAACTTTTTAAATTGATGCACTGCCTGGATTACGTTTTTACTGGCTCGGACTTTACTTCAGTTCAGCATTTATTAATGAAGGGATAGCCAGACCTCTCAAACGATAGTGATCACTTAAAAATGCATTATTGTAACAGTAGAAACATTACCGAGGACTTAATGAATCGGTTGGAGAAATTTGTCTGTACTCCGTATGAAAAACCCTATATATCCAATGTTAACAGTGTGAGTTTCTTCTCTTTCAACAATATTAGGAATCAAAAAGTAAAGAGGAACCATTAAATAAAATAAAAGGTGCCAATCCCAGTATCATGCCATCATGCAAGAGAGTTCTACAACACAAAATATTGCCGGTCAACTACATCACATTTCTTTGGAAAAATACTTTCATTCCAAACCCGTATACAATTCAACCTGATTAATTAATTTGTTTGATGGACCGCAGGTGCCACAAAACATCATATGTGTATTGGAAAGCAGTGTTCCACAGTCAGTAGAGGGTAAAGTTGAGGAAGTGGCGGGGATTAATTCGGATCTGATGAGTCAGATGATGAAAATGATGATGATTAATAAAAACGATGGCATTGAAACAATGCTTTCCAATTTTATTGGGTATAAAATAATTATTGAGCAAAAACAAATCCGTGTCCGAATCACAATCCAGAAGCAAAATGAAAACTTTGGAACTAACAAGTAAAGTTAGACACGTTAACTTCCACCAGGGAAGTGAGGCTGGGTGCTCCATAAGGAAAAGCATCTTCTGTTTAGCTAGCTACACCTGCCACGTGTGTAATCAAAATTGTGTGAAAGAAACGTGGAACTATGGGACGTCAAATATACCCAGAACAATCCTGGTCACAAAGACATCAACTTATCAACAATACATTGATGACGACCATAAAACTTTTTGAGGGCCTTGATAAGCCTAGGTTTGCAATATCCCTGAGTCAACAATTTATTTGCAAGCAGCCTGATTTGTTGTACAAAATTCTTGTAGTGGGAGCAGGCTCTACCATAGCGTATTAATTAGCAAAAATAATACAAGCAGGTATATTGCTGCATAGACATGGAAAGTTGACAATAGAAAAATTGAAGTCATCATGTTTGTCATAAAGTTTAAAATGTAGCCTTTCGTGGGCGTCATATTCAGGTTAAAGTCTAAATATGAAGCAGAACTTGAGGAATCAGTCGTATTTTTTATTTCAAGCTCACTAAGATAGATGACATTCACATAGTCTCCAAATTTAGAATTGTTAGGACGTCATCTATAAATATGTATGTGGAGTTGAATGATTTGGCGACAGTCTTCTCTCCAGATTTAACAAATTTCTGCATAAATTCTGTTTCATACGAATAAAGAAGCAAATCAACAAGCAATGGTCTACAGTTTGGTTTGTACCCATTGGTATACCGATTGTTTGCTGGAAAATTATGTAATCAAACACAAAAGATTTGTTATCTATCAAAAACTCCAACATTTTGTTGATGGTATCTTCAGTATATTTTTGTTTGGAATCCGTATAATGCTTGGCACAATATCCAGACTCCCTCTTCCCTGATACATGTACTTGGAGTGAAAAATAGTGAAAATACGTAGAATTGAATAAGTAATACTATAACAAAAGGTTTATAGTAAATAAAAAAAAAAAAACCAGACATACTAATCCATGTCCGAATCATAATCAAGAAGCAAAGTAAAATTTTTGGAACTGACAAGTCCGGTTAAACACGTGAACTTCCACCAGGGAAGTGAGGCCGGGTGCTCCGGAATGGTAAGCACCTCCTGTTTAGCTAGCTACACCCGTCACGCGTGCAATCAAAATTGTGTGAAAGGAACATGGAACTATGAGACTTCAAATATAGCCAGGGCAATCCTGGACACAGAGACATCAAACTTATCAACAATACTGTGATGACGGCCATAAAACTTTTATAGAGCCTTGATAAGCATAGGCTTGCAATATCCCTGAGTCAACAATTTATTTATTTTGTTTACAGCCAAAACGTGATGTAGCAATAGTTGTATTATTTGACATTTAAGATTTGGATCAACATTTAAAACATGTTCTTGTTTCTTTTTCTTGTCATTGTTGTTAAACTTGGAGTTTTGCAGTATATGTCTGTAATATATTTTAAATATTGTAGTTTTTCAACTGTTTTTCATTACTGTTTTTGTAGTTATTAAAGATGATATTTATATTCTGTCAGTTGAACGACATCAATAAGAAAAATATATCTCATCACATTTTAATGCATTTTACCAAATAATTAAAATTATGACATCACGATGACGTAATGAAAGGTAATTTGTTTCATGTTGATGCATAATATTACACTTTATTAAAATACCTTCAATTTGATACCAAACATGATGGGATAATATATATAGTTATGATATTAAATCATGATAGTGTTCCCCTACCCCCAAAAATGAACTCTTCAGTAGAAGTGGGTACATATTTTCTCTGATAGAAGATATTATAATGCTCAGATAATTACACATTAAAGTTATAGAATATCAATGGCTGAGGGTTTATTATTATTATAAAACAAAAATTAATGACAACACACACCAAATGTAAACCTGAGAAATTTGTATCCGATCGAAATAGCCTTTTTCATTATTTTTAATTTTAAAAAATAGTTTATGACATCATATCTGTACCTAGTGACATCATATTGAAAACTATTTTATCATATAATAAAGAATTATCAATAACCTTTAGAACGATACCAAATTTAATGGGTATCTATCGTATTTAGGCGTTATATAATCACGATTCCCTTCCACTACCCCAAAAAAGTGTTTTTGACAAATACGTTCAGGTGCTCTTAAAAAATCCGGGATTTACAAAAAATGTCCAGACCGAATTTTGTAAGAAATGCATTTTCATATTATACTGATAATTGCCTTTCAGAGACAAGTTTCAGACCTTTTGGCAAATAAAAGTCAAATAAACCTGTATGAGCTCTGGGACTAATTTCTTAACTAGGATTTTCCTTAACTTAAATCTGACAAATTTTGATAATAGTTTATGGTTATACAAATAACAGATTTTAACAAAATTAGAATATGTAAATTACAAATAAAATATAAAATGACAATATCTTTAAAACCGTAAAAACTAACTATAAAAATCACAGGGGCCAGTTTCATAATAAAATTTAAAAAATACCCCTAAGTATATAAAAAAGAGTAAAGGGGAACAACGAATCAGATTGTTGACTTGTAGGTGCTCCGACAAAATTCTACATTACTTTTTTAATTTGTGTCCGATCATCGTGATCTTGGTGTCATTTTGTTATAAATATTCTTTAAATTGACATTAAATTTTTGGACATAACTTAAAATTTTAATAAAATGTTCACACGGAAAACACGGAAAAAATGTAATTTTGCCCGATGTAGCTAAGCCCGTCCATGTAAAAGTAGCTTAAAATTCGCATTACGAAAAATCAAAGATCTGATTCGTTGTTCCCCTTTACTTTTTTTATATACTTAGGGGTATTTTTTAAATTTTATTATGAAACTGGCCCCTGTGATAAAAATATTCAGATTTTAAAATTTGTCAGATTCTGTTATGAAAGCGAGGAAAGCCTAAGTTAAAATTGATTGTGAAACTTGGGTCTGGTAAACTATTGGTTCAGTACTTAAAGGTCACCGGTCACCAAATTTATCAATTTTGTATTTTGCATTCCAATGGGTAGAATAGTCAATATTGATGTGTCTGACGGTTTCCCACGTCTTAGATTTACCTGTAATACACTAAAACCTTACCTGAACGAACTGCTAATACTCGGTAGTTTCCGACACCGCTCGTAACTTTCCGGCGACCTAATTGATGACGTACATGGTGTTAAGCTGCTGAGGAAAGACACATTACCTATATATGTATCCATATATTACATGTGGGTTTGTGTGGCGTTTTGACGGGTTTTAAAGTTTGATTTCAAGTCAAAATGCTATATTTTGTGACGTTTGGAGATAATAAAATCACAATGACCGATAAACATGTTTTTTCCACAAATTTCAGAACAAATTAAAGCCAGATTTACACAAGTCCTTCATGCAGCTTTCTAATTGTTTTGAATGTATTCAGATTAAATATTACGAGATAAGTCAGGGAAATGTGAGTGGTATAATCATTTAAGACAATTCAATTTATTATGAATCAATTCAGTCAAATAAATAGATTTTAAACAATTTTAATTTTCAAAATTAATTTAATTCCGTAATTCATTCAGTTCACACGTTCAAACAAAGTCTTGTATGCCCTGTTCAAATTAACCAATCTCATTTAACTTTAATTTATTCGATTTTCAGAATCCATCAAAAATGACAAATAGCATTTACTTGGTATATCATAAAGATAATCACACGTGTCAATTAATGTTGCATATTGTAAGGTAAATTGTTGATTACAGGTGGTAGATGTCTACTTCTAACTACTGTCTAAACAGGATGTTTCCCAAAGGACTGTAGCATATTGATAATCTCTTAATTACTGGTATCTGGGGGGTGTAAATCACGCTTTGAATGATATTAATTTATTGTGAATAAATGAAAGAAAGTTACACTCGAGTTTTGAGTCCTTAGTTAGTTGAGCATAATCTCACTGGTATCACATTTTGACAAAGTTCTTTTCATCCCATTAAAATTAAAGCGTAATAAAGTTATTATATGAAATTTTTTATTATTTTTTTTATTTCATCATGAAAACAGTGAAAATAAATGAGAATTAGAATTCTGATCAGTACTCCATCGGAAAATATCAACAAATTTTTTTTTAAATTACCCACTGACGTAAACTTCAATTTCCATTATTATTATTATTATGATTCCCCACCACCGAAGGTGGGGAATCATATTGTTTTCGTTCTGTTTCTTCTTCTTATTATTATTATTATTCTTATTATTCTTCTTCTCAAGACCATATGCTGCAGCATATCTCGGGAACGGCTTGATGGATTTAGATGAAATTTGCTACCAATAATCTGTTGTCTGTGTAGATAATCAAGACGCGTTCATTTTCGTTATCTTGAAGGTGGGTGGGTGGGTGTAAATAATACGTAGTTAAATACCCGGGGAAACCAATTCTGAATGGACATAAGCTGGTTACGACACCTTAATTATACAAAGCCAATGCTTTCACCTATGAGTTAATCCGATTAGTGACCGTTAAAAACTTGGCGATTTTTAAAACCACAGCTTGTCACGTCACACGCCTGTACATAAAACCTTACACAATGAGATGAATGGTGTATACAATTTGCCTTGATAGATCAAATGGCTTGGGGGTTTTCTGTTAATCACTGACTGTGGAAGTAGAAGACTGCCCACTTTTTTAAGTTTACACCATTGAAATGTCTCCTTTTACTGACTGACACTTTCCTAATGACCGGTATGTCGAGTACAAAAATTTGTAGTTATAGTCGGAAATGAATCTTCCGAGTAAGCCGCCACTCTGTTACTATTAACACTTTTCAAATAAGAGATGGACAATTATTTCAGGTATTGTTCAAGTTTAAGATAAAATATTTTTGTGTCTTTTTTATTCGATTTAAACATTGGAATTTTCGTAATTTGGACTGAAAGTTCACTTCGATTTAAACATGGGAATTTTCGTAATATTTCGTAATTTGGACTGAAAATTTGCTTCAAATTCGGCATATCGAATTAACTAACAAATTTACATAGAAATACATAGCGATCTGACGGGACCATTTGTATCATTTCGATTTAAGCGAAATTTCGATTCAACCGATTTCGAATTAACGAGAGTCGACTTTATTTCTTTTGCATCAAAAACACCTAAATAATCTATAGAGCAATGAAGATCTGAGTCTTTTAGATGCTGGAAATAACAATATGAGATTTATTCCGTATAATACACCTAAACTAATATGTACCTCAACGTGTTGAAAAGTACGTTTTTTCAATAGAGGGGGTCTTTTAAATCGGACTATATATACAGCGTCGATCTATTTCAACACACTATACACAGAGTTAACATACATGCTTCATATAAAAATGTCCGTCTTTTACTATTTTGACTGAGTAGATGTATCGTTATGATCATGAACCTCAAACATATAGGAATAACCGATATAAGTCGCGTAATTAAAATACAAACAGATGGCCTCCTATGATGTGTATTGCGCATTGAATCACGATTATTAATCAATAAACTTTTTAGAAAAAATATTAAATAAACATCACAAAGGGTAACTTTTATTATATTTTATTTTGGATTTTACAATAATTCCGAGTCCATGGGTGTTTATACTGTCTGACGACATCGGGAGGCACCTGGGTATATCCTCAGGCAGTGTCGACACGCTCCAATATTACTTGGATCTACCTGCCCATCATTAGAAGGTCTTACATTCGGACCTAAGACAATGATCTTAACTCAGTCGTTAATTACTGTGTTTATTCAGTGACACTCGCCAATCCGTCACTGGCTTCAATGTGTTCCACCTGTTAATTACTGGTGACCAAGATACCGGTGAACTTTGAAAACTTGTGGCCAGAAAAATCGCAAAGCGCTGTTTTGTCGCTAGTTAAAGAAAAAATCGCAGTAAGCGATGCCCAGCGCAAATCCCTCCCATACGTGTTCATTCATTGTAACACGCGGCGACGCCAAATCAGAGGCCTGAGATTTCTTATTCAATAAAATTCATTGAAAACGTCACTTCCTATGCCGAGAAGGCCTTCCAATGTACGATTTTTCTCAACCGAAAACTTTAATTCAAATCTACTTTAACTTTCAAAGAAATTTTAAAAAACAATCAAGGTATGATTTTTTTAGTTTACCAGGTCGGCGCGGTACAAATGTTCTTTATACACAACTGCCTTTAAAATGTAATTGTTCATCAAGGCAATATATACACAACATTAAAAACGCATGTGACGTGAAAATCACAAGATTTACCCTTTTTGGCGACACAGTAATGAAATTGGCAACAAAATTTTACAACTGGCGATTTCCTTGACGACAGACTTTTACAACCCAGCGCTAACCCTGCTAGGGTCTTTTCACCAGATAATTTATGGATGGTGGGGAATCATACGTAACTGGTATCCCAGTTACAATCTCTAGTTATTATTATTATTATTATTAAACTTACTGCAAATAAGGAATAAGAAGCTATTGAATTGAAATTACTTTCATATTTAAGTAATCCTGGGATGAAATATTTTAATTGAGAGACAATAAGAAGTTATTTTTTAAACCTGTATTTTGAATTTTCGTTGTACAAAAAACTGCAGGTCTTGGATCTAGATTCTATCCGAAAACGTGTTCTTTTGATTAATTACATGGGTAAATAATAATATAATAATAATAATAATAATAATAATAATAATAAATCATTGATTTTAATCTAACTTGAAAGAAATTAAAAATGGGACACTTTCTAAAACAAATATAAATTAAAATCAATTTGAGGTCATAATATGGCTGTACTAGAGAGAAAAGATTTTTTTAAAAATAAAAAACAAAAAATTGGGTTCTTTTTATTATTCCTTAGGATAAATAGATAAAAATAAATAAATAAATAACTTAATTAATTAATCAGAGATATGTAAAGATAATTAAAATGATATTAAATATTAATAAAAATTAATGTGAACAATATTTTAAATAAAAAACGGAAATTTGGGTTCTTTTATTATTTGTTGTGATAAATAGATATAAATAATTTGTCAACCAAATGGTTTTCACTTGAATTTTCCTACTTAGATGACCCTTAAGGTAAGAAATCCGGAATCAATGTTTTATTCCGTTTTCCCGATTAGAAATTATAATCATTAACAGTTGTTATCTCCCTTGGTTAAAGGTTGAGCAGACAACTTCCAAAGTTCTGTGATAGCCTGACAGATCAGCTTCTTACAACTTTCTTCCCTGGTATCTGACATGACGGTAAAAGTGTATATTTGTAGTGTGATTTACCTTGTTTATGCATGATACCATTAACACATAATTCGCTTGCTTGGCTGTGAATTAATTGATTTTTATTAAACCCAAGGGGGGGGGGGGTTATTTACAAAAAGAAAAAGTGTGAGTGTGGATGCTGGCAAGTAGAGCTCCATAGTGATGGTATCCCAATTTATTTTGCCATCACTAAAGTTTAGCATGCAACGAAAGCAATGTTTTTTTTTAATTTGGGCTTATTAAAACTATATACTGTCTTATTTCATGGATTCAGGATCCCCCCCACCTCCTTCAGAGTTTCAGGATACCCTCCCCAAGTATATCAAACATAACAATTTTTTCTACATATATCAATAATGGCATCACAGTAGTAATCAGGAAAAAGATTTCCCTGCTTCACCAGAAGATCAGGACATAGATTATATTTACACACTTTAATCATTACAAGATCCTGCCCTGGGGTCAATTATATCCCTTATTTATAGAGGCCATGTCACTGATGTCAGTAACTGATATGATCAATGATCTCAGAGGCTTATCTGCAACAGGAAGTGGTGGTTTCTCAAATAAACAAGTTTTTACATAAATAATGTCTTAATGAATACATTGAAAAGTATTCTTGTGTCTTCATTTTATATGATTTGTTTGATTATATAGCACACCACTACCATAGCTCAATTGGTAAAGTGCTTGCTCCATATGTAGGAGATCATGGGGAATTATAGTCATTTCATACCATTATCTTTTATCATTTTGTACCATACACTCAAGTCATTTTTAACGTACTGTAAAGCTACCATTTCGTACAGTAGTGAAGTATTACCAATTCGTACCATCAGACATCAGTCACAAAATTTCCAAATGATTTGTGCAAAATCTTATTAATGTTATGTATTTATATATGGTTTGAAATGCTAGTATCATTAATTAAAAGAAATAGAAAAATTTGGGTACGAAATGGTCATGGTACTAAATGGTTATGGTACGGAATGGTCATAAAGCATGGTGCAAAATATTCATGGTTGGGTACGAAATGGAACCCCGACCAAATAGGTAGTGACTGTTCGTCTGCCAAGAACTTTGCATTTAAACATGAAAGTCACAGGGTCCTTTGGAAGAGACAGTGAAATGAATGCCCTGTGTCACAGCAGTGGAAAATCCCCCCTGCACATTGCCCTGAACACAATGCAAAGGTAAATTTTTTGCCACTTCATCTATAGCTGAAGATGCCTCGATATAAGTGAAATATTCTCGACATGGACGTAAATCCCCATTCAATCAATCAATGATGTTACAATAAAATATGTTTTCTCTTCAAAACAAGGTCAGAGTGGTTGAAAGTGCCAGGTAACAATCACAACACCTTTCACTTCAATGCCACTCTGGTGTGACACTGTGAGTAAAGTGCCTGTTGTGTTAGTTTTGATTACCCCATCAAGAAGACTGAAACAATACACTTAGACAGTAGACCACAACAGGGATGTAGCTTAACTAATTTGAGTCAGGGGCCCAGCTCACTTCAGAAAAGAAGTTGTAATAGTAATAAATAGCTAAAATGTGTAAACATTAAGGGACCCAGACTGATTTTAAGTAGCATGGGCTACTGGGCCCCTGCTAATCTTCATCCCTGCCACGATATGATACATAAAATCATGGTATTTACTTCACAAAAGGATACATATACATGTACTTTCATAAAGCAAACTACTGCCAATTGTCAAAACTGAAAGCAATATTTAACTTAAAAACAAGATTTGATTCATAAATTACTTATATAGCCACTGTTATAAAAAAAAAGAGTCCATATCATTTTACTTTCATGTTGTTGGGATGCCCCTAAAGTTTCGTCTCTTCACTTTCAGCAATGTATTTAGTGTTTTCGAGTTACAAGAAATTTGTATGACATTAAAATCCAGAGTGAAAAAGTGAAGTGACTGAACTGAACTGTCTTAAAATTGGTCATGATATACCCTCAAATATAAAATTGTGGCTCTGATCATCAACTTAGAACCAGATACCTTTATATAAATTAAATGAAATATTTTTGACTGGGGTGTAAAACACTGTTACTGAGCTTACTTCATTTCTTAAAAACAAATTTCAGGATTTGTTATAATAATTGTTACCAATGCAGCCATCCCCTGGCGGTTAGCCAGTGACCACTGGTACTGTAACTTGTGAATGATGTAGCAAAAATTGATTATTCTTCTGGCATGACGTTGAGAACTTTAGAATGATACTAAGCATCCAATCCCATTTCTATAAATGTTAACCATTATGTGAAATAATTTGTTTCTGTGGTGTTTAGTTTTCTTGGATGTAAGAAACAATATTATACCATTTTATTTGGTGATAAATTTGTGATTTGAAGTTTAAGTTAAGGGTAAGCTTGTAATTTTTACTGTTTCATTGACATTTAAATTGTGGGTCAAGGTTTCCAATGAACCCTGGGTAGTTTTAATAGTGTGTCATATAAAATTAGTTAATTTAGACAAGTTTGTGTTTACTCAAAGTTCAGTTTTCATGTGTTCTACTGTATAAAACATCTCCACAGTTATCAACAGTCATCAAGAGTCTTGTATATAATGTATTTTTAGGGCTGAATTCTATGCAGAATGATGAGTAAGAAATCTCTATGTTAAAACGGATCATTACAAGAATTCAACAGAGTATAATTTTATGGAATAGAAAATCTTCCAAACCTTTAGCATCAGAAGTTCTGACTTGTCACTTAAATCAGAGAAATTTACCACATTGGACTTCATTCTGTGTCTACCAACAGTATGTATTATAAATTACAATCACTGTTTAACGAGAAAGATCTTCTTTTGAAGATATATGTATTACCCACTGGCAGTGGGTTCACCCGTGTAACATGTTATACCCCATAACGTTTGTGCTGAACAATATTTCCACTGGAGATAGAATTGTTGCAGTTCAGGTTTCCCTTTAAAACAATTTCCAAAACATTCCACACAAACATTAAAGGGTATTGATCACATGTAACAATGTTATGCTGGTGAACTTCAATAAATATATGAATTTTACTTTTAAATAAAATCCTTATCACGTCAGTACTAAATTACTAGATGGGGTTGCAGTAATGTAGCATTAACCATATTAATATGTAATTCAATAATTCTATGTCTATACCTAGCAGAGTTTAGAAAAACTAGCAAGGAGATATTAAAATCTTATTGGACAAAACTAGCAAGGAGATATTAAAATCTTATTGGACATGCAGACCGGAAATACGAAATTTTTTATAGGACAGCCATGCTTTTTTACCAGACATGTCCGAGGTCCAAAAGTGTTTCGGAATGACTGTATTGGATTTGTATTCCTTAGATATTGAACGTAACATGAGGGATATAACTTCTTCTGTATTACCCAATCTTGTTGTTTCCTAGTATACCGTACTTGATTTGGCATAAATATTTTTTCAGTGATTATTAAAAGTTGACTTTGGACAGACATCAAACACATTGACAAAACAGTGTCACTTTGCATGGTGGAAGTTGTTCTTTGTTGATATACATACACAGGGGTGGGTGCTAAATACTGCACAAGCCTTTAAATCTTGTATGCTAAATCAATTGGAAACTGCAATTTTTGTAATAACTTTTATAACAATGGAATTTTTTGCATTTGTTGCAGGTGATTATGTTAAAATTGATAAACAAAATACTAATAGTACTAGTACATGATATTTCTTGTTTGTTATTTAAATACATGATATATTTCAAGTTTGTTATTTAAGTTCCTATCTCAGATGATACTGTTACACAGAACATGTGGAGATTATGTGGACTAATACCAACAATATTAAATTGAAGTTAGTATTTTCACACTAAAGAATAACTAGTTCTAGGTCACAATTTTCAAAATTTAGGTCGAATTTAGCACAATTGCATTCTTAATTTCGAGCCCTGATGTACTTTAATATTCTCTTTGTATTTTTGCAGCTCTGTTATAAATGACCAGTTTGGTTTGTCACATTTCAATTGGCAAGTAGATAATGACAACTACCACATATTGAGGACAGGTTGCTTCCCTTTCATCAAATATCACTGTACAAAACGACCATACCAGGATCTCAGCACAGAAGATAATCTTTATACTTGGCTTAAAGCTATAAACTTAGGTACAGTAAAATAATTCATATTGGTTGTTCATTATTTAACTCGCTATACATAATGGTAAATTATGTTATTAAGCTGACCCTCTGGGTGTGTGTTTAATTTCAAACACAATACTTTACAATATATATGGGTTAAATTAATAAATGACAGAACTATAATGTGAAACCTTTCTAAACTGGACTAGCTCTGGACCATAGGTATAGGGAGGTGTCAGGTTTAGAGAGGTTTTGACATTTTTAACTTGGATTATCTTCCCTTAACTAAACAAATATGTAAACTATTATTATTTTCATTTGATGTAATCATGGTAATAAATCAATCAAAACAAATGCTGATTTTATTTATAGCTACTGTTTCTAAGATATTCTATATGTAAAAGCACTGCTTGGTTTTAAATCACTTTTAATTTTCTAATTAGGGAACCATACTTCAGGCAAACAACACTACCATCATTAATCCCCAACAGGACAACAATAGTGTTGACACTTTACCAGTCTCTTTGATTCAGAAGGTGAAGGAAAACAAATTTCAAGCTTGTAATTTATGTTAAGAGAAGAGATATTTATAAAAACACAAATGCATGAACTGCTCTTTTATTTGAATTTAAATCTTCCATTTACTGTTTTTAATAATAATGTTTGAATTTGATTTAAAAAACTAATTGTGTTCAATTTATTTATTTATTATTTATTTGACAGGTTTACCTACTTTATCCTATGGTCTCGGATCCTGGTTGTTTGTAAAGCACAGTGAGGAATTATAACACCCAAAGGGAAAGTCAAAGTCTATTTTTTGTACAAAGAAAACCCACATTCAAGATTTTGAAAGGACTTGATATTTTCATTTTTTTTGTAAAGTTATATATTTGTTTGATCCAGCCACCATAGTAGTTATTGCCAATAACAATTAATCAAGTTTTTTGAACAGATGTGATTCATCTTCTAAGTAAATTTATCAAAAAACAAAGTTCTTATTTAAATAATAACAAGCAAATTTAATCCATTATTTATAAGAATGGCCACTCAGAGTTATGAGTTAAGTATTGTATCAACTATTATAATTTTGTTTATTGGGTCAGTATTTTTACTTATTTTTATAAACATGTTGGGTTACCTAGCTCAGTGGCTTTTAGGTGGGTTATGGCAGTTAGCAAAAGGTACAAATTTACAAGAGCAGCCCATGTCAAAAGAGAAAAGTGAGAGCAGCCAAGTCAAAGCAGAGTAATTTGGGTATATTTTATGAAAATTTTATTTATTTCTGTAAGCGTTTTTCAAACACTTGCCTTTCTGTATTTTTTTCATCTGATATAACAAAGAAAGTTCTCATGATAAATTATATTTTGATATATTTTACTTCGCCACTTTGCTTAAAATATATATGTGATATTTTGATATGTGCTAGCTATGCCATCTGTTTTAAAACCAAGCAGCAGTCAGACATCCTTGTTCATTAAAGGTGCAATGTCATGTACCTTATACAGTCCAACCTGCCATAAAGGCCACCTCTGTATAAGGGTCACCTGCTTATAAAGGCCAGTAGAATTGTATCTAAATTGTTCTTTATTCATATTATTTGAACCAGTGTATAAAGGCCACATATCCATTAAGCCACTTTTACTGGTTCCCTCTGTGTGGCCTTTTTAGACAGGGTTGACTCTACAGTGAAATACTATAGTGTAAACATCCCTTTTATAAGACCAGATTTATATTGAAGAATGGATAGTCTGTGATCAGGGGTAGGGAGCTGTGTACTTGTTTTTTTTTATTTATTAAGAAAGAGCAGTATTTTGCCGTAAAATAAAAAATTAAAAGGTATTGCCAAAAAGTTAAGATTTTTTTTATCTATAACAACAAAGGGTACTTGAGTCTTCATTTCACTCACATCGACATCGGTGCCGTGGAATCTTTGGCAAAGACATTTCAAATACATAAACTTATGAATCACCACTTGTAGACAAGTCTTGTTCATTGTGACAGGCTCTTTGAAGTTCTTGCCATATTATGGTAGTTTTGGTACTGCTAGTTAAAAATTTTGTCAAACCAGTGCGTCCCGGTTTCAAATTGTGAATATGACACCAAAATATATAAGAAAAATAAAAACTAAAAAAATCTTGAATATGGCAAGTGTAGAATATGGCTTGTGTAGTTCAGAAATATGACCTGTGTGGGTCATTTATTACAAATATATCATTTATTAAAGCAAAATACTCAAATACCCCTGTGTTCCAACTGTAGAATACATTGCAAGGTACATAAAATACTTCTGACCAACTGCATTCAAATTGCAAAGACATAATTTTTAAGGGCTTGTTCATAAGGTTATCATTGTTGTCATATCTTGTGAAGTCCCAACTTTAGCAGCAGGTTAACCTCATGTTCACAATTTGTGTTCTTAAAGAGCACAGAATACCAGTATTTATGTTCCTTCAAATATATTATAACATCAAAAATAAAATGTGTATAGTGTTTACGGATAGAACTGATTTCCATTGCAGTATTGGGCCTAAAACATCATTCCTCAACTCCATCATCAAAAATACATATATCAGAATTTTACTTAAAGCTGGTTAAAATTGTCAGTTTAATTCATAAGAAATTATTTTTAGTCAAACCTGACTTATATAAGGGTTACCTTCTTTAAAGGCCAGTAAAATTTTATTCAAATTGCTCTTTATCCATACCTTTTAACCTTTATATAAAGGCCACCTGCCCATAAAAACCTCTTTTACTGGTTCTCTTGGGTGACCTTTTTAGACATATTTGTCTGTATATTGACTATATGTAACATGTATGAGAAATGTTTTGTTTTATGATGGACTACTTCTTTATTACCATTGCTCATGATTAATACTCCTCTGTAGAGGGCCAAAAATGTCTAACCATGAATTTATTTAGAAAAACATGGGTGACATGCTGTCAAAAATGTTTTACTTGGAAAGATTTGAGGTAAATCAACTAAGATGTCACATTCTGTCTTAAGTCCATATCACCTAAGTTGTTTCACACATTGACAGAAATATGTAATAATAATTTTCCAGAATTCATGATTGTGATCCTATTCTTCAAAAATGGCTCTTGTGTACTGGGTGAAAAAATGTCAAATTAGTAATAACATCAATAATACATATCCATTCTTTTAATTTAATATTTTTTTATTTATTTATTTTTTTTTTTTTGTGTGTGTGTGTGTGTCTGTTTGCAGTTTTACTTTTGTTACAAAGCTTATATAATTTTAGTTTAACTGTGTGCTTGGATTTATGAATTTTATATACAGATGTATGTACAAAGTCTTATTATTATTTATTAAGATATACCGATAGGTTATAAATTTTTAAACGAGATGTTTCCAAGGTATTTTTACATGTATATTCCCTCATAATACATGTAAATCTGGATCTCAGATAAGTGGTAATGTTTGGCAAGTTGATCTCTTGTTTCTATGCCAAACAACCCCTAGCATTAGCAGAGATGTCACACCCTTTATTTATACATGTATACCTTTTCAAAGTAAATTTCTACACCATTGTTACACTATAGACCCTAGTCTTACAATTCCAATTTAAGATATAATACATGTGACTATAAAATACCTTTTTTAAGAAATTTGATTAATAGATGAAAATACTACTTATTATTTTCAAAATTTTTGATTTTTATGATATTTTGTTTTCCCATTAAAATGACAGTTTTAGAACTGTGTGTGTTGTGACTTTGGTTATAGAGTTACATTTATGGCATTCTGATTTTCCAATCAAAATAACATTAATTTGAATGTTCTTGTTTCCCTTACAATTGGCATAAGGTGTGGAGTTCTGGGTAGGGCATTATAGTTTCATCGATGTTTCTATTACCTGCATATGTCATTCTGATTTTTACATTAAATTGATATTCTTTTAGGTCACATTATGTGAATGGCATTATGGTTTATCAAGCAAAAGGCATTAACATTAGACTTACTTATATAGTTGGAATTTCATTATCATGAATTTAGATATCTTGAATTTTAGACAAAGTTAAAAGCTCAGAAGGAGTTACTCTTATTTAACTAAGATTAAGTTTGGTTACCCCCCAACTTTGATATCTAAAAATGGTCAGACAGGTCTGCTAAAAGTTTGACAAATTTTATGAGTTACACCCGCCTTGTTTGGTTTTGATTTTAATTGCCATCAGTTTATCTAGTCAAACATTTCGAGGTAATTAAATTCAACTGTATATGGTTTTCTAATCAAATTGACATTAGTCTTAGAGTTATATGCATATATTACAATAGTTTTTTTATTAATAATAATGTAGTATATATTTGGCATTTCCATCAAATTGACATTGTTTAGATATTAATTTATTTCTCATCAAAATACATGAATTTTAAGTTTTCATATATATGCATTCTTGTTTCTGAAAACAATTTTTTCCTGGAAATAAACAATGCGCTACAATTTGTCTGTAAACATAAGATGCACATGTTGTTGTCCATGTTTGGTGTATTTCTGTTAACTTTGAATTGCTTGCCAAAACATATATGGTGCTTTATAATTCATGTGACATGAAGTCATTTTTGTAAAATCTGCTCCAAATGGCCAAGATATATATATATATTTATTATACAAATGGTACTGAGGCCAAGTTATATAGATATTGTACAAGAAGGTTCTGAGGCCAAGTTATATAGATACATGTATTATACAAGAAGGTTCTGAGACCAAGTTATATATTCTACAAGAAGGTTCTGAGGCCAAGCTATATATGGATTTTACAGAAATTATTGTTTATTTGATTATGTAGTCAACTCTGTGTATAATGATGATGTAAAGTAAACTTGTATAGTGAAAGGAATGTTTATGAACAGTCGCTTCCACATATAGGTTGCCTTAACAGTTCTGGGAAAATCAACCATGTGAATTCAGTGAAGAGATGGTCTTTAACTTTTTTATCCCCTGCTTTTCGAAAACAGAGGAATATTAAAATATGAGTTTCTTTCCTTCTGTCCAAAATTTTTTTTTGAATTATAAACCATTAGCTATTAAACTGTAAAATAATGATATTAATAATCAAAAAGAAATCAAAATCACAATCAGAAAGAAAAGTAAAACTTTCAAACTGGCAAATTAAGTTAAACATGTGAACTTTCATTAAAGAAGTGAGGCTGTGTGCTCTGGAAGGGTAAGCACGTCTTGTTTAGCTAGCTAATCTGCCCCACATGTTCTCAAACACTCTTAATTTACAGTTTATGATAGTAATAATGTTGGACATCATGCATAAATCCTATAACAAAATAATGAATTATATTTAAAAAGCACATCATTGAATATACAGTAGAACTACCACCAGATAACTATACAAGTGACCACCAAATAACAACACAAGTGACCACCAGATACATTAACATTATATCTGTTTTTGGTTGTGCATTTTACTTTTCATAATTATATACATCCACAAGAGTTTTATAGCATATTAGTTTATATTGATTTTTTTTTATTATTATTGTTTGATGCCATCATTAAATTCACCATGGTGATAGAAATTGACATTGAATCTTTTTTCCTATATTTAGAGAGAAATTGGATTCTTTGTTTTCTATGGAGAGAGAGCAGTTTGTTTTCTATGGAGCGAGCGAGAGAGAGCAGTTTCTTTGTTTTTTAAAATGTTTGAGGATATTGATTTGAATTTTGAATGAATGAGATTATTGAAAAAAATGCAAGTAAAAGTTATTAATTTTATCTATCATGTTTTTTCTGAAACAAAATCGATTTTTGTACACCTAGTAGGAAGAATTTTTTTGTACGACACGCATTGAATACACATTTAATGGGCGGACATGGCAGAATGGTACTGTCACCAACTTTCTAAGTCTAAGGTTTTGGGTTTGAACCTCACTTGGTACTTGGGAATTTTCTGAGATGATTTTCATCTCCTTTCCATACTAGAGCTGTAAAAAGCTGAAAGTACTAGAAGAGTCTTACATCTTTTGGATGAGACTTAAAACCGAGGTCCCATGTCTCTGTGCATGCTAAACACACCTCTGTAGATTTCGAAAAGAGTAGGCCACCTGTGGCCGCTACAGAGGGCACTTACAACTTGAAGTGGTTTAAACACACTGAGTAAGATAAGTGAATACTATTTTGAAAATACAAAATTACTTTTGAGGAATAAATGGATTAAATATTTAAATAATAATTAGGAAATAAGAAATTCCGTTCAGAAATTAAAATAACTTCTTTTTTACAAGTCAACATACAGACTCCATACATTCAATCTGAGCTAGGAAAGATTTCTATAAACTTCACCATGTGAATCTAATGATGTAGTTTTGTTTTATTTAATTGGAATTATAGTTTAAGTATGACTTTTAAAAGCAGTAGCATATTGTCTTCATCATATTTCATTACTTTGTTAACTTATATTAGTGTGTTATGTACTCTTATTTGTTGTTCCAGAAAAAAATAAAATGTTTTATTTTACTGATTGTTTATATTATACATGTACAGTCTAACCTGTCTTAAAAGTTATCTCTATATAAGGGCCACCTGCTTATAAAGGCCAGTGTAATTGTATCCAAATTCTTCTTTATTCATATTAATTGAACCTGTATATAAAGGCCACCTGCCCATAAAGACCACATTTACTGGTTCTCTTTGGTGACCTTTATTGACAGGTATGACTGCATATTGTATCTTTTTAAGATTGGCTGGTTGGTTATTGTTTTACATTTCAATAGGAAATTTTCAGCTATACGGGACAAGACAATTTTTTATCAATCAAGGTTAATCGAAACACAAGTTCATGCGCTGTACAAGTTTGTACAAGTGTTTCTGATCTGATTGCACTTCTGTAGACTTATTTTAACCTTTACAAAACCAGTACACTGGACCACATTGTCAAACTTAAACAATTCAACATCCCATGCTACTTATTTCTCCATTATACTGGTGCCATCATTAATTTACTAGCATTTTAAATTTAAAAGCCACTGGGACATGATACCCAAGTCTAAGCAACCAAAAATATGCAAGCTTGTAGAGCTTGTCACTAAATCTGATGTACGTGGCATAAAATCATGTTCAAACAGTTTTAATGGAGAACATAGATACTGATAAATGCTATTGTTAGTTACCAATGTTTCTTAACCATGATAATGTCCATTTGTTGTTGCTTGTTCTTGTGGCAATGGTTGTTATCTTACTGCATTATGCAGAACCTTGGTAAATCTGGAGACAAGATTAAATCGTTCAACTCCACATACTGATATATAAATGACGTTTTATCTATTAATAATCCGACTTTGCTGATTGTGTGGATGCCATCTATCTCAGTGAGCTTGAAATAGAAGATTCTCAAACTTCTTCATATTTAGACATATCTCAATTATGATGCCAACGAAAGGCTACATTTGAAGTTGTATGATAAACGCGATGACTTTAATTATTCGATTGTAAACTTTCCTCTTCTATAACAATATACCTTCTTCTCCTGCTTATATATTTGTGTCTCAATTCGTAGGGTATGGTATATCTTTCACAATTTGGGAACTTTATACACCGAAGCAAGCTGCTTATAAATTGTGGACGCAAGGATATTGCAAACCTAGGCTTATCATGACCCTCAAAATGTTTTATGGACTAATCACAATTTTTTGATAAGTATGATATCTGTATCCATAATTACCCTGGATATATTTGGCGTCCCATAGTTCTATGTTCCTTTCATTCCAGTTTTGATTAAACACGTGACGATGTAGCTAGTAGGTGCTTACCCTCTGGGGCACCTGTCTCGTTGCCCTGGTGGAAGTTCACGTGTTTAATCTTATATGCTATATATAGGTTTTACTTTGCTTTGGGATTGTGGTTTGGCCATGGTGGCATGTTTGGTTTTCGATGTATAGGTTCTTTATGATAAGTTCCTTGTTGCTCTGACTCGTGATGCCCTTTTGTCACGAACAATATTTTTCTGTTGATTTGATATAGATATACATTGTACTTAAAGCTTGATTTGATATAGATATACATTGTACTTAAAGCTTCCACTTATTAGTCTCAATACTAGTGTCATATTTAGTTCCAGATACTAGTAGTCCAAAGACGATTGTTCAAAATTACGTTACATCGTTCAAACCAACGGCAAATGTGAAATCACAGCTTTCATAACGATGGGTATAGAATAAAACTTAAAAATATTTAGTCATTCTATAGAATGCCGAGTATTATAGATTGACTCTTACATATACACGTAAATCCATAATGAAATCCCTGATCTGACCTTGTACAGATAACATTTAACATTGAAATCGAAAGTTTGTCACTATTTCGTTCCATTAATACTGATTGTATCTAATAAACAATGAAATTGAGTTTGCCACTATTCCGTTACATGATATTTATAAAAAATTCCACTTGACGTCTGAGTGATGATATATTGGCGACCAGCGCTAATCTTAAGAAACAGGCAGGTGACATTATTTGACATTGAAATGGATTTTGTATGAAATAAAAAATCTACATAAGCCTATATGAAAACGTTGAAGTGTATCAATTATGTATAATTCCGTTAAGAAACCGGATTCTCTTATCAAAAGATATAAACGTTAGCCGCCGCTTGTATAATTATATTTGTCATAAAGACAACATGCTTTGGGGGTTGTTTGATATTGCTTACTAAGTATTCTTCTCTCGTTACCTATTTCTAGGATTTAACGCGCGCGCGTGTGTGTGTGTGTGTGTTTTGAAGAATGATTAGCCAGTAAAATCACGTGGGTGAGCCATGTTGGTTGATTCAGTACCGCCGTCTTGTGTTATTGGATGGATAGTTCATTTATGCACTAGCAATATTTTGGTAGTCATAATTTCACTATTTTGTATAAAAGCAGATCAGAAATATTGGTATCAATTCCCAATACAATACCATCTTGTGTTACATTACCTGGTCCATAGCAATTGCGACGGTTTACAATGTGCAACAAACAACATCCCTCTCCCAAAAGAAACAGTCATTATGTTGTTAGTTGTGATGGTTTACTATAGCACATTGCATGCGAATTCAAAATTTATTGAATAGATCAGATAATACAGATACACTGAATCAATTTGGTAAATGGCAATAAGATGAATTTCACCAGCAGTAAGATACCCCATGTAGTTTAAATATACAGGATATTAGTCTCATATTACGAGACCTTAAGAAAGTGGCACTTTCTACTGCTAAACGTGGCTTTACCTGGCAACTCACCACGTTTCGCAATACGAGTGTAACTCTTCTTTACCCCTGTACTGTAGAGCGTTCCCGTTTCAAATTATCTCGCCAAGTTTAGCTACACTCGTCGGGATTTGATGCGAATTTTTCATCAAATACTACTATTACTTTGCCACATGAGATAGCAAGACTCATTTCGTCTGTCCTGTATTGCTACAAATCCAAAATCTACTACATTGTATGTTCATAAGGTTTCGGCATCTAACCCTAACCTATTTTTCTAGGCCAAGATTGCAGATTAATATACCCACTTCCAACTCTTGCCTCCATCGATGATTTATTCTTGACTTTGAAGTAAAATCCCATTACCAGAAATCCAATCAATTTAAATAACACAAACTATACGATTTCCATCAGAACATCAATTAAAATCACATTCTATTTAAAGATGTTTTGTACCATATTTAGAGCTAATATCGTAGTTAACTATCAGCCACTGGATTAAACTATATCATTTAATAAAATATTACTGTTCTCTATTTTCGATCTAAAGTAACTAAAATATCCATGGTTATCTGTCAGAACGATTTCATTAACATTCTACAATCATGTGGATGGCAAACAATCAATATGGTGGGTATTTTTAACGAAAGATGTAATGGCACTGTATATTTATACAAAAAACTGTGTCACTGAATGTAAGTGATGGCATAGCGAAATGCAAACAATAAAAATAGCAGCCAAATCATTCTTAACAGGATGAACCTTAACTATTTTGAGTTAGGGGCCCAGCTCACTTCATAAAAAGAAGTTGTAATAGTAATAAATAGCTAAAGTGTGTAAATATTAAGGGACCCAGACTGATTGTTTTAGTAGCCATGGGCTACTGGACACCTGCTATTCATTACCCCTGCTTAAAACGCTCTGAAATTGATAATTTCAAGTTCTAGATTAACACAACGTTTATTTAAAACGCTTATTCTGGGACATAGCTCAGACTCAGTCTTGACCGACCATTTCCAATTATTTATCCTTTTTGTTATTTAGACATGGTTTGGTATGTTTGTTTATAATGATTAAGTCGTTGTTTGCTGTCGTGTTCTTAGATGTTGTTTTTATATTGTTCAATGCTGCAAATATGGGTTTATTTCCTTTTGATACTAGCCATGGTATTATTGTAGTCCAAACAAAGCAACCATGCGAATAAAGTAAAAAAAAAAAATCGAAACAGTTTTAAGGCAATTGAAGAAATAGCTCAAGCAAACCATGCCAAATAAAGTCAATAATTCGAAACAGTGCTATGCCAATTGGAGAAATAGCTCAAGCAAATCATGCCAAATAAAGTTAATAATTCGAAACAGTGCTATGCCAATTGGAGAAATAACTCAAGCAAACCATGCCAAATAAAGTTAATAATTCGAAACAGTGCTATGCCAATTGGAGAAATAACTCAAGCAAACCATGCCAAATAAAGTCAGTAACTCGGAACAGTGCTATGCCAATTGGAGAAATAGCTCAAGCAAACCATGCCAAATAAAGTTAATAATTCGAAACAGTGCTATGCCAATTGGAGAAATAACTCAAGCAAACCATGCCAAATAAAGTCAATAATTCGAAACAGTGCTATGCCAATTGGAGAAATAACTCAAGCAAACCATGCCAAATATAGTCAATAATTCGAAACAGTGCTATGCCAATTGGAGAAATAACTCAAGCAAACCATGCCAAATAAAGTCAGTAACTCGGAACAGTGCTATGCCAATTGGAGAAATAGCTCAAGCAAACCATGCCAAATAAAGTTAATAATTCGAAACAGTGCTATGCCAATTGGAGAAATAGCTCAAGCAAACCATGCCAAATAAAGTTAATAATTCGAAACAGTGCTATGCCAATTGGAGAAATAACTCAAGCAAACCCTGCCAAATAAAGTCAGTAACTCGGAACAGTGTTATGCCAATTGGAGAAATAGCTCAAGCAAACCATGCCAAATAAAGTCAATAACTCGAAACAGTGCTATGCCAATTGGAGAAATAGCTCAAGCAAACCATGCCAAATAAAGTCAATAATTCGAAACAGTGCTATGCCAATTGGAGAAATAGCTCAAGCAAACCATGCCAAATATAGTCAATAACTCGAAACAGTGCTATGCCAATTGGAGAAATAGCTCAAGCAAACCATGCCAAATAAAGTTAATAATTCGAAACAGTGCTATGCCAATTGGAGAAATAGCTCAAGCAAACCATGCCAAATAAAGTTAATAATTCGAAACAGTGCTATGCCAATTGGAGAAATAGCTCAAGCAAATCATGCCAAATAAAGTTAATAATTCGAAACAGTGCTATGCCAATTGGAGAAATAGCTCAAGCAAACCATGCCAAATAAAGTTAATAATTCGAAACAGTGCTATGCCAATTGGAGAAATAACTCAAGCAAACCCTGCCAAATAAAGTCAGTAACTCGGAACAGTGTTATGCCAATTGGAGAAATAGCTCAAGCAATCCATGCCAAATAAAGTTAATAATTCGAAACAGTGCTATGCCAATTGGAGAAATAACTCAAGCAAATCATGCCAAATAAAGTCAATAACTCGAAACAGTGCTATGCCAATTGGAGAAATAGCTCAAGCAAACCATGCCAAATATAGTCAATAACTCGAAACAGTGCTATGCCAATTGGAGAAATAGCTCAAGCAAATCATGCCAAATAAAGTTAATAATTTAATAATTCGAAACAGTGCTGTGCCAATTGGAGAAATAACTCAAGCAAACCATGCCAAATAAAGGTAATAATTCGAAACAGTGCTATGCCAATTGGAGAAATAACTCAAGCAAACCCTGCCAAATAAAGTCAGTAACTCGGAACAGTGTTATGCCAATTGGAGAAATAGCTCAAGCAAACCATGCCAAATAAAGTCAATAACTCGAAACAGTGCTATGCCAATTGGAGAAATAGCTCAAGGAAACCCTGCCAAATAAAGTTAATAACTCGGAACAGTGCTATGCCAATTGGAGAAATAGCTCAAGCAAACCATTCCAAATAAAGTCAATAACTCGAAACAGTGCTATGCCAATTGGAGAAATAACTCAAGCAAACCCTGCCAAATAAAGTCAGTAACTCGGAACAGTGTTATGCCAATTGGAGAAATAACTCAAGCAAACCATGCCAAATAAAGTTAATAACTCGGAACAGTGCAATGCCAATTGGAGAAATAACTCAAGCAAACCATGCCAAATAAAGTTAATAATTCGAAACAGTGCTATGCCAATTGGAGAAATAGCTCAAGCAAACCATGCCAAATAAAGTCAATAACTCGAAACAGTGCTATGCCAATTGGAGAAATAGCTCAAGCAAATCATGCCAAATAAAGTTAATAATTCGAAACAGTGCTATGCCAATTGGAGAAATAGCTCAAGCAAACCATGCCAAATATAGTCAATAATTCGAAACAGTGCTATGCCAATTGGAGAAATAACTCAAGCAAACCCTGCCAAATAAAGTCAGTAACTCGGAACAGTGTTATGCCAATTGGAGAAATAGCTCAAGCAAACCATGCCAAATAAAGTTAATAATTCGAAACAGTGCTATGCCAATTGGAGAAATAGCTCAAGCAAACCATGCCAAATATAGTCAATAATTCGAAACAGTGCTATGCCAATTGGAGAAATAGCTCAAGCAAACCATGCCAAATATAGTCAATAATTCGAAACAGTGCTATGCCAATTGGAGAAATAACTCAAGCAAACCCTGCCAAATAAAGTCAGTAACTCGGAACAGTGTTATGCCAATTGGAGAAATAGCTCAAGCAAACCATGCCAAATAAAGTCAATAACTCGAAACAGTGCTATGCCAATTGGAGAAATAGCTCAAGCAAACCCTGCCAAATAAAGTCAATAATTCGAAACAGTGCTATGCCAATTGGAGAAATAGCTCAAGCAAACCATGCCAAATATAGTCAATAACTCGAAACAGTGCTATGCCAATTGGAGAAATAGCTCAAACAAACCATGCCAAATAAAGTCAATAACTCGAAACAGTGCTATGCCAATTGGAGAAATAGCTCAAGCAAACCATGCCAAATAAAGTCAATAATTCAAAACAGTGCTATGCCAATTGGAGAAATAGCTCAAGCAAACCATGCCAAATATAGTCAATAACTCGAAACAGTGCTATGCCAATTGGAGAAATAGCTCAAGCAAACCATGCCAAATAAAGTCAATAACTCGAAACAGTGCTATGCCAATTAGAGAAATAGCTCAAGCAAACCATGCCTAATAAAGCTAATAATTCGAAACAGTGTTATGCCAATTGGAGAAATAGCTCAAGCAAACCATGCCAAATAAAGTCAATAATTCGAAACAGTGCAATGCCAATTGAAAAAATACCTCGAGCAAACCATGCCAAATAAAGTCAATAACTCGAAACAGTGCAATGCCAATTGAAAAAATACCTCGAGCAAACCATGCCAAATAAAGTCAATAACTCGAAACAGTGCAATTCCAATTGAAGAAATACATCGAGCAAACCATGCCAAATAAAGTTAAAAAACTAAAAAGTGTTATGTCAATGTAAGAAATAACTCAAGCAAACCATGCCAAATAAATACAATAATTCGAAACAGTGCAATGCCAATTGAAAAAATACCTCGAGCAAACCATGCCAAATAAAGTCAATAACTCGAAACATTGCTATGCCAATGGGAGAAATAGCTCAAGCAAAGTGTGACAAGTGTTTTGGTGTAATGTCTCATTCCAATATTAGGCAAGAACAAAAACATTTTGTCTTGGGGGTGTTTTATCTACATTTAATATCTTAATATAAGTGAAAGTAATATTGAACTAAAGATTAATTCTATTTCGATCTAAAATGACACGCTTTTGTCAAGGATTCATTTATTGTGTATCAGCTTGCACTCGGGTCTGTATATCATTTTTTAGTCATTAATATGCATAACGTTGTGACACAATTCTTACGAATTTATACGTGGCCACAGAATATAAAATATACATGTTTACCTAAATAACTAGCAAGTGGATATGACCAAAGCAATAAGCTAAAAAGAAACAGAACAAGCATGAGATAAAGTTGTAAATAATGACCAGTGATTATCATACGCTCATGGACAAAGGGTGTAATTACAAAATAAGAGTTAAGTACTTGTGTAGGGTCCCAACCATTCCGAATATTTCACAATAAGTATTTAATAAAAACATAAGGTGCTTACCCTTTCGGAGCACACAACCTCACTTCCCCGATGGAATTATATGTGTTCCATTTGTCTGTTTCAATTTCAAGTTTTTATTTGCTTTTGGACTATAATTTAGACGGATTTGTATGTTTGTTTTTGACTGGTTAGGAATAAAAACAATCATTATGAAAGAACGGATCAATCACTCTAGCATACTGTCATGTGATACTTTGGAATTTTTATGAAATACATGTAATATAATTCAAAAGTAGCACATGACAATACTATTAGATACTTCTCTTAGTATTTAAAATACTGTATAATTTATCGACCCAAAACATACCGATCCATGTCAAGTTAAATCACAATCGAAAAAGCAAAACTTAGAAAATTGACAATTATGTAAAACCATGAATTTCCACCAGGGCAAAGTATGGTAAGTTTCCCCTGTCTATATATAAGCAGTGACGCATAATACAGATATGTTACGGTTCCACTAAACTACACTTGTAGTACTTTCCTTGATTAACGTCTCATTTCTACAAACGTTCTGTTTATCTTCACACCTGATTACATTCAATTAAGGAAAATAAACTGAACACCGCTGGTTTGTAATAACAAATATTTGAACAACGACAGTTTTTGCTAACATCTTGACATGATTTATGAAGCAAACATAAGGCATGCACAAATATTTGAGATACAATGCACAAATCAGATAATGCGCTAAAATAATTATTTCCAAATGCAGGAACTTTATACAATGGAGCAAGCTGCTTACAAATAAATTGTTGACTCACGCACGGATGTTACAAGTGTAGGCTTATCAAGGCCCTCAAAAGGTTTTATTGCCGTCATCACAATATTTTTGATAAGTGTGATGTCTGTACCCACATTTATCCTGGATATATTTTACGTCCCATAACTCCGTGTTCTTTTAAATCTACACGTGGCTGGTATAGCTAACTATACGTGCGGTGCTTACCATTCCAGTTTCACTTTCCTGTTGGAAGTTCAAGTGTTTAACTTAAGTTGCCAGCTTTTTACTTTGCTTTTGCGATTGTGACAGGAAGGCCTTGTTTGCTGTGAAAGACAAATAAAATCAAATTGCAATTAATGTTACTTTTCTCTTGAATCTGCCACAATAATGACTGTTTAGAAATAAATTTAATATGGTCCTATTGATATCAATTAAACCATAAATATTCTGTATTGGATAGAAATAAGAAACACAATAACATTCAACCACCTAGGCTATTTTCATTAAATTATCCTTCATCAGAAGAATGTATGGACCTACGGTGGCTGAATGTGGCCATGCAGAAAAAATTGTTTCCACGTGCGCATGTAAAGACTTCCACGCTCGCGCGTAAAAGCTGTACGTGCGTACGTGAAAATTTGTTTCCTGCATGGCCTCATTCAGCCACCGTACGGACCTCTGCCTTCATAAAAAATATTGTATTTGTTTCTGCGATGGTTTGCAAATGAAACAAAGCATATTATTCACTTCCCCTAAAACGAGTACAAGTATTGTTCAGAATGGATTTGACTATATAGTGCTTTAATTATCTGTCAATAACATTTGTATAATATTATCACAGAATTAGTTAAGGATAAATAGAGGGATTAATTACATCATCATTATTTATGACATCCAAACTGGCTTCTAAAACACACAGATCAATAACCAACTAGCTAGTCCTTGATTTAATTCTAACTAGTATATTACCATCAATCAAACATCTCGAAATAGATCACTGCGGTAGCTTAGTTGGTAGAGTGCTCGCTTCCGTAAGTGGGAGGTCGTGAGTTCGACCCCCGACCGGGTCTGACCCAAGACTTGAAAGCGGGTAGTGACTGTTCTTTCGCCAAGCACTCGGTATTACAAAATAAAAGTCGCGGTTCTTTCGGATGGGAACTTTAAATAAACGAGGTCCCGTGTTACGGTGGGCTGGCGACGTCTCGATATAAGTGGAATATTTTTGACTGAGACGTTAAACACCATTACTCAACTCAACTTTAAATGGTATAGAGAGATGAAGTTTACTATCATCTATTTGATCAAAAGAAAAACTATCTAAACTAGAAAAACTGTGAGCCACAAACTCACAAAAATACCCCCGCTCCCAAAAATCCCTCGGATCAAATTTTTAAATAGAAGGTGCACATCTACATTATATCACAAAGATTGTGTGAAAGTTTCATGAAAATCCATTGAAGGGTTTAGGAGGAGTTGCGGATAAGAGATAGGTACCCTAAGGTGTAACGAAAGGACGGACACACGGACGGACTATATCACTATATACCCCCACTTTTTAAGCGGAGGGTATAAATACTTAACGACAAAGTAGAAATAAATCGTGTAATGCTAAAACTCCCTGCTTTGTACGGGCACGCAATAAAACTCTAAAAGTGGTATTAATTGATTTTTATGTCGATTGGTTATTTGCTACCATACAATCATTATTGAGACATTGATTAGACATCAGGCTGACTGGAAAGATAATTCCACAAGCCTTATCAGCATGTGAATGAGCATGTAAAAGGGTTTTTTACGTTCAAGTGGAAATTGTTTGATTTAAATCGAGACATCACCAGCAATACGTTGCAATGTGTTTATGATAATTAACAATGATAGGAGATTTTTTTCAAATGACAAGGTCTTCACCCTAACACTCAGATGAGAGAGAGAGAGAGAGAGAGAGAGAGAGAGAGAGCAACTTTTGCTTTACAGTCGTGATAGAAAGATGTCACAAGCTTTATAAATATAAACACACAAGTTTGAGATTTGATGAAGATATAAATTAATCTTTCGTTTTCATATTGAAATCTTTGTATAGAATAGCTTAAAAATTGCAGTGATAACCAACGAACAAACACAACCCATAAACTTGTAACCTTGAGTTAAATTTTTGCACTTGTTTTCATAATGTCATACGAAATTTGCTGCGCAGATTTAATTGTAGTCTTAAGTTTACCTGCTGACTTCAAAGAACTATAGAACCTTATTACTCGGCGTTTTCAACCTATCATTGATATAAACACTACCTGAGAAAGCCAGGTAAAAATATTAATTTCATATCATGTCTAATAAAGGTATATCAAGATATCAGTGACATTGATTTAGTTCATAGTGAAGACATGATATTGTGTATTAGCTTTCAGCTTTGTCTTTTATCATAAACAAGATGCGTATATAAATACAGGTCTGATTTACCTGTGTGATACAACAATGATAAACATATACATGCTTATGTGGCAGATTTTCGTACATAGGTAAAGGTAAGTTATATTTCATATTCAATTTGTTACACATGTTTTATATTTATGTATAGACATAGCAGGAATGAAAAATGGCGAATTTAATAGTTAATTTTATTATTCAATACGTTCCAAAAATTGTCGTAAATCATTTTTTGAATGTATTGAATGATACGATTCAAAAATGGTATATGGCATTGGCATATTTATGTTTAAAATGATATTAGACCAGGAACTTATTCAGTCTTGGTATCTGCCTCCCTGAGCAGTATTTGGTACCTCTGCGTGGAATCGATGTCGAATACAAATTTGTCTCGATTAATGTTCCCCTATTTGTAAAGATCAAAAGCTTTTTTTTTAAGCCGGAATGGCAGATTGCGGTTTGGTAAAATAATGTTTGACTTTAGGGATATGGAACCCGAAAATAAACCATAATATCAAGTTCTATATGGAATAAATCCTCATAAGACCTTCAGTATACTGAGGTCATCTTTACTTGAAGGTGTGTCAACCATTTTTAAAAAGCTTTTTGCTTAATTAGTAATATTCCACGTATATTAATATAAAAACTTATAATACAGTTCTTTTCAACGTCACATGGAAACAATTACAATTAATTTTGAAGATAATGACAATAACTTACATCCGGGCATAACTAACTTATGAGATACCAAATGTTTGTTACGCAGCGTAGACCAGGTAAAGCTCTCCATGTGTAAAATTGTTTACACAATATAAAACTGTTCAACATATGAAACTAATTTCACAGAATAGTATTCAAAATTCATGCAATAGCTCTGCAACCGATCATATTTTGTCTTAAAAGTGTACATTCCAACTTTACTAGCCCCATTGTGTTGTAAATAACTTAGTTTTATACATAGCGTTTAGCATACTCTCTGCCTTGAAATAATAAACGGAAATGCTTAGATTAGCTTCACTGAGATATCTATTTCTACTTTCCATGTTTCTTTCACACAATTGTGACTACACTAGTGGCGGTTGTAGCTAGCTAAACAGGAGGTACCCTTCCGTAGCACCCGGCCTCACTTTCCTGATGGAAGTTTACGTGTCTAACTTGTTTAAAAGTTTTTACTTTGCTTCTGGATTGTGATTCGGACATGGATTAGTATGTTTGTTTTTGTTTACTTAACCCGCTGTTCTAATTAGGATGGATGCTAGGGATATGCAGGTTGTTTATGTAAATTAGTGTATAACAATTAGTTGTGATCTATAAGATGAACATCTACAATCAAATTGTTTTTGATATGTTATTTGGTTTAGACAGCCAGCTATGCTTCTGTCGTATGAAGCGCAAATTTTCAGAATATTTATTTGCGTGACTGACATATTCATAGTTTGAAACTTTTCCATTGTGAATGAAACTTTTTTCCTCATTGCGTTCAACTTTAGGAAAATTTTCGATGATTATCTACTAATGGTGTGAGATATCCATCTTGAGTAATACCCACACATTTTAAAGAAATTAGCTTTTAACTTGAAAGAAATTATTACTCTAAATGCATCTTTTACAAAACAGACACAGTGATAAGCTTAATATTCCACCATTCATATTATAGCTGTGTTGAAATAATTAATTTGTGCTATGATATGTTGTCTTCGTAATTGTTGGAATACAATACATTTATTTGCATTTCAAGTTGATGGAAAGTGAATCATATTTATTTAATGAAATTAATAAATTCCATTATTGTAATTTGTTTTTAAATGATTTATTAAGTCATGTTTTTAATATCAACAATTAATAAATGATTTATGCTCGTATTAAAATTATTTTCTCTGATTTCATTAAACAAATAAGTTTCGAACAACGATTTTTTGAAATGGTAGATAATTTTGATGCTTTAGGTGTCTGACTGCAATGTCCGTAATTGATTGCTTGTTTAGTTTTAAGGTATAAACCAAGCGAAAACATACTGATCTACGTCCAAATCGCAATCATAAAAGCAAAGAAAAAACGCCAAAACTTCCACCAGAGAATTGAGACCTGGTGCTCCGAAAGGGAATAAACACACCCTGTTAAACCAGCCTTAACTACACGCGCCACGTGTATATTCAAAATTGAGAATAAAAGAAACATGGAATTATGGGACATCAAATATATCAAGGATAACCTTAAATAAAGAGACATTTCCAAAAGCAAATATAGCGAATTAGTGACGAAAGCAGCAAGGTCAGAAAGTAGGCCAAGTCTTTATAAAAGAGAAGTAAGAATCCCAGAAATCACACAAAAAGTATGTTTACAAACTTAAAGCCACTCTATTAAATAGTGTTCGTTAAAATAGCAATGTTTTTTTATACTAAGAAGATTTATTTTGACAAGAACCATTCAAATAATTATGAATAATGTACGAAAAAAGGTTTCCCCAGCTTTATCGCTATAAAATATATTCAATTAACTTTTAACCACATTCCTTAGGTTAAATTTAAAAAGCTTGAATGTAATTGCAAGTGTTGTGCTTAGTCTGAAAGTATGCACCCGATGAGCATAATTAGAAAATTCTTAACTTATTATCGTCTCTTCGTGAGGATAATCGGGCTATTCACAAGTTCTCTCCATTTTCCTCTATCTGTTGCTACTTTTGTTGCCTCAGTCTATGAGTTGTAACCTAGTTCCTTACGTTCTCTTTTAATGGTCCTTCTCCAAGTCTCTTTTGGGTCTTCCTCTTTTCCTCTTCCCTTCTGGTGTCCAGGTAAGTGCCAGATTTGCGTATCTGTTTCCCATTCTTAAAACGTGGTCCAGACATTTCCATCATCTTCTTCTTTTCATTGTGGCGCTGATCTTTTTTTGCCCCAGCTCTTGCTCTTGTTTCTTCATTTGATACTTTCTGTGGCCAGTAGATTTTTAAAATTCTTCTTAGACATTTGTGGAGGAAGGTGTCTATCATTGCGTCTTCGGTTTTTTGTCATTTTCCATGTTTCGCTGCCATACAGGAGGACTGAGAGTACATTTGAGTTTAGCAGGCGGAATTTTGTTCTTTTTCAGATCTGGCTTTTGTTCCAAATAGGAGCTAGTTTGCTGAATGTTAATCGGGCGAGACAGAGTCGTCTTCTAATATCTTCATTTGTCCCTCCTGTGTTGGTTAGTATTGCTCCTAGGTATGTAAAGGTTTTGACATCTTCAATTACTTTCTGAATGGTTGAGCATTGTTTGCATTGAATCTCATCACCTTGGTCTTTGACGCATTGATTTTGAGGCCGGTGGAGTGGGCGTTGTTGCTTACATCACTGAATTTTCTCTGAAGCTGTTCTTTTATGCTTGAATACCAATGCGGTAGCTCAGTTGGTAGAGTGCTCGCTCCGTAAGTGGGAGGGCGTGGGTTCGAACCGCGGCCGGGTCTGACCTAAGACTTAAAAAGTGGGTAGTGACTGTTCTTTCGCCAAGCACTCGGCATTACGAAATGAAAGTCACGGTTCTTTCGGATGGGAACCTAAAATAAACGAGGTCCCGTGTCTTGGAAGGCTTGGCATGATAAAGAACCCTGCTGTATAATGCCATCAGCGCAATGCACAGGCAAGATTTCTGCACCTTCGCCTATAGCTGGCGACGTCTCGATATAAGTGAAATATTCGTGACTGGGACGTTGAACACCATTACTCAACTCTCAACTCAACTCTTTTGTGCTTGAGATTAACGCAATGTCATCGTCATAATCTCTATCATCCAGTTTGGAGGTAAAGTTCCATCTTATTCCTGTAATATTTGTGGCAGTTGATTTTCTTATGACCCAGTCGATAACCATGAGAAACAGGAAACCGGACATGTTGCAACCTTGCTTAACTCCGGATCTGATTTTAAACCAGTCTGATGTTCCGCTTGATGTTATTACAGCACATGCGTTGTTGCTGTACATGCATTTTACTATTTGGATTATCTTGTCTGGGATTCCATATTGTTTCATGATTTTCCATAGTGTGTCTTGGTGAACACTGTCGAATGTTTTTCAAAGTCATTGAAAGAGATGTAAAGGATGGAGTTCTATTCTACAGTTTGCTCAAAGATGTTCCTGAGTATAAAAATTTGTTCCGTTGTGCCTCGTCCCTCTCTGAATCCTGCCTGTTTTCCCTAAGGTGTTTGTCGACTTGTTGTGTTATACGCTTGATGATTATTTTACCAAGGAATTTTGACGTTGTTGGTATCAGTGTAATGCCTCTCTAGTTTCCACAGCAAGTGAGGTCTCCTTTCTTTGGCAGTTTGACTATTAACCCTTTTTCAGTCGCTTTGGATCTTTTCCTCGCTCCATACCTTTTTCAGTAATTTGTGAGTTTCCTTAGCAGATGTTTCCAGGTCAATCCGTAGTAGTTCACTGGTGATGTTGTCATTGCCTGGTGCTTTCCAATTTTTTAGTTCTTTTATTGCGGCCCTGATTTCATCTAATGTGGAGGTTCTACATTGATAGGAAGTGAATTGATATCTTCTAACGCTATGTCTGCAGGTTATGGTGGTTCAGGCCTGTTCAGTACTTCATTAAAATGTTCTTGCCATCTGGATTTTATTTCGTTTTCTTTTGTAAGAAGTGTTCCGCTTTTGTCTTTGATGTGTTCTATTTGGGTTGATTTGTCTTTGCACAAGGTTTTTGTGATGTCATAGATGGCCTTCATGTTTCCTTTACTGGCTGCTATTTCTGCAGTAGCAATGTCTTCAAACCATTGTTTCTTGTCTTTCTTCATGCTCTTTTTCACCTCTTTATCTTTGTTTCTATATTGTTGTCTTAATCTTTCTTTTAGCCGTTCTGATATTGTTTCATTAATCTTATTTTTAGGCTTGTTCTTTCATCAACCAGTTTCCAACTGTTTGCGCTTGTCCATTCTTTGCTGGACTTTTTCTTTTTCCAATGATGGTTTGTGCAGTTTCATTGTAAATGTTTTTAAATTGTGTACACTGATCTTCCAAGTCTTCGTCTTCGTTGTCTGTTAGGGCACTGAATCTATTTCTCAATTCTAAGGAGAATTTTTCTTTTATGTTTGGTACTTTCAACTTGCATGACTCGTACCTTTTTGATGTGTAGCTTTTCCTTGCACCTTATGCAGCTTTAGCCTAAGTTTGGTTACAAGTAGGTTGTGGTCGCAAATCCGCCCTTTGAAAATAATCCCATCGACAACTCTTCAAAATTTTAAAATATCAACGGTTTTATATTCAATGCAAATAGGAAACCACTCTGACAATAAAATATTTTGAATAATACCAAATAAAACATATAATTTGAAAAATAAAATAAGAAATCCTTTGTTTTGATGACGTCATACACAATAATCGGATACGTCATCCTAATTGTTCAATTGTCGCGTGAGGCAGTACCAGACAAACTGGACAAGACAGAAAAAACTAGCACTGGTTTGCACGTGAGATTTTTCTGTCCGAGGTAAGAGAAAAACTTTTCTCCATTATCATTTCGGTCACATGGTATACTATACTTTCCTACTGTTTTTTTTCTCCTTCGTGATTTTTTCCTATCTTTGCATTCAGATCGCCTATAATCAGAACCGTGTCATGTTTTGGTGTTTTATCTACTACTGTTTGTAATTATTCGTAAAATGTGTCCTTTTCCACTTCTACTTCATCATTAGTTGGCGCATATACTTGGATTAAAGTTGTTTTGATGTATTTTGACCAGAATCTTGCTGTTATAATTCTGTCACTGATAGGTGCCCATTCAAATAATAATTTCGATGTTTCCTTTGTCATAGCAATTGCAACTCCATTACTGTGGTGGTTGTCTGACCTTCCGGAGTAAATGATGGTTTCTCCGGTGCGTGTGTTTATTTTTCCAGACTATGTCCATCTACGTTCACTAATCCCTAATATATCTAGGTGGTATCTCCTCATTTCCTTCATGACCTGTGCAGTCTTGCCAATAGCATATATGGTTCGTACGTTCCATGTACCAATTCTCCTGGTGAACTTAGGGTTTACCAATGTATCCTTCAGCATGTGAACTTCCATTGGGCTTTCATTCTCATGCGTCATTGTAACAGTGTCGTCTGGTTAGTACGAAGTTTGTTGGATGCTTGGCTTTCCCCTTCTTGTATTATTTAACTTGTATCTGGTTTTCGTAATCAAGTCCTTTTTTCCGAGGTGAGGTATTTAGCCTTACGCTCAACCTAGTACCTCTAGGTTTATGTTTTCTGTTAGGGTTTTCCTTCCCATAGACGATTGCAATACCATTGCTGACGAACTCCATCTGTCCGGATTTTCTTTCTGGGTTGTCTCCCATAGTCTTTGACCTACCTTGGTCATCCACAAGGCAATGGAACCAATTATCCCATGATTTTGGGCAAGGTTGGTGAGAGCCAGGGCGAGTCCACAAGCCGGTGGGCCTGCACTCTGCACCTCTAGGGTCCTTGCTACTCCGAAATACCCTTCAAATTCGCCTTAAGCACTAGACTCAAGATACCGTGTGTTGCCAACATGTTATGTACTGGCAGAGCTAGATTTCCGCTTTCGCTACTTTCCCTTTCGCCTACAAGTAGGCTAGCCAGCGACAGTAAAGATCTACAGGCGTTCGATCTACACCGCACTAGACGCATATCACTACCCTGTGGTAAACCACCAACACACCAAAATTCTTAACAGCTCCACATAATGTTGTAAAGAAAAACTCCAAACTACAGTCACCTGCTCTGACAAACAACTTGCTTTAAGGATCATTTAAATAGGCCCCTACGCCAATGACTGATCTTTTCTCCATTGATTGGTAAACTTTATTTTAAATGTTTAGTCTTCACTGCAAAAACTGTTTTGCCGCGGAGGTCCTAAATTGCCAATTATAAATCATATTATATATACAAATTTCAAATATTTTTCTATAACAAAGTAACATATCTAGTGGCATAGTTATATATATATATATATTATATATATTATATATATATATATATATATATATATATATATATATATTACAACATGAACATGCTCTACTTGTTAAATCCTATTCATATATCAATGTTAATATTTACATAGACCCTGTATTCATGTTATTGTGTCTTGGCACTGGTTGTAAAATACGTGGGATGCTAAAGATAGAACTTTACGAAACATATCTGATAATACGTCAAAAAACAACAACTGATTGTCCATGTAAGGAAATTACTGTTACCAATACACTGGCCAATAAGACTAAATTACCATTTACCCGCGGCTGTCGGAAATAGTTCTAATGATCTACGTGAAACAAATAGAACACGTCGAAGGTCATCCACAGCTTTATATATGATTTAAAAATGATGCGAGGAAACATCTGGATTTATCATTAATAACAATCAATGTGCGAAACTATCGATTGTAAAATAATTATCTGTCGCATTTAGAATAATAATGTTAGATAGAAACAGATATAATGAAAATTAGAGAAGAATATATTCTCTTACTGCGTCATAATTACTGTAGTGATTATTCAACATAAAAACAAACATTACAAATTAACATCTATTTCAGTAGAACAGTATTAGAACATGGCGCAAAACAATACAATTAGGTATAATTACATATGATACCAGTTTTAATTAACAGCACTAGACGGCTGTTTTGGAATACAATTCTTCATCAGTAGTGCTAAGACCAAAATTATAAATCCCAAATTGTTTTCAAGATGTTGAAAAGATATCCAAAAAGGACCATAATATATTAAATGCTACCTAAATAAAAATGTTGTTTTAGAAAAAGTTTAGGGAACGAAGAACTTCAAAAAGCTTACCATCTTTTGGCTTTTGTTGGAGATGTTCATCAAGACGATAGCTTTGAAACCTTCAATGCACTGAGGTACATTCGCGCTCCCTACTAATCTTTCAGGGTAGCCAACAGTTTAATAAAAAATTGAAACTAGAAACTAAAGCTAATTAAAAACTTCTTTTCACAATAATAATAATAACTAGAGATTGTAACTGGGATACCAGTTACGTATGATTCCCCACCATCCATAAATAGTTTATGGCATATATCTGGTGAAAAGACCCAATTGGTGTAAAATTTTGTTGCCAATTTCATTACTGTGTCGCCAAAAAGGATACTTTTTGACACATACAACATTTGACGTAATACACTAGTCGAGTCGGGTACCTGCATGTGCAGGTAGTCTTACATCAAAGTTACGGCCCTTCATATATGAATTACAAGATTGAATAAAACAATAAATGAACAAGAGATGTTGTTGTTTAGTTATTAATCAACAGGTAAATTTTGTGATTTTCGCGTCACATGCGTTTTTAATGTTGTGTATATATTGCCTTGATGTACGGTTACATTCTAAAGGCAGTTGTGTTTGAAGTACATTTGTACAGCGCCGACCTGGTAAACTAAAAAAAATCCTACCTTGATTACTTTTTTAAATTTCTTTGAAAGTTAAAGTAGATTTAAATTAAAGTTTTCGGTTGAGAAAAATCGTACATTGGAAGGCCTTCTCGGCATAGGAAGTGACGTTTTCAATGAATTTCATTAAATAAGAAAACTCGTATAACCCCTCTCAGGCCTCTGATTCGGCGTCGCCGCGTGTTACAATGAATGAACACGTATTGGAGGGTTTGCGCTGGGCATCGCCAACGTCGCCAATTGCGATTTTTTTCTTTAACTGGCGACAAAAAAAACGGCGCTTTGCGATTTTTCTGGCCACAAGTTTTCAAAGTTCACCGGTATCTTGGTCACCAGTAATTAACAGGTGATAACACATTGATGCCAGTGACGGATCGGTTAGTGTCACTGAATAAACACAGTAATTAACGACTGGTCTTAAAGATTGAGTTGATTAAGATCCTTGTCTTAGGTGTGAATGTAAGACTTTCTAATTATGGGCAGGTAGATCCAGGTAATATAGGACCGTGTCGACATTGCATGAGGATATACCTAGGTGCCCTCCCGATGTCGTCAGACAGTATAAACACCGATGAACTCGGAATTATTGTAAAATCCAAAATAAAATATAATAAAAGTTACCCTTTGTGATGTTTATTTAATATTTTTTTAAAAAGTATATTGATTAATAATCGTGATTCAATGCGCAATACACGTCGTATTTTAATTTCGCGACTTATATCGGTTATTCCTATATGTTTGAGGTTCATGTTAATAACGATATATCTACTCAGTCAAAATATATGAATTTTTGTATTTGGCAATGTTCATGGAAATGGTACATTAAATTGAAATGTTTACAACAAAATAATTATCCTATAATATACAAAATGGTAGTTATAATAAATTCATTTTATTTACAATTTTTGCCTTAATTTTACGAGTATGATTTCGGGAAAAATAAATATTGGTGCCTCATAGATCGTGATCACGACTAAGAGAACAAATAGTTTTTAAAAAATGTTCTAAATTTCATTTCAAATTTTAATATAATTCTTATCTTATGCATCACCATAGCGTCAATTTTCTAATATATTTCAACACACTATATAATGTCCGGTTAAAGGGTAAAAACGACATACCGGTCATTAGGAAAGTGTCAGTCAGTAAAAGGAGAAATTTCATTGGTGAAAAAATGGGCAGTCTTCTACTTCCACAGTCAGTGATTAACAGAATACCCCGAAGCCATTTCGACAGGCTTAACCTTCTTCGATCTATCAAGGCAAATTGTATACACCATTCAGCTCATTGTGTAAGGTTTTAATAACAGGCGTGTGACGTGACAAGCTGTGGTTTTAAAAATCGCGAAGTTTTTGATGGTCACTAATCGGATTAACTCATAGGTGAAAGCATTTGCTTGGTATGATTAAAGTGTCGTAACCAGCTTATGTCCATTCAGACTTAGTTTCCCCGGGTATTTAACTCGTATTCAATTAAGCAATGTAAACCCACCCACCCACCTTCAAGATAACGAAAATGAACACGTCTTGATTATCTACACAGGCAACAGATTATTGGTACCAAATTTCATCTAAATCCATCAAGCCGTTTTCGAGATATGCATCAGCATATGGTCCTGGCGGAATAATAATAATAATAATAATAAAAATAATAATAAAAATAAAAATAATAATAAAAAGAAGAAACAGAACGAAAACAATATGATTCCCCACCTTCGGTGGTGGGGAATCATAATAATAATAATAATAATAACTAGAGATTGTAACTGGGATACCAGTTACGTATGATTCCCCACCATCCATAAATAATTTATGGCATATATCTGGTGAAAAGACACTAGCAGGGTTAGCACTGGGTTGTAAAAGTCTGTCGCCAAGGAAATCGTCAGTTGTAAAATTTGGTTGCCAATTTCATTACTGTGTCGCCAAAAAGGGTAAATCTTGTGATTTTCACGTCACATGCGTTTTTAATGTTGTGTATATATTGCCTTGATGAACAATTACATTTTAAAGGCAGTTGTGTATAAAGTACATTTGTACCGCGCCGACCTGGTAAACTAAAAAAATCATACCTTGATTGCTTTTTAAAATTTCTTTGAAAGTTAAAGTAGATTTGAATTAAAGTTTTCGGTTGAGAAAAATCGTACATTGGAAGGCCTTCTCGGCATAGGAAGTGACGTTTTCAATGAATTTTATTGAATAAGAAAACTCGTAGAACCCCTCTCAGGCCTCTGATTTGGCGTCGCCGCGTGTTACAATGAATGAACACGCGCTGGGCATCGCTAACTGCGATTTTTTTTCTTTAACTTGCGACAAAACATGGCGCTTTGCGATTTTCTGGCCACAAGTTTTCAAAGTTCACCGGCATCTTGGTCACCAGTAATTAACAGGTGATAACACATTGAAGCCAGTGACGGATTGGCGAGTGTCACTGAATAAACACAGTAATTAACGACTGAGTTGATTAAGATCGTTGTCTTAGGTGCGAATGTAAGACCTTCTAATAGAAGGGCAGGTAGATCCAAGTAATATTGGAGCATGTTGACACTGCCTGAGGATATACCCAGGTGCCCTCCCGATGTCGTCAGACAGTATAAACACCGATGGACTCGGAATTATTGTAAAATCCAAAATAAAATATAATAAAAGTTACCCTTTGTGATGTTTATTTAATATTTTTTCTAAAAAGTTTATTGATTAATAATCGTGATTCAATGCGCAATACACATCATAGGAGGCAATCTGTTTGTATTTTAATTACGCGACTTATATCGGTTATTCCTATATGTTTGAGGTTCATGATAATAACGATACATCTACTCAGTCAAAACAGTAAAAGACGGACATTTTTATATGAAGCATGTATGTTAACTCTGTGTATAGTGTGTTGAAATAGATCGACACTGTATATATAATCCGATTTAAAAGACCCCCTCTATTGAAAAAAAACGTACTTTTCAACACGTAACACGTTGAGGTACATATTAGTTTAGGTGTATTATACGGACTAAATCTCATATTGTTATTTCCAGCATCTAAAAGACTCAGATCTTCATTGCTCTATAGATTATTTAGGTGTTTTTGATGCAAAAGAAATAAAGTCGACTCTCGTTAATTCGAAATCGGTTGAATCGAAATTTCGCTTAAATCGAAATGATACAAATTGTCCCATCAGATCGCTATGTATTTCTATGTAAATTTGTTAGTTAATTCGATATGCCGAATTTGAAGCGAATTTTCAGTCCAAATTACGAAATATTACGAAAATTCCCATGTTTAAATCGATATCGAAGTGAACTTTCAGTCCAAATTACGAAAATTCCAATGTTTAAATCGAATAAAAAAGACACAAAAATATTTTATCTTAAACTTGAACAATACCTGAAATAATTGTCCATCTCTTATTTGAAAAGACTTTTAGTGTTAATAGTAACAGAGTGGCGGCTTACTCGGAAGATTCATTTCCGACTAAAACTACAATTTTTTGTACTCGACATACCGGTCATTAGGAAAGTGTCAGTCAGTAAAAGGAGACATTTCATTGGTGTAAACTTAAAAAAGTGGGCAGTCTTCTACTTCCACAGTCAGTGATTAACAGAAAACCCCCAAGCCATTTGATCTATCAAGGCAAATTGTATACACCATTCATCTCATTGTGTAAGGTTTTAAGTACAGGCGTGTGACGTGACAAGCTGTGGTTTTAAAAATCGCCAAGTTTTTAACGGTCACTAATCGGATTAACTCATAGGTGATAGCATTGACTTGGTATAATTAAGGTGTCGTAACCAGCTTATGTCCATTCAGAATTTGTTTCCCCGGGTATTTAACTACGTATTTATTTACCCCACCCCCACCTTCAAGATAACGAAAATGAACGCGTCTTGATTATCTACACAGACAACAGATTATTGGTACCAAAATTTCATCTAAATCCATCAAGTCGTTCCCGAGATATGCTGCAGCATATGGTCCTGACGGAATAATAATAATAATAATAAAAATAAAAATAAAAATAAAAATAATAATAATAGTAAGAAGAAACAGAACGAAAACAATATGATTCCCCACCTTCGGTGGTGGGGAATCATAATAACAGAAGAAGCAACAAAACACCAAACAACATCACAAATAACACCTGCTTACTTATGATTGACATGCCTGTGTCACATAGACTTTCAAATGCTTGGTAATTTGCTGGAATACAGGAAATTGGTATGGATTCATCAACATAACATAGTACTCGCTGATCGCTATTCGATCATCATCAAAAGTAAACAAAAGTATACTGGGGAAAACATCAGTCATATCACTATATAGACGTTCAGTCGGATTTGAGAAATGTAATGTCAACCGAGCTATTTGATATATATCATCAGTTCATGCAGGATTGTCCTGTCAGCTTCTTAGTGGCCACAACGTGTTTTAGAACAGGTGTCAGTATTGTGAATTCGACAGTAAAGTTTATTTACAGTCAAACATGTCTGTAACATTAGGTTCGTATTCTGTTAGCCTTTGAAATAAAAGTTTAAAAACTCATTAAACAGGAATGACATTTTAATATGCAGGTGTCGGTTATAGATATATTTTAAGACAGGTTCGACTGTGTCATGTCCTACTTTTGAATTTTTATGAAATAATACATTCAAAAGTAGCACATGATAACTGTATACAATATAGAAAGGCATAACGTCTGTATTGGTTGCCTATATTGATTATAAAAAGGAAGGTTGTCGTGATCAGTAATACACGCCTAATTAAGGTAGATATATACGACGGAAATCTCCAGATTTATATATGTTAGGATCATATAGCCCTTACTGTGTAATAGTAATCATCAGGTGGATTATATCCATTATTCATCATCATTGAGGCTAGACGATCAATTTTATACTGAATCTCAAATTTATGAGAGTGATAAACTCGACTGGTAATTTGCCGAACGTAATTTTCTTTTGTCTTAGGATTAGAAACATTTTATCAAATGGTTGTGTTAATCTTTTTAAATGGGGAAATAACCAGTTAATATCTTTTTGGATGAAATGTATTTCAGTAGTATCTGACTAAATGACAAGATACACATCACTTAATAATTGTTCATGCACCACGCGTGGTTCCAACATGAGTAATAAGAAGCCGAGACTGGTTGCTCTAACACAGAAACGTGACATCTATGTTGGAGCGGGTTAGCTGTATATTAAAATGTCATTTTTGCTTTTTTGTTTTTTTATTTACTTTTATATAAGATGGAGTTGAATATCTTAATGGTTTATAATTTTGTCTAACAAGAACATTCGCTCTGAAAATGACGTATTGTTTGCGGAAAGGAAACAGCTATTCTCATTATCAATTCCACAATAAAAGAAATGTACGTACAGAAATGTGCAAAATGTTTTCGGTCACTTTGTAAAACCATTCTTTATTTAAGGGTAATATAAGTAGGGAAATTCAAGTGAAAACCATTTGGTTGAAAGGAATGAAAGAGGGGTATAATTATGAAATTACCTACACAAGTGTAAAGATTTACAAATAAAAATAAAATAGGAATTGATCATTTAAGAGTTTATTAAATATTTGTTGCATTTTTGAAAGAATATTGGGCAAAAATACACGTGTTAGGGAAAACAGCTTACACCTTGTATAACGAATTAATTTTAAAAAAAATGAAAAGATATTAAGATGGTCAACGTTATAGAGCAGTGCAAAGGGGCCAGAGTTTGTTACAGAAATACGAGGTTTTTTGAAAATTCGACAATTTACGGTTGAGGTTATCTACGATTTATTTTCCTTTTAAAAATGCGTGTACCAGGCGTGATAGTTCATATTCTAAGGCTATCTACGATCCAAGGAAGGATTATATCCCTCTTTCACGCATTTCAACCAAACGGTTTTCACTTGAATTTCCCTACTTGCATTATCTTTAATATAAAACCATATATTTGTAAAAAAAGAAATCCATGACGTTTGTTTCTTCATCAATTTTTTTCTAAAACTTCCAGTGATAAATATAGAGTTAGTTGTAGAGTTTCATTCAATAATTTTCAAAATATTGTCTGTCTTTCAACATCCACGAAAATTTAAGGTGAACAGCATAGTAAATGTTAACTACCATGTGAAGCATGATTATATAGTACATTTGGCCACCAAGACATTTTGACTTTTCAGCTGTTAGTGGAATAACTAATATTAAAATTGTCAAATTCCTTATCAAAATAATTGATCCCAGGGGATAAAACGAAGGATATATTAGATGCTTGTTACATACTTTGATGCGAAATTTTAAAATTGTAGGTTTAACGGTAATGTTTTAGTTGTATGAAATTGGTTCTTGCTGCAATCATATGTTTTGGAAGATATTTTTATGTTTATCTACATAAAACGCTATGATATTGTATGTTCTTTAAGGTTATATCAATGTCATTTGTAAGAGATATTTGCAGAAGCTTTTACGATGGTTTGATTTGAAGTATGCATGAATTCAATTGCACTATGTTTTTGTATTATTTTATGGGATAGACAGACAAAGTCAAACTGAATGAAGTTATTGTATTGTGTACAGTAAGGACAAGTTCCGTCAACTACAGATAGCTTCTTCTGAAAGATACATGTATTATAAATTACATAATATACTGTGTTAATTTTACAGCAATAGACGGCCGTTTCGGAATTCAATTCCTCATCAGTAGTGCTTAGACTAAAATTGTGAAACCAAAAACACATCCGTCTATGTTCATTAAAAAAGAAGTAAGTTGATAAACAACTTCCATAGATAATGCACCTCTTTTTGAATGAATCCTCAAAAGTATTTGATTAACTTTATGTCTTAATTTTTTTTTATTAAAAACGTTATTTGTCCTTTGCCCTCCTTAAACTTCTGAAATATATTGCATGTCATAGGGACACATTAAAACACAAACATACCGGTCAATGATCAAATTACTATCTAAAAGACGAAGCGAATCTTTGATACCTGCCAATTAGGTTAAACGCGTTAACTTCTACTACGGAAGTGAGGCCAGGTGCTCCGGAACATAATTCTATATGTTTCTTTGGAGTTCTTTTTAATATCTTTTTGCAATTTTGCAAAGTTCGGTGTTTACAAATGTCGATAGTATATATTGATTATTCTGTTATTTTCTTTAACGGATCTTAAGATTGAGATCACAAATGCACAGAAATATATTGTTGAGTAATTTCAGAAAGATTATCATGGTTTTATATAATACGGAAAAAGTCATTATTATTTTTCACTGTTTAGGAATGCACTTAACGATATTACTAAAACCACCAAAAACGATAAAATTGGCTGTCTTATGTTAATGCATTGCACAACCATTTTTTAAAAATAAAAATAACATGATGCCATTACATTTCCTCCATCTCATAGACCTGTTGACAAACTTTTAAACATTTTTGGAGACAGAAGACCTATGGTCTTGATTTACGTGTTAGTTGCAGCTAGCTAAACATGAAGTGCTTACCCTTCTGAGCACCCGGCCTCACAGGTGAAAGACTACGTGTTTAATAACAATAATTGCCAGTTTTCAAAGTCTTTACTTTGCTTCTTGGGTTGTGAATTGAACATGGATCGACATGTTTGTGTTTTTCTATAATGCCTCAAGTACAATCTCCTACTAACAAGGACATACTTAACAAAGTACAGAAATTACACAGTTCAAATAGAGAATGCAATATCTATGTGGCCGTATTTGTAATACAATATGGCTATATTTTGAAGTATAAATGTAAGATGTTTTGACATTCTATAAAACCAATTCGGTTTTCTATACACATCAGATTATTGAACTACAATGCTGTAGTCGATACAACGCAATATTCGATCGTGTTTGCCCCTGATTGATTCTCTGATTAAGTCAAGTAACGTCGGAATTACTATTTAGATGGTCACTGTAGACAAAATTGTAGCCGAAATCTAAAATCAGGGAAATGAAAAGCATATAAATCAACTATTTTCGGTTTCTAGTATAGATGGGATGTTATGATCACAAATCAATATAAATATATACTTTTTGACGGAATCTGATATAAGCAAAAGAAATGATGCCGTCTGCTCCTACACATTAACGCGGGAATATCAACAACGAGTGAGAAGGCAGGGAGATGAAGTAAGTTTTGATTTAGTTAATTACTTTTCACTCGTGAGATACGGCGGACGGCTTATTAATCCGTGTCTCAATCAAGTGACGTTTTAAAACATTTTATGTTCTTTTGTCGTATTGATTATCCGTTAACCAACTTCCTCGGCATAATCAATCATGAACAAACTCCATATATCTAAGTTCGGAAATCTTCACACTGCTGATGTAAACAACTTGCCATTTGATACTGAAAACAGAACATGCACGCTATGTTTTGCCATTAATCTTTTAAAACATCACTCTAATTAGCTGCATGTCAATAACAAGAATTTTAGATTGATTCGAACTTTGTTTTCCTTGAAGTATGTTAGTGAAGTTTATTTACGTCTACACTCAATTAAGCTTGTTTTTCTTTATTACAGACGTGGCAGGTTTATCTAGCTAAACAGAGGGTACTTACACTTCCGGAGCATCCGCCATCACTTTTCTGGTGGATGATCACGTGTTTAACTTTATTTGCCAGTTTTCTCAAATTTCACTTTGCTTTGGGATTGTGATTTGGACATGGATTGGTATGTTTGTTTTTGATTTATGGAATATTCTGTGATTTATCAACAAAACGACGTGCTACCATAAAATATAGTGTGTTTGATTAGGTATCAGTTCATTTAACCAAGTGGTTCGTAATGTTACATTTAGTGTCTTTGATGTACTACCAACATAAGAGTAGTCTTTAGTGCAATCGAGTGCATCTCCTGACGAATATACACATAGCACAAAGTTGTGATCAGATTGACACTGCGAGTGGTAAATTGAACTTGATGCGAATACGTGTTTCAATTAAGACAAAACCTGATGCAATGTCACCAATCAAAATAATCAACCCAAAATCTGCAATTTTGACGCCTCGTGAGAAAAGAGACTTCCTGAGTCGAAGTATTTATATCTAAAACACAGATAAAATGTAAGACCACAGATTATTATAATGTATATCTGTTTGTGGAGTAAACATAAGCATGCTTAAGGTCGTCGACCGGGCGGTTGATTTTAACAAGCTTTTGCTTACAGGGTCAACATGTTTGTGTTATTACAATCTGCTATTAACAAGGACATACTGAACATGATACAGTTTAAATAGACAAAGCAAGATCTTTATGGCCGTATTTGCAATAAAATATGGCTATATTTTGATGTATAAATGTCAGATATTTTGACAGTCTATGAAACAAATTTGGTTTTCCATAGACGCCGGATTATTGAACAACAATATTTTAGTCGATGGCAACACAATATTTGATCGTGTTTGTCCCTGATTGATTCTCTGATTAAGTCAAGTAACGCCGGAATCACTTTTTAGATGGCCACTGTAGCCGAAGTCTAAAATCAGGGTTGTTTACTATTATTTTAAAATTTTATGATCTAATACATCAAAAATGTATTTGCCATATACCATTTTAGTGTACTTAATAAAAACATTTTATGTGACACCTGTATTCACAAGTATTTGTGAGATATTCCTTATTAATCATATTTTCGTAAAAGCCTTTATTATAATGTTTTTGTTGTTTCACAAGGTAAAAGTAAGTTCTAAACCGCTAGAAGTCAGATTCTGATGTTTCATCCTTACACAGTGATATTTCAAAACCACCGGATGGTGAGACTAGCTGGATATTAAGATCATACACTTATATCTGGATATAAATTGTACTTGAAGTTAATTTGTCTCTCAGTAAATCAATACAGGAATCAGGTGATAAATTAAACTTGATACACTGTCGCAAATATTGCTATAGAAATAGGTTTTATATATCCAGAGTAAAATTCTGAATTATATACCAAAATGGTAATGAAAGCAACAGAGAGACTATTAGAATGATCAACAATCTGTGGAGGAGAGAAGATTGATGACTTGGGTAAGATTACAAAAAAATGTTCAATCATCAGATTGATAGGTTAAATCATTAATGCGTGGTTGTTGAATCTTAAATCGATTTATGCCAAAAGCCTTACTTAACGGGCTAAATGTTTCTTTTTTAGGTTTAATTCCTAAAGAGATTAAAGACGAAAACTGCTATAAACAACGAACACCGTATTCGTGAGCTGTGGGCGGACATGATGAGTTGTAGTGATTTGACAACGCCTACGAATTTCAAATTACTTTTCTATCATAAACGTCGTTATAATTATTTTAATAAAGACGGATCATTTTATATATAATTCCTCTTGTTATGATGAGAATGTAATGAAAATTGATTTCATAACTGTTATCTACGTATTACAATTTATATTATACACAATAATGGATGGTTGTATGTAGCCTTCAGTAAAGAAAATAGCATAATATAGTAATGAACACCACCGGGTAGATTTGTTCTGTGATAGTAGCAATCTGCATCATGAACTCTAGTGCGACGTAAATGGAAATATAAGATGCTTATAAAATACTTCAATAAGTACAAGTAAACATAGAACTAAATATGAATTATCATTCCGGATTTATTGATGTATTTTAGAAACAATATCGCCATAGAAGATAGAATGCGGTTTTTAGAAGCTTGGAAAGTTTCAGGGTTAAAACTACCGGTACCATGATTTTTCTGAAACTCTTATCTTGATTATGTAGAAAGTCAATCTGTATTCACCCGGATACTTTAAATGTATTTTAGATATTTTCGATATTATATACCAGGACATCATCACATAGCGGCATTATGAACGACAGAGTTCCGTAATAAGTGTTACCTAGGATACTGTGTATGATACAATGGTCATTAGTTTAAGATATACAGTTATTCTGTTACTTGGATCTATTGGACGAGTTTATATGAAGGAGAGTCAAGTTTGTTACCACAATTTGATTGATTCTAGAGATGATTCTTGTAAAACAGGTAAGATAGCTATAATCTTCAATAACCAATATGTTGTCACCAAGGTTATCCGCCAAACAAAACACTTACTTCGCACCTAAATCCGTTATACCATATCAATTATAATGCAGGGGTACCGTTGATTTGTTTTCAATTATGGTGACAGCTGTATGAAACATTTACCACAAACCTAGACAACTGTCATATCTATTGCAATACGGAGGTGTCGCCGATCTGTTTTTAATAAGAGTACAAACTAAACGAAACTTTAACTTCACACCAATACTTCTGCTGTGTATTATTAAATGTAATACGGCAATTTCTGGTTCCGATAAGAAAACATTACAAGCGCTGCACAGATTAAACCAAGGATTTAATGAAAATTTATCTTTGTTTCACATTGAATTATGATTTCGACCTTGTTTGCATTTGAAACCAAAATATCCACCTTCACCCTGGAACACAAATGTTCATCAGTTTCCGCAAGTGGTCTTGTTAAAAAAAACTTGACATATAGAATAAAAAACAAACATACTAATCCGTGTCCGAATCACAATCCAGAAGCAAAGTATAAAACTTTGGAACTGAAATGTTAGGTTAGACACGTGAACATCCACGAGAGAAGTGAGACCGGGTGCTCCGGAACGGTAAGCACCTTCTTTTTATTTTAAAATGTTATATTTATCTGGGATCTATATGTTGATGTAACTATTTGTTGAAATTAGATATTTGTCTTTCAATCAGAGTAGTTGCTATACTTTCTCGTATTTGGTTTTGTGGTGTTATCTTTGTAAGACTTCATGGTGACCGACTAGATGTACATCTCTAATCACTCCAAAGAAGGTAGAAATTAGGTTTACATTATTAACTGTGTGTTTGAGTCATCAATCATTTTACAGAACCTTCTTTCTTTATTACCAGAGATGCCAACCCTATCTGAATGGAAATAGGAGTAAATCCGGCCGGGGGTCTGGGGCTGACGGGTATAAGACGCAAAATCCTGCAGTCTGGCACTTTTCTGGGAGAAAATAATGACATCCAAGAACTTATTTTTTTCATACTGATTTTGAACTTTTTTAAGTACTTAGTCAGTAGAATCAGATAACTTTTTGAAACAACCTCTTATTCAAAATTGTAAATTATCATATTTTGCACTTCTAACAGTATTTTTTTTAAACTTAAATTTTTTTCACACTAGAAAAATTTCCAAACAAAAAAAATTGAATAAATTTTCAGCTTGTTTAATATGATAGTAATTGCATCTATAACATAAGGTTCAAAAGACAAATATAATCCTTGATATTCAATTTATTTGTAACTGGATGCTCATAATATCTTACAAAAATAGGATACAGTTTCTTGTCTGAAATGTCATTTGATCCATCAGTACCAACGCTGAAAGGCTGTGTTTTCAAAATGGGGGTGATGAGTTGGTAATCATCATTCTCTGATAATGCATGCACAATGGAAGTTGTTTTGGTTCTGCAACACGCATATTTTTTGCCTATTTTAGAGTCGGGAAACATGTAGCGAAACATTTTGCCAGCATTGTCAGCTACTGACAAAGGTAGATTGTTCTGTATAAGAAATTTAGTAAATGTCAGTTTAGACTTTATAACCGAATTATCTGTGTCAACAGAAAAAAACACTGGTAAGCTTCATGTTCGTTTTTGAAAGTTTCGACAAACTTTGATGCTTTGTCGTTTTCTCGTGTTTGGCGATATCACCTCTTCCTCCGTGAATTATAGAAACGTCCGTGCAACATACGGTACAAAAGGCGAAGCCTTCTCTAGTAGATTTTGATATACATGGAAATATTTCCAAATATTCATTACGGAACTTCTGGTTATGGCTTTTATTGTCTAGTTTTCTTTTCTTGGCCACGAGGCTACCAGGCGCAGCCATATTTTTTTCTCATCAGAATCAGACAAACGCTTTTTCAAGCGGGAATTTCAAGCGCAAATATGATCAGTGTTATAAAAAACGCACCGATTTTGGACCCGAACACGAAAATTTTCCGGAATTGAAAAAAATCGGAGTTTTTTAATTTGGACTCGTTCAGATGATCGGAGAGCGGATTTAGGGGTGCAAATTCGGGGAAACTCCGCCAAAATCGGAGGGGTTGGCATCTCTGTATTACTTGCCAGTCTGCACGTCGTAACGACTGGTGCTTTTAATTTTTAACTCGCAAATACAAATTTTAATGGAACTGGAGATTGCAAGGCTAAGTTAATTTCACACAATTCATTCTTTTTAAGCAATTTATGTCAGCAAACCAAAAATAAACTAAGTATTTTGGTTTCATACTGAAGGATTTTTCCCGATAATACATCACATTAGCTATTTAAATGACGGGACTGTTACATATTCACCTATAATAATCTGTTTCATTTAAATATTACCAATATCCCACGACCGGTTATAGAATATAATAAATGATTTACAGACTTTATTATCTTTAAATTTTAGTTCTAAGAGCTCTGAAGCACACCGACCATACATAACGTCGCCCAATATAAATCACGCTCAATTTAATTACTTATTATGGATTTTTCTATATCGTGTGCATGCAAGTTATATCCTGGAGGTGTTATTGTCTATAAAATAAATGGACGTAAAGACAAGAACATTGGACTAATTTGAACTGCTATCTTATCTCTCCTTTGTATATCAATTAAGATATTGTCCATATAAAAATTGACTTAAAACCCAAAATAAACCTGATAAATGTGATGATTAGTAAGAAATTATGACAAAATTGGACTTGTGTTTCAGGAAATAAAAATTGGGATGTTTTGATCAAACATCAACCAGTAAATTGGATAAAATATATTGTTCATATTTTCGAAGATATATCAAATGCTCATATCCGGAAGACTTGACTTCCAGGGCTACACCACAAAGCGTTAGGTTTTAGCCCTGAAGTGTGCTCTGTACTTATCTTAATGTTTGAGAATGAATTAGACATTTTCATCACATCCCTGGTAGATTGTTGGTCGTGTTATGATTTACATCTGGGTCTAGTTGTTTGAAACTTGATTAATTTAATCAATGATAAGCACACATTTAAAACACCAATAAAATTTAACATATCATCGGTGAATCAACAGTTTTAAAACATTGTATTTCAATATGATGAATTTCTATTTATTTTTCGTGTTTTCAACAAAAATTCACAAAATATTTGATATAATGCAAAAACCAAACTTTGACTAAACAATTGATTAAATTAACCACGCTTCAAAAAACTGGGCCCTGAATACTGGTACATGCATTTTCCTGTAAAACGATTGGTACCTTTAGGTTATTTGATATCAATATATTTGGTAAATCAGACTATGTGCCACCTTCACTACACCCATCTGAAATGCTGCATTTAGATACGTTTTGATTATTAAAATATAAATTGAATTATTGTTTTTTTTCAGTATCTATATTTAATCACCAACACACAAGAATATCGGAACACGATTTGGACGGTTATGGTAAAAGTAAAAACAACGAATGTGAGGTTTACAAATACAACGAGTGTTCACCCTTCTCTAGTTGTGTAGAAACAGATGAATTGGATTCCTCGGATAATAAATCTCGTAAAAAACTAAATAAATACAAAAGGAGAAAATTAAAGGGGTCAAAAAGGAAACGGAAGAAAGAAAAGAAAAAGAAACAATGGAAACGGAAACGGCGGAAGTGAGCGAAGAACATGCGCAACATTATAAACCATCGTCTGCTTTTAAAGACGCAAAAATATTGGCTCGATATGTATATAATCAACACGCAGTTTCCTATTTAATGTAACCTGTTAAAATAATTGTTTTAATTGATTATGTCCAAGGTGTCGCTTTGAAATCGGTGCTAGTAATACTAACAAGATGTTTTTATTCCCGGTTTTGGATATATACTTTAAACTATTATTTTGAATATATATGCAAACGCAAACGTTTCTTCTATTAAGTAAACATTGCTTTGCATATATTTTATCAATAACAAAAGTTCAATAATAGTACTCTTCGTTTCTGCTATTTAGTGCATATAGTAGTCTGGCTCGAAGGTGTATTTAATAGTTACTAGGTTGAAAATGGCGTACTTCGTCTGCTTCAATTACAATTAACTACTTGGGTACCGTTTTCGCCTTTAACAGTTTGTTTTTTATAATTGCGCGTATATCAAAATGTCTGTGAAATAAGGAAATATATGTCGGATGCAAGATAAAATCGAAATGGCATTTATATACGAGACTTTATATACGGAACTTCTTATTGAATGTATATGTTGATACCCGGTAATTAACGACGTTCGTTGTATCGTCCGTCCATTTGTATCGTCCTCTGTACTCTGTACAAATCATTCCTCTTTGTTACTCGTTGTTTAATACAGTTCTATTCAGAAATGAGTTCAATTACTTGTATCGGCAAACAAATTTGACCTATCTGCTTGACCTTTCATTTAAAAATGCATCCATGTATAGGTAGCAAAGGTGTTTATATTTGTATACATCATGAGATATACTCACTTCATAGAGTTAACATGTGCATTTTGTATGTACTAACTTCGATCTTAACACTACCAATGTATTGGATGGACCCTGCTAAATGAATATGCTTAATGAAAGGTCAAGCGGACAGGTCAGTATTGTTTGGTCAAAAACCAAACATACCAATCCATGTCCGAATCACAATCCAGAACCAAGGTAAAAATTTTGAAACTGACAAATAAGGTTAAACATGTGAAGTTACACCAGGGAAGTGAGGTCAGGGCCCCGGAACCTGTAAGCAAATTAATGCACTGACATCAAGAAGGAGGCCTAAATTTTGATGATTAAACTTTTTAACCTCGTTTCAATGATGCAGAAATAAATATATTGTTAAATCTGGTTTTGAACAATAGGACATTTGTTATATCATAAAGAGTTGGGTTTTACGTTTTCAAAACAAATGTATTTCCAATAGAAAGTTCCACCAGGCAGTTATTCTTTGAAAACCTGGCCACTTTACTTGACAATCGAAGTAGATTTTGTCCGGTCTGTCGTGAAAAAATGTAGTGACTGCACAAACCGCTTACAAAATGCATACTTGAAAAATTCAGTTTTCCGGACAACCTACCTCATTTCCCTTGTGGAAGTTCAAGTGTCTAACATACGTTTTCAGTTCGAAAGTTTTTAGTTTGATTTTGAACTATGATTCGGACATGGATTAGTATGTTTGTTTTTGATATTATGTACTAAAATATTGTTGTTATCTGTAATGACATTAGACTTAATTATTTGGCTGAACTGACAGAAAGGTGTAAACACATAACATGAACGTAAACTGTCGTGTCATGTGCTACTTTTGAATTTTTATGAAATTGTCATGTACTACTTTTGAATAATTATATTATTTCATAAAATTTCAAAAGTAGCACACGACAGATCTATACCGTATAAGTACACGTATGCTTACATGGGGTAGTGATATCTTAGTTATACCACGTTTATTATTAATCCAAGACAATATTATTTGATATTCTGGATTCTAACTTTATAACAGTATTAATGTAAATTGTCAATTGTGAAATTAAATATCAAAAAGAAACATACTAAACCATGTTCGAATCATAATCCAAAAGCAAGGTAAAAACTTTGAAAATTACAAGTTAGGTTAAACACATAGGCTTCCACCAGGGAATTGTCGGGTGCATGTATTTGTAATTTTGGAAGACAATGAAAACTGATCATTTCTAATTTTGATTCCACACCTAGTGAGTGTAGCTAGTTAAACATGAGGTTCAATCATTTCACAGCACGCGGTCTCGCTTTCGTGGTAGAAGTTGTCGTTTTTAACCCAATTTGCAAGTTTCAAAGTTAGTACTTTGATTTCATTTGGAATTTATATTTGGACATAGATTGTAAAAAGTAAAAAAAAAAAAAAAAAAAAAAAAAAACCTAACAACCTTAACAATGAAATAGAACTGTAATTTCAAATATATGTCAAATGACTAGGATTTTGAATTATTTATGCATTAACTTTCGTGTTATTAATATACTACATTCTAAAAGCCTCAAAATAACCAACCACATGGTATGTCACTAAATTCTAAAAAGGCGAACAAAATCAGGAATTGGTAGAGCAAAACAGGCTTACAAATAGACTGTACTAAGGTCATTACTTCAAGTTAAGTAACGATGTCTTCCAAATATCCAGAAGATGGAGGTTTTATGGTTTGCTTTGGATCTAACGAACGTCCAGAAGACATGATCCAGTTGTTCGTAGAATGACTTGTTGGTATAGCTGTCCGAGAAACGTGGTGATTTCAGTTTTTCTATTGTCTATTTTTCTATGCAGCAATAAACCTGTTACAACTGCTTATGATTCATTTGTTTTACACGTATATACTATAGTAGAGTTTGTTCCCACTATGTAAACTTTTTATAGCGATACAAACTTACAAATAAACTGTTGACCCAGGGATATTGCAAGCCCAGTCCTACCAAGGTCCTCAAAACGTTTTATGGCCGTCATAACAGTAATGATTTGAGTATATTGCCTCTGTATCCAAAATTACCCAAGATATATTTGACGTCCTATAATCCACTGTCTTCCATTCTCATTGTCGATTTCAAATATGTCGAGAGTAGCTGGCTAAACACTTAAGTGCTTACACTCCTGGAGGACCCGGCATTATTTACCTGGTGGAAGTTCACGAGTTTAACTTAATTGACTAGTTTCAAAGTTTTTACTTTACTTTGTGCTTGTGATTTGGATATGGATTGTTGTTAGCTTTTGACTTGTATGTCGAAAGAGTACAAGTCCGTTAATCTAAATGCTGTAAATTCGTGTACAACTACAGATTATTTCCTGAATTTGATTTGGTGGAAACTGTTTTGCCCATAGTATACATGATTTAAATTCGTGCGTTAGGTTTGATTTATGTATTTTCCTGTTACGAATTTTAGATATGTTTTGAATTGAGTATTTTGTAATAGTTACAGCGTATCATTTTGTCTTTCGACATGAATACTGATTTTAATGAAAGTAGAAAAAGGCAGTATGCAATTACGTTGTCATGGTAACCATTTCGTATAACGTTTAATTTCACCCATACAATGACTCAAAATGCATTGATCTCATAAATATGATCTAACATATAATAAAAATCCCAGACTTCATAAGGATTTACATTAAAATATTTAGTGTTGTATCATTTAGACATCAACCTAGAAAAAAGTACCAACGTACCACCAAACTAAAAAAAGCGACCGACATTCGTATCTCTGATCAATGCAGATGATCCTTCAGAACATCTCTGATTAAGATTACCTCAGCGCCATACGGAGCTAGAAAGATGGATACTGTTTCGATGCTTGGCTTAATACCGTCACACATGCCCCTAAAAGTAAGTATTAAAAAGTATGGCATTGAGTAATTCGGCGGTTTGATTCCGTAAAATTGGTCGGGAGTAAACATATTCCATATCCAAGTGAAAACAGACTAGTTCAACACGAAATCATGGGGTATCGTATGATAAATCCCATTTTATATACATTTATAAAATAGAGGAAGGTGTTTACTGTATCAAACCAAAGTTATGGGTAATAATTGAAACCATTATAACTATGGAACCGCCCTTTTTTTATCAAGTTGGTTTTAACGTCGTATAAACGATTGATATATTTTTCTTTCTTCATATGAGTTATTATTTTTTCGTTGGTTATATCCTTGTGGTGGGAAATCTGCCTGTAATAATTTTTCAATAGATCTAAATGGTACTCCCAACCCTTTAATTTGCAGTGGTAAGTTCGATTTATATAAGACGTGGTGTAGGACAAAGGTAATTAAACAAGAGGCGCTAACTTTATCGGAACACCCGGACTTACTTCCTTGGTCAAAGCGCACGTATTTAACTTGTCAAGTTTATAATTTACCTTAGGACACTGATTTGGACCGGTGTAACTTATATTGGTAACCACAATCAAGGCATAAATACAAAGCAGGAAGCTGGTGAATGTGAGCTGACATACCTTTATATTGCAAGAAACAGAAAAAAGTAACGTCTAGTTTATAATTGCAACGTCAAAAAAAACAATGATTACTGACTAATCCTAATGCGTACTTTCTTAATATCCATAAAATGTTTTATTGTTCAGCATCGCAAGACGATTAGACACGCACTATTTATCCACACTCTGTCTACCAATCAATATATAACTACAAGAATTCAACAAGTTTATAGATTTTTGTCCCTTCGTAAGAAATACAATGTACAACATTCTTATAAAGCACGAGATTGAGGATAACGGTTCGTGTCCTGTTGATTTACGCCTGCCAACATAGCATAGTTTTCAACCTTTACTCGTCTGTATCCCGTACATTAATCCCGTAAGAACGAAGCAGCTTGGTTGCCAATAAATTGTTGACCCAGGGATACCAGTTTTAATCTTACAGCACCAGACGGCCGCATCAGTAGTGCTTGGAGCAAAATTGTGAAACTAAAATTATTTCCAGATGTTTAAAAGGACGCCAAAAAAGGACCAAAAATCGGGCCCGATTGGTCAAAGCTGGAATAGTTTAATCAATGATTGGCACAAAATTTAAAACCCCAATAAAAAGAATTATTATTAAATCAAAAGGGTTGAAACAATAAGACAAAATGCTTCAGTTTGACCAAATGTTACATATGTATAATGTTTTCATCAAATACTTTCATAAAAAGGTTTGGTATTATACAAGAGATAAATTTTGACTAATCCGTTGCTATATCTAATCAGGCTTTAAATTGGACCCGGCAGGGATTTATCCCTCAGCGTCTTTAGAGCAAACACCTGTCAGATGTATGATATAACCTTACTGTAAAACAAACATTAACCCATTGTTATGCTGTGATATATATCTGAAATGATCCATTATTCACGATTTTCCCGTCATTTTATATCCCTCGTGGAAGATTAGACAATATTCATCATAAATATCTAAAATTAATCACACATCAAAGTGCATTTTTCTTGTGGCAATATGTCTTTTTTAAATATAGAAGGAGTATACTTACTAACAAACACGTAACTAGATATTACAATAACCCTAGACTTTCCATGATTGGGACAAACCAATGTCTCTACATCTACAGGTTTATAAAGACAGTATGTGATGTATAAATGGTTCTAATTTAAGTGAGATTAAGTGAGGAGAGAAAACTTCATACGTAACCGGAATTTACCATAACGGTAGATTTTCCGTGATTGGGACAAAATAGTTAAAATGTCTATTCATCTCACAGGTTAATAAAGACATTATGTGATGTATAAATGGTTCTAAATAAAATGAGAGAAAACTTCACACGGCGGATTGGAAACATTTAGTAGGTAGTCTTTGACAAGGCCATGTTGTTCTTACAGTAATACGGGAAATGTCCCGGCGCTAAGCGGGTAAAATCAACATTACCCCTCTTCAATATTCCAGACTTGGTTTATCGAAAAAAAGTTGGTATAAGTGAATAAATGCCAATTTCCACTCCACCATCCACAGAAGTGACCATTTCAATATAAATCTTAAAGCACCATCTTTCTAGTATATCATCCCAGAATGTTCCATTTTAATTTAGGTGAATAATGAATAATCTTGACTGGGGTAAAAAAAGACTACCAACCCACCATCCTAGAATATTAACAGTCTCGATATAAGTGAAAAAGTCATCTTCAACTCTCCGGGGCTGGGGCTCTTTATGCAGTGAAACTTAAAGGGCTGGGCTAAAATTAACATTATTTAAGTACAAGCCTGTGAAGTTTTAATCATTTGTTACTTGCAATGGTCTGTGCTTTAGAAAATTCTCATCATGGTACTATATGCCTGTGGATGTTGGAGGTGTAAGAGGAGCTTACCCTCAGCTCATACCACTGTATTCATATCGGGTTGTGGGTTAAAGGTGCTGCCTCACAGAGTCGGCACGCCACAGACAAGCATTTTACTCCCAATTAATATTATTCTATAACAGTCGATAATCTATCCTCTAAGCCAAATGTGGCTTGCAAAATGAGGAAGCAGTAACTCAAATTTAAAAGTATTATCATATATAACACAAGTCAGGTTGGAACAAAATAGGTGATGAGAATCGGTTGCATTTTCATAATCGATTAATCGGTTATAATCGGAAGATGATTTCGATCGATTTTCCGATTTTAATCGGTTAATAAATTGAAGCGAAAATTACAAGGTAAATTAGATTAAATTCTAATTTTTAGTCTTGATAATATCTGCAAGATACTTGTATCTCTGTTAAGACTTAAAATATCCTCCATTTTTCTGACCATTTACTCTTCCTTACATTTGTGTTAGTTTTCTTTTCCAAGTACACTTATTTCAGCTACAATTTAATACTTATTTTATAAGAGACGTTCCATAAACGAACTTCAGTAAATAATCGAAATCAATCGATTATTAGATTTTAGAATCGATTATCGCTAATCGGACGCTCAAACGATTAGATATCGATTAATCGGTCCAACACTACCTTCCATTCTCCGGGAGGACGCTATACCATTGAGCGACCAAGGCGGTCATAAACAGAATAGATTGTTGACCAAGGGATATTGCAAGCCTAGGCTTATCAGGGCCCTAAAAACGTTTATGACTGTCATCACTGTATTGTTCCATGTTCCTTTCACTTAATATTGATTACACACGAGGCGGGTGTAGCTAGCTAACAGGAGGTGCTCACCCTTCCAGAAAACTCGGTCTCACTTCCCTGGTTGAAGTTCGCGTGTTTAACCTAACTTGTCAGTTTCAAAGTTTTTTACTTTACTTCTGGATTGTGATTTGGACATGGATTAGTATGTTTGTTTTCCATTGGTATAACTGCTTCATTAATTGAATGGGGCAATCTTGAACTGTGATATGATACACATCTTGTTTTAAGAAACAGGAGTAGTTATTTATGCAATCCATAAATCAGTAGATTAAATTATTCATATGGTATGGTAAAAGGTGACTCAAGATGAGAAGACATTACAACGTGAAAATGTGGATCTATTCTACAGTACATCTGGTATCAAACAAATGTGGATCTATTCTACAGTACATCTGGTATCAAACAAATGTGGATCTATTCTACAGTACATCTGGTATCAAACAAATGTGGATCTATTCTACAGTACATCTGGTATCAAACAAATGTGGATTCTAATAATTCTAAAGAATAATTGGACATGTGATAACTGGTGATCTCAATATAATCGAGAACACTAAAGGAAGATCTTTGCTTTCAAAAGGTCCTAAATATAGAGAAGCTCAACCTTTTACTCGGGGACAGAATTTCAGACTTGTCATGGATTCTGTTGAAGCCAAACGTTGGGCTAAATTAGAAGATGTTGAGCTTGATACCTTATCCGACTGGATAAAGGTTGTGAGATCTTTCGTTAAAGCTAAGATTGCCAAACTAAAAGGGTCCATGAGTACTAAACTGTCTTCAATACTTATAGATATAGAAATCAAAGCAATTCTAACAGACATACACAACAAATATATTGTTGTCCCAGCTGATAAGGCTTCCAACAACATTATTCTCGTTTGTAAGAAATTCTAACTTGAATGTCTTATTAAGGAGTTTGGTTAAGATGGTATATCAATTAACCCTGCGTATACTAGAACTAATTTTACCAAAGATGAAGTGTTTTCCAACCATAAGGGGTCCTCGAGTCTTTCGGTATCAATCTTAAAGAGGAAGATCTTGATCTGCCTTACTTGTATTGGATTCCTAAAAATCCATACAAGGAAATATATATATAGCAGGCTCATCTAAATGTACTACTAAATCATTATCGGTAACTCTAAAACAAATTTTGACAATCGTAAAAGATGCTGTTCAGTCTTATTCAGAAAAAGTATATTCTTCATCTGGAATCAACCATATGTGGATTCTCAAAAATTCTAAAGAATTACTTGAACATCTTGCTTCTAATGCTTTATCTCATGTAAAAAAAAATATAAAAACATTTGATTTTTCTACACTTTACACCACTATCCCTCATTCTAAATTGAAAGAACGTCTTAAAGAAATTATTCACTTGTCTTTTTTTTTTTTTTACAAAAATGGTAAGCCAAGATACAAATATCTGGTGCTGAACAGGGATACTGGTTATTTTGTCAAGCATCATATGGATTCCAAACAAAAATATACCATCAACAAAATTTTGGAGTTTTTGATAGATACATATTTGTTGTGTTTGGTAGTACAGTTTTTCAGCAAACAATCGGTATACCAAAGGGTACAAACTGTGCACCATTGCTTGCTGATTTGTTTCTTTATTCTTACGAAGCACAATTTATGCAGAACCTTGTTAAATCTGGAGAGAAGACTGTCGCCAAATCATTCAACTCAACATACAAATATATAGATGACGTTCTGTCTCTTAACAATCTTAAATTTGGAGACTATGTAAATGTCATCTATCCTAGTGAGCTTGAAATAAAAGACACGACTGATTACTCAAGTTCTGCTTCATATTTAGACTTATACCTCGATTATGACGCACGCGAAAGGCTACATTTGAAACTGTATGACAAACGTGATGACAAATTTTCTATTGTCAACTTTCCTTTTTTATGCATCAATATACCTGCTTCTCCTGCTTATGGTGTATTTGTTTCCCAAGTAATACGTTATGTTAGAGCTTGTTCCCACTACGGGGACTTTGTACAACGAAGTAGGTCGCTTGCAAATAAATTGTTGACTCGGGGATATTGCAAGCCTAAGCTTATCAAGGCCTCAAAAAGTTTTATGGTCTGTTTACATTGCTTGGAGTAAAATTTTCTGTTGATTTAGACAAAATGATAAAAATAAATTATGATGAGAAATTACAAGATATTGAAAAAAGCTTAAAAGAATGGTCAAAAAGAATTTTAACTCCTTTAGGTAGAATAACGGTATTGAAAACATTGATAATTTCTAAATTAAACCATCTATTTATTGCTCTTCCAAATCCACCATTGGAAATAATAACAAAACTGAATAAGATGTTTTATAACTTTATATGGCAACATAAAAATGATCGCATAAAAAGAGAGTTAATGTCACAGAGCTATGAAAAAGGAGGCTTAAAAATGATAGACATTAAACATTTTATAGCATCACTCAAAATAACATGGATCAGGCGACTACTTCAAATTGAATCTAAATACAAAAAGTTCTTTGAGATTTCATATTCTAAGATTGATAATTTCTTAAAGTATGGAAATGATTATTTTAATAAAATAAAACAAAATAATCCTAATAATTGCTTTTGGAATAATGTTTTTGATGCCTGGAATTCTTTGTCTATGAGACAAAAACCTGAAAATTTAAATGATGTTAAAGATGTAAGTATCTGGTTCAATAATGATATCTGTATAAATAACAGCCCAGTATTCTTCAGATCTTGGTCTGACAGTGGCATACATTTCATAAAGGATTTCCTTAATGAGGATGGAAAATTAATTTCATACAGAGAATTTACTAGAAGGTATGTGGCTGTCAGGGCAAACTTTGTTGAATATCTTGGTATAAAGTCCACCATTGAATCATATATTAAAAAACTGAATATACAAAACCAACCAGTCAATTTATTACAAGTTGATATACCATACTTTTTCAGATTAGTACTTAAAAGTAAAAAAGAGAGTAAGGACTTTTACAATGTTTTCAATAATAACAATCCAACTGTCATAAGTCAAGAAAAATGGAAATCCATTTTAGATTTAGATATTGACTGGAAATCACTATATATCACCCCCTTTAAAAGTTGTAAAAATACCAAATTACAATGGTTTCAATATAGGATAAACCAAAGAATAATTTCTACAAATGATTTCTTATTTAAAATTAAACTAAGAGATAATAATCTCTGTACCTTCTGTAACAATACAGCTGAAAAAATAGAGCATCTGTTTTGGTATTGTGAGATAATTAATAACTTTTGGATGCAATTAGAGGATTTTATATTTCAAAAAATAAACCGCTACATTAATATTTATAGGGAAAGTGCTATTTTTGGACATATTAACCAAAAAGAGAGAAATAAACCTCAAAATTTTCTACTTTTAACTACCAGACAGTACATATATAAGTGCAGAATTGATAAAAAACTACCAAATTTAATTACATGGAAAATTAGTATTAAATATCAACTTGATATCGAAAAGATCATTGCAATAAAAAATAATCTTTATGACAAATTTCTGGAATTTTGGGATCCATGGATAATTATCTTTGATGAATGATTTAATGTCTCCATCCAGCATGACTGTAGTTTTGATACTGTAGAAGTGATAATAAAAATATACCATCATGATGTATAATGTACATGTATGTTTCATAAGGCTTAAAACTATACCTGTATGAAAATGTTAATATACATTTTGTATCTGAATGTTGTAGGGGTTGACACAAACAAACACACACACACACACACACACACACACACACAACACACACACACACTAATAAACCAAAACCCAGACAAAACTGAAAAGGAAACAAGACCCTGTATTTTTTATTTACTTGGTTACTTAAAGAAGGGATTAATCTAGTTTAAATTTAACGAATGTTCATCTGATATATTGATCTTTTTTATTGCCATTTTTGAAAGTTTTAAATTCTAATAACCTCTTTCTAAATAATTGTATTGCTATATTTTTCAAATACTAGTGAACTTATTCTCAAAAACTTAAGTGATACTCATTTAACAATTACTTGAATAAGGACCCCCAACCCTCCGCCCCCACCCCTATTAATCAGAAATGTGCCTTACTACAAAATCTAGATTAATCCCTAGAATGATCAAATACTATACAATTATATATATATATATATATATATATATATATATATATCTTATGTATGTCAAACTGTCCTATTGTTACCCGGCAAGTGAACCCAGTGGCCCCAACCCTGGCACTTGACCATCCCTTATTTAATGTCTGGGACAATAAAAACACAAATTACAAAAAAAGTTTTATGGCCGTCATCACAGTATTGTTGACAAGTTTGATGTCTCTGTGTCCAGGATTGCCCTGGATATATTTGACGTCTCATAGTTCCATGTTCCTTTCACATAATTTTGATTACACACGTGGCGGGTGTAGCTAGCTAAACAGGAGGTGCTTACCCTTCCGGAGCACCCGGGCTCGCTTCCTTGGTGGAAGTTCACGTGTATAACTTAACTTGTCAGTTCCAAATTTTTTACTTTGCTTCTGGATTGTGATTCGGATATGGATTAGTATGTTTGTTTTTGATTGATATCTTGCTTCTTATACTTTATACCATGTATATATTTTTCTACACTTTACACCATTCTGTCTAATACAAAATTAAAAGAACGTATATATATAATATGAATTATTCACTTTCTTTTACAAAAATAGTAAGCCATAATAAAAACATTAGTGCTGAATACGGATTATTTTATAAAGTACATTATGGATTTCAAACATATGATAAAGATACCATCAACAAAATATTAGAGTTTTTGATAGACAACATACATTTGTTAATATTATTTACTAACAAACAATCGGTATACCAATGGGCACAGACTGTGTAACATTGCTTGCTGGTTTATTTCTTTATTCGTATGAAGAATTTATGCGAATCTTGTTAGATTTTGAGAGAAGAGTGTTGCCAAATTATTTAACTCTACTTAAAGATATTTATAATTCATTCTATTAATAATCCTAACTTTGCTGATTGTGTGGATGCCATCTATCTCAGAGAGCTTGAACATAAAAAGATACGACTGGTTAATCAAGTTTGGCTTCATATTTAAACTTATACCTTCATTATGTTGACAACGAAAGGCAACATTAGAAGTTGTATGACAAACGTGATGACTTCAATTTGTCTATTGCCAACTTTCCTTTTCTATGCAGCAATATACCTGCTTTTCATGCTTATGGTGTATTTTCTTCACAAAAAATACGCTATGGTAGAACCCGTTCCCAATACGGGAGCTTAATAAAACGGAGCAGGCTGCTTACAAATAAATTGTTGACGCCTAGGCTTATCAAGGACCCCAAAAGTATTTTGGCCGTCATCACAGAATTGTTGATAAGTATGATGTCTCTGTATCCGAAATTACCCTGGATATATTTGACGTCCCATAGTTCCATGTTTCTTTCATTCCACATTTTGATTACAAACGCGAAGGTTAACGTTTTAACCTAATTTCCCACCGACAAAGTTTTTACTATGCTTCGGGTTGTGGTTTGGACATGGATTCGTATGTTTGCTTTTACTATGCTTTAAGGTTGTGGTTTGGACATGAATTTGTATGTTTGTATTACTATGCTTTGGGATTGTGGTTTTGACATAGATTTGTATGTTTGTTTTGATTCCTTTACTAATGATAGTGCAAAATATCTCAGACAAAGATGGATATTTTCCCGTCCAAGACTCTATGAAGGGATAAATCTTCCCATACAAGTACCCTGAATATGTCACTTAAGGTCTTAGTTGATGGCGTCATGATGCGAGAATTTTTACTTTTTTTAAATTCAGCAAGATGGATAATTAAGAGAGACTGTAGACGTAAACACATTTTCCATTTTTGTCATCGCTCTAGAAATCTAGAACAAATGCAACTAAGCAGTTTAACCTCCATTCACCCTAAACCACTTAAGATTTAAAACCACAGCGTACTAAACAAAACATTATACAAAATTAATTAAATTAGATTACGAGCTTAATGCACGTTTAATCAAAACAACACCTAGACCTTGAATTTTTGTACAATTATGCTGACGTCATTTGAAAGTTCTAAACAATTATAATTCTAAGGAATATACAACACTGTACCCCTTTGAGACAAAATGTGCTGCACAAGATTAAAAACGAATGTTAGTATTCGCCAATCGATAAAAGTCTCAAATTTACTATTTCATAGAACTTAGTTAAATTGAGAAATATGATCTTACATGATATTAAATAGCAAGAACCACTGATAAAACACTGTAACACAGTCCATTACAGAGTATATGCTCACCAACTGCAATAACATTCTGAAATAACGACAAAATACTTATGTACCAGAATATGTGACCCATTCTCCATAAATCGTATATATAAATTCCAACTTAAAACAATACTAGAAAACAACCTGGTAAAGTGCATAAATAGCACTTAATCAATACAAGCATATGGTGATTATTCGTTGTATTGCAAAAGAAGACCCTTTTTCAAAAAGCGCATATATGGAACATTGTTAATAAATAAACGGAATGGTAAGAGACCTCGGGACTATAAAATCACTGGACAATTAACGACAGTGTCCGTCCCAAGACAACAGTTTATAAGCAGTGGTCCCAATATCACAGTGTAAAATCGCAAAGAACGTATGGTGTACTCCAAAATTTAGTCGTGTTCCTCGAAGCGAGGGATTTCCTGACACAATTGGATGAAGGAAATTGCTTTTGGTAATTGTAATAAACCAGCTTCAGTATGAACAAAACGGATTGCACCAATGAAAGTAGTACACTTGGGTTTATTAGCGTAACTACACACATCCAGGTAAAGTCGTCCAATTTATTAGTGAGTAGATTGCTTCGTTTTCTCGTAGTGTGAACAAGCTCTACACTAGCGCATTAATTGTGAAACAAGTAAGCAGGAAAAGCCGGTATTATTGCTGAAAAGGAAAGTTAACAGTTTCAAATGTAGCCTTTCATTGGTACCATAATGGAGGTACAACTCTAAATATGAAGCAGAACTTGAAGAATCAGTAGCATCTGTTATTTTAAGCTCACTAGAATAGATGACATTCGCATAATCGCCAAATTTAGGATTATTAATAGATAGAACGTCATCTATCTATCGCTGTATATTCGAGTTAAATGATTTGGCGACAGTCGTGTCTACAGAGTTAACAAGATTCTGCATAAAGTTTGCTTCATACGAATTGAGTGACAAATTAGCAACCGATGGTGCACACGTTGTATCCATTTGCATATCGATTGTTTGTCGGAAAATTATGATTTTATTACAAATACAAACTTGTTGTCTGTCGAAAACTTTAACATTTTGTTGGTGGTATCTTCAGTTTTTTTTTTTTTTTTTTTTTTTTTGTTTGGAGGCCGTTTGGTGCATGACAAAATAATCAGAATGCCTGTTCAGCACTAGATATTTGTTTCTTCCATATCTGCCCATGTAAGATAGGATTTTCCCCTATTTGAGATTAATAGAATCTTACACCAGTAACAGGGTAAGACAGATATCTCAAACTCGGATGAATATTTTCCTGTCCGGAACGAGCTTTAGCTTTTTCTGGACATTGAAAATATTCATCCGAGTTTGAGATGAATATTTTCAATGTCAGAACTCGCTAAAGCTCGTTTTGGACAGGAAAATATTCATCCGAGTTTGAGATATCTGTCTTACCCTGTTACTGGTGTAAGATTCTATTAATCTCAAATGACCACGTGACCTTAAGTGACGTCACAATCAAAAGACAATTACATGACGTCATCATATGGAGAACATAACGTCATCTTGCGGGAATTCACAATTTAGAAATTTTGAGTGCGTTCTAAATGATAAATATTGGATTTTTCAATGAACCACTTTGTTTTGTAGTTTATACATTTTGTATAACAAACTCCGGTACTATCTATCCAATAGTCATATTTATTTTAAAGTACAATGTCGAATTACAAAGTTAGATTTTACAAACATGGCGTCGATGTCTATGTTCATCGTACTTGAAGCTAAATATTGGCACTTAAATGGAAGAAAAATAACCCATTATGAGTTTATCCATGTAGATAGGGAAATCTCACCCTCGGGGTTGAACATTTCTGGTCAGAGACTCTTTTTTTTTTTTTTTTTTTTTTGTTTAACATTCAACTTTAACATTGTAAATAACATAATAAAGTTAATAAACAAAAATATTTTCCCGTTTGATTTCAAGTCCCCGGGATCCTGTCTTACTAGACAATATTAATCCGTTAACCGGCGTGACTGTTATCTTGAACTTGATGGACAATGATTGAAAGATTATGCCGTTTATCACGTGCAATAATGATATAGTGAAAAGTCGGTCAGCAACAATGTGGCAGAGCGTCCATAACCGTTGGCTCTGCCATAAAATCGGTGACGGACTAAAGCATTTTGTTGGGATTATATTTGGAGCTAAATATGAAACCAAAAATGTGAATTACAGCTATGTGAATTTACACGGACAAAGCGATTACAATGGTCATCTTTATTCACGGGTGAGTATGTACAGTTTTTTTTTTTTTTTTTTTTTTTTTTTGTAGTTGTTGTTCGACAGGATCCGGAGGTATTTGAAACAAACTACATTGCAAAAGTATATACAAATTACATATATAAACATACATAACTGTCTCAGTGAATGTTATTTTTTAAGTATATGAGAAAATAAAAAGTTAGAGGTAAAAGACAGAGATAAAGAAATAAGTTGCCGGGATGACACGTGTCCTGCGAAGATTGTGTATTTGTGTTATTAATCAATAAGAGGCGACCATCTAGACCAGAGAGTGTTATATTCTTCGGATCTACAACTTTTAAATAAAATATACTTTTCAATTTGAATTTTCATTTCTATAAATGACTTGAGAGCCAACAAGTTGGGTTTTTTTATTTTGCATTTTCATTTTATATATGTAATATTTTGTATTGATAATAAGCCAATTTTCAAAGTTATTCGTTGCTGAAATACCTCTTTACCAAAAATGATTGTATTCTTTGTAACATTTATATCACATTGAGTTTTGTCTAGTATCCATTGTTTTGTTTTAAGCCATAATCTATGTGTCAATTCACACTCATAAAAGAGGTGATCAATGGTTTCTGGGTATAATTTACAAAACGAACATGAATTAGAATTTTTATCATTCATCTTATTTAGCAGAGAATTTGTACCAAGGATTCTATGTATAATTCTATACTGGAACCATTGTAACTGAGTTTCTTGGCAACAATTAAAGGGAATTTATAGTAGTGTGTCCATTGTTCCGGTGTGAATTTATATCCTAAATTTGACCATTTCTTTGAGATTTGGGCTTGCTTGTATTACTATTCAGAAAATTATAGATATGTTTACAACCCGATTTCTGTTATTTATAAGCTGTACATCTACAGGGTAATAGGTTGTTGCTTTTTTTGTGCAAAGTTGTATTGGGGGTAGTTTTTTTACCTATAATCTCTAATTGAAAGTTTTAAAGATGCATATTCTAAGAAATTTGTTTTTAGTTTGTAAGTTCTTTTAAATGTTTCAAAGTCCAGTATATTACTATTTTCATCTAAAATATCATTAACATACACTATTCCTGCGTTCCAATATGTTTCATAGAAAAATGATTTCCCGCCCTTTGTTATATCTTGATTATACCAGATAGGTTGATTTTCAAAGTTATTGTTTAAAAGTTTTTGTTTACTTCGTATTATTTCCCAGCTATTAAGAACATCTTTCCAGAACTTATTCCTTGTTTTCGTTTTAGTTTCTTTTAGGTAATCGTTTCCGAAAAGTATCAGCGAAGAAGTGGTCGTTTTTATTTCTGTTTCAAATAATTTTATCCATTTTGAATCATTTGTTATCGCTCTCCTTATCCAGGTAGATTTTAAGGCAGTTGAAAAGTTTATTATATTTATCATTTTTATCCCCCCTGAATATTCTTTCACAGCTATATCTCTTTTTATTTTTTCTGGTTTATTTTGCCAGATAAAATTAAAGAAAAGCTTATTTAGCTCAGTCATCAATGTATCTGTGGGGTTTGGAAGGGAAAGTAAAAGGTGGTTAATTTGAGAAATTATTAGACTTTTTAGGATAATTATTTTTCCTATGGTTGTTAAATTTCTTCTTGACGATTGCTTCAAGAGTGTTTTCATTTTTTCAAGTTTTGGATAATAGTTTAATAAAGGCATTTTCTTTATATCAAGTGAAAAAAGTACTCCTAACATTGAAAATTCTGTAGAACCCCAATCAAGTTTCCATCTGTCATGATGGTACACCTCTTTTGAGAACTTTTTGCTACCTATCCATATCACCTTTGTTTTTGTTATATTTATATGAAGTCCAGAGATTTTATCGAAAATATCAAGTATTTGCAGCGCCGCTGTCAGAGACTCGGGGGACCCATCTAAGATTAGACTTGTATCGTCAGCATATTGTGAAATTTTATATTCTTCACCTCCTATTTCAATACCTTTAATCTCTTTGGAATTTCTTATAAGAACGGACATAATTTCTGCACATAGTATAAAAATGTAAGGGGAGAGAGGATCCCCTTGTCTACAACCCCTCTCTAGCAAGATTTTTTCAGACAGAGTTCCATTTTGTAGTACTGCAGAGCTTGCTTTATTAAAGAAGGTTTTTATCCAGTGTATAATTGAGTTTTTAAAATTAAAAAAGCGAAGAACTTCTATAATGAATTGCCAAGATACCGAATCAAAAGCTTTTTCGAAATCAATTAACAGTAGCATACCGGGTATATTATGTTCCTCGGTATAATGCATTATATCATAAATTAACCTGATATTTTCGCCTATATATCTGCCTTTTAAGAAACCTGTTTGGTCTTTATCTATTAGTTTGTTTAAAACTTTTTTAATTCTGTTTGCAATACATCCACTGGCTATTTTATACGTACAGTTTAATAAACTTATAGGCCTCCAGTTTTTAAGATATTGTTTTGGTTTGTTTGGTTTTGGTAAACATGTAATTATTCCGTATTTTTGAGTTTCCGATAATTCTCCTTTAGTATAGCCTTCATTTATTGATCTAACGACGAAATTTCCGATGTTTTTCCAATTTTTTTTTAAAAAATTCAGCCGTAAATCCGTCTTATCCAGGACTTTTATTGTTTTTCATATTTTTTAAAAACATTAGAGCTTCATTAGATGTAATTTCACCTTCCAAATCGTTAGCTTCATGTTCATTTAGAATATTTAGATCATGATTTTGTAAAATCGTAGAGAGATTGATTTCTGAATTTTTATCCTTTGCAGAATATAATGATTTATAAAAACTTCTAGTTTCTTGTAATATCTCTTTTTGATCTGTTATTATGTTTCCTGTTTCAGTTTCTAAACTAGTTATTAACTTATTTGTATAATTTCGTGATTCTAGGCCACAGAAATATCTTGTTGGTTTTTCGCCTTCTTCTACAAATTGAGCTCTAGATCGAATTATGTTGCCTTTCATTTTTTGGAGCCTAAGCGTTTCAAGTTCTTTCTTTTTTGTTTCAAGGGTCTCAAAGTCAATATTTTCAGTGTGACATTCTAACTGACTTATTTCTTTTATCAATTTTGTTTCATTTTGTACATTTTGTTTTTTTTGTATGTCGAATAAGAAATAGTTTTAGATCTAATTTCGAGAAGTAATATTTCTAAGAATAGTTGATCAGTAATTTGAAATTTAATTTGTTCGTTTGGGATATTGTTAATATTATCTGGATTGTACACAGGGAGCATATATTGTTTTTTAACTTCATCAATAAGTTTACTAATTGTTTGAACATATATAGGATCCTTTAAAAGAGAACTGTTAAATTTCCATATCCCAGGACCTTTTTTAAATTCGTTTAGTTTACATGTTAAGAGAACGCCTGTGAATGATCAGATCTATAGCCACTCGTCACGTTTACTGCTTCTATATTAGATAACAGATGATTACTTATAAGGAAGAAATCTAGTCGTGCTTGCTTTGTTGGGTTTTTCTTTCTCCAAGTATACGAGCGTTTATGAGGGTAAAGTTCTCTAAATGGGTCTATATAATTGTACATTTCTTTAGATTCCAAAATTTTTGTTTTTGCTTTCGGATTATTTACATGTTTATAATTAAATGTGTCTAAAGTTTGATCTAAGACTAGGTTGAAATCCCCGCAGATTAAAACATTATCATTATTGAAATTGTCTATATCAAAAAACAACTGTTCATAGAAAGTAGGATTATCCTCGTTTGGTCCATAAATATTTGCGATAGTAAATCGTTTATCATTTAGTGTAATGTCTAAAATCAATGAATTTCCTCTGTTGTCTGTTTTTTACATCGTGTATTTTATATTCAAACTTATTATTTAAAAGAATTGCTACTCCCCGAGAGTTTGTTGTATAAGAGTTAAAGATACATTTATATCCCCACTGATTTTGAATGCAAGATTCTGATTTTTTGTCAAAGTGCGTGTCTTGCAAACAGTATATACTGTATTGTTTATCTTTCAAGTAATTTAGAACATCTCGTCGTTTATTTGGGTCTCCCAGTCCCTCTGGTCAGAGACTCAGCAAGCCTCGTCTCTGACTGAAATGTTCAACCCCTCGGGTGAGATTTCCCTATCCTACATGGATACTCATAATGAATTCTTATAATCTTGACTTACTGTTTTGTAAACGAAATGACAAGTAAATAATTTGTTTCAGACGCGCTTTCAGTTTAGAATGAGGGATAGTAGTGTTAAGTGTGTAAAGTAACAAATACTCGCCTGGACAAATAGTTAATCGACTAACTGTTGTTCGTATGCGGCTTTGGAGATAACATGTATTTTTCACCGGTTCAAACTTTTTATTAAGCAAATTAGTTGTCTTCCGCGCTACTTAGAGTAGGATTAAATGTGTTCGGGTAAGCAATATGGTTTAATCATAATTTCACGGTTATCGCTTGCCCAAATTAAAAATATTGTTCGGCATTTTTCAGAGATAGTGTACTGAATACAAATCTGAACGATTACCACCAGTGAGCTTGCGCTTTAATCCTCGTGATTAAAAAAAACAATGTCATTGCATTTTGTCTCAAATAGCTGAACAAATGCTGGTGCAACGAAAACAATATCCAACCAACCTTAGGCCTATATAATAAAAGAACTTCATATTTACAATATACAGATTTCTGCCACTTCAGCAATAGTTGGTGACTCTGCGATATAAGAGAAATAATCAGATAAAAATCACGGCATGTCTATTTAGCATGACTATCCAGGATTCATTTATGGTGAGACTGCGTGGGTGTCCACTCCCTGAAGATTAAATATATTGTTTAGTCGCGGTTTATGGTGAGACTGCGTGGGTGTCCACTCCCTGAAGATTAAATATATTGTTTAGTCGCGGTTTATGGTGAGACTGGGTGGGTGTCCACTTCCTGAAGATTAAATATATTGTTTAGTCGCGGTTTATGGTGAGACTGGGTGGGTGTCCACTCCCTGAAGATTAAATATATTGTTTAGTCGCGGTTTATAGTGAGACTGGGTGAATGTCCACTCCCTGAAGATTAAATATATTGTTTAGTCGCGGTTTATGGTGAGACTGGGTGGGTGTCCACTCCCTGAAGATTAAATATATTGTTTAGTCGCGGTTTATAGTGAGACTGGGTGAATGTCCACTCCCTGAAGATTAAATATATTGTTTAGTCGCGGTTTATGGTGAGACTGCGTGGGTGTCCACTTCCTGAAGATTAAATATATTGTTTAGTCGCGGTTTATGGTGAGACTGGGTGGGTGTCCACTCCCTGAAGATTAAATATATTGTTTAGTCGCGGTTTATGGTGAGACTGGGTGGGTGTTCACTCCCTGAAGATTAAATATATTGTTTAGTCGCGGTTTTGCTAATACGTGCTTGTGTCTTGGCTAGGATTATCATTTTCTTTTAATTTCAGAATACGAGTGGTTGAATTGAAATTTCACTTCTAATCGAAAGTATTCACGAAGAAATTGTTTCATTCTCTTTTGCAATTTGCTAATGGCATGATTGACAGGGACATTGGAGATTTTAAGGTTTGGTTTACATCGACATATAACAGTTCATACACAAACTTCGATACATCTTGTGATAGTGTACAAAGTCAACTTATATTATCTCTCTCCAAACAGTCTTACCAGCGTTCAAGATTTATATATAGGCTTTCATTGTGTCTCTCAATGCAGATTTATCAACATAGAAAGTTTACATAATCAATTGAATTTTGCCACTCAAAAAAACTTTACTAGCGTTCAAAAACTTCATAATCTACTTTCATTATGCCTCTTCACACAACTTTTCCTGCGTACAAAATTTACATTATTGACAAGTGTCTCTTCAAGAAACGTTATCTTCTTCTCAATTGTAAGTTTCATGGACCGTTATGTTTTTGATTAATTACACAATGACGTAAAATACCGTGAAGATATTTATTTTCGCAGTATACTAGATTTCGCTTATTTCTCTATTTTGTTTGCGTGAAAATTAAGACCCAGCGTAGTTCAGCCGCTTTTTACCCAAACGCTATCTAAATATCACGGCCATTCGGTGGCCACGTTTGGACTCCTTTTCGCTAGCCAAGTGTTCAACTTTTGACTGGCGTGGACTGTATTTGGAATTCACATTTTTTATGCATAAGTATATCATATTTAAATAAAACATTCATCTTTTGATTTTTTTAACTGAGTTGTTAAACGCATGGTCACTTTTAGTCCGACTAATCAGCCCACTAAACCCCCATTTTAATTTTTTGACTTTTTGGAGTCCAAAAAGTCAAAAAATTAAAATGGGGGTTTAGTGGGCTGATTAGTCGGACTAGGTCACTTTGTGACAGATTCTATAATATTAATATCGCGATCCCGATTATGAGAGAAACAAACTTGCTAATTTTCATTTTTAAAAGTACTTCAGCCCTTTGGCCTTGAATTTGAAACAATGACCACTTTAAAACTGAAACCACTAAAAACTAAAATTAGAAATAATTCAAATCTTATTATGAAAACCTACAGATTGAACAGATACGCCTGCGTGATACAAATGAAGCATTCCATTTACAATATGACCTTGCTGTGGTATTGAGTTTGACAGATGTCATCATAATTTGAAAGATCGCGATGGCAGAATCAAATAAATTAACATTAAAAACAACACGTACCACTGAAGTGAGTTTGGCGGTCAACGGCCAAGTACTTATCGGTTGCTTTTTGGCAATGTAAGAAAAACAATCCTATACACCCTTTCGATAAATCGCGACACCTGGCGGGAGTGCCATGATTGATAGTAGAATGTGATGTCATACAGGGAGTTATGAAAAGGAAATACTAGCATTTCGCATTTTCCCTCAATATAATATTGTTTTAAAATTAAATATTAAATTTCAATTTTAATTACATATCGCTGGTATTTTATTCCATGACTTTGAAATTAATATATTTTTCATTAAAAATTTTAAAAATTCATTTTAATTGTTCCATAATAATAACTGTTCCATGACATATTTGTTATTGTAATACCAAGTCATGGGCAGTCATTCGGAACTAATTAGGGCACTGATTTTGATTACCTGATTTACAGGAGAGAAAATGCTTCGGTCCAACCTACGGACAATTTGCTTATGCATGAATGAATCCAGGTGTCAGAAGTAGTCTAAGCTTTTCGTTAATCTCAGAAGATTCTCAGTCGGTAGAATTATTTAACGAGAGAGAGAGAGAGAGAGAGAGAGAGAGAGCTACAAACATTGCATTTTAAGTATTCTGTAACTCAGTGAATAATTATATAAACGAACAAATTATCTATCCGAAAAAATTATAACGAGTCATGGGATAATTATTTATCCGACATTTTGAAACTTAACATATTTGTGTTACAGTTTAAAGATGATAAATAATAATAAACACCACGTAATTAGTATTAAAAGTTATTTATTTATTTATTTTCATTTTTATACTTTTTGATTTTTTGACAAATAAGTATAACATAGCCAAAGCAGTGATACGACACTACATGAGAATAAATCAGATATTTATCACTGTGTATAATCAGGTGTTGACTTGTTCATCTCGTAATCAGATAATCTAGAGACTTGTTAATTGCAAATTGGATTAATGAAACCAATTAAAAGTCCTATTTTTTAAGTCAACTTAGGTAAGGATGCCATCATTTCTACTTAGAATCAGTTGTTATTTATATAAATTTGACCGAAATTTTAACCATACAACCGAAATTTCAATGTTGTTGTGTTTTTTTTTTTTTTTTTTTTAAATATTTTATTTAATAATTTTGAAAATAAATTTTCAGAACCTTTAACATTTTTAGCAATAACGGATGTTTCTTTAATAAAAGTTTAATCCGTTGAACAATGATTTTTAAATACAACTTTAAGATGTCGCTAATTTGTAATCACAGGAAAATTTAAGTTTTCAAATTATTTTGACTATCAATTATGTATCTGAATTGTTTAATTTATATGAATATTTTGTAAATAAATTTTATGAAAAATCCGATTTTATAAAATAAATAAAGATAAATAAGAAAAAAGTGGAAGGTGAACGTTTGTAGTAATTTGATTAAAAAATTAAAATATTTCCAGTCGGATAAAAATATGAATTTCAAATGTCCTTGAGGGTAATTAAATGGTCCAAGATATTAATAAATATACGTACATGTATTTTATATTTTTCAAATTTGAACATTTACAAATTGCAATTTTCTAGTAAAAATAAAACTTATTATTTTGTTGAAGAAATTACAACAAATTCTACACAATCCTTTACAATGTTAAGTGTCTTTTCGGATGATCATCTATGTGTTTAAAATTTGTTTAATTAGCCCATTCATAATTTGTCATTTGTAATTTATTTAAAGTAATATTCTCTTTGTCGGTTTATCATCTCACCTGTAGCTTACATATGACACCTAACATATACTCGAACTGAGTGAATATACACCCTTTAAAGTAATATTCGCTTTGTCGGTTTATCATCTCACCTGTAGCTTACATATGACACCTAACATATACTCGAACTGAGTGAATATACTGTACATGATGATGGGATCGATAGATAGCCTTCCCGGTGTGACGTCATATCAAGAGCGATAACCAGTTTCCGGCTATTTCTGGAAGGGTGTATAAGTTGACAAAATCAGACAAACACGGGGTAAAAAAGATTTATATCTTTAGACAAACAATAACAGACTAATAAATAAGGTTTTTGATTTTTAAAACAACCCATAGTTAATAATGCATTGGTTACAATGGTATTCATTATGACCAATAAAACTGTGTTCCCTCACAAACAGCTAAACAATTGTTGATGTGACTTACACCACTATGTCCCACTTTAAAGTGAGTTGAGTTTAACGTCCCAGTCAAGAATATTTCATTTATGTCGAGACGTCGCCAGCTATAGGCGAAGGTGAAGAAATTTTGCCTGTGCGTTGCGCTGATGACATCATACAGCAGGGTTCTTCATCATGCCAAGCCCATCGTGACAAGGGGACTCGTTTATTTTAAGTCCCCATCCGAAAGAATCGTGACTTTCATTTCGTAATGCTGAGTGCTTGGCGAAAGAACAGTAACTATCCACTTTCAAGTCTGAGATCGGACCCGGTTGGGGTTCGAAACAACGACCTTCCACATACGGAGCGAGCACTCTATCAACTGAGCTACCGCAGTGGTCCCCACTCTTAAGTGAAAGAACATCTATAACAAACCATTCATTTGTTACTCCTTTACAAAACCGCAAATCAAAGTAAATATCTTGTGCTAAAAAGGATTCTAGTATTTTTATTAAGACGCATACACGTCAAATTTATTGAAGTTACAACCAACAAAATGCTTTTGATAGTTGTGTTTGGAAAAAATTCTAACAAACAATCGATATACCAATGGGAACAAATTGTGCACCATTGCTTGCTGATTTGTTTCTGTATTCGTTTGAAGCAGAATTTATGCAGAACCTTGTTAAATCTGGGAAAAAGGTTGTCGCGAAAACATTTAACTCCAATAAAAATAAATAAAAAACGTCATATCTCTTAATAATTCTAAATTTGACTACCGGTATGTGAATGACACATATCATAGTGAGCTTGAAATAAGAGATAAGACTCAAGATTCTTCAAGCTCTGCTCAATCTCAATTGACATGGATTGGTGTATTTTAAGACACCCTCGAGTTTAACTAAATTTGCCAGTTTTCAAAGCGTTTAGGTTCTTTTATTGTGATTTGAACAAGGACAGGTATGGGGTTTTTTTTTTTTAACTTTTTATCATATCTGGTCTGTCGAACCCACAGTTGTTAGACTCCTCAGCTTTGAATACAGTTTCTTACAAGCAGTATCCAACCATTTTCGCAGTTACGTTTCCCGTGTTCACGGATTTCTTGTTTCACCTTATATATTGAAATGGTTGCTAGATTTCCTTTTTTATCTTTTAGCAGCGTTGATCTTGTATTTAAAATATTTTTGAATAGTGATAAGATCTAACACAACAAGAAGAGTTCATGTTAAAACTTGACCACCACATATTTCTTGACGTTCCGTAGTTCCGTGTTCTTTTCATTTTCATTTTTAGTTTCACAGATTAACAGGAGGTACTAGCCCCTCCAGAGCAGACCATCGATCTCACGTGTTTAACGTGATTTGTCAAAGTTTTTGTTTTCCTTTGTAATTGTGATTTCGACAAGGAAAATTGAAATCTGATGTCCATTCCGTAACACAGAGTGATACTAAGTTGTCAGTTAATCTTTTTTTAAATGGTAAAATATATTCTATTAATAGTCAAGATGTCATCACATTTGATAACTGTACAAATTCCCTCTCTTCATATCTATTTCATCCAATAGTCTTTCAACCTCTCTCTCTCTCTCTCTCTCTCTCTCTCTCTCTCTCTCTCTCTCTCTCTCTCTCTCTCTCTCGTTACCTCCACCACCCATGATATGACCAATTCTATATCAATGAAAAAAATCTTGATCAGGATGTAAAACAACAAAACTGCCTGCACTCTTGTAGGGACGTATAAATGTTCATAATGAAATACATTAATTAACATGCATAACGTCCCGTATAAGCGTCTCTAGAAAACCAGAGCTACGATACGATGTAACTGGTACGACCCTAATTTACCTTTAAAATGCTTTTAGGAGCTTTTTCTTTTCTGAACCCTACTTAAAACTATAAAAAAATAACTAAGGTAATTTACGAAATTTCTACTAGATAATCAATTGAATTTTGCCACTCAAAAAAACTTTACTAGCGTTCAAAAACTTCATAATCTACTTTCATTATGCCTCTTCACACAACTTTTCCTGCGTACAAAATTTACATTGACAAGTGTCTCTTCAAGAAACGTTATCTTCTTCTCAATTGTAAGTTTCATGGACCGTTATGTTTTTGATTAATTACACAATGACGTAAAATACCGTGAAGATATTTATTTTCGCAGTATACTAGATTTCGCTTATTTCTCTATTTTGTTTTCGTGAAAATTAAGACCCAGCGTAGTTCAGCCGCTTTTTACCCAAACGCTATCTAAATATCACGGTCATTCGGTGGTCAAGTTTGGACTCCTTTTCGCTAGCCAAGTGTTCAACTTTTGACTGGCGTGGACTGTATTTGGAATTCACATTTTTTATGCATAAGTATATCATATTTAAATAAAACATTCATTTTTTGATTTTTTTAACTGAGTTGATAAACGCATGGTCACTTTTAGTCCGACTAATCAGCCCACTAAACCCCTATTTTAATTTTTTGACTTTTGGAGTCCAAAAAGTCAAAAAATTAAAATGGGGGTTTAGTGGGCTGATTAGTCGGACTAGGTCACTTTGTGACAGATTCTATAATATTAATATCGCGATCCCGATTATGAGAGAAACAAACTTGCTAATTTTCATTTTTAAAAGTACTTCAGCCCTTTGGCCTTGAATTTGAAACAATGACCACTTTAAAACTGAAACCACTAAAAACTAAAATTAGAAATAATTTAAATCTTATTATGAAAACCTACAGATTGAACAGATACGCCTGCGTGGTACAAATGAAGCATTCCATTTACAATATGACCTTGCTGTGGTATTGAGTTTGACAGATGTCATCATTTTGAAAGATCGCGATGGCTGAATCAAATAAATTAACATTAAAAACAACACGTACCACTGAAGTGAGTTTGGCGGTCGACGGCCAAGTACTTATCGGTTGCTTTTTGGCAATGTAAGAAAAACAATCCTATAAGTTGACAAAATCAGACAAACACCAGGTAAAAAAAGATTTATATCTTTAGACAAACAATAACAGACTAATAAATAAGGTTTTTGATTTTTAAAACAACCCATAGTTAATAATGCATTGGTTACAATGGTATTCATTATGACCAATAAAACTGTGTTCCCTCGCAAACAGCTAAACAATTGTTGATGTGACTTACACCACTATGTCGCACTTTAAAGTGAGTTGAGTTTAACGTCCCAGTCAAGAATATTTCATTTATATCGAGACGACGCCAGCTATAGGCGAAGGTGAAGAAATTTTGCCTGTGCGTTGTGCTGATGGCATCATACAGCAGTGTTCTTCATCATGCCAAGCCCATCGTGACACGGGGCCTCGTTTATTTTAGTCCCCATCCGAAAGAACCATGACTTTCATTTCGTAATGCTGAGTGCTTGGCGAAAGAACAGTAACTTCCCACTTTCAAGTCTTAGATCGGACCCGGTTGGGGTTCGAACCCACGACCTCCCACATACGGAGCGAGCACTCTACCAACTGAGCTACCGCAGTGGTCCCCACTCTTAAGTGAAAGAACATCTATAACAAACCATTCATTTGTTACTCCTTTACAAAACCGCAAATCAAAGTAAATATCTTGTGCTAAAAAGGATTCTAGTATTTTTATTAAGACGCACACACGTCAAATTTATTGAAGTTACAACCAACAAAATGCTTTTGATAGTTGTGTTTGGAAAAAATTCTAACAAACAATCGATATACCAATGGGAACAAGTTGTGCACCATTGCTTGCTGATTTGTTTCTGTATTCGTTTGAAGCAGAATTTATGCAGAACCTTGTTAAATCTGGGAAAAAGGTTGTCGCGAAAACATTTAGCTCCAATAAAAATATATAAACAACGTCATATCTCTTAATAATTCTAAATTTGACTACCGGTATGTGAATGACACATATCGTAGTGAGCTTGAAATAAGAGATACGACTCAAGATTCTTCAAGCTCTGCTCAATCTCAATTGACATGGATTGGTGTATTTTAAGACACCCTCGCCAGTAAATTTGCCAGTTTTCAAAGCGATTAGGTTCTTTTATTGTGATTTGAACAAGGACAGGTATGGGTTTTTTTAAACTTTTTATCATATTTGGTCTGTCGAACCCACAGTTGTTAGACTCCTCAGCTTTGAATACAGTTTCTTACAAGCAGTATCCCACCATTTACGCAGTTACGTTTTCCGTGTTCACGGGTTTCTTGTTTAATCTTATATATTGAAATGGTTGCTAGATTTCCTTTTTTATCTTTTAGCAGCGTTGGTCTTGTATTTAAAATATTTTTGAATAGTGATGAGATCTAACACAACAAGAAGAGTTCATGTTAAAACTTGACCACCACATATTTCTTGACGTTCCGTAGTTCCGTGTTCCTTTCATTTTCATTTTTAGTTTCATGGGTTAACAGGAGGTACTAGCCCCTCCAGAGCAGACCATCGATCTCACGTGTTTAACGTGATTTGTCAAAGTTTTTGTTTTCCTTTGTAATTGTGATTTCGACAAGGAAAATTGAAATCTGATGTCCATTCCGTAACACAGAGTGATACTAAGTTGTCAGTTAATCTTTCTTAATTGTAAAATATATTCTATTAATAGTCAAGATGTCATCACATTGATAACTGTACAAATTTCCTCTCTTCATATCTATTTCATCCAATAGTCTTTCGTCAGTATACGTATTCATCTCTCTCTCTCTCTCTCTCTCTCTCTCTCTCTCTCTCTCTCGTTACCTCCACCACCCATGATATGACCAATTCTATATCAATGAAAAAAATCTTGATCAGGATGTAAAACAACAAAACTGCCTGCACTCTTGTAGGGACGTATAAATGTTCATAATGAAATACATTAATTAACATGCATAACGTCCCGTATAAGCGTCTCTAGAAAACCAGAGCTACGATACGATGTAACTGGTACGACCCTAATTTACCTTTAAAATACTTTTAGGAGCTTTTTCTTTTCTGAACCCTACTTAAAACTATAAAAAAATAACTAAGGTAATTTACGAAATTTCTACTACATTAAATGCCGTTTTAATACAAACTACATGAATCTGCTTATTTCAAGGTCAACATTATAGTAATTAAAGCACTTGAAACTAATTGCGGTTTGATTAAAATTAGTGAAACATTTTATTTATGTCACGTGACTATGCATTAAAATTAAATTTGTTGATTAAAGTTATTTGTTGCTTTATGGAAATTTTTGAGTGTTGACGTGACGTTTCGAGGGTACAACGTGATGCCAAGCATATTTTCCGCCTCGGCAATGTGCTATAAAAGCAGCCAGAACGCCAACATCGTAGATTGCCGAAACGTTCCTGTTCTAAATAGATCATCTAAACTTAGAAAGTAAGTATAATTTTTCTGTTATTCTCTTCTAGTGACAGGTGCATCAGTGGTGGTCAAGTGGTTAAAGCGCCAGCTTACGGATAACAGAGCCTCTCAGCACCTAGGTTCGAATCCCACTCGGGGCAGATATAGTGTGAAATTGGTTGTCACTTGCCTTGGCAGAGGTCGGTGGTTTTCCTCGAGCACTCCGTTTTCCTCCACTATTTCTGAACTGACCGCCTCTATGTAAGTGAAAGAATTTTGGCTGGGCGTACAACACTCCAGGGACATGATGACCATGTTTGTTCGTCCCGTTCTTTTGTTACATTTCTTGTCATCTTGAATAATTTTCGATTATTATTTTTCTTTTTTTATTTTTTTCCTTCATATATGCTAGTATATTCATTTATTTATATAGGTCATTGATATTATCTTTCTCTTTAAAAAAATTATGTCCGTCTTAACTTATTATTTTTTTAACATGATTTTACTTTTTTATCCCATTACTTGATTAAAAGCATAAGGAGGGCGCACATAAGTAAAAAGAAATCTAAGCCACGGCATATTGCAATCCGGCTTTCTTTATGTTTCCAAAATTGAATGTTATTATTGATGCAACGATTTGGTGCAAGCTCCGAACAGCGGCCAACATTTGTATCTCTTTTATGGGCTTTCCACGCGATATGCGGATCTCAGGTGAGCGCTAAGCGCCAAGTAATATTTGCTGTAGTTATTTTCGTCGTGTGTAAGCTAGAATAAGGCGCTGACTGTTTCGGAGCTTGGGTTCGATTCGTAGTATTTCGAAAGGAAAATTACAGTAACCGGCCAAAATTAATGTTCTCGTTAACTATAAATGTTTTCTCAGACAAGGTTGTTGTTCTTTATGTTTAGTTTATGATATAAACGGAGTTAAAGGGACATGGACATAGGTCTGCTTTATTTTTCTAAAACAAATTAATTAATACAATGTATTATTAACAGTCAAGCTCCTGACAGTTTAATTGGTATACCACTTTATACACACGATTGAGTCTTTCATGCTAAAGCAATAACAAGGCATACAATCAATGCTAGAGCATTTTTTGAAGATGAACACCATGGGAGGACCCAAAGCACACTTACGGATCGCCCTCTTTGTGACAAATCACTCATTGTATAGACACCCGTTTTGAATGTTTTTATTACGTTGTAACATTTTCTAGTATGATATTGTATACATGTATTTTCAGAATGCCTTCTGTATACGATGCAGCAGCTCAGCTTACCGCTGACGTAAAGAAGGATCTGAGAGACAGCTGGAAAGTCATTGGTAGTGACAAAAAAGGAAACGGTGTTGCCTTGATGACAACGTGAGTACAAAATATATTCCATATGAGATATGGTTAGACGTCATGTGAGACACATATTTCGGCTGTAATTGACATATCAGTTGAAAGTTTAACACTGGGCTAACTAGAACAATGTAGGTAAGTCGGCAAATTAGATCCGTAACTTCGGGAAAAGGATTGGCTCCTGGAGTCGAAGCCCGGCTGTCGAATGCCCTAGATATGGCTAACTAGTGGTAGAAAAGCTACCGAGAGATCGCTAGCAGCTGTCGAAAACCTGACGAGATATAGCTATCGGGGGGGGGGGGGGGGATTTGTTGCTAATAATCCGTCTGTACTATGTTTTTATTTCATTGAAATTGTCAGTATGCGAAGTAATATCACTTTTAAGTGTAGCTATATCACAACACATCGAGTTGCGGGGCAGTTCATTTTTCGAAAATAGTCCCAAACAGCTGATTTGACACTCGTTTTTTATTGAACAAAAAAAAAAAAAAAAAAAAAAAAAAAAAAAAAAAAAAAAAACAACAACAACAACAGCATTTCGCATTAATTTTTAAAGGCAAACCGAAACTATACAATTTTCGAAACGGGTATTTTGAATGATAATATTTTTACTTTACGACAAAGTCTTGTTAAAATCTGAAACAGGTACATAGCGTACATGCCTGTCAAAAGAGCGAATTGGTTCAGTATCGGGATTTCATCTTGGTCCCTTGTTAGCTATATCTAGGCAGTTTTCGGCAGCCACTATCTATCTCTTGGTAGCTTTCCGTCAATACCTCTGTACTCAGGTCTGACCCAAGATTTGAAAGTGGGTAGTGACTGTTCTTTCGCAAAGCACTCGGCATTACGAAATGAAAGTCACGGTTCTTTCGGATGGGAACTTAAAATAAACGAGGTCCCGTGTCACGGTGGGCTTGGCACGCTAAAGAAACCTGCTGTATAATGCCATCAGCGCAACGCACAGGCAAAATTTCTGCACCATCGCCTACAGCTGGCGACGTCTTGATATAAGTGAAATATTCTTGACTGGGACGTTAAACACCATTACTCACTCATTCACTCACTCTGTCACTCGGTAGCCTAACTTCGGATCCCTTTCGTTACCTCAGTGTTAAACTTTTGACAGGTCTGTAGTGTAAGACTATAAATGTAACGGCCTTCTATGAAGCCACAGACAATGTGTTGCAAAGAGATTAATCTTAGCGAAAAATGACTGTCAAACCTTTAAAATTTGAGATTTTTAAGGCGTTTCGAAATCAAATAAGAAATTTTAAATGAAGAACTGTGTTTTTCAATTTTTGCTTCTTAAAAAGAAATGGCAGATTTCCTATAAGATCAATTTTATTTTTACATAAAACGTTGAATAACAAAGTTTAAGATTTTGCAAGTATTTTGTTACATCGTACATCACGTCATATTCGAGGGTTTCAAATTGTTCCTATTGGGATTTATAGATATTAATGTATACTTTTTATTCATGTAATTGATTCTTTCAAAATGTGACTTGAAAATGGGTAGTGACTGTTCTGACACAAATCACTCGGCATTACGAAATGAAAATTACGGTTTTTAGGATGGGTACTTAAAATAAACACCAGATCCCGTGTCACGGTAGGCATGGCACAATAAAGAACCCTGTTGTATTATGCCATCAGCGCAACACATGCAAAATTTCTGCAGCTTCGCCTATAGCTGGCAACGTCTCGATATAAGTGAAATTTCTTGACTGGGTCGTTAAACGTCATTACTCAACTCATATCCAATGAACTTGTAGTAAAGATTATAGCTGAGTATGAGACTATCTAAGTTTTCATCTTTTAGGCTAAAAGTAAACGAATTATCACTTGAAGTGTCCGTATATTGTTCAGCAATTAATTATTGGTATAAATTACTTCAGATCTGTTAATCTGTTTACCATGTTGCCATAGTAACCATTATTGTTTTGTATATATATATTTCCAGTCTGTTCGCCGATAATCAAGAAACTATTGGATACTTCAAACGTTTGGGAGACGTCAGCCAGGGCATGGCAAACGACAAACTGAGAGGACATTCCATTACTCTTATGTACGCATTGCAGAACTTCATTGATCAGCTCGACAACCCCGATGACTTGGTCTGTGTTGTAGAAAAATTTGCCGTCAACCACATCACCAGAAAAATCAGTGCAGCTGAATTTGGAGTAAGTTACCCTAAGTTTTATCCGAGGACACTTTTTTGTTGTGTCGTCATATCCGGTCGGCATGGCTTTGTCTTGTCCGTTTTTCTTTCAATTAAAATATTCATTATGTTCCAGTACATTTATGTATAGGGAACATAAGTTTGTTTTAAAAATTATTTTATTATGAATTTAATATTTCAATTTTCGTACTAAATTATTCGACGTTGAATAAAAATATGTTCATAATGTTATAGTTGACCGGACAAATGCCATGGAAATGTTTGCTTTCATTCTGCATGGAGGCCGTCCGTCGTCCGTCACTTATTTAAGCATTCAAGATGTTCATTTTGCTTAAAATGAGAAAAAACGAACTTTTCATAAAACTAGTCATGATCAATACAGGTGATAGTTAACACATATGATTTACTGTTAAGATGGTTTTCAACTATGCAATGTATATGTCCATAGAAAGAGCATGAACGAGAAAGATATCTACATCTTTAGGGCCCCGAGATAATCAATCTTCTTTTTCCTATGTTTTCGATTGATCAAACGAGCATCAATAGGTCAAGAACTGTTCACAAAACAATATTTTGAGATGTAGGAAATAGAACGAATCATTACTTGTTGTGACATACCAGATAGGTCAATCTCAACCCTCATATTTGGTAACAAAATTGGAAACCATTTGATGTTTTAATGTGTTTTTGTTATTTCAGAAAATCAATGGCCCAATTAAAAAGGTTTTGGCAAGCAAGAATTTCGGTGATAAATATGCCAACGCATGGGCAAAACTTGTAGCCGTTGTCCAGGCTGCTTTATAAGTGTGATTTCCGAAGATAAATTTTCGACTGGAACAAAATGGATATAAACTTTACATCAACTTTACCATGTTATTAGTCGTTAACATGGAGACAATCACCAGGATAGCGTGATTTCGACATTAGTCTATAATCACAGGTTTTGATTTTATGTAAATTTTCTGTTGAATTTTTATTGTTATCTTTCCAGTATCTTAATAAATTCTATAAGCATTATACTTTTTTATATTATCTGTTCCGTAGTATGAGTCCACTCAACTAGAAATCTTGTTGCCGACTAAATGCAAATATGTGTAGTCAATATTTCAATTGGACCGACTTCATCAACGCCTCCTATTAAACTGTAGATTGTGAACTTTTGGATGAAACTTAATATTTTCATAATTTCATGTTCATTCTTAATTACATTTTCACACTTGGCAGGTGTAACTAGCTAGCTAGGAGGTGCTTACCCTTCTGGAGCACCCGGTCTCACTTACCTGGTGAACTTGGTTTGCCAGTTTCAAAGTCTTTACTTTGTTTTGGGATTGTTCTTTGGACATAATTGGTGTTTTTATTTTTTTTTTTAATATGTAGTCAAGATTCCATTGAATCAACTTCATCAACATCGTCCATAAAAATGAAGAGTGTAAGCTTATTTAGCAACTTATTTATGTTTTTCATTTTTTTAAATCATAATTTTGAAACCTCCCATTAAATCGTTTCATTAAATCTACCGGTATATAAACATCGTTTTAGTCACATCATAGGCCAGGTCCCGGTTTCACAATCATTCCGTAGCTAAGATTTTCCTTAACTTAAATCTTGCAAAATTTCAAACCTTTATAATTTTGTCAATTTTCAAGATATTCAGGAAATTAAGGTGTCATTTTTAAGGTCACTTCTAGATCAAAACATTTGCATTTAATTTTTACAAAAATATTCATGAGTAGTTCCAAAAAGCGATTACCAAATTTGGCTAAATTTAAGTTTAGGAAAATTTTAGCTAAGGAATGATTGTGAAACCGGGGCCTGCGTTTCAGCATCATTTCTTAACTAAGATTTTCCTTAACTTAAATCTGAAAATTTCTGAAATCTGAATAATTTTGCTGGTTATTAAAATAGTCATGCATTAAAGGTGTCATTTTGAAGATCAATCTAAGTTTAATCCACCCATATTCCCATGTTATTGAAACTTGTTTTTACTACCGTAAACATTGTCAAAATTTGTCAGATTTAAGTTTAGGAAAATCTTAGTTAAGGAATGATTGTGAAACCGATGCCAGAACTTTAGATATTATTGGTACTCGGCATGAACCGGAGTACGTTTCACCACTATGCAACTAAACCCGAGACTTAAGTAATACAAAACACATTATGACTGCACTGATGATTAAACTAGACACTAGGCAAAAATTCAACCAACCTATAACATCATTTACAATCAGTTGTTCCTAGATGGTCACATTAATGTGCGTTCAAAATATTTTAGTAGAAAACGGGAACCATCTTTGATTACCCGATTTGCATATGAATAAAAGCGGTTACAACAAGTACTCTATGGCTAGCTGATAAGAGGGTTATCTCTCATAAAATTGTGTGAGAGGTGACAAGAAAATAGATCGTGTTGATTTTTTATCGCCAACCAAAACTTCATTCAGTTGGCGTTAATGATGAATGGGAGAGAACTCGTTCAATAACTGTAGCTCTCGATTAGGTATCATAGTGTCTCACACCGTTTAGGATCTAATCTCATTCGGAGTAGATGCTAGTTTGAGAAAGCTTGACGACTCACTTGCCGAATTTTTTTGTACAGGCACTCCAGTTTCCTCCACCATCATATCCGATTTTTCAATATTGTCTCGATATAAGTAAAAATAAATTGAGTGGGGTGTAGAACACCATCTACTCCTGTCCACTCTTCTCCACTCCACACAAAAAAACTGAAATTTATGCATGTTCTGTAGTGAAATATGAAGTCATTGAGGTGGTTTGTTGACGGAAATTTGTAAAATTATGTAGTTTTTGTTTTTGTGATTTGTGTTTAATTAACGTATTCTGGATAGATTTATCATAGAAGTTGCATGTAATTCATAAAACTTATGAAACATACATTTGTATATTTCTTACACTTAAATTACTGATTTAGCAAAGCATTTCAGATCCACACTTTATTATTTTGTAGCTTAAAATTTTAAAAACGTTTTATTTTCTTTGAGTTACTTCCCATTGTTCGTATTTCTTTTAAAATGCAATTTTTTGTCCGATGTCTGATACTCTTTAAAATAGCTATTATTTTTTCAATAATACGGCAACTGTAGTGTACCAGAACTTTAGAATATGCCATCAGTGCAAGTTGTGCAAACTCATATGATTTTTACTTGAAATTAACAAAGCTGCTAAGTGCTGATCTTTTTATTACAATAATGCATCCGAATCATTTTGAAGTCACTATTTTAATTTAAAAAATCAATTCAAGCACATGACAAGGTAGTGTGTTTCGCGAATAGCAGAACTATACTGAAATGACATATAACACAACGGATCACGACATATAACACAACGGATCACGACATATAACACAACGGATCACATCCAAAGTTGGCAACTAGAGACGTCATGTGGTAGTAAACAAAACATTTGACAATTAAGTGTGTATGGTGACTAAGTGGGTAGAGTGCTTGTTTCTAAAATAGGAGGCATCCGGGATCTATTCCAGACTAGAAAGCTGTAAATTTTTGTGAACTATCTCGTCCCGATCGTGTTAAGGTCTACAGGACAGAAATGGCTAATTGCAACAAATGAAAATTACGAATTCAGTTTCGTGTTCAGATTGTGACTTCTCAATACAAGTGAATTATTTTTCACCGGGAGATAGATCCACGTTTTACTCTTTCTTGTGGTATTTTATGTTCATTTTTGACAATTTTAGAGACAAAACTAACAGTTTTATATTTGACTTAACACGCAGTAAGTAAAGCGAATAAATAAACAACGTATTTACTACACACATAAATTATTTTTAAAATCATAAATATTAAAATAAATAATGGTAAGTGTCACCATGAACAATAACAGTCATTTATAAATCAAGCCTGGAGCTCCCGTCGGTACTGTTCGACTTACTTACGCTTTAAAGGATGGAGAAAATAATTCAGCATTAAAAAAAAATCTTACTCATTTTTTCTTTTACAACCACGAATTTTCTTTTAAATATAAGAAAGTGTGGGACTTATTGAGTGAATAATGAAAGATGAAATATTATTTTGGTTTCCGAGGATAGAGAAAATAATTCAACATTTAAAAAACAAATCTTATTCATTTTCATAACCACGTATTTTTTGTTAAATAAAGGAAAGTGTGTGAATAAAAGATGATAGATTATTTTGGTTTCAGATTTCACCAACTATTAGCTAATATACATAGGCAACGAGAGTATTTTTCCTGCCATGCACATCATGATATGTTGACTTTTATCACATACCCATTTAATCTTACTATAGCAATACACTGTTTTTTCAAGCTATGTGATATGGAAGTCTGTATCACACGCGTGTGTGATACAACATTCTGTATCACCATAGTAGCCGGAACTCCTTTTAGGGGAATTCCCTTTTCCGACAACAATAATATGACGTCATTATGTGATACGTAATGACAAAAATAATATGACGTCAATATGTGATACATACGTCATGTTAAGTTGGGAGAATTTACTCGAGTTGGGAGAATCGCGGACGATGTTAAATAATTTTGTAAAATCAATGTTTGTTTTTTTTTCCCTAGTGTTTACGATGGTATTAGTAAAATGTTAACCAATGATGCGTAAACGAAGAGTTATCTGTTGTTTTTAATTACTTCTTTAGCAGTTTTTCCAGTCAAGTATCAGATTTTTCGAATCAGATCAAAAATCAATATGAAATACTGAGTTGAATGTGAATTCTTTGACAGATTAAGCCAAAAAAAGCTTTTCATTTAGTTTGGTAGGGCATGTGATAAATATAAAACCACACATAAGTGGTTTTCTGACGTAGCTTGATCGCACTTGTTTATTGTGCAAACGCATACATTACACTCGTGCGCAAGGCGCACTCGTGTAATGTATCCGTCCGCACAATAAACTCGTGCGATCAGCTACGTCAGAAAACCACATATGTGTGGTTTTGCGTATTTATCACATATCCATTTAATCTTACTATAGTAATACACTGTTTTTTCAAGCTATGTGATATGGAAGTCTGTATCACACGCGTGTGTGATACAACATTCCGTATCACCGTAGTAGCCGGAACTCCTTTTAGGGGAATTCCCTTTTCCGACAACAATAATATGACGTCATTATGTAATACGTAATGACAAAAATAATATTATGACGTCAAATATGTGATACATACGTCATGTTAAGTTGGGAGAATCGCGGACGATGTTAAATGATTTTGTAAAATCAATGTTTGTTTTTTAATTTTTCCCAGTGTTTCCGTTGGTATTAGTAAAATGTTAACCAATGATGCGTAAACGAAGAGTTATCTGTTGTTTTTAATTACCTCTTTAGCAGTTTTTCCAGTCAGGTATCAGATTTTTCGAATCAGATCACAAATCAATATGAAATACTGAGTTGATTGTGAATTCTTTGACAGATTAAGCCAAAGAAAGCTTTTCCTTTAGTTTGGTAGGGTATGTGATAAATACAAAACCACACATAAGTGGTTTTCTGACGTAGCTTGATCGCACGAGTTTATTGTGCGAACGCATACATTACACTCGTGCGCAGAGCGCACTCGTGTAATGTATCCGTCCGCACAATAAACTCGTGCGATCAGCTACGTCAGAAAACCACATATGTGTGGTTTTGCGTATGTATCGAGTTTACACGATCCGGTGTGTCCAGTTAGGATTGCGCGAAAATGCAACGCCAAATAAGACGAAAACCTAACGATTCTCTTTATCTCCTTGCATTTCTCTCCTTCGGTACCAATGCCGTAGCTCAGTTGGTAGAGTGCTCGCTCCGTAAGTCGGAGATCGTGGGTTCAAAACCCGACCGGGTCTGGCCCAAGACTTGAAAGTTGGCAGTGACTGTTCATTCACAAAGCACTCAGTATTTTAAAATGAAAGTCGCGGTTCTTTCGGGTGGGAATAAACGAGGCCCCCGTTACGGCAAGCGTGGCATGATAAAGAACCCTGCTGTATAATGCAATCAGCGCACACATGTAAAATTTCTACACCTTCGCTTAAAACTGGTGGTATCTCGATACAAGTGAAATATTTTTGACTGGACGTGAAATACACTTACTCAACTCAACTCACTCCTTCGGTTCTTTGTATGTCCTTTGATCAAAACAAGACATGGTGTAGTTAGAATGGGGAGGCGTTAATGCGGAAGTGCGAAGGCGAAAATGTTAAAGTTGTAAAGTGAAGGCGATATGCAAAAAGTAAATGTATAATCGCTCACTGAAATGATTTTACGCATAAGGGATGATTATGTATGCAGTCAGTTCTGAAATGGCGGGTGGAGGAAACAGGAGTGTCCGGAGGAACTTGCCGACTTTGATTAACTTCGTCACACTAAGATATTGAGAGTTTTAGCAGTCACCGAAATCCTCTACTTTTTAAGAGGGTTCTAGCATCTTCTTATGAATGTCAGTTCTATTTCTTGGCCATGAGATAGAAATCGCTGTAGCTCTGACGTAGGTTTGTTTGTTTACATTAAACAATACATCGATTATACCCTGCCGTCGTAAATTCTGCATTGTAATTGTTTAAAAAGGGTACCTGTACTTACAACGCAAAACATTACAGTTCGTATTCTTAGCAATAAGAAAAATAAACGTTGTAGCTCTGACGTAGGATTGATTTAAAAATATAATAATAATCAAATACTATCAAATCAATATTAGATAATATATCGATTTGATTGATCTCTTCGTAAATTTTGCTTTGTAATCGTAATAATAATTAAGATGTGATTCGGGATATTCTATAAATAATTCTAATGTCTTCAAATAAATCAACATTTGTCTTTTTAACGATAAAGTGCAAAAATTTGATCCCTATTGTCTGATCATAGTCAAAAGAAAGGTTATCACCGCTCACCAAAACAGGAGTATTTTAAAATCGGAGGTTATCGGAATGCATCGATTCGCTAAGTTATGTCGTATTGTCTAAAGCAATTGGCGTTGTAAGTGATAAAATCAGACGCCTCGCACACACAATGTCAAGTCTGAGTTTATTGTGCTAATTTTGACATTAACTTTTTACAACTATGGACTGATTAAAAGTTCTGAAGTTTTAAGAAGTAGGTGTTGATAGAAATATTACGTATATTCTCCCTCTAATTGTAGACGAACTGTTACTTTTTATTTCTTTAAAATTCTCGGTCACTTTTAAGGTGCAATTAGTCCGAAATTATGCATGCAGGGGGTGTTAAATGTGTAATTACGTTTTGAGTTAAAAAGGCCCAACACGAAGACTTTTTTCAGTGAAAAAGTTGAAATTATTAGTGGAAAAAAAATAAAATCCCTAGAACTGTCTCGGTGTTATTTAGCAAGATAACTTTTTCTGCTTTTGAAAATATTTTCTTATTTTATTTTTGCGATTGGTATCTTTATTCAACTGCGATACAGTTGATTTCTATTTACTATAATTTAATGAAATTGTCCTCGTTAGATCTGGTACTACACCAACTGGTCACGACCCACTCATAATAAATATTGGAAGAAAAGTTAGCAAACTTGAATGTTTTACTTACGATTAACTGACAATCGACTACTTGATTTTTATTCCGTGTTCTAGACTTTTCCTCATTCAGCTAACTTAAAAATTGCCCTTTCAAACCTTTGGTACAGTTATTTTTGTTCGTGTTGCCTGTTGCCACGGATGATGATGATGAAGTTCTACAAAAAAAAAAATCTTGTGCAATCAACATGAAAATAGCACAATGTGCACAATATATCAGACTGTGTATTTGTTGTAAATTACAAATGTTAGAAGATGGATATTATTTCCTTTAATTTGTCTAGCTTACAGAATTTTAAGATTGAAATATTTACCACGATACTTAATTCAAAATTTGTAGTTTTTAGTTCCAATTCAAAAACTCTGTTTTATATTTTGCAAAATATTTGTTTTAAGCCACTAGATTTGTAATCATATACTATACCAGTCTTAAATCAACATCACTAGAAGGCAATTCATCAGTAGTGCTTGGACCAAAATTATAAAACCAAAACTTTTTTCCAAGATGTTGAAAAGATACCCAAAGGAACATTTTATATACTTTATTTTATATTTTATATTTTAACGAGTAAGTATGAATGTGTAGTGTATCGAATATTTAGATATATGCTATTCAACTAAAATATAATTGACCAGTTTCATTTTCTTAATAACCACCCACCATGTGTTTGTTTATTTATTGAAATTATGGTAATGTTAATTCCAAAGTCAATATACCTTTATGTCAATGTCTCTCTGTTATGTGTTATATCATTGTGGTTTTTTGTTGTGTTTCGTTGTTCACGTCGGCGTTTCCTATATTCATTTGATGATTATGCCCCATCCATCACACTTAATCAGCAAAGCACGTAAAATACATCTGTTTGTGTTAGTCACGCTAACAAGGCCGTCCTCTGATTTTGTTAAAATTTACATCTGTATGAACACGGCCGTTCTTAGCCGTTCTATTCTGACAAAACGATTTTATATTATACATATCTAAAACATTAGCTTATTCAACTGTGTCATTTAAATGTTCCTTTCATTCTCAATTTTGATTATATGTGTGGCGGGTGAAACTAGTTAAACAGGAGGTGCTTACCTTTCCGGACCTAAAATTCCTGGTGAAAGTTGACTTAATTTGACAGTTTTTAAAGTTTTTTTTTTTACTTTGCTTTGGGGTTGTGCTTTCAACATGAATTTGTGTGTTTGTTTTTACTTTGCTTTGGGATTATAATTTGGACATGGGTTGGTATGTTTGTTTTTACTTTGCGTTTGGATTTTGCTTTGGACATGGATTGGTATGTTTGTTTTTACTTTTCTTTAGGATTGTGATTTGGACATGAATTTGTGTGTTTGTTTTTACTTTGCTTTGGGGCTGTGCTTTCAACATGAATCTGTATGTTTGTTTAAACTTTGCTTTGGGATTGTGCTTTGGACATGGATTGGTATGTTTGTTTTTGCGTTGCTTTGGGATTGTGCTTTCAACATGGATTAGTATGTTTGTTTTACGTTGCTTTGGGATTGTGCTTTGGACATGGATTGGTATCCCTGTTCAGTGTTTCTTCGTTTAAAGTCATATTTGAGTACATGCATTAAGAAATAACACCAGATTTTAATTTGTCGGTACACGAACAGGTTAGCCTGTCAAAAGTTTTAACACTTAAACTAACGAATTTGCGCCGAGTCGACAACTCGTTTCGGTCTCTCGTTAACCATATCTCGACTTTTTCTATTTATTCTCGGCAATACTCTTTGGTCTTTAGCTATTAAAATAACGGTCACTCAGTGGACCGCAGCAGAGGTTCGAATCCTATTCCTTAGCTATGTGTTGAACTTTCGAAATGTCTGTACTGTATGCCAGCATCTGTACCATTATGGTTTTATCCTTTTCTTGTTGCTTGTTATTTTTATTAGTTTTGATGTGAAATGTTTTTATTACGCCGGTTATAGCCAAGCACATACAAGTATGATATTAGTACACGTGTTTAGTTGCAACATTTAAGATTTTCCAAATCAAAAACCAACATACTAATTAATTCATATCAGAATCACAATCCAGACGCAAAGTAAATACTTTGAAACTGACACGTGAACTTCCACCAAGGAAGTCGGGTGCTCCGGAAAGGTGAACTCTTCCTGTTTAACTAGCTACATCCGGCACGGGAGTGAAAGAAACATGGAACTATGGGCTCCATAGTTCCAAATTAAGTAATGGCTGTTTAACGCAAGGAGTCGCTTTTTGTACAAGTGCCTAAGCTGTTCTAGGAGTCGCTTCAGATGTGTTTCTTCAGTATTTTGTACAAGTGCCTAAGCTGTTCTAGGAATCGCTTCAGATGTGTTTCTTCAGCATTTTGTACAAGTGCCTAAGCTGTTCTAGGAGTCGCTTCAGATGTGTTTCTTCAGCATTTTGTACAAGTGCCTAAGCTGTTCTAGGAGTCGCTTCAGATGTGTTTCTTCAGCATTTTGTACAAGTGCCTAAGCTGTTCTAGGAGTCGCTTCAGATGTGTTTCTTCAACATTTTGTACAAGTCCCTAAGTTGTTCTTCAGGGACTTCTATTCCAAAAATAATAATGAATCTCCCTCGCAATAAACAAAATAAACAAGTCTTACTGTGTAATTACCTGTCAAAGAAATCGATGTTTTAGTTCAGTTTAAGTCCTTCATTTCCACAAATCAGCTATATGAGGCTGAAGTATTCCACCACGACGTATAAATCACGAGGTGTGGTAATTGTAAGGTATCACCTCCTGATTTATCAGTTGGAATCAATTGTGTTTAGAGAAAGTGTTAATTACTGTGATTCATTCTGTTGGTGTTGGCTCTGAGTTACGAACTTTGTGTAAACGAGATTTATTTTGAATTAAGAGTCTGAGAAATGTTTCAGAACTATACGTTTACTACATGGATAGTTCTATTTTGAGCTACTTGACTGGACATCTAAATCTAAACCAAAAACAAAAACAATATATAAGAAAGAAAGAATGATAATTATATGCAATAAACAAAACCATACCAAAGGGTTTAGAAAATTCAATTTTAACTGACAAATTAGACATTATAAGGTTTGTGTAAATGTAGATACATTTGTACATTTCAGTAGTCAGATGTAAGATGTAATGCTGGAATGTAGTTTTCCTTCCATAAGACAAAAGAGCAGGAGTCCGAACTTCAGATGTTAATACAGTTTTCAGACAAATGCAATCGTGTACCAAATTGACACTGCAGCTTCAGAACCATATGCTAACAGCAAAATAGAATTATCTCTCTAAAATGATTCTTTTTTAAAAACCTTGCCACCAGTAGTTTTAAAAGTCCAAGTTTAATGTTCGCGCCTTGCCATAATTGCAACATATGGCATTGGAGTAATTCGAATATTGACAAACATCCATACAAGGAATGAAAAACAGTAATAGTCAATTAGATTAAGTTTTACCTTTTAATATCAAGTTTTTTTCCATTTCATTCCAGATACATCAAAGTCCAGGTGTAATGCAAATTATGTAAATGCAAACTTTTAATTTTAAATACTGCTGATAAAAAATTCAACATCATTTAGAAATCAAACGGTCTACATCAAAGCAGCAAGCACAACAAATTATACCAGGTAAAATTGAACAGAAAATGTTATTGCCGGATACCATTAAATCCAACTTTTACCAGTAAAATTTAGTAATTAAAATTGAAATATTTACACGAATTTCGTTATACAATGTTTAGTAAGAAACATCACAAAGAATATATTATTTTTATAAAAGTTTAATCCTCTTGGGGCGGCAACTGAACCATGATATTCAATAATACTCTGTTAGAGGATCAGTGAGCGTTTTGCAAGGATAATCATATAGAATTCATCTATTAAGTGAATTTAACCTTGTTAGGGGGGCAACAACCGGGCCATATCATTTGATAACTCGCAATAACTTTAGATCAGTGACATATTTTCTATCAGGTATTATTATTTAGTATCTTTCGTGTTATCTGGTTCATAATCATACAAAAAGACCCTATCTTATGACCGAATTAGGTTTATACGTTCTTAATCCAACGTAAATACCAGTGACAAATGAGGACGTTCACAAATACACATCGTCATGACCAGAAAAAAATATGTGTATTATAACAAGTTTTGTAAAAGGGATTTGTCCTAAACTAAAAGAAAATTGGTAAAATGTCAATTTCCCCAGGCTCTTAGATTAAAATGATTGCGCATTTATGCTACAATGTCACATGTTTTTAAAACACGAGGCACCGTGTCATGATTCATATTGTAACAAGAGGGGGGAAACACTTAAAAAAACAACCACTTTCTCGACGAGTGCTCCGGTTGAGGATCGCACCCGGTTGAAAAGTGAGTGTTCTGCAAGGCTATACTAATCATCCACTGTATTGTCTTTGGGGTTTACTTAACAAGGCAAAACTTTAAACTTGGGTTTAGTGGGCTGATTTGTCGGACTACCACAAGGACCAGAAAGTCTGATAGTAAATGTCTAGCTACTACATGTAAATAATAATTGTGGAATGTTGTCAGAAATATACTGTATAAATTTGCTGCTAGTTAAAATGTGAAATTCCTCAAATACTAAGGTATACTCCCTCATGCAAAGTATTATCTTAGCTTAATTCGGTCATATATGTTGGACCGTTGGGTATCTGTTGTTGATAACAATTTTGGTTTCTTAATTTTAGTTCAAGCACTACTGATGAGAAATTGTATTCCGAAACGGCCGTCTAGTGCTGTAAAATTAAAACTGGTATAATATGTAATTTAAACCCCTGAGTCGATATCTCTGCTGGTGGCTGGTGCCCCGAGGATATCACAAACTCAGTAGACAATAATTGTGTATTGTTGTCAGAAAAATACTATTGTCTAAATTTGCTGCTAGTTAAAATTGAAATTCCTCAAAAACTAAGGTATACTCCCTCACGCAAAGTATTATCTTTCGCTTGATTTGGTCAAATATATTTTGGTCCTTTGGGTATCTTTTCAACATGTTGATAACAATTTTTGTTTCAAAATTTTGGTCCAAGCACTACTGATGAGGAATTGTATTCCGAAACGGCCGTCTAGTGCTGTAAAATTAAAACTGGTATGATATGTAATATACAACACGACTAGCTCAACTAGCTCAACCTCGCTACAGTATATTTGACAATATAACTGGCCTATTTTTAGCAGACTTCATAGGATGTGCTACCCATATAGTTATAAAGTTGCACCTTAGCAAACTTCAATGTCTCAGACTAGGATTACCCTACATATTCTCTTGTAAGATTTCACTTAGTCATCATTACACAATAAAGTTAGAGTTTGTCAAAAAGTACTCGTATGCATGTACCATATATGTCTGTCACGAATGGTTTTAACTTCATACATCTGTATATCAGACTATATGCTATTGACATTTATGTGTTGAAATACAGTACAGGCCTGTCGAGAATCTAACACTATGTCAACGAATTAGTGCCGAATCGACATCTAATCTTGGGTATACTGTTAATGTGTTTATTTTTGCGGTGTACTAATGTCCGCTTATTTCGCGGTTGTTTCTTTTGCGCGAAAATTATATTTTACTTATTATGTTATAGAGCATATTTCAAAAACGCAAAAATTTAATTACCCGGATATGTCTAAATTAAATATCCTATACCGCAAAAAATAAATACATGCGAAATTAGATATATTTACATTTTCTCGACAGCTTTTCGGCATTTGTTTTCTATCTCTTGGTAGCTGTGTTCTCACTGGTTATCCATATATATCAGTCACTCGATAGTCAAGCTTTGACTCTTTTATCGTTAAGTCCAGTGTTAAACTTTCGTGTATAACGAATTGTATAACAGTACGAGAGTATTTGGACGAACTTTCGTCTAATGCCGAGAGTTTTATAATTTGTGATTTGAACTTTTTTTTAATATTTCTGTTATACCTTTTTCGTTGTTCTTGCCATTTTTCTTTATATAATCTTGAACAATTGTGTATCGCAAAGGGAAGATAATAATACCCGTTTTCTGATGGGTAGGCACTCTGATTACGTTGTGTCAGTAATTGAAATATTCCATCTCGACGAATTATCATTCTGTTCATATTATTCTACCCCGTGTCTCATTCACAGACTGTTCGTTGTTTTGGAAAAATGCAACAAGTTTTTATCTTTTTATTATTAAAATAAGTTGGTGTTTGTAATTCGAAGTCGTTCGATTATCGTACCACTGAACACAGACTTCAGGCTTTTGTAAGCAGTATGTCTTTAAATAACAATGGAACTGGGCTAATGCCAATAACCATGGTAGAAATGTGAGAGAAAACCACGTTGAAATATAGAAAACATTCGCCAAACCTCGGCTGAATTTGAGTATTGACGTCAAGACATCGACCGAAGTTAGACGAGTGACAATTCCAGTTGCTGTTACAACAATTTAGTTGTGACCATTTACAGATATTTGATTGTGGTGATAACGGCTTTTTGTCATATAATGTTGCGAACAAGTTTCATAAAGTGCTAGATGTTCGATTTGTGATTAAAATTGCACATTTTTGTAATTTCTTTACGTCAGCAACACGTTACAAAATCCCACATTCGTCACCACCAGCCTAATCCGTGTACATGAGACGCGCCGATTGTTCAGAGACATGACATAACTAAGAATGGTGTTTCTGTATCCAAGGTTGTCCTAGATATATTTCATGCCCCATAGTCCCATCTTACTTTTTTTTCCCAATTTTGATTTCATACATGATAGATGTAGTTTACTAACTTGGAGCGGGTCCGCAGGTTTTTACCCTTCCGGAGCACCCGGTCTCGTTTTAATGAAGTTCACGTGTTTAGATAAATTTGCCTGTTTTCAAAGTTTTTACTTTGCTTTTTGGATTGTGATTTGTACATGGACCGGTATGTCTGGTTTTGATTTGGCCTTTACAATGGGTATGATTTCACCGTGTCTGTTTTGTTTGATCTTTTTATATATGTCTGACTATTGTCATGTATATAGTTCGGCTTTGGCTCTTCCTCATGTTGCCTTGTGTGTCTTAATTGCAATTGTGTCTTTTGCGTTTAAAGAAGCATTATTTCTTCTTTTTGACGTCGTTTGGGAAAATTCTTAGTGTCAAAACTTCGTAAAGGATAATAATCATAATTCAATCTTGTTTTATGTTAGTTTAGGGGTAATTTTGTTCCTTTTCTTTCATTCAACTACAGTTAAGTTAAGTAATGGTGTTTAACGTCCCAGTCAAGAATATTTCACTTATATCGAAACGTTACAGCTATAGGCGAAGGTGCAGAAATTTTGCCTGCGCGTTGCGCTGATGGCATTATACACTAGGGTTCCTTATCGTCCCACGCCTACTGTGACACGGGACCTCATTTATTTTAAGTTCCCATCCGAAAGAACCGTGACTTTCATTTCGTAATGTCGAGTGCTTGGCGAAATAACAGTCACTACCCACTTTCAAGTTTTGGGTCAGACCCGGTCGGTACTCGAACCCTAGACTTCCCACTTACGGAGCTACCGCAGTGGTTTTTTTTTATTCAACTAGAGTAAGATTATTTTACCTAAAACTGTAAAGTAAGATGTTTCACATTTAACATAATAAAACAATGTAAAGCTGGAAAACATATACTTGGTACCCAATGCAAAAAACAAACAACAAAAGAAAGAAATACAGTAGAAAGTTTAACACTGTGTTAACGAAAAGAAATTTACATTTTGTTGCCGAGTGACTGAGATATGGATAACTGGTTACTGAAAAACTGCCGGAAAATACCTGCCAAAAAAGACATAGCTAATGAGGAGCAAAGATGAGCTCCCGAGTCGACACTAATTTGGTAACTTAGTGTTTAACTTTCGACAGGTCTGTTCTGTAAAAAAAAAGACCAAGACAAAACACTTATTGTGCCACTGGTCTTAAAACTTCGGATACTAGTAGTCTTTGGACGATCACTGAATATGCTGACATAATGGTATTTTCCAGTAGAATATTAACAGGACCAAACCATTTTATTGCTTGTACAGCCAGTGGTTCCTGATTTCGCGCATAAAGTTTTCTTTAAACGAGCTTTATTATTATAAAACTTTAATCTTATATAACATATATTTATTGAATGTCTTTGAGTACATTCGTGTTTGCATGTGTAAAATGATCTTATTGATCATACCTGTTCACAATTTGAAAAAAGGATGACTTAAATTACCTCCTAAACACCGATTTTACATTTATCATTTAAGTCAAATTACGCCAATGAAGTATCACAAACGTTACAATAAAACACATCGTGCCGAAATCAGTCAAATTAATCTCAATAGACTATTTAATGGCCGAGCTCACCTTAAGAAAGAAAATTTAATTAAATTCTTTACGTCACATAATAAGAACAGCTCGGTCAATGTTTGCATTCAAATCAACCTTCACTTAACTTGACATTTTTCGCTTCCCTACGTCATAAAAAACTAATGAAATAGGTTTGTCAACAAGTTTAAAGTATACCGTCAACTAGTTTGGCAAATATACGAAAAATAGGTTCTCTACACGCGATTATTATTCTGACATTGACGACTACCAAACTGGCATGTCAAAATACGATCTATGTGTAAAAGTACACTTGTTTTTATCATATGGGTTCATATATTAGTTCAATTTTTTATCGATTTATTTTCTTTTTTAAATTTCCAACAACGAACAGTTATATTTATAAACTATGAATAGACCCTTATAAATACAAAAAAATAGGATATGGTTTTATCAACGTCATCAATTCTCGTGTCTATCAAAACCTATAATTTTAATAATTTGATAAAAACGTACCTGGGGACAGGTAACACACTGCCATCTATTAAACTCTTTCAGTTCAATCTGTACAGAACCTGCACGCAAGTACCTCATTGCTTACATTGACTGACTAGATGCCTATTTCCAATAAAATCTGAGTTAGCTAAGATTCTGGATCTATTTAATGGTCATTTTTAAACCTAAATATTCCATCCGATTTTTTTGAGAGAATATATAATATGTTTAAAGAATTTGGATGAGGTTACAGTGTATGTAAATCAGCGTTTGGCTCTCGATGGGCACTTTGTATGCAGCAAAGCGCATGAAAGAAGAAATGTTGAACACGATACTGGGTATAAGTTTGACACGTGTCGTACAACAAAACGCTATACAGCACTTGATAAACATATTCATTGCGAGAGGTTTATATACACGTATTTTCGCGAGGACTCGATCGCGAATTCATATACAAAGCAAATATTGCAAGAATCGCGAAAATTAAAAGCCAAATTATAAAACATGTTGGTAATAGACTATGACTGTGAAAGCTATATGTAACATGTAGGAAAGGGAGATGATTTTTATCGATCGCGAATTTTAATATATACGTGTATATATATGGTCGCGAATTTACATATTCGTGAAATGACGCTTAGGGGTTGGCACGCGAAATGTTTTACTCGCGAATTCAAAGTAATCTACAGTATTGGGTATACAACTCCCGAGTTTCAGTAAACAAACAACATAAAATTAAACTCTCTAAAATACTTGGAAAAGACATACGGTGTATACATTTCGTAATAAAAGTACACCGAGTATAGGATTTATACGCGTACATGTCTGACAATAGCAAAATGCTGCCCAGTCGACTTTTCTTCTTTTGTTCGATCCTTACCATAAATGTGCTCAATGAGTAAGGATCCTCGTAGGTACTTCCTGTCAAAGGGGCATAACTCCAACGAAAATGACCGAAGCAACTCGGATTAATGTTTGCACATGTTCTATTAATGTTGATGCTTTGTACAAAGTTTCGTAAAATAGTGCTTCATAGTTAATTAGTCCGGACAAGAAGTGCCTGGACGGACGGACGGACGGACGGAAGGACGGAACTTCAAATTTAATAATACCCCCTTTCTTCGAAAAGCGGAGAATAAATATAACATACGGTAAGTCTGATAGTACGACAATCAAAGGGACAGATAGATAATAATATCATTTAGTACATATTCCCTAGATGATATTGAACTCTGTTAGCTATCTATATAAGCAATGATACTTGCAATTTCCAACTCCAATAGACTAAAAACACGAAACAACAGACGGTTATAAAATTACTAGACAGCACACTGTTAATACGTAATATTGAATTGTATGACCACTCCGGCTTTTTGGATTTTTTAAAAGTATTATATAATTTTTCAAGACTAAAAGCTTTTAAGAAAGTTACTTAGTTTTATGTTACTTTGACGATATATAAAATTTGTAAGAAGGTCTGGCAAGAATAGTACAGTCCTGTCGAAAGTTTAACACTGGGCTAATGGAGAGGTGTCGAAGCTCTACTAACAAGTGGTCGAGAGTTGGATAGCAAGTGGTCCATAAGCTGTCGAGAGATCGATAAGAGCAGTCGAGATATAGCTAACGAGGGGTCGAGAGATGGATAGCTAGTGGTCCATAAGCTGTCGAGAGATCGATAAGAGCAGTCGAGATATAGCTAACGAGGGGTCGAGAGATGGATAGCTAGTGGTCCATACGCTGTCGAGAGATCGATAAGAGCAGTCGAGATATAGCTAACGAGGGGTCGAGAGATGGATAGCTAGTGGTCCATAAGCTGTCGAGAGATCGATAAGAGCAGTCGAGATATAGCTAACGAGGGGTCGAGAGATGGATAGCTAGTGGTCCATAAGCTGTCGACAGATCGATAAGAGCAGTCGCGATAAAGCTAACGAGGGGTCGAGAGATGGATAGCAAGTGGTCCATAAGCTGTCGAGAGATCGATAAGAGCAGTCGAGATATAGCTAACGAGGGGTCGAGAGATGGATAGCTAGTGGTCCATAAGCTGTCGAGAGATCGATAAGAGCAGTCGAGATATAGCTAACGAGCGGTCGAGAGATGGATAGCTAGTGGTCCATAAGCTGTCGAGAGATCGATAAGAGCAGTCGAGATATAGCTAACGAGAGGTCGAGAGATGGATAGCTAGTGGTCCATAAGCTGTCGAGAGATCGATAAGAGCAGTCGAGATATAGCTAACGAGGGGTCGAGAGATGGATAGCTAGTGGTCCATAAGCTGTCGAGAGATCGATAAGAGCAGTCGAGATATAGCTAACGAGTGGTCGAGAGATGGATAGCTAGTGGTCCATAAGCTGTCGAGAGATCGATAAGAGCAGTCGAGATATAGCTAACGAGAGGTCGAGAGATGGATAGCTAGTGGTCCATAAGCTGTCGAGAGATCGATAAGAGCAGTCGAGATATAGCTAACGAGGGGTCGAGAGATGGATAGCAAGTGGTCCATAAGCTGTCGAGAGATCGATAAGAGCAGTCGAGATATAGCTAACGAGAGGTCGAGAGATGGATAGCTAGTGGTCCATAAGCTGTCGAGAGATCGATAAGAGCAGTCGAGATATAGCTAACGAGAGGTCGAGAGATGGATAGCTAGTGGTCCATAAGCTGTCGAGAGATCGATAAGAGCAGTCGAGATATAGCTAACGAGAGGTCGAGAGATGGATAGCTAGTGGTCCATAAGCTGTCGAGAGATCGATAAGAGCAGTCGAGATATAGCTAACGAGAGGTCTAGAGATGGATAGCTAGTGGTCCATACGCTGTCGAGGGATCGATAAGAGCAGTCGAGATATAGCTAACGAGGGGTCGAGAGATGGATAGCAAGTGGTCCATAAGCTGTCGAGAGATCGATAAGAGCAGTCGAGATATAGCTAACGAGGGGTCGAGAGATGGATAGCAAGTGGTCCATAAGCTGTCGAGAGATCGATAAGAGCAGTCGAGATATAGCTAACGAGCGATCGAGAGATGGATAGCTAGTGGCCCATAAGCTGTCGAGAGATCGGTAAGAGCAGTCGAGATATAGCTAACGAGGGGTCGAGAGATGGATAGCAAGTGGTCCATAAGCTGTCGAGAGATCGATAAGAGCAGTCGAGATATAGCTAACGAGGGGTCGAGAGATGGATAGCTAGTGGTCCATAAGCTGTCGAGAGATCGATAAGAGCAGTCGAGATATAGCTATAGTAGGGGTCGAGAGATCGATAAGAGCAGTCGAGATATAGCTAACGAGGTGTCGAGAGATGGATAGCTAGTGGTCCATAAGCTGTCGAGAGATCGATAAGAGCAGTCGAGATATAGCTAACGAGGGGTCGAGAGATGGATAGCTAGTGGTCCATAAGCTGTCGAGAGATCGATAAGAGCAGTCGAGATATAGCTAACGAGGGGTCGAGAGATGGATAGCTAGTGGTCCATAAGCTGTCGAGAGATCGATAAGAGCAGTCGAGATATAGCTAACGAGGGGTCGAGAGATGGATAGCAAGTGGTCCATAAGCTGTCGAGAGATCGATAAGAGCAGTCGAGATATAGCTATAGTAGGGGTCGAGAGATCGATAAGAGCAGTCGAGATATAGCTAACGAGCGATCGAGAGATGGATAGCTAGTGGCCCATAAGCTGTCGAGAGATCGGTAAGAGCAGTCGAGATATAGCTAACGAGTGGTCGAGAGATGGATAGCTAGTGGTCCATAAGCTGTCGAGAGATCGATAAGAGCAGTCGAGATATAGCTAACGAGTGGTCGAGAGATGGATAGCAAGTGGTCCATAAGCTGTCGAGAGATCGATAAGAGCAGTCGAGATATAGCTAACGAGGGGTCGAGAGATGGATAGCAAGTGGTCCATAAGCTGTCGAGAGATCGATAAGAGCAGTCGAGATATAGCTAACGAGGGGTCGAGAGATGGATAGCAAGTGGTCCATAAGCTGTCGAGAGATCGATAAGAGCAGTCGAGATATAGCTAACGAGGGGTCGAGAGATGGATAGCAAGTGGTCCATAAGCTGTCGAGAGATCGATAAGAGCAGTCGAGATATAGCTAACGAGGGGTCGAGAGATGGATAGCTAGTGGTCCATAAGCTGTCGAGAGATCGATAAGAGCAGTCGAGATATAGCTAACGAGGGGTCGAGAGATGGATAGCTAGTGGTCCATAAGCTGTCGAGAGATCGATAAGAGCAGTCGAGATATAGCTAACGAGGGGTCGAGAGATGGACAGCTAGTGGTCCATAAGCTGTCGAGAGATCGATAGGAGCAGTCGAGATATAGCTAACGAGCGGTCGAGAGATGGATAGCTAGTGGTCCATAAGCTGTCGAGAGATCGATAAGAGCAGTCGAGATATAGCTAACGAGCGATCGAGAGATGGATAGCTAGTGGTCCATAAGCTGTCGAGAGATCGATAAGAGCAGTCGAGATATAGCTAACGAGGGGTCGAGAGATGGATAGCAAGTGGTCCATAAGCTGTCGAGAGATCGATAAGAGCAGTCGAGATATAGCTAACGAGCGATCGAGAGATGGATAGCTAGTGGTCCATAAGCTGTCGAGAGATCGATAAGAGCAGTCGAGATATAGCTAACGAGGGGTCGAGAGATGGATAGCTAGTGGTCCATAAGCTGTCGAGAGATCGATAAGAGCAGTCGAGATATAGCTAACGAGGGATCTAGATGATCGTCATTAACTTATTAGCTTAGTGTTAAACTTTCGACAGTTCTGTGTTGTAGTAATCATGTTTTAATGGGCACCTTCCTTACCGTACAGTTATACTTGCTTTTGTACATGCAGAAAAGGGAATTTTACGGCTTCTCTTACTGGAAGTCATAAAACTGAATCGATTCAGCATTATACTCTTGTATCTAATATCTAACTCCTAATGCCATAATTCTGTATAAAGTGAATGAAATCAATCGATTTTACATAAAATTTTCGAATTACATGGCTATTTAGGGAACAGCATTACACAAATTATATATAAAGTTCAGAAGACATGCCCTTTATCCAGATCTAACTATGTTGGCATTTGAAACATAATATTTCTATCACCGATCAGACACATTCTACCAGAAAGCAATGATTTATTTAGATGCCAAGTCTTATTTTTGGATTTACATTGTTTCTACTCCGTAAAAATTCAAAAATAGCAAATAGTGTTGATACATAAGAATTAGACATTAGAAAGACTTTTATATTGTGCTTCTCTGACTGTTTTTCTTTCTTACTTTTTTTAAACATTTTTTCTTTTGTTTGCTTGGTTGTTTTTTATGTTGCCGTATATATCAGTTCTTCATGAATACGCATCTTTCTTTATGTACATTTTTTGTTTGTTTGTTTGGTTTTTTTTTTGTTTTTTTTTTTTTTTTTTTTTGCCAAACTTGATGCTAGGCTTTGTTTAAGTAATGTAACATAAACGAACCACCTTTACAAATGATACTATTACATGCGAACCGTAGACTAGTATGGGTAACATGAAACAGTATTTGTTGTAAGTAATAGAACTGAATTCACCGTTAACCCTTACCGGGAGATCTCGGCATCAGTACTTCTACTGTAGATGGTGACACCTCAATAGATGTGAATGTTCTTGACTTGGAGTTGATCTCAACTTAATCAAAAATCATAATGATAAAATTAATGATCATTCGCTGCTGAATAGTAAGATTTGTGAGGACTTTGGTCCATTGCATTGAACTTTGGATGTGTTTCATAACTTAAGTCGATTTTGTTTATAGCATAAAAACTCCGGTAAGTCATCAATAATGTAAGAAACTGACATAAATGACGTCATTAATGAAAAGGGGAACACGTGACGTATTTTAGAACCAATCAGATTGTCAGGTTTTTTTTTAAGTTTTATCACTAATTAATATTTATGAGGGTGATTCAAGAGTTATCTGATCACAAATTGCGTAAGATCATTCAAATAAGATAAAATCGTTAATTTTGTTCTTTTTAAGTCATTTCTGGCATAATGTGTTCATTAATGCACCGTCACTACCCATAGTACTACACAACCAAAACTGGAATATTACCCCGAGTACTTCACAAAGATCCAAGGATAAAATGTATAACTGATACTCCTGTCTTTAGAAATCCCCCGCCTTCTTGATGCATAGGGGGTAAAATAGTTTTACATTTTTTATAATGAGACAGTAGTCATTGTGAATAAACTGTGTCAAACTGATTGAATTTCAATACAGTATTCCCCATGTATCAGTTAGGAAATGAACTATAAAAGGTTGTCTCTGAACCACTGTCCAGACATACTAAAATAAATGTATATATAAAAATAGAAAAATACATAAAATACCATCGATTGTACAATGTTCGATATATACTGGACACGAAGGCGTAAACTTAAAATGAAGGATATGTAGAAAATAAGAATAAATATTGTTTCTGAAGGATATGTTGAAATAAAAAATGATTATTGTTTCTCAAATTAGTTTCTTAAGATTTTCACTTTTACTTTGATATCTAATTTGTCAATTGTTGTTATAACAACTGTCTTCAAATACACACACATGTATATGTGAGAGTGGAGTTCATACGAATATCATCCATTTCTTATAGTCATTATTACCATGAGTTTAGAACCGAAAAACATTTACCTGGCAGCAAACAGCGCAGCACAACACAACGAAAAACACCTATTGTAACCGACTTAGAAAGGGTTCTTTAGTTGTGTAATACGATTGCGTTATATATATCAGACTTCTTCAAAACCATAATTTTGTTGGAACAGACTTCTTTATAAAAATAATTTTGTTGTATCAGAATTCAACACGATTAATTTTTGAGAAAAAATACGCATTATATAGGTGTTCACACAGACTTCCTGGAAAAACTGAACTCTATACAGTTAGTATATGTACTTTTCGTAGTTTTGTGAAAATCCAACGTAATCCATCATTGTCTTGTACTAGATTACGTATGTATGTCATTACTTACGGACATATCTGACAGTCCGTCACCTTTCTAGACAATTACTGCCCAATTTCCAATTGTGCTGTGTCTGACCATATTCATAAGAATCAGATGCACCTGTTTCATATGACACCTGTCAATAATAATGATTGTCTTATTTGTTTGTCAATAATCGAAATAAAACATGTTATTGTCGGTTACACCTGCATGTTAATTGAATTGTTTAACAAGATGTGCGTTTTCATTCACCTTTCATAACTAAAATAATCAGGGGAAAAATTTACAAGGCCCCATTTTCACAACCATTATTCAATAAGATTTCCCTTTTAGATTTTTAATGATTTAATAATTTTAAATTCTAATTAAATATTATACCAGTTTTAATTTTACAGCGCTGAACGGCCGTTTCGGAATATAATTCCTCTTTAGTAGTGATTGGACCAAAATTATGAACTTTTTTCATGATGTTGAAAAGAAACTCAAAAGGACCAAAATATATTTTACCAAAATCAGCTAAAGAAATACCTTAGTTTTCATGGAATTTCAAATTTAACTACAACTTAATATTTTTGTCAAAAACCGAAAAATTTGTTATAAGTTTAAATTGATCTTCAAAATGATACCTAAAATCCCTGAATATCTGGGAAATAACAAAATTATTAAGGTATTTTTTTCATATTTAAGTAAAGGAAAATCTTAGTTAAGGAATGATTGTGAAATTGAACCCAGGCCCCAGTTTTCCAATCATTTCGTACCTAAGATTTTCCTCAACTTAAATCTGCCAGTTTTGACAATGTTTCATAGAATTACAAACATTTTTAGGTTTCAACAGAATTAGAATATTGATGTTAAAATAATAGAGTGGTCTTCAGAATGGCACCTTAAATCCATCAATATCTAATTTGAAGCCAACAAAGTTTTTACCAGATTTAAGTTAAAAAAGTCTTAGTTAAGAAATGCTTGTGAAACCGTGGAGTCTGAATAAAACGTCAATGTTAACCGGTATACATGGGAAATCATTTCAGGAACTTATTTTTATTTTTTATTTTTAGACATTACCATATGTTTGACTTGAAGAAATTACAGTACACTGAAATACAGAATACGAGCTAAATGTACGCAGAATCTCCACTAGTGAATGTGAGAACAGTACAGACCTGTCAAAAGTTTAACAGAATACGAGCTAAATGTACGCAGAATCTCCACTAGTGAATGTAAGAACAGTACAGACCTGTCAAAAGTTTAACAGAATACGAGCTGAATGTACGCAGAATCTCCACTAGTGAATGTGAGAACAGTACAGACCTGTCAAAAGTTTAACAGAATACGGGCTAAATGTACGCAGAACCTCCACTAGTGAATGTGAGAACAGTACAGACCTGTCAAAAGTTTAACACCGAGATAACGAAAATTATACAAAGCTCGGCTACCGAGTGGCTGAGATCGGGATAGCTAGTAAGCGAAAATCTGCCACAAGATACATAGCAGGTGCTAAGATGGACTGTCGATTCGGCACCAATTGTTTAGCTTAGTGTTAAACTTTTGGCCGGTCTGTATTGTACGTGTATCTGTGTTTGTGACGGATGAGTCTTACTATGCAGTTCAGTACTAAAGAACAATGTTTACCAAGGATACAGTGACATCATCAATATAATCATATAATGACCTGTGTTGTTAACAGTATTTATCACACTTCGTTTATTATTTGTTGCTTTTATCATTGTAAACAAAAGACAGCTTCAGAATCCTCTGAAACTGCATTCAGTCAATAAAATCCCCCCAAACATGTCTGACTATTCGGCATAGAGTTCTACTCAACCAACATCATCTGTATTTCCGTCATTTGTATAAAAACACACAGGCTGATACCAATCTTTCCAATTATGTTTTATTGAAATCAAAATGAAAAAAGTCTGTTAACAGTAGAAACAAACACAGATCACGTTATATATGTTATAGAGAGTGTTGTATTTGAATACATGTACACATGTATATACAAACAACATTGACCTGTCCGTTTGACTTTCCATTAGGAATATTCACATAGGAGGATCTATCCAATATAAGGGTAGTGCTGGGTTTCGTAGTTAATTATAATATATATACGCAATACACATGATAAGTGTTTAGTATGTAGACAAAATAAACACCTGTGATACCTATCCATAAATGTACTTCTCCATAATAAATATATAAGTTATAGGTCAGAACACCTGTGATACCTATCCATAAATGTACTTCTCCATAATAAATATATAAGTTATAGGTCAGAACACCTGTGATACCTATCCATAAATGTACTTCTCCATAAAATATATAAGTTATAGGTCAGAACACCTGTGATACCTATCCATAAATGTACTTCTCCATACTAAATATATAAGTTATAGGTCAGAACACCTGTGATACCTATCCATAAATGTACTTCTCCATAATAAATATATAAATTATAGGTCAGAACACCTGTGATACCTATCCATAAATGTACTTCTCCATAATAAATATATAAGTTATAGGTCAGAACACCTGTGATACCTATCCATAAATGTACTTCTCCATAATAAATATATAAGTTATAGGTCAGAACACCTGTGATACCTATCCATAAATGTACTTCTCCATAATAAATATATAAGTTATAGGTCAGAACACCTGTGATACCTATCCATAAATGTACTTCTCCATACTAAATATATAAGTTATAGGTCAGGCGGACAGGTGAGTGTTGTTTGCCTATATGAAATCATTAATGATATACCCCCAAGATAGAACATATCCTTTCTTCATAAATGAATACATATACTACTTGTTATACAGCTATTCATAACCTCCATAAAGAGTTTGATACCACACGGAGATGTCATATATGTAATATTACTTATCTTTCAAGGTTCTACTAGCCATTTAGTTGCTTAAATGTGCTTAAAATGTACGTGCATTTAAAATTATGACGACTATTGTCGAGGGTTGCTGTGTTTGTGATAGTGAATCATGTAATTCTGTCTGAAAATACAATTATCTTAACTAAAATATGGTACTACTTATTGAAATTGTACCAAAGAACATCTCCACACAGAATAAAACGTTTGTCAGAATGATAGTTTTTACATGTTGAAAAACCAGACGAATTGCGGGCACTTGTGCTCATACGGCGTAATGTGTCATCAATGACATCATTTCCGTTGTACCACTACCTTATACAACATGTAAAATTCCCATTGCGGCAACATTTTCCCGGCTTTTTGCAGAAGCACTTTCTGGTAATCGAGAATGCAAATGAGGATTTTCAGTTGCAATTTAAAATAAACATACCAATCCCTGTAAAAGCGAAGGAAAAACTTTGAAGCTGGCAAATTATGTAAAAAAAAAATGAACTTCCACAAGGGAAGTGAGACCGGGTGCTGCGGAAGAATTAGCAACTCCTGTTTAGCTAGCTACACCCGCCATGTGGGTAAAACTTGTGTATTCAGCATTTCATACTATGTAGAATAAACTTGTCAAAAAGATTTGCTTCAAAATTAATTTATTACATAATAAATACATAAAAGAATTATGTCGACAACTGCTTAATATGCAACCATAAGGTTATCATGAGATTACACGGGTAGTGGGTGTAGCTAGCTAAACAGGAGGTGCTTATCCATCCGAACATCCGGCCTCACTTCCCTAGTGGAAGTCCACGTGTTTAACTTAAATTGCCAGTTTTTACTTTGCCTTGGGACTGTGATTTGGATTTGGATTAGTGTTTTATGTTTGATCGCCCAGTCTATTAAACTGAAGAACAAAGTAAAAGGTAACAATGGAAATGCAATAACAAAAAACAAACCACACACATGCAGGTGTACACATGTAATGAATGTAATCACAGTACAAACCTGTCGAAAGTTTAACACCAAGCTAACGAAATGAAGTCGAAGCTTGGCTGTAAAGTGGCAGAGATATGGCGGATCACTAGTGACTTACAATGTCACAGATATAAAGATAGCAGCTGTCGATATATAGATAACGAGGGTCGGAGATGGACTGCTGATTCGGTACTAACTCGTTTGGTTACTGGATGTTAAACTTACGCCAGGTCTGTATTGTACGTCTTATACTTGCAGTATATAGCTGGTAAGTTTACATTAATATTGATGATCTCTGTTTGATGATGATTAAATACTTACATCTACGTATTGTTTATTTCCTACTTTTTCTTATGAGTCAACTTTTGTTTCCTCGCGAACAAATATACACATAAAGTAGGTATAGATGTCCACAGATCAAATGTACACATAAAGTCCTATAGATGTCCACAGATCAAATATACACATAAAGTCTTATAGATGTCCACAGATCAAATGTACACATAAAGTCCTATAGATGTCCACAGACCAAATGTACACATAAAGTCCTATAGATGTCCACAGATTAAATGTACACATAAAGTCTTATAGATGTCCACAGATCAAATGTACACATAAAGTCCTATAGATGTCCACAGATCAAATGTACACATAAAGTCCTATAGATGTCCACAGACCAAATATACACATAAAGTCCTATAGATGTCCACAGATCAAATATACACATAAAGTCCTATAGATGTCCACAGACCAAATATACACATAAAGTAGGTATAGATGTCCACAGATCAAATGTACACATAAAGTCTATAGATGTCCACAGATCAAATGTACACATAAAGTCTATAGATGTCCACAGATCAAATGTACACATAAAGTCCTATAGATGTCCACAGATCAAATATACACATAAAGTCCTATAGATGTCCACAGATCAAATACACATAAAGTCCTATAGATGTCCACAGATCAAATGTACACATAAAGTCCTATAGATGTCCACAGATCAAATGTACACATAAAGTCCTATAGATGTCCACAGATCAAATGTACACATAAAGTCCTATAGATGTCCACAGATCAAATGTACACATAAAGTCCTATAGATGTCCACAGATCAAATGTACACATAAAGTCCTATAGATGTCCACATATCAAATGTACACATAAAGTCCTATAGATGTCCACACAAATGTACACATAAAGTCCTATAGATGTCCACAGATCAAATGTACACATAAAGTCCTATAGATGTCCACAGATAAATGTACACATAAAGTCCTATAGATGTCCACAGATCAAATGTACACATAAAGTCCTATAGATGTCCACAGATCAAATGTACACATAAAGTTCTATAGATGTCCACAGATCAAATGTACACATAAAGTCCTATAGATGTCCACAGATCAAATGTACACATAAAGTCCTATAGATGTCCACAGATCAAATGTACACATAAAGTCCTATAGATGTCCACAGATCAAATGTACACATAAAGTCCTATAGATGTCCACAGACGAAATGTACACATAAAGTCCTATAGATGTCCACACGAAATGTACACATAAAGTCCTATAGATGTCCACAGATCAAATGTACACATAAAGTCCTATAGATGTCCACAGATCAAATGTACACATAAAGTCCTATAGATGTCCACAGATCAAATGTACACATAAAGTCCTATAGATGTCCACAGATCAAATGTACACATAAAGTCCTATAGATGTCCACAGATCAAATGTACACATAAAGTCCTATAGATGTCCACATATCAAATGTACACATAAAGTCCTATAGATGTCCACAGACGAAATGTACACATAAAGTCCTATAGATGTCCACAGATCAAATGTACACATAAAGTCCTATAGATGTCCACAGATCAAATGTACACATAAAGTCCTATAGATGTCCACAGAAATGTACACATAAAGTCCTATAGATGTCCACAGATTAAATGTACACATAAAGTCCTATAGATGTCCACAGACGAAATGTACACATAAAGTCCTATAGATGTCCACAGATCAAATGTACACATAAAGTCCTATAGATGTCCACAGATCAAATGTACACATAAAGTCCTATAGATGTCCACAGATCAAATGTACACATAAAGTCCTATAGATGTCCACATATCAAATGTACACATAAAGTCCTATAGATGTCCACAGATCAAATGTACACATAAAGTCCTATAGATGTCCACAGACAAATGTACACATAAAGTCCTATAGATGTCCACAGACGAAATGTACACATAAAGTCCTATAGATGTCCACAGACGAAATGTACACATAAAGTCCTATAGACGTCCACAGATTAAATGTACACATAAAGTCCTATAGATGTCCACAGACGAAATATACACATAAAGTCCTATAGATGTCCACAGATCAAATGTACACATAAAGTCCTATAGATGTCCACAGACGAAATGTACACATAAAGTCCTATAGATGTCCACAGATTAAATGTACACATAAAGTCCTATAGATGTCCACAGATTAAATGTACACATAAAGTCCTATAGATGTCCACAGACGAAATGTACACATAAAGTCCTATAGATGTCCACATATCAAATGTACACATAAAGTCCTATAGATGTCCACAGACGAAATGTACACATAAAGTCCTATAGATGTCCACAGACGAAATGTACACATAAAGTCCTATAGATGTCCACAGACGAAATGTACACATAAAGTCCTATAGACGTCCACAGATTAAATGTACACATAAAGTCCTATAGATGTCCACAGACGAAATATACACATAAAGTCCTATAGATGTCCACAGATCAAATGTACACATAAAGTCCTATAGATGTCCACAGACGAAATGTACACATAAAGTCCTATAGATGTCCACAGATTAAATGTACACATAAAGTCCTATAGATGTCCACAGATTAAATGTACACATAAAGTCCTATAGATGTCCACAGACGAAATGTACACATAAAGTCCTATAGACGTCCACAGATTAAATGTACACATAAAGTCCTATAGATGTCCACAGACGAAATGTACACATAAAGTCCTATAGATGTCCACAGACGAAATGTACACATAAAGTCCTATAGATGTCCACAGACGAAATGTACACATAAAGTCCTATAGATGTCCACAGACGAAATGTACACATAAAGTCCTATAGATGTCCACAGATCAAATGTACACATAAAGTCTATAGACGTCCACAGATTAAATGTACACATAAAGTCCTATAGATGTCCACAGACGAAATGTACACATAAAGTCCTATAGATGTCCACAGACGAAATGTACACATAAAGTCCTATCCTAGATGTCCACAGATCAAATGTACACATAAAGTCCTATAGATGTCCACAGACGAACATGTACACATAAAGTCCTATAGATGTCCACAGACGAAATGTACACATAAAGTCCTATAGATGTCCACAGACGAAATGTACACATAAAGTCCTATAGATGTCCACAGACGAAATGTACACATAAAAGTCCTATAGATGTCCACAGACGAAATGTACACATAAAGTCCTATAGATGTCCACAGACGAAATGTACACATAAAGTCCTATAGATGTCCACAGATCAAATGTACACATAAAGTCCTATAGACGTCCACAGATTAAATGTACACATAAAGTCCTATAGATGTCCACAGACGAAATGTACACATAAAGTCCTATAGATGTCCACAGACGAAATGTACACATAAAGTCCTATAGATCCACATCAAATGTACACATAAAGTCCTATAGATGTCTACATATCAAATGTACACAAAAGTCCAATAGACGTCCACAGATCAAATGTACACATAAGTCCTATAGATGTGTCCACATCAAATGTACAACATAAGTCCTATAGATGTCTACATATCAAATGTACACATAAAGTCCTATAGATGTCCACAGATCAAATGTACACATAAATTAGGTATAGATGTCCACAGACCAAATATACACATGAAGTAGGTAAACAATTGCAAGATGCCTATAGATGTCCACAGACCAAATGTACACATAAAGTAGGTAAACAATTGCAAGATGCCTATAGATGTCCACAGACCAAATGTACACATAAAGTAGGTAAACAATTGCAAGATGCCTATAGACGTCCACAGATCAAATGTACACATAAAGTAGGTAAACAATTGCAAGATGCCTATAGATGTCCACAGACCAAATATACACATGAAGTAGGTAAACAATTGCAAGATGCCTATAGATGTCCACAGATCAAATGTACTCATGAAGTAGGAAAACAATTGCAAGATGCCTATAGATGTCCACAGACCAAATGTACACATGAAGTAGGTAAACAATTGCAAGATGCCTATAGACGTCCACAGATCAAATGTACACATGAAGTAGGTAAACAATTGCAAGATGCCTATAGACGTCCACAGATCAAATGTACACATAAAGTAGGTAAACAATTGCAAGATGCCTATAGATGTCCACAGACCAAATGTACACATAAAGTAGGTAAACAATTGCAAGATGCCTATAGATGTCCAAAGATCAAATGTACACATGAAGTAGGTAAACAATTACAAGATGCCTATAGACGTCCACAGATCAAATGTACACATAAAGTCCTATAGACGTCCACAGATCAAATGTACACATAAAGTCCTATAGACGTCCACAGATCAAATGTACACATAAAGTAGGTAAACAATTGCAAGATGCCTATAGACGTCCACAGATCAAATGTACACATAAAGTAGGTAAACAATTGTAAGATGCCTATAGATGTCCACAGACCAAATGTACACATAAAGTAGGTAAACAATTGCAAGATGCCTATAGATGTCCACAGACCAAATGTACACATAAAGTAGGTAAACAATTGCAAGATGCCTATAGACGTCCACAGATCAAATGTACATATAAAGTAGGTAAACAATTGCAAGATGCCTATAGATGTCCACAGATCAAATGTACACATAAAGTCCTATAGACGTCCACAGATCAAATGTACACATAAAGTAGGTAAACAATTGCAAGATGCCTATAGACGTCCAAAGATCAAATGTACACATAATGTAGGTAAACAGTTGCAAGATGCCTATAGACGTCCACAGATCAAATGTACACATAAAGTCCTATAGACGTCCACAGATCAAATGTACACATAAAGTAGGTAAACAATTGCAAGATGCCTATAGATGTCCACAGACCAAATGTACACATAAAGTAGGTAAACAATTGCAAGATGCCTATAGATGTCCACAGACCAAATGTACACATAAGGTAGGTAAACAATTGCAAGATGCCTATAGATGTCCACAGATCAAATGTACACATAAAGTAGGTAAACAATTGCAAGATGCCTATAGACGTCCACAGATCAAATGTACACATAAAGTAGGTAAACAATTGCAAGATGCCTATAGACGTCCACAGACCAAATGTACACATAAAGAAGGTAAACAATTGCAAGATGCCTATAGATGTCCACAGATCAAATGTACACATAAAGTAGGTAAACAATTGCAAGATGCCTATAGATGTCCACAGATCAAATGTACACATAAAGTAGGTAAACAATTGCAAGATGCCTATAGACGTCCACAGATCAAATGTACACATAAAGTAGGTAAACAATTGCAAGATGCCTATAGACGTCCACAGATCAAATGTACACATGAAGTAGGTAAACAATTGCAAGATGCCTATAGATGTCCACAGATCAAATGTCTCGCCTGAGAAGTGCTGTCGGTAACACTTATTGCAATATGCGAGTAGTGTGTTTATGCTGAAACTTAATGCCAAGTTTCACCTGCATGTCACAAAATAAAAAAAATAAAAATAAAAAAAAGGCTGAAATTTTCAAGGTCTAGACCATACAGAGTTAGGACGTCATAGGAATCCAATGATTTGGAGACAGTCTTCTTTCCAGATTTTACAAGGTTCTGCATAAATTCTGCTTCATAAGAATAAACAAATCGGCAACCAATGGAGCAGTTTGTGTCCATTGGTATGCCGATTGTTTGTTAGAAAATTATATTACAATTTAATATATAACACATAAAATGTTGTCATGAAACACTAGCATTTTATTGATGCTAGTACATATTTGTTTGAATCCGTATGGTTTTTGACAAAACAGCCAGAATCGCCGATTATAACTCGGGTTGAGTTGAGTAACGGTGTTTACAGTCCTAGTCAAGAACATTTCACTCATATCGAGACGTCGCCAGCTATAGACCAAAGTGCAGAACTTTTGCCGGTGCATTGTGCTGATGGCATTATACAGCAGGGTTCTTTATCGTGCCACGCCTGTCGTGACACGGGACCTCGTTTATTTTAAGTTAACATCGTTGCTGATAGAACTGTGACTTGCTGAATGCTTGGCGAAAGGACAGTCACTACCCACTTTCAAGTCTTGGGTCAAACCCGGCAGGGGATTCGAACCCACAACCTCCCACTTACGGAGCGAGCACTCTACCAACGGAGCTATCGCAGTGGTTGAGATCTCCATATCTGGTACCACAAGTACTGATAGATTTTATAAATCTCGCATGACATGAAACTGTATCTTATATCAGCAGATATGAACGACATACTTATCTTATATAAAAGGGGTAATTAGCATACAATTTTATGGTAATTTAAATATAAAAAAGAGAAAAATGGAAGAAATGTTAACTTCATTTTTATACGTGAAGCATTAAAATTCTTTTCATTTTTTTGGTGCAAAGAAGTAAAATATTCTAAAATAATATAGTGAACTTAAAGTATCATTTTGTACTGCCAGTCAAACCTGCCGTAAGGGTCACCTCTATATAAGTGTTATCTGCTTACAAAGGTCAGTAAAAGTATCCTAATTACTATATATTCATGTTATTTGAACCTGTATATAACGTCCACCTGCCCATAAAGGCCACTTTTACTGGTTCTCTTGGATGACCTTTATAGACAGTTTTGACTGTATTATAAGTCACTTAGCATTTCATTTTTTGGAAAGTGTTTTGAAAAAAAGTCGTTTTTTAAAGACTGAAACACTTAAAATGCCATTTTCTGATGTCATAAAATTATAAATATATGGTTCTTGGTATATCTAGTGCTCAACACATTACTTTGGATTTTGGTGTTAAGAGGGGACATAGAGTCAATGTGTCGAGATGATATTTGATGTACGCCGTCAGCCTGGCACCACTAATGATTACCTGAACTACGACTAAATATGCAAATAGGTAAGTAATATGACAAGTCTTAAGTCATAAATGTAACGTTCGAAATATATATAACCCCAAAAGTACATAAAATATTCCTGTTTTTCATATTAAGTAAACAAACTACACTTCTCCTAACTTGCTCGTGTTTGTTTGAAGTTTTTTAGCTGCTCGAGTGTTGAAGCGTGCAGGCATGTTATAAAACTATCAAGGACAAAAGATAAAAAACTTAGAGATTTATACTAGGAATTTCAATATATACGTCATAGCAACGATAACAAAAAATACAACATTTACCTGTGAATTCAATGACAGGTATTCCATACTGCACATACATACTGTCTACGTGGATAAAAAGTCCTTAACACAAGGCAATGTGTACCTCCTGATTGTACAAGGTTATATATCGGACACAAACATAGGCAGTCCATGTTCAATTTACAATCCCTTGTTCAAATTAAGATCACAAAGGTGAGTAAAACTTTGAAAACTGGTAAATTAAGTTAAACACATTAACTTACACCAGGGAAGTGAGGTCGGGTGCTCCGGAAGTTAGATGGAAATGTCTATAGTTTTATAATCAGTGGTTGTAATGTGTATACCGATGCCTTGTCGTATTTCGTCGGCTTGTTTCGTGGTTATTGACATGTACATATTGTTGTTTTTCCGCTAAAATCCCAATTTTGGTTTGCAGCAATTGTAAATGTTAAGTATTTCAAAGTATTAACACTGGACCTCTGTATACACACTACTTGTTTTAAGTTTCCATTCTTTGTTGCATTGGGTTTTGCACGGTTAAGAGCAGTTACCGCGAAAAATTGAAATTAGGAGGTCGATTTTGTTGGCGATGACAAATATTCATCTTTTAAACATCTTTTTAAAAAGGTTTCATAATTTTGGTCCAAGCACAGTACTGATGAGAAATTGTATTCCGAACCTGCGGTCTAGTGCTGTAAAATTAAAACTGGTTCAACTTGTAATTCATACCACTTGAAGCTTTAACGAAATCACATGGCAAAACATGAAAATCTGACAATGATTAATACCAAGAAAAGTTACCGCGAAAAAATGAAATTAAGAGGTCGATTCTGTTGGGGTGTCAAATATTCATACCACTTGAAGCTTCAACGATGGAATATTATGAAAATCACAAGGCAGTAAGAAAAACATGACAATCTGACAATGATTAATACCTCTGTTTGTGATTTTATGTTCATTAACATAACGAGCTGATTAAAAAGAAATAAAGAGTTTAGTTAGTTGAGTTGAGCAATGATGTTAAACATCCCGGTCAAGAATATTTAACTTATATCGAGACGTTGCAAGATATAGACGAAGATGTACAAACTTTGTCTATGCATTGTGCTGATGGCATTTTGCAGCAGGGGTCTTTATCGTGCCACGCCTACCGTCACACGAGACCTTGTTTATTTTAAGTTCTCATCCGAAAGAACTGCAACTTTCATTTCGCAATGCTGAGCGCTTGGCGAAATAACAGCCACTACCCAATTTCAAGTATTGGATCAGACCCGGTCAGGGTTCGAATCCACGATCTCTACTTACGGACCTAGGACTGTATCAACTGAGGTACCGCAGTGATCTAAAATGAAATAAAGTTAAGTTATATACTAGCTGAATAGCACGTTGTTGACAGAAGTCCGAATACTCAAGAGTACTATAAGAATTAACGATCAAACAAAGAATCAAGTCGACAATATTCACGCAATCAGACTGTTTACATGTATTGTAATTAATCTCTCGACTTTAGACGGGTACTATATATGACGGCAAAAGCCGTGTGGCTCACAAACCTTGGATGTACAAATTAACACTGTCGACTTTGATAATAACAATCACCAATATGATATACTTTGTATACTAGTACATTGGAAAGTTGACTCTTCGATGTAAGCGGGTGTCCGCACATTTAACTAAAACTCTTCCATTCCCATCATTAAGTGGTCATTGATTTACTCTTAGGGAGCACCCGGCCTCACTTTCCTGGTGGAAGTTTAGTGTGTTAACCAAACTTGTCAGTTTCAAAGTGTTCTACTTTTCTTCTGGATTGTGATTCGGACATGGATTAGTAAATTTGTCACCGACAATACCTTCTATCCAATGATCAGATGTGGTATGTTGAAGTCCTATCTGTAGGTTTGGCAAAACACTGAATAAAAATAATTATGAATATAGAATATTCAAACTTTTTTCAGCTCTTGTCAAGAGGTCAACATATACACATGTTAATGCTTTTTGTTTATGTTTAAATCATTGTTAACATGCAACACAACAACAAAGTTTATATATTATTTTCTGGGTTTTTTTATTCGTTGTTTTTATTCAATATTTATTTTTCTTCATTTTATTATATACATACAAATTCATCTATAATATAATAATAATGACTGATATGAATATAAACTAAATAAATTTCATTTTTGAGGACCAGAAACTATTTATGCAATAGTCAACAAGTCAAAACACATAATAACAAAATGTTTCCCCTAACAATTTTTTGAATAAGAAAATTTGTTTAAGTCTAGACACAAAAAGCCAAATGTGAAATAAAAAGGTCTGAATGTCTCAATTTTTCTTTTAAAGTTTTATGTAAAATTATAATTGATTATTATTACAGATTTATTTTTAGACCATATAACTAAGAATTCTGTTATTTTTACATCAAATTTCTTTTAACATGCTACCTTTTAGGCTTTTGCAACAACTTAACAAGATTTAAAGCTGAAGTCCTTAGAGTTGCCAATGTTCATAGACATTTTATAAACAACATAGAACCCAACAAAATATGACAATAAAATACAAATCTGAAAAGATTTTAGTCAAAGAATATGCATTTCTTGATAATATGATCTCTGTATTTCAAATCTTGATAAAGTGTCTCATTTACCTACATATGGAATCAAAAAATCACCCAAATAGCCTTGAATTTTCCTAGGTAGGTTGTTTAGATTCTCAAATGAGCAAAGAACTGAAATTACACCTCAAAAATAAAATCTATTCAGTTATATATATAATATAATATATAATATGTTACTTAAAGTACTAAAACTCAAACATCAACAGTACAAAGTCTTAAGTATAAAAATAAACATTTTTGGTTTTTTAACAAACTTATGATGATGATAATTTTAATCAAATTTAACATTTGAATAACTCAACGAAAATCAGTTCAAATCTAAACAGTAACAATTACAAAGCCTAACCTTTAGTCACGTGACATTTTTCTACCTCTAACTAAAACTGATTATTATAATAAATTTCCTTGGTTTCATATTTTTAATATTTTTTAAAATTCTTTATCTTCTTTTTTTCTTTCTTTTTCTTTTTTTTTTTTTTTGATTTGTATTTTTTCTATTCTAAATACATATCTATCAGTCTATACTTTATTTTACAGGTCCATGACAAAACAACCAAAAGACAATAAAGTTTTGAAGAGGAAAAAAAATTCCAATCTGCTTAAAAAATATGCAGTTTTCTGTTTAGACCGAAATTGTACTAGCATCGCATCGCACATGTTCATGCAATTTTCTGTTTCTGTGCAAACATCTCTAGTGACATAAATTCATACATGTTATTGGTAGCCTATTCAAACATTTTTTGTCAATATTTTGGCTTTTTCACTCTGCATAAAAATACCAAATAAATTTGTTTCAGTTGTACTATAAACATGTTACATTTGTATCTGTCATTTCTTTTTTTTTATTTTTTATTTTTCTTCTTTTCATTTTATAAAGTAACATATGTTTTTTTTTATCTTCAATATTTTGTCATTCCTTGCTCTGCTGGTTTCCTGTTTTATACATAGACATCAGGGCTTATCAACCTAATAAGGACGTTTACTGGATAAATCACACAGTTGTGATACTGCTCCAGCAGATTGTCTAAACCCTGATATCTAAATTAAGAAAAGACCAACTATTAACGAAAGCTATCTACAACTAAACTTGTCATGTGACTAAAAGTTAGAATTTGTGTAACGCATTCCTTTATTTCTTTTTTCCGATTAAAACAAATGCATTAACAAGCTTATTCATCACCATTATTATCATCATAAACACAAACATTTTAGTGACACTGATAAACTATATATTATAAATGAAAAACAGCACCATTTGAAATACACTTTGTCATTATTGAAAAATGAAATGAAATAAAAACTTTCAAAAAAGAAAGAAAGAAAAAACTCAACAAACTTATTGTATTAACAATTCAAAACCTTATGGTCCACAAAAGGCATGAGCAATACAATATTTTTTATGAAAAATGCTTGGTGATGAAATTTGTTATCGGCTGTCCAATGAAAAGATGTGCAGTGTTATTAACATCCAACAACATGGCTTTACTGTGATAATACAGAATCTTTCTTGAGTAGACATGGTTGAAATCCCCAAGTTCTTTTTTGAAAATTATTCTTTTCAGTGGAATGGTATCCATCGGTATGCTACATAATATGAACCCCCATAACATTTGTGCAGAACAATGCAGAATCAGATAATTTGACAATATCTCTTACAAATAACATTTTTCTGGTAAATGGAGCCCTTTCAGTAAATTTTCAAGTAGATGACAAATTTTCTAAAGTAGACAACAAGCTTGGTGTAATTTATATTGTAAAACATATTCAGAAAATGTAAACTTAGAGGAAGCAGGTGACAAAACTTAATTCAAATCTATATAAGTAGCAGACGACATTTGTGACCAAGTATTCCAGATTCATATGAAACATAATTTTGCACAAATGTTATACTAAGGAACCATGTTTGTTTTAATTTTCTGTTAGAATCTCTGTATTTATTTAGAAATCAATATAATATCACAGATATTAACTGTTAAAGAGTTAAACAAGTATACAAAACACAGATAGATGTGTTTTAATTTTTTTTAACTTATATCCTAGAACTTTTCTTTGTAAAATCATAAAATCTTTCATTAAAAATTATTTTAAGTAAGAATTCAATAAAAATCTAAATGTACCTTTGGTTTACATTATAAGATGTATTATAAAAATGAAATGCTATCGCAAAATATTAAATGTCTTTTTAAAATTTTAAAGTTTTTATTTAAAAAAAATTAGAATCTGTTACATGATAATAACATTTTTCTAAAATAATAAAAGTCAATTGATTAAAAACAGCCCAAATACTGTCATTTAAAAACATTTTAAATATGGTATGTATGGCATATTTGAAACTGTCATGTAAGTTTGATGGTATTTTAATGCAATCATGGACTGCTGTTTACAAATGAACAATGCCAGGGAGTCATGTCTGAATAGAGAAAACAGAAAATGGTCTGAAATACAGACTTACCAGAACAATTTACGAAATATTACCGAAACCTCCTGCTGGAGATGCTTATCTAAACATTAAATTTCAGTGTTGAAACAGAAAGGTTAAGAAAAATGTTAGATGGTATATGTATCTTAAAGGAAAAGGAGGTTTTAACATTCTAAGAGGGATTCTTTCTAAAGATACAACCATCTCTTGTTTTATAGATTGCTAAAACAAATTACAAACATTTAAACATTTTTGCTGTGTAACCTGAACAAAATTCTTTTCAATAAAGAAGCTAGGTTTCCACAATATTAAAATTACAAGTAGCCAAATTTTCAAAATTTGAAAAAATATAGTTTTTTTTTAAAGTATTTTTTCACAAATTTGCACAAATAGGTTATTTTTTGCAAGAAGTTTTAGAAATCCGTAGCCAATGGTGATTTTAGCCACCAGTAATGGAAACACAGAAGTGTGTGTAAAATGTCACATAAAAACAATACAAATGTAGACAACATGTGTATGAAATCACTGATGAGATAAAAATGTTAAAAAAATGTTGAGAATATTAAAAGATGGCCTATTAGTTAAAAATATGTTTGTAATGATAATTAATAAAACGAGGCATGATTTCTGTTTATATCTCGACAATTATTGTCTTGGCAGTATGTGATAGGAGTGTTAATAATTTATACAAATTGTGCCTTTTTTATACATATTTACATTTTTATATATTTACACATATAAATACATACACATATATTTAAATCATTCATATACATATTTACACAAATAAAATAAAATATATTATATAAAACTTCAATCTGGACCAAGTTTATTTATTTATTTTAAAAATTATCCAATAAAACCGTAAGTATTTGTGACACATTTAACTAAAAATCAATATCGCTTTCACTAATTTTTAAAATGTTTTTGAAAATACACATCATATGTGCTTTATATTCAATGCCTAAGTAGTTTTTCAAATCCTGTCTTTTGAGTATTTCTTTCATAAATAATTTCACAATTAAATCAGTTAAAATATACAATATTTTAAAATTTAAAAAAATGTTGAAATTTTAGATCAAAGTAATTAATCAAATCTTTTTTAAATTCCAAAAATATATAAAACAATTTTTTAAAAATGAAATTAGATATTTTAAATAATTTATCTAAAATTTAAGTTTTTCCATGATTTTTGCTAGAGCTTGTTTTTACGGAATGTAACAAGTCAAGGCCGCTATTATCTCAGAGAATTATTCATTACTCATTCTGCTTGAAACATAAGTCTAAAAACATTATAATGTCATTAGAAAAAGTTACAGCTAACGTCGATTTCTAAAATTCTAAACTAGACACCGAACATAGTAATTGCTTTACAAATTAAAATTTGTCCTTATATGACAGTAAAATCGTTAGTCAGTATGCAATTTTATTGCAATGTAAAACTGGTAATCTAAAACAAAAAAGTCTGTATAATCTCTTTGGAAGTTCCTGAAGTTCACTGTCACTTTGGTATATACTATTATTTTAAACTTGGATAATATTCAAGCTTTTTAAGAATCCATGATCAGTGATTTGCTCCACAACTGGAAAAAAGTCACATGCATGGAAGCACTGGCCAGTCACAATATAATACATGAGATCAACAACATTAATTCAATTAAGAAGTTATTTTATATTTATGCATAGAACCATTATGCCATCTACAGTTCACTGTCATACAAATGTGTCCTTTCACCACTGATTACAACTTGGAACTTTTTATAACACTGACATGCTGTTTTTAAGAATTTATATTAATAGTTAACAGTTTTTTTTAAATTTTCTCCTCAAAATTAGTTTCCTTTCCTTTCGGTCTAGTTTCCTTTCTTCGTTTTTATTGTTCGAGTTTCCTTTCTCCGTTTTTATTGTTCTTTCTATCTAATTTGCCATTTTTATCAGTCAATATGTAAAACATAAATCTGATTTCATCCTTCTGTCCATCTATTGGTTCACACATCAATATTGCACAAAGCCCCATGGGACCCTGTACTTTTTCTCTCACTCTTTTTCTGTTTATTCTCACTTGTGAAACATGTCTGTTGTATCAGTTGATTTAACTGTCCACAATAACAATAACCGTGGTCTTAAATAGTCTGACCAAATATTTTAAAGCACCAACATTATACGAGTGTCCTTGTAAGAAAATGGCTGACCAAGTCGTGAGTGAGTTGTAGCTGTCAAGTAGTTTATCACACTCTTTAATTCATATTTACAAAATAATACTATGTACACTTTGGCAGTATATTATTATATGATTGTGACATCACCAGGATGATACATTTTTATATAAGTCTATATATATATTTATATATATATGCGTCTTTGGAATGTTTTAACAAAATGCACATACAGAAATTCCCGTCTTTTCTTCACCAGGAAGACAGCGTCAAGGAAATACATCGCTGCTAACAACACACGGGGCAATATCGCGGCACAGATGCCGATCTTGATAAAATTGTGCACTGGACACAATTATCACCTTGTCATGTGTGATGTTAATCCTAGCACTTAATGGCCCCTAATTAGGGATTTATATGACTATCACAGCTAAGTGATACAAAGGGTATCCTTGTAAAGTGTCTTATAAGTCACAGTCACACATAGGTTTTATCTGGTATTGTGATATTTTTAATTGGTTTTGTTTGTGCATTTCCGTTGGGTAAATTAGATCCTTTAGGTGACAGATTCACCAGTAAGTTTAATTGTTTTTGTGAGTTATTATGTTCTAACTGTGTATGATTAACATATCGTGGTTCTTTATCAATGTTTTTGTTATGATTATGGTTCTTTTGTAACGAACCATAATATTCCTGTTGGTAATGTCTATTATTATGGTCGTCATCACTGGCACGACAAGAACGCACTTTATATCCCGCGACAAAGCTTAAAACTGATGACAAAACAATGGAAGCTACTATGGCAATGGCAGTCTCCGCTACAGTTAAGGAGGATTCCTCTTGCTGTGTATATGACTGTCCTCTACGTAATTCATCTACAAATAGAAAAATTGAACTTTTGAGCATACAACTTCAGAACAGCAAAAATATTAACAATGCTGATAGATTCAGCACGTACAAAAGCCTATCATAATACCACCCCTATTGCAGCATTTTATAGTTTTAACACCCCATTAACTCCTAATATTTTTCCTAAGACTGCTTTTTTCAAATAAATTGGTGCAATTGCTTAAGACTTGTATCAGCTAATCTCATTTTATGGAAGTTAATAACAAAGATCAACCATTTTACTGAACAAATACAGGTGAAAAATCTGGAAAAAAAATCTGCAATCAAATTATGTTCCTTCATGAAATCTTCACTTTTAATTGTAGTTGTGCAGATTACACATTCATTCCCCATCTCCTACTTCCATTATCCTTATCAAACTTCTTCATCCAATTTATATTCCCAAAAACTAAAGCACTGCAGCATAGTACCCCCAAGTGATATCCCAGAATTCCAGCCCTCTTTAGTATTAAAAACAACCCATAAATCTACTGTTCAGAGTATGGTATTTTAACTGTTAAAATTTGATTGCACTGTTCAAAATACAACTTTAACAGCTGTAAAGCAGGCATTATAAATTCAGGCATTATAAATTAAGAAAAAAATAAAATAAAATGATTGACATTCCAAAAGTGCTAAGTTCATACAAGATATATTTGATCACATGATATTGACAGCGACAAACTTCGAAGGCAAGAGTACTTAAAAAATGTGGGGATGATTTACTGGCAAAAAATACCAAACATTGCTCAAATACATTTGTCTATATATATATATATTATTTGATATATTTTGTCATTTTTACAGGTTTTTAACATTTTATTGTACAATAGAGCTTTTGATCTAAATGTAGGTATTCAAAATTAACACTTTCATTTATAAGTCTGAATTTTTATCTTCTGACTAATATATATAAACAAATAAATTGGTAATTATCATTCTAATTTCAAAAAAGAACAAAAAAAAAAGAATCTTATCTATATTGCCTTCATTATGTGATCAAACTCAAGCGTATCGCATTGCTCTAAATTTTTACAATTCTTGACGACTGAGCAAGATTGATATGTATTTATAACAGGTATATGACAGCAAAATGCAAATTAGCTAGCATGAAGACAGTGACATCCTTTATACATATAAAATGTGATTTTTGTAAATAATAAGGTAATAATAATAAGCAAGGTCAACAGCCTATATAAGTAGGGAAAACAAAAACAATAACAAAAAAAATAAATAATAAAAATTGACAAGACTATAAGAAGAAGAAAGACTCGACAGAAAAAAGATGAGTAATGCCAAGACTACACACATGCATTATTACACGATCCATTTATCAGCCATGCTTAATATCAAAGTTTACGTTTTACATGATGTCATGCTTCACATGCAACATGTGTCCTTCAGAATGACTAGATTTCATAATTAGATTTCTGACACTTCAACAAATCTAATTGGCTAGAAGCATGTTCAGGTCATTTCCTAGTGAACCAAAAGCTTGTCAATAGTTGTTACTCAATACAAAAAATCGCCATTCAGGAAATATCAAAGATACCACCTAGTTCAAATTACTAATAATAGTAATACAATATTTGTGGCAAAGATGAAAGAAATTTGAGTAAAAACAATTGGAATTTGCCTGTTTAAACCAAAAATGTCAAATTAAACTAAAAACATTATCATGGCAACAGGATCAACTGTCTGCCATATCTAAAATCACTTTAATGTGTTGTTTGATTTATAAATGTCACTATAAGAGACTTTTTTTTATACTTCAAATCATCCAGGAAATTTTAGCCATTATCAATGAAACTTTAGCCAAAACCTCTACATTAACATTGAACACCAGCATACATAAGATCAATTTAAACAAACATGATAAACTGTCATTATAGCTTGCATATTTCCCCAAACTTTGGTAACTATAATGTAAAATCATTGAAATTGCTTTTGGTTTCAGAAGCAAATGGAGCCATTATATGGATAATGTGGTGAGATTTTAGCAAGGTACTTGCATGGTAGGTTAGGCGTGAGTTGATTAGCATAATTGGAAAAACTCAACAAACACAACAACCATGTAAAGGTTAGCATGCAAACAACACTCCAAAGTGAATACTCAGATATAGAACAGGAATACATTAAGTTAATCAGATATAGAATAATAGATATGAATGATGCACATGCATGCAGGAAAGACAAAGAGACCACACCGTGCAGAATGTGACAACAAAAGGTGCAAAGTAATACATGATTTTGATATGACTTGTTTAGACATTACAGTTCTATATAAATAGCTATAATCTATGTTCTATATACATATATATATCTAGTTTCTGTAGAAGACAAAACATATAAGATGTGCCATAAGCCTTACCATTTTTTATAATGTCATTAGTGCCGATCACACTTGGGCGCGATGTGACAGGTTTCACAATTTCTACATTTCCTGTGACAAATAAGAGTGAAGAAAAGAGTGAAAATCACGCCCTCTACTGTGAAATATAACATCATAGATACCCAACACTAATGTCTACCTTGTAGATAACAGATAAAGAAAGTTTTTTCTCCAAAAATAAGAATCTTAAAAATTTAAAAGAAGTGAAATGAAATAAATAAAATAAAATGAAAACCAAATAAATAAATAGTGACAATATTATATATGTTGATATAAGTGTTATATTCACAAATATTACTTATAATTACAAACATGTGATATATATATCAGTCTTAATATTTGCAATATGTATATATATAATTTTATAGAGAAAAATAAGCAAAGATAATAAGCACACCATGCAATCCATCGAGAAAAAGAAATGTATTTATATATACTACAAAGAAGAATACTTATATAACTACTGTAAATATTATGGCGTCATTTACACCAGAGATAAAAGACAGGAAAAAGTTTCTAAAGATTTCTACTTTATACACATAAATTAAAATTAAGCTTTTAAGCTTTCATTTAGAGAGGCTTTTGTTTTTGTGGTTAAATATACAAAGTTTGGATGACAATGCCTTCACACTAACCATCAAATTCCTTGGTTGGGGCTGCTGTTGCCTTAGCACCAAGAGAATTACAAGTGCAGTTGCACTTAGGAGGAGATGCTGTCGTTGTTATAGTTACTGCTGGTTTCTCAGTGGTGGTAGTTGTAGTTTTAGGTGTTGGAGTTGATTCTAACAAAAACGGATAATAAAAGTTTATACATACAACATAAGTAAAAAGGACAAAAAATAAACAACAAAAAAGAAAGGATATCAAAAACACACACAGCTTGAAAAAAAACCAAAATGCAAACTTTTATCCCTATTTCCCCCTCTTTGAATTTTGGTTTAAAGTATGCTTTTCTTGTCTGAACCAAGCTTGGAATACTTACCCCTCCCAGAATACAAAAAATTGCCTTTTTCTTAAACATGTTAAAATGATTACCAATGCTTTACTTTTGATTTGCATCTCCAAACATGTAAATTTAAAGACTACCATTTGAATACTGTTTATTTATTATATTTAACCATAGTTAAGTCTTAAAGAACATTGATTTTTGGACTCTGCTTTACATGAAATGATAAACAAACAAACTGATAAAATTTGACTAAACAAAGTTTGCAATATTACAAAACTGTGCAAAACACAAAAGAAATCTAAAGATATAATATTTGATATGTAATAAACAGACTGATGATGATATTCTGAACAAAAACAGTCATGCATCAAAGAAATTTTCATAAATCCAAGTTTACTAAATGAAAACTAATATTTAATTAAATAAAACTGTTTACCTTCCGGTTCATCAGAAATACAGGCTACGTTTCTGCCACTGGTAATACTCTGAATGCTGTAAAACAATAGAAAAATATGTAGTCACATGTACATAAACCCTGGTCTAGTACCAAAATAAATATGTAAAATTGAAAATAATAAATAAATAAATAAAAATAGTCACAATGTAAAATGTTTTGATATTGTATTTACTTTGTCATTTAAAATTATTTATAATAATATACTTTTGTTTAAAGAAAAACAAATATAGAATCAATCTATCGGAAAAGCTGAATAATGTCTATTAACATTAGGGATTAAGAGTCCATCCCAACCATCCCAAAACCACCATAGATTTAAGAAATTCAAGTAAAATTTTAATCTGTAGTACATAAAAGGTTTAGACCATATAAAACACAAATTCAAATTCTCTCTCTCCGTTGATGTGCCAGTGTGTGTGTGTGTGTGTGTGTGTGTACAAGGCATCAATTAGGTTTTAACTTACCCTCTGTCACTAGCAGCACATTTCTCATCCACCCATGAACAATATGGATCTTGTAGTTTTACACATGACCTAAAACAATAGAAAAATAGAACTTAAATCTTAAATCCTGTGTTTTTATATTACATAAATTAGTTCAAATTCAGTTTTTAATTTCACAATTTTATCATTATTATTTTCCACCTCCAATTGTTTACTATTTACATAAATAAATTTTTCATATCAAAAATGTATTTATTCTAAGTGTTTATTTTCAAGTTTAAAAGGAAGAAAAAACATGTTGACTTCTTAGAATAACACCATGTTTACAATTTAACTCAATTTAATTATTTTCTTGTTTTTGAATTTTATTACTTAAAATTAGTACCTAAAATATATTTATTAACTATGGTATACATGTTTACCATTTATATCAGTTCAATTAATCTAATTTTCCAATCTAATTATTTTTTTATCTATGACATAAGTGGCATGTTTATTTCTAAGTACAAGGGCATTTATCTGATTGAATAAAAAATCTGTTTACAAAATGTTAATAAGTGGAACACATTATTTAAATAAGTTATTCTTGCCGTGAATTAATCTTCTCAAAGTTTCTATTTTTGGTACACACCATCCCAGTCTGTATTTTCAATCTTGTATTACCATTTTAAATACCCTTTTTTAAATTTATGAGCCATAAACTAGCTAAGTATTTGGTATGTAATCTTGGTTAATTATGTAGTGTCTGTTCTATTAAGGGTATCTTGTTGATAGATAGACCCCGGGTATGTATATAAATTATATTTTGCTGCATCATCCCTCCAGATCATGGATCAGGTCGGACAAAGCAACTCATTAAAGTGTGAAAGTAAACATCCCACTACTTCTGATTTTTTTAATATTTGTAAGGCCAAAGGAAAATTATTGTGCGTTTCTTCTTAAAGGTGTATACAATTTTTTTGTTGGATTTTTTTATTCAGTATCTACAAAAAGGAAAGTTTTGTAACATGGCCTGCATGACCTTTATATCCAAGGTCAAACAACTTAAACTTAGTACTATCATAAGAACAGTTAAGCTCAATTGTAAATCAAGTTTATCAGAAACATTTTTAAAAACAAAATTTTAAAACAAAAATTTAACTAAATGCAGACATTTGTAAGCTCATGCTTGGATACGACATAAGCTCTTCTTCATATTCATATAGACAAGATAAAAACCACATGGATTAATAAATTCTTGGTCTTCATAAAAAGGTGGTCTCTATATGGAAAAGGGGTTAAATACATATACTAATCCTTTTAACAAAAATACATAATTTTCAATTCCAAATGTGGAATACCATCCTTAGAGTTTAATACAAAAACTCAGGGTAGGGTAAGGAAAATTAGAAACCAAAAAACTAAGTTTGTTTGGCCTCAGACAGTTGCCTAGTCACCATGAACAGACATCTATAGATATTACACTATTTACTTGAATGATTAATCTAAACTAGCAAAATATTCATAAATTCAAACTTAAGAATATTTTTTAACAAAATGGATCTTAACAAATTAATCAAATGAAGTATTAAATTATTGATGAAAAACTCAAAGTTGAAGAAAAACAAAGTTTGAACTCAGTAAACTGCCTGTCTATTGCCTACAAACTCGTGAAAGCTTTACTTTAAATTATCAGAAACGATGTTAGTAATGAAATATATATGAATTTTATAATGCAACTTAAAAAGACCAAGTATCTCAACTATATGAATATTTTAAGATTATTATCTTTTAATAGAAAATAAAATTAAAGATGTTTGGTAATGTACCTATACAAGTAAATATAAAATGTCTCGTTTTACATTTTAAATAGACACAGCCAATATGATATTCAAAGTGGTATTACATCATAAAACAGTAACAAAGAATGAAAATTGTTATTCAATAAGCATTTTCTAGAAATTTGAGATTTAATATTTTGATCAAAATCTGTGGGTTATTTCAAAATGAAATGCTATAAACCAGTAACAAAGAGACCTCTAAAAAGGAACAACACTTACATGTAGTGGTTATTAAAAATTGTTGAGTAACATCAAAATACAAAATTAATTTTGATAAAATTTGAGTACTTTCAAGATGTGATTTTTATAAAATATTTATAACTGAATATCAGGGTATCTCAGTTGGTACAACACTTTCCTATAGTGTGAGAGGTTCCGGGTTTGATCTTTGGTTCTACCCTGCATGTTTGACCTTTCCTGTTACATAACATGCATCAGAGAATAACAGCAAAAATGTCGACTTACCCACAAGATGTCTTTTCAGCACACCTGTGTAGAGGAATGGAGACAATTTCCGAGTTAGACATGACGATAAGTTTCTCTAACCCTTTGTCTCGGTAAATCTTAAGACCGTTCACAGCTTGGTTATTAAACACTTGAATTTCCTCAATGATAACAGTCTCAATTTCATGTCCCCTTCCTTTGTTGATTGCTTTGACAACTTTGCCATCATCTGCAATAAGATATTATTAAAGTTGTAACTGAATTGTATATGTCAATAACAAAAACAACAAAGGACACACTACGACACAAAAAACATTTTAGAATGGTATAACAGATGCAATGGTCTATAATGTATTCTGTGTTCCATTACTGTAGCCAACATTCCCATCAGTTACTTATTTCTTCAAAAAGTAACCTCTTTTTAGCATATCTGAGAAATAATGCTTTTAAAACTTTATTTTCACAAATTTAGGAAATTTGGCTACAAATAAATTTGATTTGTGGAAACCCTAAATAATTTTATAGTGTAATACTGTAAGTGGTAGTACTATAAAATGAAAATAATTTTTTTGGTTGAACTTTCAAAAATGTTTTGAAATTTTCTGTTCTAATACTCTAATACTAAAAACTCAACATAAGAGTATTTGTATGGCAAAAAAAAAACCCAAGTCAACAAACATGGCAAAGTCAAAAAGGATAATAGCTATCAATGTAAAGTCAAAAAGGATAATAGCTATCAATGTAAAGTAAAAAACGATAATCGCTCTCACTGTAAAGTCAAAAACGATAATCGCTATCAATGTAAAGTTTATAACGATAATCGCCATCACTGTAATTACTGTTGGCTTAATAGTATTCTGGTGCATTAGTTCTAAGGGATGTCAATTATACTGAAAAAATATTATTCAATCACAAAAAAATAATCTATTTGTAAGGCACCATGATTCTTTGGGAGAGTCTAATGCATTGGCATTTATCATATAGAGAGAGTAATACGATAATGGTGGTCTATACAGCATAATACAATCGTGAATGAAATCAATTAAACCATTAACTATATATATAAAAGCAGTTGTACATTTAATACTTCTATTTATGTGCTCAATTAACTTCTGAGGAGGGATTTACACAAAGGAACAGTAGATTACTCTAATTACGCCACACTGACGACAGTTTGTTGTTATACATAGACACAAATTCTTTCACACACCATAGGAATATAATTGACGAGCCACTATCAGATACAATATAATAATTCAGTTATTTTTTTATACACTTATTGATCATATTCAATGCAATTAAGTAATTAACGAACAAAAACTGTATCTTCACTCTGTCAATAGTATATAAAGTGATAATCTTTTGACAATTGATAGTATAGTAATTCTAGACATAATGATGCAAAATGAGTATAAACTCGGTGCTCCGTCGATCTAATGTGGTTAATTTGTAGCATAAATCGCTTGTGTAAATCTCTCTCCATTGTTTAGAGGTTAATATATAGGAGATATATATAGTTATTTACCTGTTCCCACAAACATTATGTCATAATATCTGTTATCCGCAGCATGGACCTGGAAATCAATGGCTAGCATTGTAAACTGGTACCTGTAATTATAAAATGATCATATTATAGAAACAGTGGGGCCAATTACCATAAATGTATATAGTACACAAAACACAAATATAATTATAGTTCATTTAAATCCATTATACACAAAATTTACTCAAATTATTTTTTAATATAGCTTCAGCACAGGAGATAAAAATAACTGTTTATAGTTTGTGGCTAATAAACCTGAATTAACATGAACAGACAGTGATGATGTCAGCCCTCTGACAAGTTAACTTACTACAACTACTGTGTAGCCCTCTGACAAGGTTAACTGTGTAGCAACTGATGCCCTATGTCAAACTTCACATATAACTACAGAAACCACTGCCCTGTGTCAGAATTCACATATAAGTCCAATCCCTTCAAAATCAAATAAATATTGACTTCAAGCAAACCCCATCATGATTTCACCTTCAGGGAGATAATGTTCTTGATTCATTAATCTGTTTTGTGCTTTATAAACTATTTGTATGTACCTATGTGCATGTATGTGTGCAGTACACTAGCAGACTTCAGACACCTATACAATAGTAGTAAATACATGTTTGTTTTACTATGTTACAAATTAAAACTGATGTTGTATAATTTACAAGTACTGAGCACTACCGATGAGGAAATTAAATCTGAAACGACTGTCTTAAACTGCAAAATTAAAACCAATTTTGTAATAACTACAAGTGCTGTATAAATGTCAATTCAACTTTCTGAATATTCATAAAATGGAAAACAAGCAACTTTTATCATTTTATACTTACTTCATGAGGTTAATTAACAATGGAGCACCACCGGCTGCAGGAACCGCCATGTCCATCAAGGGATGCGACTTAATAAAATTTAAATGGCTATTCCCAATATTTTTGCTGTTGTTGGCACATTTTTCTGCAGGATGCGGAATTGGAGTATCTGCATGTGTTACAGGCAACCAGTTAGAATCTGTTGCCGCTTGAGCTTTAAACTTTCCGTGGAAAGCTTTCAAGACATCAGAGTATCTAAAAGCGCAGACAGCTGAACCTCTAATACTGTTCTGTGGTGTGGAAAATACAGCATAAAACATGTTGGTTCTGTTTGCTGCATCCGAAGTTGACATGAAGTTTCCTTGTGAGAACAGCGATATGGATTCTGTAAAATGAATAAAATATTGTTTATGTTAATTAATTGAAATGAAAAGACATCGAAACAAAATCTGACAATATTTTCAATATAATGTTCACGTCTTAAATCTGCAATGCCTGTCACAGCATGGACTGCCTGTATATATTGTTCATCAAATAATTGCTGTATCAGAATAATGAACAGTTGTACATCTTATTTATTAAAACTACATGTCCATCAAAATGCTTTAACTAAATACAAATATTTAATGGCTCAGGCCGATGGTATGACACAAATACAGTAACACATTTATAACGAAGCCCTGGGGACTCTATTTTTAACTTCATTATAAAGTGACTTTGTTATATTGTTATATATAGACGTATATATAGAGGAGTGGTCTGGCCCAATATTTGACTCCCTACTATTCATGTATTCGTTGTAAGCGTGTTCGTTATATTTGTGTTTTACTGCACTTCCATAGCTACTAAACATATCATGTACTTACGTATTTCATCAAAGTAGAAGGGGAAATTTCCAGGTATGGAACAGTTAAGTCTAGCCTTGAAGAATGATGTCCACTGATGTTTAAGAAGATATTCTCCACCTTTATCGTTCTTACAAACACGTGCCACACGGGAAAATATAGTCTACAAAAAACAACAGATTTAAAGTCATATAATTTGGAGATAGTATAAAGTTTGATTTTGAAGATTTGTGTTTAATCATTGCAAATAATTTCTGCCAAATGTTACAGCAGAAAACTTGTATTTTAGAAGACCAAAACAGGCATTGCAATGCAGACATATCAACTGTTGCTTTAGACAAACCTTGAGTTTGCATGTATAGCACCTGGTGGGTATTGTTCTTCAACCAGGTTTATCAAATATGTGATTTAAAATTGCCATACAGTATAGTAATTCTCTTGTTTTACAACAAAATAGGAGAAAAAACAGTTTTACAACAAATAGGAGAAAAAAAACATGCACATATGTTCCAAAAATATTCTTGCTTAATTATCTTAATACGTATTTAGGGCACTAAGCGTTCAGGATTTGAACAATGCAGTTGGTTGATATATTTTTCTTGTTGTCTCTCTCTCTCTCTCTCTCTCTCTCTCTCTCTCTTATGTTACCGGTATATCAAATCTGAGAATCTTATACAACATACATGGTCTTACTTCATGAAATAACATGTTCAGGTAAGAGCTAAAACAAATCTCACCTGAGACGAGATCGGATAACTGTTATATAACTAGTAATAATAAAATATTTTATGATCAAATTTTTACATGGGTTTGGGCATGGCGACAGCCGTGTTTTATGACTTCAGCTGTGAGTATGTTATACACTACATTGAATCCATACAAATATGAGAATTTTAAAGATAAATTACTGTTAAAATGGATCTTTTATTACATATGAATTTTAAATTTAAATTTTTTTAGAAGGTTTTTTTTTCAGAAAAAGGCTTTTTCATTGTGACAATATCAATATAACAGATCTGTTTGTTGTAATAAAACACAAATCTTTACATTATATATCAACCACTGTGTCTACAATATTTTTTCACTTCATTTTGTTTAAACAAAAGACCCCTTCTCCGAGTTTCTTCAAAAAATATATAACACTTCAAATTCTTTTTTTTGAAACTATAAAAAGCAAAAACTGAGAAAGTGAAGTAAACATTAAAATAAAACTTTAATAAAATAAAATCTGCATTTTAGGTACAAACAACATTTTTTCCCGTTTTTCTTCCCATAAATTATTTTGATGATTTTTTTGTGCGTATGGGCTTATTTCTATTTTATTTTTAATAGCGGCCAGAAAAAAAGGCGTGTTTTTTTTAAATGACCATGAAATGATTTACTAGCTGATTTTTCCCTTTATTATTCTACATTTTTATGTCTGGTATTTTTTTGTTTCTTTCCTTCCTTTTCTTTCCGATACATACCTTTCCACAATTTATGTTTTCTACTGCTGTCTCTCGGAAGAAGAAATAAACCTTGTCCTCAATATCAAAGGAACCAACAAAATTTGGCTCTAAAATGTAAAATTATTTCAATTTTGATTAAAATTTTATTATGTACATGTATATGCAATGAATGAGAGAGAGAGAGAGAGAGAGAGAGAGAGAGAGAGAATTTTTGTTCTATTTTTAAATTTTAGAACTTCCTGTTTAACATTTTTAAGACTTCAAAATTGTGAAAAGTTTATCTATCAGGTGAACTCAATTGGTTGTAAAAAATAATATTACATTACCAAGTTTTTGAAAAATTTAAATACTCGCTCATAAAAACATTCTGATGTACTGAAGTTCAGCAACAGTAAACAAAGCGTAACCTAATATGTTATAGATCTATATTTAAGGATGGGTTTTTCTTTCTCTTTTGGCACATGCCATTCTTTAAAAATTTCAAATATCTTAAAATGATGAATATGCAAAAAATTATCTAAAACTTGTTTTCTATTATGACAAGAAACTTGAATAGAGTACGACACTTTTTACTTTTAAAATTGTTTCTGTGAGCACATATATACCTACCATTCAACCATTTTGAATCATGTTGTACAGATCTGATGATCAAGTTCTCCTTCAGTGTATGTAAAATAACTGGATCATTTCCTTGTATTTTTGCAACAGTTGCAGAGAAAAGGAATCCATCTACAAAGATGAAATAATCAATTAGACTCAGAAATTTTATATAAAACACAAAAATGCCTCAATGTATTCTTCATCAACTGGTTATGCAAAATACTTCTGCGATGGTAAATTGCTGGAAATCTGAATATGGTTTACAGAAATGTTTATTGCTTTTGTCTCAAAATATCAAATACAATAAATCAGAATAAATGTTTAATTATGGCAATTTTAATAAATGAATCAGTAAATAAATAAAAAAATATAAATAAATAAATTTAAACCGCTATCTAAATCGGATTAACTTTTATTACTTTCCGTTTTACACAAATATTACACATATAAATAACCCTTTGGCGAGCCCTTGATATATGTATGTAAATGCAAAGCAATATATTTTATACACTTGAAAGTAAAATGAATTGAACATTAAAACATGTATGTATACATTGGATGTGCATAGCAACTACTGGAGCGATCTATTTCTGTCAATCAGACCATACACCATCACATGACTAATGCAGGAGGAAATACAAAGCACAGGAATAGTAACAAAAATCAGGTGTTATGTAATTAAAAACTAAAGTTCCTAATCAAATCAGATTTCCTCAATTTTTTATTATTTTCTTCGGAATTTTTTTTTAAAAATATATAATTTATACAGAATTAATGAATTAATGTATTTTTATTCATTTAACCACAATTATGATTCATAAAGACACCTGACTAGATCATCATAGTCGTAATTTTTATTTTATGATATAATGACTAAGTAATGACCATGAATAAAAACTAATAACATATCATTATAACAAAAACAATTATCTATGTCATAAAGAAAAGCAGGTGACGATTTTACCTATCATCTGACGATTTTACCTATCATCGTAATACTATTGTCCTTATAACATCAAAACTTCGACCTTCAAATAGCTATAGTTATGAAGAAAAAATCAATACTCATCAAACTTCCGTGTCTGACAAAAGTAAGTTTTCCTTCGCAGTCAGAACATCACCATTATTAATTAATGAGATTCTGTCTATCTCTACTTCTGTAACATGTTATAGGCATCTAACTTATTGGTTAATAACTCTAGTTTCTTCTAATTATGGAAAAAATTCTGCCACAATTTCCAAGAAATGGTATCATTTCCACCTTCCAAGGAATGGTACTTTCTGTTGCAAATTGGTTCTACACAAACATTAAAGTGTTTCGGCAAAGGATTGGTGAGATTCTCATAATGGGATGACAGCAATTATTCTTTCTATGATATTTACCTGTATATACAGCTGTGCTGTTATCTTTGGGGTCGAAGGGGCTTTTGGCAACACCCTTTTCTTCCCTTCCATTTTGTTTGTACTGTTGATGCTAAAAACACAGAACAAAAAATATAGATATCAACAATAACCAATTACTTTGTCAGTAAATTTATAACAGTGATTAAGCCATGATGAATTCACACAAGTGATCTTTATAACCAGATTCCTTGCAGAAGGGGTGAACTGGTCATTATTAACAGGTGGTTCAGGTCACTGTTGGTTTAAGGTCAAGGGTGGTCACTGTATTAAGATTTACTGTAAACAGTTACAACCTTGTGTATCACGATACTTGTCAAAAATATCAAAACATTTTAACCTAAACAGCTTTCATTTTTCAAATCATAACAACAGTGAATTTTAAGGCTGCATGTTAAATATATAATCTTTAATAAATGTTTATTTAAACTTGTTAAATCTACAGTCATATTTATGAAAGCTGGATTTTTATGAATTTCGTGCATGCATGCACGTCCCCAGGTGAACATAATGTAAGCTAGTCTGTTTGTAGTGATATTTAAAGACAGTGATACCAGAGTCCAAAGTCTTCTCACCAGTTATAGGAAACTCAACACATGTATTATGATCTAGGCCAAATATAAGTTTTATTTTACAAATCCCGAACACTCAAGTAAAAATATAGAATTTACTATGCAGTCTGGGGTTTGGAAAAGACGGGTTGAAAGTGTAACTTTGATTGTTATATAATGCTTCTAAAAGTCAACAAGGATTAAATATCTATATTTCAATGTGTCAGTTGGATAATCTATCAAGTTTTATCTATTAAACTAGATCGATTTTATTATCATTTCAAAACCACAAGTCATAGCCTGTCTTCACCTGATCCGGGTCACACACATGCTTTCAAACAGGCAGCTAAACTTGTCAGATTTTCATTTTAACTAGAACTTTACAATACTTGTAATTTTTCTGGAGCCAGACCTGTATGGATAATTTATTTCCCCTTTACAAATTTAAACTCAATTAACTATTCTCTTGCGATATATTAAAAAAAAGAAGTAATATTAATGGCCTTGTCCACATTTAAATCTAATTTTAAAACTTAAAAGTAATATGTGTCTTGAGAAAAAGTCTTATTTGGATGAATTGTTATTGTTCTCAAGCATGTCAGCTCTGACACTGTGTAATTATTTGTACTGAAATCTGAACACAAAAGTCTGTTCTTGCATGAATTTTATTGAATATTTAACAATTCAATCAATAAACATTTATAAATTAATGCCAATTTTCACAAAAGTAAACTACTAGGTATACAATTTTCATTGTCATCATTTTTTATCAACAGACACAGGGGTCAGGATTTATTAATATTTTATTTTTTAACCTTCAATTAATGGAATATAATCTCATCAACAAGACTAAGAGTAAACTTCTATGATAAGGTATTACATTAAATGTTGAGTTTGCTTCTCTCTCTCTCACACTCTCTCTCTCTCTCTCTCTCAATTACTAGTATTCATGTTTTAACTACCGGTACTGAATCAAAATTTTAATAGATTAATTTCTTTATAAAGACAATTCTAAGTACAATTATTCTTGAAGTATTGTTTGATTATCTTTTTTAGTTTGTCATAAATTTGAGAATAATTGAAATTTGGTCAGAAAAAAGGAACAGAATATTCGAGAATAAGTTTGGAAATTGACGATTACATTTAGGGGGAGTTGGTGCATTGTTCAGGTAGCTCTCAGTGTGAAAATGAATAAACATACAGTAATGTACCAAGGATACATAATTGGAAACAATAAATATGTATATAAATGGCCTATAACACCCAAATTAATAGCAATATGTCCAGTAAACATAGATATAAAAGAATTAAACAGACTCATAACCTTGTATACCAAAATGACCAACACATGGGGCTAAATGTCAGTGACCACAACTAATGTCCAAAACTGGACAGTCTTGTCTTGTCTGCCATATATCAATGTGTCATGCCCACAGAGACAATAACGATGTCATATCACTCCCACTACAACATTAACATGCTGGTTCGTAAAAAATACAAGAAACATTTTAATTTATATACCAAACACCCACTGATAAACTCAATTGACAAAAAATATATATAGGCAAAAAATATACATTAAGTCTAAACTCTTACAACTTTAACGTGTATATAGCCATACAACCCAAAAATGGCTAATTTGTACCTATCAAACAAGTAGAAATATTACCAACTTTACATTTATAGGTACAAAAAAATATCAACCAAACACCCCCGAATACGGCTATCTTAACATTTATTAGGCAAAAATATAGTAATTATGACAGGTTTATGAGAGGACAGCCCAATGTCTTACTTCTAATATACAGCTAATTGTTGAACTGTTAATTACCAAAAACATTAATTAGTCAGATAAAAATATCAAATTTGTGGGAATCTAGATGAGTTGGCCAATGTGCAGAGTAGCATGACACTTGAAGGTTTTGTTGTCTTATATGGCACTTTTACACTGTCCAATCAGAAAAAGCAAACATAACCCCCTGTTCTGTTAAACAACCTTGACCATGAATCCTGACTTTACAACATTGATCAATGTTATTAATAATAAAGAACAGTAATTTCCAAAACCAGATGAAGTATGAATGTGAAATCCTTCATAAAATGCCTTCTTGCCAGGATAAATCATAAAGCAAATCATGTTCATATTTACCATTACATAGAAAGGGAAAGGGGGTGTGTCAGTGTAGGCATGTGTAATATTCTTGTATGTTTGTTGACTTAATATATCTCTTTGTTGTCAAACACGTTTATCAAGAACCGCATGTATTATGTCACAATCGTCAGTCAGGTAATCAAATAATACATCACAACGCCTGCACTATTGATTCATCTGTCAATAAACGTACTATAGTTACTCAATAATATTTGTTAATCATTCAATTAAGACGTCTTTTATGTTATTAAGATCTCTATAACAGTGTGCTGTGGTAGATTACAAAGTCAGTATGTATTAAGTCTCCAGTCGTTGGCTCACTTGCTAGCTCCGCTTGCCCTGGGCTATATTGGTAATTACAGAGTGTTAAGATGGATTTCCTAATGTCCATTAGTATAAGCCATGAAATCAATCTGTAAGGTATATATCACCCCATTTATATGACCTAATCACTTAATTCTACCTCCTACTGTAAATAATCACATTATTACCTCTACTGAAAGCCAACAGCCAAAGGTGATTACAGGACTGACGTACACGCACACGGACTGACACACACGCATACGGACTGACACACACGTCCTGCTATACCTTAATGCTATACCAACAGTTTGACAATTGTACCCACCAGTCTCAAAAAGTAAAAATCCTCCAAAAAAAAACCCAACTGGTCTACATATTTATTCAATCAGAAACATTGAAACACAAAAATACAGGCACACATGCCATGGTGTGAAATATTATTATGATTATTAAGCTCTTCTGCACCTCTTGCCAGTTTATCACATGGACCATTTTACCACATTGTATATCTTTGTACCACTGCATTTTTAGTTTGATTTAACTCTGCCAGAATTAAAGTACTGTCAATTAAGTTGGCCTTGCTTTTTCAGTGTTACGTAATATAGGCAATTTTCTATTAAAATAAGGGTAATAGACTCTCCGTTAATCAAATTTCCAACAAATAAGCAGCACCCCCCGCTGCTAGCTAATAAACAAAACGATACTCAAAAATTAACCAGCATCCCTGCTGATAGCTAATAATGAAAACAATACACAAAAACAGAACTCCATCAATAGAAGATGAACAACAGAAGGCGAAACTAATATTAATTCTGATATTGATATATGTAGGTAATGAAGAAACAAATACATGAAAGATGTTGTTCCTGGCACATACCAATCTTTTACCAATACACATCATCAGAAAATAATTACGAATGAATCAGGATGCTGCCATGAGTCAATTAAATGGGTTTAATTACAAAATCTAAATTGGTAACTTACTTCGTTTAATTTATATGTTCTGCACATTGGATTGAATGCATTAGTTCCGCAGACAAACACCTCGTCGCTGGCTTTTTTCCCAAATACTCTGATGTAGTTCTGACATTCCTCCTGTCAAAATAGAAATTTGAAAATATGTGAACAATATGTGAGAGTTAATAAAATTATCTCATACTTAGTTCTTCAACACTATCTGAAAATTGTTAACAAAGTACTTATATAATTATTACATATGTTATTGGTTATAAAAAACCTACAACATAATAACATCAGTACTAAAGAGTGCAGTGGAGTGAAGTAGAATAATGTGTGTGACTCAGTCAAGATTCTCGTACTTAAGGCAGTCAGTTTGGTAGTGGTGGTAGAGGAGGAAACTGGATTACCAGGAGAAAATCACAAACTTTCTCACACTAGACTTGCCTTACAACTCAGATCGGGATTCAAACCAAGGAAGTTACAGGAGCTGTGATCCACAAGCGCACACTTTAGACCACTAAGCTATCAAGGTCCTCTTCTATAGTGCTTATTATTATTTTGTATTACCGGTACTAGAATTTTTCAGTCTTATTAAAAATTTTCAAGTGTTTTACAATTGATGGGAATTATAGACATATTTTTACATTGCTGTTCCAAAGATCTTTAGTCAAGGAATTAATAGCCAGTGACTGCAAAAATCGCAAATATTAAATGCTCCATAATTTCTGATAAAACTTCTTTTTACTAGCACTATAAACATTGAATTTGTTTAAATTTAATTGGACAGAAATATCAAACTGGGTCAGAACATAAAATAAGGTCAGAGGTTTATAGCACACGTAGACATAAGTGTGTCAAAGGAATGAGAGATGCCAACAGCAATTCTGTAACAGCTCGTAACTTTTCCTTCTTCGACGTTTATAATGTATGCTTCTTTTACTACAACACCATAAGGTTTTTGTGTATCAGAACTTGAATGAAGAACATAATAAAATAATATACACACACAGACAGCTGGGCTGTGTTGATGTAACAGTGCATATTTAAGCTGTTCTATCTGTCTGTTATCTGTGCAGATAGAGAACAAACTGTACAGACATTGTCAAGATTGCCACATTTAAACAAACTAAAATAATAATAAAAGTCTTCTGATGATAATCTGCTGAGGTTTTTTTGAGAGTATTGTAAAATATGGACCAACATAAAGTGTCTGGTTTATTGTAACTTTGGCAACCAATAAAAAACATAAATATGTTTAATTTTTATAATTATGTCATGCTTTTTAATTTGTTGATGGATACTTTAAAGGTCACAAGGTCATTTGAAAATAGGTTATGACTACCTATATCAATTAAAACAAAAACTAAGAAGATGGCCCGGTCCATGTTTTGAAACTGGCCCCCATATCTGGCCTGGTTTATTGCTCTAACTTGCATCTGGTTCACATAACATGATCCATTGTTTAAAGGTTACAATGTTTCTGATTTAAACTAAATATTCAAGGGCACCTGTCTGTAAGGGTGGTGATAATGGATAAGTTTATATTGAGATTTAATAACCAGCTGTGATTCCCTTTCAATTAAAATTTTCCTAGACCCCAGGGAAGGTATTGTACTAGTGTCAAATGTAACACCCAAAGGTTCTGTACTACATCTGTTACTTAATTAGAATATCCTCCTTACCCCAGATAGCTGATGGAGCTAGCTCAGTACATGACAATTAGAATATCCTTACTCCAGGTAGCTGATGGAGCTAGCTCAGTAAATGACAATTAGAATATCCTTACCCCAGATAGCTGATGGAGCTAGCTCAGTAAATGATAAGAGACATGCCTGTTGTACTTTCTATACAATGGTACTTGTGTAGACTGGACTCCTTCTGAACAGAAAATTTGTCCAGATTAGACAAGTTTTTTTATTACAAAGTTGCTAACTCATGCAGGTTTTTTTTTTTTTTTTTGCTTTAATAGGTCAATCTGTGCTTCTTATTTATATTTTATCCATACACAAACATAACAGTCAGTCATTTGACTGTTTAGGAGGCCTGAGCATGCAATTACTATCAAATAACCCACCAATATTCTCCTTTACCATTTATCACACGCAATGCCTGCACAAACTAAACTCATGACCCTGATCACACCTGAACACACTGACATATATTCTGATCATCAGAGAATTGTGGGGAGGATCTAGAGTATCTGGGGGATGTTTACATTTACACACAAGTATGTCATTATAGGATTAACCATGTGCCCCTTATATAACACTACGTCAACTACCCCCCTTGGCTTACAGGTTATAAAATAAATCCAACTTAAGATTCATAAACATGAAATCCTGCCAATAATTCCATTGCAGATGTAACTTATCTCACCACATTCAGCTATCATTTCAAAAGAAAGTCCATGTAAAAATAGATATCGAATTTAAATTATCTTTTAATTTGAATATTTCTGTTTAAAGGCTTATAAACTTTATATTTTTTAACACAAAAGAAACCCTTTGGTCTCTGAACCTTAATCTATGAGGTGTATTTTAAGTCAAAAGATGTGTAATGTTTGTTTGTTAGGGATATATACACGTGGGGGTTATGTACACATAAGACCGTTAAAGGTTCAATTATACATAATCAAATCGCTATTTGACAGCCTAGGTCTGCAGTATCAATGCATTTAACACTTTATCTTACTGCCCTCATAAGATAGTACTGCTACTATATACGTCATAACATAACAATACACACAGTATCTGTTCCGACGAGCTCGTTATAATACCTGGCTTGTGACACAACGGATAAAGTACAGGTGCCACGTGCTTAATTTTCGGGACCACCCTGATAAAAGCATGTTATTATCAGCATTTACAGCTACAAATCATGTATGCAAACGAGTGCATGCATGGACGTAGAGTACATAAACAAGACTTGCATTATACATTCTAATGTGTATTGAAATTAATGCATGGTTACAAAGTAGCTGCACATACAATTAACATTAGTATATGGCATATACAAGAAAATGTGACTGGCAGAATATCAAATTGAAAGTTTTCAAAATCATGGAAATTTTGTTTTTCTCTTGATAATTAATAATAATTTTCTTTCTACTTTCAAGAAAAATTTTACTTTTTAATGTTTTATTATGATGTCAGAAGACTTTTTGTAACAATAACAGTGATGAGATGACGACATTATATTTTTCAACTTAGAGATTTTGACCATTATCAGAAATAATGTTCTGTACACGTGAAAAAAAATAATATCACGATTTGGATTGATCATTTTTGGTGTTGGTAACCAGATTACAGCCTTGTTTTTAAAGTGTATAAACCTCTGATCAGATTTTGATTTATTTACAGCTTAATTTTTCGATCGTAATCAGTTAGTTTTATCCACTCTTTATGATCTAATCCCCTACATATCCTTTGAAAAAGAATACTTAAAGATCGTAATCTGTGTCGATACTAATCTACCAAATTACAAGCCGATTTCATATGATTTAATGATTGCTTAAATACCCAATGTCGTTTGAATATTCTATACGGTACATACATACACATATATATATCCTGGCGATGTTATATATCGAAAATACAAGATATACCAATATCTCCATCTAGGATCTCAATCTCTATCGTAAAGAATTAAGCAATAATCATTAAGATTATCCAAATGAATTGAAAATGAACTCTAAATCTGGCATTAAGTAACCAAACAGAATCAAAATACTAAATCCATTTATTCATTATCCTAATCTTCAAATTTTGACAAAATTTTGGACATTTAAATGTTTTAAGTAACTTCAGTTGTTTTGAGTAGAAATAAATCTATTTCTTTCTCTAAACAACATTTCAGCATGTTTATAATCAAAAGATAGGACGAGAAATTGGTAAAGTGCAATGTCACCTTCATCATGCACTTGAAAAGTTGTTTTAACAATTACAGCAATATTGGTACTTTTAAATGCAATTTCAGATGTAAAGGAAAGCTTTGAAACATTACCTCGTCAATTATTTTCACTACGATACAAAAATGATTAAATAATTTATTGTGCAAACATCTGACGATTTGATGATTATTTCATCACTTGATTTCCCATGAATCCCATCAGCGATACAAAATTACACAGGAAATATACCTTTCAATGAGTGATGGAAATATGGAGTTACTTCAACCATGTGGAAAATTAGTCCTTTTTTTTTCTCCACGGAGCAATCACTGGAATACCAACTATCAATAATACAGTTTTCCCTCGTAATTTACTTCATAAGCGCAACACCAATAATATACATTTCTTGTTCACAATTTACTTCATGATCACACAAGACCAATATTAATCTAGCTGTTTTCTCCAATAATTTATTTTATGACTGTGAGATTTTACAATTTCTCCAATAATATATTTTGTCTGTGAGCATTTTTACACTTTCTCCAGTAATTTATTTTATGACTGTTGTAGCAATGTTGTGACATGTTTATGTACCAATTGAATTTGTTAATTTATAAGCATCTACTGCATATTTAAAGGTCTTTGTATATGCTATACTGAGATCAAATCAAAAGTAATGGGAAGAGAGAGCACACGTTTTGATCACACACAAATGTGTGTGTGTGTGTACATGTTTGTATGTTATAACTGTTGAGTTTGAAATATCATGTTGCAAATTCAAAGCAATTCAACAGAGAAATTAGTTAGTTACTGGTAAATGTTAAGTGAAAATTGACAAATATTCCAAAAATATTTTCAATGAAATGATATTCATTCACAAAAACAGTGTCAAATAATTGGATCATTGGGAGAAAGTGCATAAAACTACAAGCAGGCAAAAAAAAAAAAAAAGATGAGGCCTGGTTTCTAGTGAAAAAAATATTCAGGAAAAACCTATAATCCCAAGAATGAAGATGTAAAAAATAAATATTGTATTAGCTTAGCTAGCTAGTGTACAGCAGTATCCTAGAAGGATAATCAATACATATCCATCATTTGTTAATGAAGGCATCACATAACTTTACACCTTCTCCTAGCCTGAATACTCATTCATGTAATACAGTGTTACCGCAGCACACATATCTGTCATGTGAAAATGTCCATCAAATGCCATCAACAACACCTCATCAATTTCTTTATATGCTTATACTTGCTAATTTCTTCTCATTAGTCTTTTAGTGCAACAATAAAACATGAATATCTCTGTTGGAATGAAACTAATTTTAAAATCCGATCAATATTCTACGATTGAAAGCCCAAGAATTTTTGTATTGCGCATTTAACATGCAGACATAACAAAATAGTAGAAATTGTGTGCAACTAGGCAGAAACAAATTGATTATGAAAATGCAGTGATGAATATTATCTGAGAGAGAGAGAGAGAGGGAGAGAGAGAGGGAGAGGGGGGAGGAGTTTGTTTAAATGAACCATAAAGTAACAGTTAAAGGTGTAGAAGAAAATATTAAGATCTCAGACTGGCATTTTTTTTCAAATTTCTCTCTCTCTCTCTCTCTCTCTCTCTCTCTCTCTCTCTATCTCTCAGTGTTGTATGTACATTTATATGTCAATTTCACAATAATATAGGCATTATTAAGTTTAATGTGTTCAACCCTTGACACGTATCAATAAATTACTATATTTAATTGTGACACCTGTTATAGGGACCAGCAAACAGTTTCAAAATCATGTCATAATACTCTGGTGCCTTAAACATGCACAGTTTAATTTCTAGTCGCGTTCTACCTCTGACCCCTAACACTGACCTTTGGAGTAATTATTTGAAACGTAATTGAGCCTCCCTTATATAGGGTTACAATCAACAGAGTTCATTAGAGAGATCTATTCAAATTAAAAACTTTGATTTAAATTAATTGACCAAGCAGGTACCCCAGGTAAGATCTGCAGGTGTTACAGACAGGTATCTAATTACAAAATAAATTGACAACATACCCAGTACGCAAAAACCTACACAAAATTAAGGATAAACGGAAATTTCTTAAAGCTAACCTATTAATTTCACTAGCACATGCAAGGAAAGTAAAATTATTAATATCTTAATATGTATTTTTACCCCCCCCCCCCAATCTTAAAAGCTATGTGTAATGATTTTATTTTTTCTCTCCTTGATCCAATATTTTATGATCGACCTTAAAGCATATATTAAGACTAAATTCTGTAACAAACTGACTTGCTGTACTAGCTCTGATATAAACTCCATTCAATGAGTACGGTAAAATCAATGCAGAATCTGCCCTGGCAGTGTAACAGTAATAGATTACGTACTTAAATAACGTTTTACATAATTCTCATGCACATCTGACTTAATACAATGTTATATTGATACAAGCACTCAGCCAGACATCCTGTAACTGCTATTAGTAATACAGGAGAGAGAGAGAGAGAGAGAGAGAGAGGAGAGAGAGAGAGAGAGATTGTGTGTGTTTGTGTTGGCTATCTGAACATAAAATTTGTCTTATTTCAATAATTGTCTATTTCCATTGGCATCAGTTGTTAGGTTTTGGCAATGTGTAATTACTAGTATCATTAGAGATTTTATTTTTTGTATTAATTCCCTAGACAACAAAATGATGCAGTGCAGATAATGCGTAGTGACTATCTGATTAACGGCTTCCATATTGTTTTACCCCTAATCTGTTAAATCCTACATAAGATTCAATTCTGCAAGTTCTGTAAGCTAGAGACTATTATTTACGGAACATAAATATCACTTTTCAATGCACCTAATTAGCTAAAGGAAATCTACAAAAGATTGCACAAAGTTTTATTTCTGTCTGCCATTTTTTAAAGCTGTGTTGCCATGGAGATTATACTAAAATAAATACTTACGACTGTTTTGCCCTTGCTTCTACAGAAATGTTGATCTATTTGTTTTGGGCCCCATTCTATTCTCTAAAACAAAGAAGAAAGAGATAATGTAATAATCAGTGTGTGTGTGTGTGTGTGTGTGTGTGTGTGTGTGTGTGTGTGTGCCAATATATTACCAGTCCACTAAAACAAATGACCATTTAAATTAATAATTGACTCTATTCACATAGTGTTTAATAGAAGAAATGTTGATAACCAAATTATATGGAGAAAAAACAGCAATGTTAGGTTACAGTAAACATAACAAATGTGTACTTTTGGACCAATCACCTGGTCATCCAAAGAGGACATGTCATACTACGGAAAATCTAAATGCATGGTTAACAGTTTAGTAAGATTTATCATAATTACCTTTAGCATGTCTTCTTCTAGAGTAACCATACTGATGTTGTAAAGCTTGTTTCTGAAAAATAAACAACACAAATTAAAGTAACATCAACTGCATATTCTATTGACTGGTAGTTTAATGTCATATGAAAACAGACACCTGCTTAATGTGGACAGTATATATATGTTCATTGCCTTGATTATAAATTTTGGTTAAAAATGATTTTTTTTATCAATAAATGCATCATGTACATATGTCAGCTTCATATGTAATGTCTACAACATTGTTAGTCAAACATGGTGACCATATCTTACATCTATATTTAAAGACCACAAAGTTATCATACGACAGGTTGAAGGGTTACAAAAAAGTATTTTTTTAAAAGACGGCCAACTGCTTATGGTCACCAAATTTTCTGTATGACATTTGCAGTCTGCGCATTAGCTGACAGGCTACATGTAGATGTTTAACTCCAACAATCATCATCAATCATTTTATTTTAGAAAACTCCATAATTTCTTTGAAAATCTTTTTTTAAAGCAGATTGACTTAGCATCTTGATATGTTCAAATAATCAAAATAAATGACAAATTACATATTCTGTCATTTCCAGATCAGTGTGATTTATATCTGAGTATTATTGACACCCTAGGTTTAATCTCTCTGTATACATGGTCTAGGTAGTGTCTTATCAGAACCAGCACAAAGTTATCACCATTAAACAGCAGGTTTCATTACAACTTTGTCAAGATAACTTGTGAAATAGGCCAGATTTTAATGGCAACTAAAAGAGGAATTAACTATGTAAATACTTATCACTTATATATACTAATCTAAAGTGACCATTTATAATTGACATGGATTAAAACTTCCATTATAAAACAGGTTTCATGATTCTCAAATAGCCACAATACCACAAACTCACCACAAACTCAAACAGACATGCAACATAGTTCTCTGAAGAACAAATGTCTATGTTTCCATTCCCGACAGCCAAATTTGCAATGGTTCATAACTTTGGAGAAATTCTTTAAAAAATACAACCTATTTCAGCAAAGTTGTGAAAAAAGTATTGTAAAAAGTAAATTTTTTTGAAAATTTGGCTATGGGTGAAGTCCTGGAAGTATTTATGTCGGGTTCATTGAATGATCCATTGTTTTGTAATGTCCTTTGACATGTTTTAATCTTATCACAATGATTCTTCTTGTATCATGAATTTGTAACTTCATGTAGCCCACATGAAGATGCATCTACTGATCATGATAAATACAAAGTTGGTATAAGATTTAGAACTACCATAGATAATTACAAACCTTGCAGATATGGACATCCAGTCTCCGTCAGTATGCAGTAGTTTGAAATCCGTAGTATCCTCAGCTCCAACATGAAATCGGATAACCTCTCCAACATCTGAAAATACACAAATGTAACATTAAAATTCTAATACACTTTTTACAAAATCATCACTAACATATATGTAATTTTAGGTACATTTGTCATCTAGTGAAGATTTACCAGTTATGCACACATTTAGAGTAAATATCTTGCACTAAGCTTAACTTTATGAACATATCATCATTTATGTGCTCCAAACTACATTAGAATATTAAAGTTTATATTTTTAGTACAAAATTTGTGAAGTTTACCATATCAAAGATTTTCAATAATCTGATAATATGTGTAATGGAAGTTTTTGTATTCAATTTTTATTTGAGTATAATTTCGTGTGTGTGTTAATGTTATTTGAGTAAAAATATGTATATAGAGTAGATAAGGTGCTCCTTGCAATGAGAGGAGCCTCACAAATAAAACACACACAACACATGTATTAAAATCTTTATTTTCTCTACTTGAGATTTTAATAAGAAACAGTTTGGGCTTTAAAATTCACACAGGTATAATCAATTTTTTATTCCACTGTCAAAACTTTCCCATTGTTGTGCAAATAAAAGTTATATGAAACCTAAGCAATATTAGTTTTAGGGCAATAGTTCAAGAACCTTACAAATATCATCCTAGAAGGGCGAGTGGTGATCAGGTGGTCAAAGACAATGTCCAATGGTGGTGATGGAGTGTTCCAGGAAATTAATGGTTCAAAATGTTTCATTTTTATATCAAGGGTTAATGATTTTATTTGGTCCGAGAAAAAATTATAAGATGAAAATCTTAAGCCAACTTACTCTGATTTACAGTCATGTCAGGGAAAAACATGGCTCTCTGCCAAACAAGTTGACAAAAAAATAAATTTCATGGCCCACAATATACATCATGATGGTTTGTGTAAAGGAGTCACCAACTGGAACAACATGCTATTCATTTTCTACCTTTTAAAATCTCTCAAGCATAAAATCAACCTTTACAATGTCACAACTGAATTGAGAATGAATTGCTGATCTCTATCTGTGTCAAAATGTTTTAAGAGAGCATCAACACTCTGTTTTTAAAATAAAAATTTGACCAGATTTTACTGATTTGGTGTAGGATAGTGATGTCTTAAAATGGTACGATCTCCTGTATTGTGTTTTTTTCCTGTAACTGAAGACTAAAGTTATTCATGTCACTTTGGACTGCAGTCATCAACAACCTTTAATCTTACATGCACATCCATTTTGTAGGTGTAAAAAGCTTTATAGAGGTCCGAGCAAGTGCTTGCTAAACAAGTTAGCCGAATATCACGTACACAAAAACTCGAGCTTAAACATCAACCATGATATGTATGTAATAATTTGACCTTTACATGTGACCTTGTCCAGAAACTTTGACCTTTATATGTGACCTTGTCTGGGAACTGAATTTATATACATAAGTTATTATATGAACGAATGTACCAAGTTTAACCAGTTGCAAATTTAAGTGACAAAACGGTGGCCTAAGAGACGCAATATTCTAGGTTCAAAATGCTGGTATCAAGAATAACAACTTGGCTACTGATTTTAAAATAAGAAAAAAAAATGTTTGTGTAACTGTTGTATAAGTAATACATGTATGTAGTCCAAAATTTTCAAAAAAAAAAAAAAAAATCATTGAATAATAAATATATAAATATTGGTAAACTAAAAGAGCACCGTCCGCCTTGCCATAAAGGGCAAAATATAGGCCTGATATGTTTGTATAGATTTGTTAGTCAAAATAGTTTGATATATAAGTTCTTTTAAGCACGCAACAGTAAAATATTGACACAGCATTTTACACATGCATTCACGGTCTGTGCAGGTTTTGTCATGTAAGTAGAGCTAAGTTTGTTTCCTTTTTGTTATAAGGACATTTAATTAAAAGTCCTTACATACAAAATCATATATTTGTATTTTGTAATTAAAATAAGGTCATCAAGATATTACAAATTTGACTTGATATATTTTTTATATTCCTCATAAATCAATTTAAAGCTATTAAAACTGAACTATAGGACCTGCTCATCTTGACAGTTAACTCATTGTTAGCTACATAAATCAAGCTTGTGACATCCATGATTTGACAAATAAAATAACATTTATAATATATAATATAAAATTGGCCATCAACCAACTCCTGGCTGCATTTAACACATCTATATGGTAGTGTATGATATTTTATTGGGACAAGATCACGATTTAAGTGTTACTATTTATTTGATTTGAAAGGCTTGATTGATCTTTTTGCAATCTAAAGTATACTGTTGTAGTGTAGATAAAGTTGAATTTGTGCCACGATTTTGGTGAAACTTTGCCAAATTTCGAACTTTTAATGAATTGTGTGTCTGTTTTTGTTTATATAGCCCCAGGATCATAAAACAGCATCTTTAAATTTAACCTCTAACATAACCAAACACATCTAAATAAAATGCTTCCATTTTCTGCTGTGATTTTTTGGACAAACTCTTGTGCTTGTAGTGTAAAGATGGGAAAATATAACACACTAAGTTGCTATCATCCAAAATGCCACAATTATCTGTCAGATAATAGATGCCAGAAAAGCTCAAACCATCCCTAAAACAACGATTTTTTAGCAAAATGATTGGAAAGTATAGCAACTACAATTGACTGCTTTACCACATTTTATTTTTTACAAAACTCTGCCGATACAAGAGCAATGAGACATATTGCAAAAAGTGTAGAAACATATTTCAAATTGTGTGGAAACATTGCAATTTGCGTGGAGACGCATTGAAATCTAGGTGGTTTTTCTTATTAAGCAAAAAGTATTCTGTTTCTCTGTACATGAAGTTTAAATATCTAAGGTCTAGTACTATCTTTCTGGTCCTTCTACCATTCTATATTACAAGTTTTCTGTTTGAAGCCCCATGATTCTTAATAAACATGGTAATCACAATGAATTGATTGTGTATACCTTCTGTTAAATTGCTTCTTAAATATTTAATTATATATCAAATTTTGGCTGGCTATAATAAGGTTCTTATTTGAGGAAATGTTTATGGTATAGATAAAAAACTAAAACTAATAGAGAAGATATAAATTATTCAACATTTTATCTCTATATATCAGCAAGCACCTGCTCGTTATTATCTCACTAACAACTTTACTTGTAATTTGTATCTATAGGGGTTTTTATTCAAGTTTTCAGTAATTTGTTGAAGCAATTTCTAAGTTCAAGTACTAAGAAAGATGTATTGGGTGTACTGGCTGAGCTAGGATTGCTAAATAACATCCTTTTGGTCCTTTTCTTAAGCTCCACTCTGGTAAAATTTGGGTATGGGAAACTGAAATCTCTCTAAGTGGTAATTTTAATTTGCCTTCAATTTTTTGTAAAAAAAACATTTAATATAGTATATAAATTTTATTTCTTTTTCATCAGTAAAAAAATTTAATATAGTATATCAATTTTTTCTTTTTCATCTGTTAAAAAAAGATAAGTATTTACCATGAAATTTATAAGGAAATTGCCAAAATAATTTTACATCAAGGATTTTGAAATGTGATAAGAATTTACTGTGTATACAATATAGGATTTTAAACATATTTCCGAGATCCTGTTTTATTACCAAGAAATGTTTACGTTTCTATATGTTTTATTACTTCTAAGGTGGTAGAAAGATCAAATTATTTATTCAGGATTTTGGTTAAAATATAAAATTTGATATAGTGACGTAAAATATGGTAATATTTAAGTCGTAATTAGGTTGATATCTGGGGGTTAGGATTGGTGTAAATTATTACATTGTTAAGACATTATATATTGATAAAAGAGACAGAGTTCAGGAGGGGTAAACAAACCTTGTCAGTGGTTTTATTGATAGCACCAGATCATCCACACATGTTAGTGCATAATAGATACAGCAGTGGTAGATGGGTTTTTTTGAGAGTCAGAAGCAGTTGGTGTGTTTATTTTCTTATCATTAATTGTTTGTTATCAGTCATAATGAGGCCTGTTACTGCAATGTGGTATTATTGTTTTCAGTTGAGTTCATAAAAAGTTATCATGAATTATGAATAATTCATGATGAAAGATCATGATAATAAAACTAGGTGTGTTCTGTTACTATGATGTGCAGTAGTTTTTTTGGTTTTTCAGTTGGATTTTTTTGGTTATGTTTTGTTTTTGTTTACTTATTTTCCATGCTGTATAACCAGATATTTGTTTTGCCACATTACCACTAATTTCGAAAAAGCAAAAAAAGAAAAAAAATGCATATTGTTATTACAAAAAAATATTATTGACAACAAATACGTAATTTTCAGATATTGTGCCTGTACCAGACATATACTCAGACAGGTAACCAGGAGTATACAGCCTAAGTCTTAAACCACTATGTCGGGCGGTAGTTTACTTTTCTATAATCCATGTAGTCATAATGTATTTCAAATTTCTATTCAAAATGTCCAATTTACCATGAATAAAAGTTACTCACAAAACTAAAAATAAACTTACAGATAATTAAATTAGTATTATTTCACGACTTATATTACGAAAAAAAAAATTCTGGCCCGCCTCATTCATTAATTTCCAAATCCAACTACACAAGAAGTAAGTGACATGGGCTAATTCTTTACTTCAACGTCTCTAAGATTTAGTGATTTTGTATTCAAGTATTTGTTTATTTCGTTTTATTCCATTTTATTTTTTGTTATGGATTTTGAAATGTTTAATCCTCTTAGCATTTATTGTAATAACTTTTTAAATTTAGGGAAAATGCATACTTAATTTTAAGCATATCAATGAATGCGTCACACTTAAAGTTGTCAAATCTTTATACTGTATACATACTACAGGACGAGCCAACACTGTGTATTATGTTTAGTTCCACTTTAAAGACAAATGGTTTGCAGTGATTTCTACCCAATCTAAACACATATTTTTTAATTACTTAAGTGTCTCATAAGCCACTTTGGATGGCAATCTTTAATATAAGCTTTAATGCAATTTCTACTGGAATATAAAATTTTAAAACATTGTAGAACTATATCCTCTCTTCTCCCATAATAACTAATTTGATGTTAAAAAGTTAGGATGAAAACAAAACACTTGTGATAAGTGAATATCAAAGGGAGGTAAATGGTTTCACTAAAAGTGCATGTGCCAAAAAGTTGTTGTTTAGAGTGGTTTAAAACCCTCAATAGTGACCTTCTTCTGATTTTAATCACTTCATTGATTTTATATAAGAAAGCTTAAAGTTTAAAAACTCAAAACAAATCTTTTTAGCTGGCCAAGGGGAAAGTCTTAATTCTTTATGTCACTGTAAGACAAGTATTGTGTGTCAGGCCAAGGACATTTTCTTCTCAATGAAAGTGTTTTTCCACTGGATTATGAAACACACCACTTGATTTTTAAATGCTATATTGATACATACAAGCACTACACCACATGATTGTGAAACCTCTGACAAAACAAATATAGTAATAAGGTTTTGAAGAGTTTCCACAATATCCGCCTCTTTGTATCCCGGAGTTAAGTAAATGCAATATTATATGAATCAGACAACTTCCTTCTTATACAAATGATTTCTGACAAAAACTGATATCAAAAGTATTAAAGCAAGAAAAATTAATGACTCATTTATTTCCATGCTGAAAAATACAACTACCTTTCCAAATTACAAAAAAAAAAAACTGACTCGAAAAACTATTGAAATTAATAACTGATTTCCTATGCTTGAAGAAAACAATTGCCTTTCGAATTTCATAAAGCTCAAGAAACTTTGACAGTAATGATAACATTCCCTTTGCTGCAGTTCATGGAATAAACTTGAGAAACTTTGAAATTAACGACCTATTCCAATGTCTGCTATCTAAAACCCGTTTTGTAACTGAAATTAATTACTGTAATCAGAGACTAGTTATCACAACCCTCAAGGTATCCTAAAAATAGTGGGTTTATACTGAGGTTTTGTTTATATCATTTTCAGAACAATATCAGTAAAAAGTGGCCTGGATGTTCTTTTCTGAATGATGTTTACACAATATGGCATACTGACAATATTTTAGCCTAGATAAAGGAAATTATATCTACAGATCAGATAAATCAGTCAGTGTTGTCATTATGTATAAATGTTTGATTTCTTGCATTCTTGCAAACTTGAAGCACCAATACAAATACAAAACAATGGATTAAACCTTTATGATGAAGGAAGGTCTTGATGTTCAAGGACAGTAGCAGAGGAGAATGGAAACAACAACATGGTTGGCACAATATTGAGCCTTCAATGAACAGCATGGATGGCACATAATAGAGCCTTCCAAAAGTGTGTTTGTGCCTTATGTAATGACAGCTTTGAAGACGTTTAAGTTAGATAAAGTGTACATCTGAGATAATTAAAGTCATATAATATGCAATGTCCTGAAAACACCTGAAATGGGATGGTTTGTTACTGCTTTGAACATTATTACAAAGAATACAAAGACACGGCATGATCTGCATGATATTGTCACAACATTTGATATCAAGTGTCAGTTTTCATATTACAACTGTATAGGACAGTGTCAAAACACCTAGGAAAATCTGTCAGTAAAACTAAAATATTGGGTGTAACTATCTTTATTATGTAAAAAAAACATAAAATGTTGCATTTTATAAATTAACTGCATGAGGTTAAATTTTCATAGAACAATACAAGAAACATTCATTGACAATTAACATCAAAAGAAACTGCCAACCAATTTAATTCTAAATAACCACCTTTTAGTCGTCGAGAAAATGGAAAATCCTGCAAGCAGAAGGAACCCACCTACATCATTAATAGAACATGGCCCCTTTTTATCATCCTAAAACAAACCACACACACAAATGCCAGAAGACAAACAGCTTCCTTGATAAGAATTACATTAGTATAAACATAATGGTCATCCTGATCTTAGAAGATGTATTTACAGTAATTAAGGTTTACAAGTGCTTTAGACAAGCTGATTACCAACAGTGGCATACTATAGAGTTAAAGCCTCTAGAGGATACAGATCATCGCCATGGTTCCCAATGGCATCTAAGGTCACCTAGGGGTTTTGATTTATATCAGTTTTGGATTATCTGATACAGGGATAATCTTTCAGGCTCATTAGCACCCACTGTGTAGACATAAGCTGTAAAATGCTTGTGATAAATAGGTTTCCACAAAATGTCAAACCAAAAGATAAACATCATTGCATGTTTTTGGAACACCAATAAATTATGTATTTCATTAAGGAATGGCTCAGGTGGGTAAGGAAGAGAAATGAGAGGGTATATAATTAATTAACACCAATCAAAGATATTTGCATAGAATTAATAAAAAATACAAGAAAGCATTCCATAACAGAACTGGAATATTAAAAGTTTCAGATAAAATATCTTTATAATTACAACTGGCTGATGTTGCAGTTTTGTACTTTAATTATAATATGCTTTGGCAGTGTGCCTTACAAAATGCTCAGATGTGCAAATTTGATTGGTAATAACATAAAATAAAATAACCTATTTTAAATCCATGCTTCATTTAATTCTAAAAACATGCCCCTTACATCATTAAACATCAAAGAATCTGGCAGACCTAGATCATTAGATATGAAAGATGGAAGGTAATCAAAGAAAGCCTCTCGGAGACATTGTATAAGAAAGTCATAATTATACATAAACGGGAATATAACAGTTTACCACCAGAACCCCTCTAATATTGAATTAGAACCCGTCTGCACATCATTAAAAGGGACAGAATGTTTAGACAATATTAAACTGACCATATCCAACAAAATTACAGTTATATATTGGTCTGGTAGGGGTGTTTTACCAGCCTGGAGTTGGAAATATAAACACCTATATCTGAGTATTACCATGTTCTTAACAAATTATAATTATATAAAACTTATACCTGACTCCTAACATCAAAGGATTTTACTTTCGTTTTATATTTGTGTTTTTCTCCAGGCAGAAAAATTGGATTTTATCTGTGGTATAAATCTATAATAAAACAGGGATTGTCTTTATGTTATCAACTCTATATACTTTTAATCTCTTGTGTCTTAAGGCCTATAGGCTATGTCATCATGTGTTGTTGTGTTTTATGTTTTTTACATTAAGATGAAGATCTATGCCTCTGGTATTGTCCAGTCATTAGGTATTGCCAGGTAACATCTCAATCAGATGCAGTCATCCAGAACAACATGACAAGAAATTGACAAGTTCCAGAATAGCATAAACTGAAATTGACAAGTATGGACTTAAAAATTAACATGCAACCCGGTGGGAACCTGATAGAGTTTGTGAGAAAGACTATTAACACTAGCAATGGAATTTACGATTTTACCTAGATTGACAAATTGGACCCAATGCTTGTTGTCCTTGCTTAAACCTATTAATATATATATATATATATTTTTTTTTTTTTTAACTTCAGTTGCTATGCACATAGGCCAACATTCCACATGTAGAAATTATTAAACTCTGACAATCATATTTTTAAATAAATTGTGTAATTAAATTCTTTTGTCATGACAACTAAACATATTAATTTCAACAAAAAGAAAATTGTTAAAGCCAGGTGTATAATACAGGTTAATTTCTAATTTAAATAATAATTAATTATGAAACAACATCCTTTAATACCATGACAACTTCCTTAAAAATATACTTTTATCAAGCATAATAAATTTAATATTTTTCAAGCAGCTTCCTTAAAAATACACAATTCATCAAGTTTATAATTTTGTTTTATTTAAAAATATACCATTTATCAAGTTGTCTATACTTTTAATATTAAAGAACGGAAGGAAACCCCGTCCATTAATTCAACTCCTACAACAAAAGACTGAGTGGGTAATCCATCCTCCATTTTTCGCCTGGTTGATGTTTATATTTCCGGAGATTTGATTTTCGCTATGAATGAACAGGAAAAAAGATTATAAATATATTGTATGTTATTGTTAAATCATGTGCTCTTATACCAACAGAGCATTGTAGGCGATATTAAGCCAGGAAATTGTGTATATATTTTTCAATTTTAATTGATAAATGCTGAAATAATATAACAGATGCTGAATGATGAATCTTGTATGTTCTTTTAGTATCATGGATCTATATAAATACATATAGAGAAGATTTAATAATCTTCTATTGACCTAAAGTTTTTGGACTATTAACACAAAATCCCAGTTGTCCAGAACCAGCAAAACTCTCTTTTTTTCTATGATTTTGCCATGAATTTTTACCAGACTTAAAAACTTATGGATCAGTAATATGGGGAAGGGAAATGGTACATCTGGTCCTTGGATATTTAAAACCCTGTTCAATGGTTGGTGTAATTCCATTGACTTACTATTTTCTATTTTTATACATGATAGATATTGATAGTAATTTGAAATGTAAATTGACATGTTTTACATACATAGTTTTATTTTAAATCACACCCTGACTAGATAAAATGAAATTGTATTTAAATCTTTGACCTTTATCACTTGTTACCTAGGCTTTGTTCATGTGTAAATATCATGTGCTACACATACACATGCAAAATGATACTGGGACTCTTTTCTGTGAGTACCCCCTATTGTATAGGATAATTTTCAACTATATTCACCAATGTCAACCATTAACTGGGACTGAAAATCCTATTAAGACAAGAGGGAACCTGTGAACCTGCGAAATTTATCAACTATATTTTATATATCTGCCGTTTACTGGGACTCTTTTTGTAAATCTTTCCTATTGTCCATGAGGACCTGGGGACACCTGTGTAATTTCCAACTGTAGTCTATATGTCAGCCCTTTACTGGGACTCATTCTGTAAATCCATCCTATTGTATGGACACCTGTGAAATCTCCAAATGTAGTCTATATGTCAGAGTAAGAATACATCCAGATAATAAAATACTCTTCATATATTTACATAACCTTAAACTTGTAATATTAAATACATACTCATGATATATTAAAATCTGTGACCACAATGGCGCTGCTTAAAATCCTGACTTCACTACCCAACCAATCTGATATAATGAAGATACTTTGAAGTATGCAGATACGTCTTCAGATGATGTTTAGCAGGTTCAGTTTCTCAAACAATACTTATTTTCATAAAAATATTAAAATCATGTCTGTTGTCGAACTTCGATTACTAGACATATCCATGTTTTATAGAATGCCATTTTAATTTTCTTATGGTACAGAAAAGCTACTGAAATGTGGTATGATCAGTACTGACAGTGTTTACTTTACGCCAAACAAATACTGGGTCTTGATAATGTTTGTCATCAGAGATTTATCTTTAAATTTAGTCACCAAAAGCTCCAAATTTACAAAGACTTTTCTCTCTATGACTTGCGAACATTAAATATGAAAAGTTGATAAAGTTAAATTTGAAAATAAATTAGTTAGGTGTCACTGAGAACTTTCTAAGAAATTGAATAAAGTGATGAATTAACTGACTGTTACTATCCAGTAATCCATTTATAAAATGAAGATAAACCTGGTATAATTTATTATATACCAGTTAATAAATGATACAAAAACTTATAAAACCTCAGGTGATAATTAACTGTGAATTATGTAAGTTTTGTTACCTTAAATAAATAATAAATACTGTGAAAATTATATCTATACTAGTTTTCAATCTAGAAGGAGCCTTGGACTGATGGCCAAAAAACTATAATTCAATAATTTTGGCAAATCTTAGCCTTGTCCCACACAATATTGTCTGAGGGCAAATCTTAGCAATTTTGTCCCACACAATATTGTCTGAGGGCAAATCTTAGCTTATCTTTTCAATCTTGCTTGATCTGTTTTGCTTTAAATGCCGTGAGGCATATGAGATACATTGATAAAAAGGCATGGATATTTGAATTTAGTACTGCATGATCTTTTCAAATAAAATGCACAAATGTGTATCATTTTTTAAAATTATTTCCCCATTTAGGTAAGGTCTGAGCCATGATGACCCAACAAAATACCTGTACAATGCTGGATTCAAAATCCTCATACTTCAAATTTGATATAAACCTACTGATTCCATCTGGTTTTTTTATATATTATTATATATGTATTACAAGTCATCCCCATAGTAACAAGACTTATAAAACTCTACTAAGTGAAACATCTGACAAGAAACAGGAAAATTCATAAGAATGGGGCATTTGTTATTTTTGTCAGACTGACAGGTGTCCGGTAAGAGTTGTGGAACACACCTGTATATCACAGATTCAGATACCAGCACTTAACCTTTATGGTAAATAAGTAAACAGTTTTTAAATGCTTATAAGTCAAATAAACACTTATGTATAGGAAGGACCTCCTTGATGACAGAGAGGTGACCAAAATGGTCCACTTAGTTTGCCGAATCTGACTTTTTATGTATCCCAATAAAACTGTTAACACATGTATAGAATATCATGTACTTGGCAATAGCCAGAACAACCAAGAACACAGAACAAAACAAAACAGCCAAGTAGAAATCAATGTGCAAGACATATTGAGATACAAAAAAATTATGCAAAACACACTCTTTCTCTCTCTCTAAAACAATCTCCACAAAACACATCTATATAATAGAAGTTGGGTAGTAAAATGATTCAGCATTTTAATTGTGATAAATTAGGGTACAACTTTAAAGAAGATAGGTGTCTACTTTACAAATTTGCCGACCTAGATTGGAGGCAGTATATACATATATTATATGGCAGCCAGGGCAGTAAATCTGTGTATCCTTCTACTTAAAACTGGTTTACAATAGATTCTGTTAACACCATAATGAGATAGGTTTTTAGACTGTCTCCATATTCCTATTAAATTTGACAGCCCTATCCTTCAGTGTGGACAGGATATTAAAGCTGTTATCTTAGGTTACTTGTTGATTCTTCTATGTATTGCTTATCACTGGTAACTAAATATCACAGGTAAACAATGCATTTGTATAAGGCAGTCAAGAAGTTCAAAATGCAAGAGATCGACACAAAACTTTACACTGACTGGATGAGAAATATAAATCAAAAGATGTGGATGGTGATGTTTGCAAGACTGAAAAGTGAAAAGCAAACAAAACTACCAACACATTAGACTTAATCTAGAAACTTCCTGCATGGCCTTAAAATGGTTTTTGACCCAGTGGGCATTCAAGATTTTCAGACCAACAATTAGTCCAAACAAATGCACAGAAGGCAAAGTTGATGGCCATTCTGTTTCTTTAGAAAGTAGTGTAGATTAAAAATCCTGATGGACAGTTCTGATTTGGTGGTCTACTCTGGTTTAGTGGAATTATAGTTCAGACAATGACTGGACTTGGAGAACTAAAGACCAAATGCACCCCCTCCCCTATATCATGTACTGACTTTACACTTGATATTACCTCATAAATGATGTAAGACCATGATAAAAACAATTGACACATGGATAAAACAATGTTGTTTTTTATCATTATAAAACCTACATGCTTTACTGGACAACAGAATGATATACATGTAATGTAAAATTTTATCATTCTTGCATGCAATAATCGTAAAGATCCGAGTTTATACAGTACATTTTATGTAATTTTGACAAAATGTTTCTTTATAGTTTATAAAGGTCAACCATGCTGCAAGTAGGTGGTAACAAGAAAGTTATACAAACAGAGTTATTGAAAGGGTTCAGGTTCATCAAATATTATTCAAATCCTTTCTTAATTATTTATTTTTTTTCAATCTAGATTGAGGTCAGCGAGTGACATTAATTCGGAAGTCTATTGAGTATGACTATGAAAACTCATACATAAATTTTTTCTCAAATTTAACATCACTTTAAACATATAAGGCCAGGTTCTTTCCTTTTAAGCTATATTTTTTGTATTAGACATCCTAATTTCAATACATATCCTGGTAATGGGACCCAATGCCCTGAGAGTTAATAATTTTGTAACAAAAAACAGGCTCATATTTGAACAAAATAAAGCCATATGCATATTAGATGCAATTTAAATAGTGGTCTTTCATATGGATATAATATGTTCAGATCTCTGTATGTGCAAAGTATGAACATGCATCAGCAGACATTAGGATCTGTATACAGTTAGAAAACCAAGCACACAGCATGTGTTAATCAATTGTAAATGAAGTGTGATAACTGAATTAGTTAACTCCTTAGATATTACGTAGTTCCACCTTAAAATTACCATTTAAATAGATAGGTTCTTTTATACACATGTAGACCAGAGACCGGACCTGATAGGGAGTCTCAAGTTTGTGTAAATCTATTTCTTATAATTTATGATTTATAATATTTTGCAATATATCAAAATTTGATAAGTCACTGGTAGACTTTAAATATTATTTGTGATAAATCATCTCTCAAACTACAAAGAGAGAGAGGGTGTGTGTATATGTGTGTGTGTATGTTTTTTACTTGTTATTGAATGTGTTGAAATGTGTAGTTCACCATTTATTTATCCATTTAACCAACCAATAAATGTTGGGCAAGATGAAATGACACTGTATGTCCAAAATCATGGTTGTTTCAATTATTTAGAGGCAGTCAGTTAAAGAAATGGTTGAGGAAACTGGAATTTGGCAAAAAAAACGTTGACCTTGCAAGAGCAATTAGCAGTAAATAGCAAATTCGCAATCCTCCTACTCATGGAGTCTGACCACAAAAAGAGGGAAACACTTAGAGAACAATACAAGTTGCAGTAGTAATTGTTTCCTGTGTATAACTTAAGATATAAGTGACTTAAAGTTGATAAATCCTTCATCTACATTAACCTATAAGTAAGAGGAAAACGGAAATAGGAAAACCACACTTCAGATAGGAACCGGTATAATGATCAAAGTAAAAAAAAAACTATATCCATATATCTGTCTGTCGGTACAAATGTACTATGATAAATAATTCATCCAAATGGTGGTGATGGTTATGTACTCAGAACAATTGGTGATCTAATCAGGTTATATAGGAAAACATCAACAAGGTCTTGCACAATTACTGTGTAGTTTAATGAATCAGGATTTTACATCTTGCCACAGAAAATCTTAGATTGTTAAAATCTAATATGTATAATGAAAACCAAATAACCAAATTCTTGTGCAAGTACATTGTTACCAAAGAGAAGAAAACTTTAAAAATATTACTCTCATCAGCCATCAATGAATTTTTCATAAAAAACTAGACATTTCTCTGGTCTTAATTTTCTCCCCAAAACAAACCCCAATGGTATTTCAATGATCCAGGAAGTGTTGAATGCTGGGAAATATGTCAAAAATATTTTGTTTTCAAGGAGGAAGATGATACAATTGTAGCAGCTTAATGGGTTAATTCAGAGCCATCTCTCTAGTTATGTGGCAATATGGAATCGTTTCCTTATGTGACAATAGGTATCAAGGAATCTCTTCCTTCTGTGAGTACTGTATGTATAATGGTATGTTTTCCTTATGTGACATTATGTGTAATCCTCGACATCCTATCATCCCACCATTTTAATCTCCTAGAAGATATCATTCACTTTAATAACCTATCAGTAAGGACTAATTGATGAAATGATATACAGCTATCATAGCCTGTAAGAAGATCAGGCTGACATCTATAGACTGTACAATACTACAATATATATATACAGAGGATAGATATCACTTGACATTAGCAGGATGACATTTCTTATACTGTAATTTGAGAAATACAAATTCTAAAGAAATATTAAAATCATATTAGTCAACTTGATTTATACCACTGATTTTAATTAAAACGTGAGAAATACTAACTGCCAAGGGTCATCATGAAATAATGGTGAACCAAGATGGCCTGGTACCAGAATGATCTGCCCAATGGATCATGTCAAAAGGAATAAAAGTGGTTTATTTATGTCATTATTCTGGGTTTAGATTCCACTTCTAAAGATTTTTTTCATTTATACTGAAGAGGTCAGGAATCTGGGATGATGGAAGAACCCCAAAGTGCCTAAAAGAAAACCCATCGACTTTTGGCAAGCAGATCTAGCAACCAAACCTCCAAGTTAAATGTGTGTGAAGCATTTACTTCGTTATTTTAGTATTATAATCTATGGTTCCAGTTCAATCACACTTTCCACTGAGAAATCTATAAATGCCATTAATTAACTCTAATAGACTGTCCAATACAATGGGTGATGTACACCAGTGATATAATTCATTACTAATCATAACATCTCCAACAGATCTTTTATTATGACAAGACAGCGTGAACACAGCATCTCCCATAGATTTTTTTATATATTACGACACTGTGAAAACAACATGTACCACATAATAAATAAACAAATAAACAAAACAAACATCTTCTCTGACTACAGAGTACGGAACCAAACAGGTTTAGAAACAGCTAATTCGATTTAAATCCTAAAGCCAACGGCAATAGAACTCTTCAAATCTAAAACTCAATATGTTTATAATTTCCTCAGAAAAATATAAAGATGTTTTCTTCATTATTAAACATGGCTTTAAGTTTGTCTTATGTTGAACACTGCCATCTACTGGTAGCTCATACATAAATAAATAATACAACACACCGTAACTTTAATTATTTAATCTTTTATATTGTCATTTTGAGAATGATGCAGTATGACATTATTTTACAGTAGTATACTACAGATATTAAGATTTTCATGACTCCAGGACCCATAAAAACCCTCCCTTCTTAATGAGAACTGACAAGAAGACAAGACAGTGACATAATTCTGTCCCTTTAATAAAATCTATTACCAAGGAGACCAATGTTTTAGTACCATTATGTTTCATAAGTAAGCTTGTCACTAATAAGAAGGGGACTACAGCCTTTAAAACAAGATTTTTATTTTCATTTTTATCAAGTAAAACATAAATTTGGACTTATGTTCATAGTGCTTCAGTATCAGCAAATATAACTGTCTTACAAAAGTTGAATGTGGCAGCTTGGCTTAACATGAGAGAGAACACTGCCATAACTTACTCTACAAGCAAACAAATTCCTATTGATTTTCCTATTAAAGTCAAGCTAATGTTAACATATCTTCACAAGTTGCTTTCTGATGTATTATTAGGTTTAGTTATTGGTGTTGATAAATAATTGATTAAGAAAAAAAAATGTTGTACCTCTTAACCGAAATGTAAATATGTGATAAGGAGAGTTTTAAGTCAGAACAAATGGCTATATTTATTGTTTTTGTTTGTTTCTATAGACTGTCTCATACATACATCTCACATCAACAGGTAAGCGTCAAATAAAATACAATGGGATTATGTAATTGAATTCTTTATACAGCTAGAAATGTGAAATGACTGTTCCTAATAATAGGTTCTTCTCTCTAATTTAGCAAAATTTGTCTAGGTATCAATTTTTAACTTATAATATTCATTCATTTAACAGATTCTTTTAAAATGATAAAAAATATATATATGGAAAAAATTCCAATTGTGTTGAGTGACCACATATTAAATTAGTCAATTATATATTGCTTTTACAAAAATTTTGGGGCACATATTAATAATCAATTCAATTCAATCTTTATTTCCGTAAGTTATATAACTTATTGGAACATGTATATAACCAAAGGAATACAAAATACATACATATGTATGAAATTATTGCTGATTACTGTGTCAGCACAAGTAAGGTAATTTAATTACACAACTGGACAGGTAGCACAACAGTTTTTACTTTAATTAGCCTTCAAAACATGACTTTTAATTAGAGTGGTCAACTTCAAACAGCTTGCTTTAGTCACAGGTGTTAAGGTACTGTGTTGTTTTAGTGTTAAGTAATTGATAGCAAGGTATTGTTGTAATTAGCACAGGTGTGACATATACACCTGTGTTCTCTTGTTATGTAATTAGTGTACCATATGACATGAAAGCAAGGGTATTTCATACTTCAGCTGGCACAGCTTTAGGTGTTTATAGAAAAGCTCCACAATGGGTTGACCACTACATGAAGCGTTTTTCTTAATTTTTTGTTTTTGAGAATTAAATCAATTAGATTGTCACATTTATAAAATCAATGACTCTCAATATTAAGAATGATTTAATTTCCAAAGTCATTTGTAGAAGGCTCAAATGGAAGTTGTAGCTGCTGTTTTTCTGATTTTCAACAGTGCCAGCCCCTCTGCCCTTCACAAACTCATTTAACCTAAATTCACTGGTAAAATATATGACAAAATCTGTTATCAATAGTCCGACCTGTCATAATAAATGACGTAAATACTATGATAAAATTAAGGAGGGTTATCAGCCGCATACACCTCACCGATCAAACCCAGTTCTAAACCAGGCGGAAAAAGTACCACAAGCTCCAGTGAATCTGGTGCCAAATTATCCACCTAATTTAACTCTAACAACAATAGTTCTAACAAAAGTAATAATTAACCCTGCTTGAATTAGATATATTATGTATTTTTGTTTTTTTTTTGTCTGTATTGCTAGCCGGTGCAGTCTGGTGTATGCATCGTACTGGCATTTGTAGTGATGAACAGAAATATAACATTTATTACACTTCTACCACACTTAACGTCACAATATGTCTCAGCACATCTCTAGATTACGTATACAAGAACAGCTAGGATGCCATGATAACAAAACATAACATTTTTTTCTGGTTCTTGCCAGTAGACACGAGCGTATCCAGTCAATGGGTACATTCCTTAATGTGGCACATATTGTAAGTCACGCATATGTACAGCTCAAAATAAAAACATCCTATACACTGTGTTTGTAATACCAATGTTTTGGTTTTATATTATCAAATTTACTGAAACAAGTTTTTTTTTTGCAATCTTAGACCCTGATAATTTTTTAATTGTATTAGCCAGACTTTTGCTACCATTATACCATTTGTGTGCACACATGTGTGTGTGCTTATTTAAATATTTTACAGAGCTTAATTGAACTCATATGTAAAATGATTATCTTTGAGAATTTTTCAAGTACACAAGCTCTTTAAAATCCCATAATATATTTATGATTACAAATTTCTTCACTTTCTGTACTTGTCAGTAAGTTCTTCACATCAATGAGGCACCATTTTTGATGTACTATCTCACATCTGTTGATCTCTGTACATCTATTGATAATGATCTAGACAAGTTTGGTAACAGATTTGAGTGCTATGTTACAAAGTAGTTACCATGTCCCCTCAAGCTACTAACTAACAAACTAATTAATCCTCATAAAAATAAAGTCAATAGTTGTCCTATTTCATAATTTCAGCTAACAAATTCAGGATATTTAGCCTGAAGCTTGTATATATAAAATTTTATAATTATTTTATCAGTTCTGACAATCGTATATGGAGCCGTTTAGATTGTGATATTACCAAATTCAAGATAAATGCTAAATTACAACATTTCTCTTTCTTTCTTTATTTTTTTTTAAAATTTTCCTATTTATTTATTTATTTTATGTTTTTTTTGGAAAAAGCAATGGTTTATCAAATTATTTCCATTTTTTTTACTTTTAACCATAGTTAAAATAAAAAAAAAATGTTTTTAAATTTAGTCTTTTAGTCCAAAACTGAAGCTATTTTTTTTAAATTACACTTTTATACTTAAGAATTATTTGATGTATCCTAGAGATCTGTCATGTATTGTATCAGAATTTCATTCACAGCAAACATCATTATAAATTATCGGTACAATATTTAATTACTAATGCTTTTTAATGATGTATTTTAAATGACGATTATGTCACCATTCCCTAAATAAATAGATCACTATTGAAATTGATATAATCAACAGGATGTGGTCTTTTAACACGTAATTTAATTTTAAAATTAAGAGTTTCATTTACATATCATTTAATTGAACCTGGTGATATGATACTGTTCCTCATTAAAAACATAAAAAAGGTCGAAACAAAAAAAAAAAAAAAAAAATGATGCAAAAACTGGGTTAAAAAAATACAATTTTAGGAATAGTTAGTCAATCCTATTTGAAGTAAGGTGACTTTTCATCAAGGTGTTAAAATCTTTAAATGCAAGTACTGTAAAAATAATATGTTAAGAATATGATAATAAAAAACATTATGTATGCAAGTCAAGTCTGACAAGTTCTCAATCCTGCATGTTATAGCTAAGGTTTTCCCAGCCTTTTTCAGGTGGCAAATGTCAACACAGGTTTTAAGGTATAAAATGGGATTGTTTGGCTAGAATCAGCCAAGCGTAATATGACATGTAATTGTACTCTGTTGCAATGACATCATTGTGTTTGTGTATTGGAAGGTGAAATATCCATCAAGGTATTAAAAAACAACCTTCAATATAAAACTACCCATTTCAACAGACTTTAATTTTATTGCAAAATTATTAAGAGTGACCATGTGTAACAAACAATTTTAATGTAAAGGAATGTCCATTTGGTAATAAACATGTTTTTTAAAGGAAACAACTAATTGACCACTAATGGAATAAATATGTTCAGAGAACTGACCACTGGATATTATGATTATATAAGTTTATTTTTAAGGTAAAAATGACCTGATTGCCAAAAAAAAATAAATGACCAAGTGCTTTGGACCAAAATATAGAAATTGGAACATTGTAATGGTGTCAAGATTGTGTATATAAAGGTTTGTCAATTTGATCCTTTTTAAGGGTTGGTCATGTGTGTTTCTTAGTTAAGAAAATCTCTGGGACTGCACATGTGTTATTCCTCCCTGGGAGGGACCATCCTGTAGGAGAGTTTAATGTCAGAGTTATCTATGGCAGGGACTGGGTCTATACATGTCTATCAAATAAATACATTACTCTGTTGACAATATACTTGTAAATGTTGACATAAAGAAGAGAACTTGTCCAGGTGAAAAGACTGGACATGGGTCACTATAGCTTACCTGAGAGTGTCAGATGATCATTGGCAAGGGGGACATCTTGCCAAGCACTGGACGTGATCGGAGTGGCAAGTAAAACTACTGCTATACACACACAGATGCAATGCTTATAAACAGTCCTCATATCCATCTTGTTTGTGGTGACCTTTTTCTTCATGGCTTCACTATAATAAAGATATATGTATGTATTTTTCAGTAAGGGATTGAGCTATCCCTTAATATCTTATTAAACACACTATATCACAACTAATTACTGGACACCAGCGAAGATAACACTGTACTATGATAAGTTGTATGATAGTAGTAATAATAAATCTATTATAACACTAATCAAATTTTTGTACTATTTTGTACAACTGTATGTAATGGTATTTTGTAAGCTACCTTTTCAACACATATTCAACACAAGTTCATTTTAATCCAATGTGTATATATTTCTATAATGCAGGTAAACATGTGTTAAATAGCATTCTGAGTAAAAACTATGTTTTGTTTGTAAAATCACAATAAAATCCAATTTTGTGAAAATAATTGTTATCACATATTGTAAATCACTGATAAATGTTGATGAGTATAAAATCCAGAAATATTTTGATAAAATTGTATATAATTAGTAAAAATCCACAAATATTGTATAGTTCTACGTATATATTGTATGTGAGTTCTATTTCTTAGTGATAAATATTAGCCATGCACAAGTTGTACACTACAAGGGGCGGAGCTACAAATATCTCTCATATCTGATTGGAGAATTCACTCACCATATACTAGATTTCAGGTGGGCTATCTAAAGGGTTTTTAAAATTTTATAAAAGGAATTAACATTGAAAAATATCTAAAGTAATTTCATTAAAAATTAAATTAAACTATAATTTAGTTCAAAAGATAATTATTCATGCTGATTGGTAAAATTTGGTAAATTAAATTGTTTTTAGGAAATTGTCAAAAAAATACCCTTTTGAGTACCTAGCATGTTTACCAATTGATTGACAGGTTCTAGGGGGTAAAGATATTGACATACACACAAAACACATGAGTTTTAAGGGGGTCTAACTTTTAAAAGACATATTGTGTAGAAGGCTTTTATTATTGAATATTAATTTGATTTACAAATCTAGTTCACAGGACAATTTACATAGTGACCACAAGTTTACCTTAAAGCTTAAATTTTGTATTGAAAGACATTTGAAATTTAAAAATACTGTAAATGGCAAAATATTAAAATAATGAAAATACTTATTTTTTTGTAATAACAATGACTTGGTATATTTTACCGACTAGGTTACAATGTAATATTTTTGTTTACGTCAGGCAGACGTCACTCAATCAGATTTGTGATTTAATATTTACCATTAAAAACAATGCTGGGGTGCACAATAATACTGATACCCCATATCTTATCTGTTAGTTCTATTTCGGACTAAACATTTAAAAACTTTTAAAAGTAATCAAAGATATAAGAAACAAAAATAACCCTATTAAACTTAAAATACACTAATTTAATTAATTTTTGATAAAGATCACTGAGATAGCAAACCAAATTTGATCTTTTGTTTTGATTCAGAAATACAATTAATACTATATACAGATATAGTATTTTAATATATCTGGAAACATAAAAAAGGAGGCAAAACTGTCATGATTCAGAAGAGTAGAGCAGAGTAATAAAGTTTTTATGCCTTAGTCAAGATTCTTTCACTCATAAAGAGGTGGTCAGTTCAGGGATGGCGGAGGAAACTGGAGTGCCGACCTTCAGTAACTAACAAACTTTCTCACACTAGTATCTATCCCAAATGAGAGACATTGAGAGGCGCTGTGATCCGAACACAGGCGCTGAGAGGCGTGTGATACGTAAGTAAGTACTTTAGACCACTTGTATACTAAGGCTTATTCAAGAGAGATAATTTCAGAATATACTAATATTTTATACAATAACGGCATCATCACAATACTTTGTCTTGTGTCTTAATTATTGTTGTGTTATATCTGTTATTTGTACTAGTAGTTTTGGCAATTGCTAACCGCATATCATAACAGGCTGACCAATCAAATTTATTTATTTGTCCAGATTGGTACATTTTTAGTATGCAAGGGTTGCCATTTACTGGTACTTTTTATCGTTAAGTGCTTGATTTTAGTTCAATTTCCATACAAAAAGTCAGAATTTTTAACACTTTTAATTTAAAAAAAAAAAAAAACCATCAAAATGGAAAAAAATTGTCTAATTTGACCTTTTCATTTTATCTGTACGTTTTATCTGTTTTTATGGTATAAATTAGTTAAAAACGGAAAAATCTGTCGAATTGGTCAGTCTGCACATAACAAAAGCTACAAATTCTGTTCTGTTACACGATATATTTTTCTATGAATGTGAAATATCATGAGTTACCTGTCCCTGTCAAGCACATATATCAGCCCTCAAACTGGGTTTAAAAACCAAGTGACCAACTGGCCACCAATTAAAATTTTCAGGTGGCCAGACAATCTTTTCTTGCAAATGAAGGAAATTAAGGCATCTTATAGGTATGAAAACAAAAGTGCACTTTTTTAAAACTGTATTACAAAAGTTCAAATCTAAAGTGGACAAGCTGGCCACCATTAACAAATTTTAGGTCGCCAGACACAATTCCAGGTTGATTTGGCCCACCATTTTAGTTGACAAAATTGAGGGCTGCATGGTACATTGAAAATTTTCACATGCATTTCAAAGGCAATTCAATCAACATTCTTCTAAATTTAGTACGTTAGCATTTGAAATTTCAGTTTAAAAATTTGGATCGATAAAGGTGAACATTGTTCGTTCGTACGTGCGTTGATAGAGTGACCATTTGGTTGTGTGATGTGCACATACACATGTCACTCAGTGGATAAGATTAAATATCATGAGTCATAGGACGATTCCAAAACGACAGGTACACTAGATGTTGTTACGACAATTTTTTTATTTTAGATAATTTACTTGCTCAAATCGGGGAAGTACTACCTGGTTAAATCAAACAAGTTTGAACCTTTTGAGTGTTTTAAAATCTAAATCCCCTTTTAAACAGGTCAAGGACTTAAATTTTAAAATTTATTCCAAGTATTAACTTCACAACACAAAATGACTCATGCAGGACCTAATTTCCCTGTTACATTTATATCAAATTGAATGTGGCCATCTTAATTATTACACATGCTGCATAATTAATTACATAACTAAAGAATTATAATATGCATGTACAAAGGTTAACATACTAATTGCAAAAAATCAAGGTATTGAAAGAATTTAATATTTAGCATATATATGTAAATTTATTTAATATATGCTTATTCAATCACATGCATTAAGGACACGTTTACTACAAGCGTGAACATGGAGGGGACCTCAATGGCTTCAAGTCCAAGCTTACAGATCAGATCGACCTCTCACTGCCTAGGTTTGACTCAACTCGGGGAGATCCTAGTATTCTAGTTTCATGAAGTTTGTTCATACGCTGAAGGTTGGTGGTATTCTCTAGACACTCTGGTTTCCTCTACCATAGCAGAAATGTCCATGTCAATATAAGTGACAGAATCCTGATTAGGCCATACAGTACCATTATAATCCACTATAATATCATTTTGTTACTAAGGCATGGAATTCAGTTTTTATTATCCAATGTATTGTATATTACATGCACAGCATTGGTACATGTACATAAGCTAGCTCAGCAAATTCATGTGGTGGCATCTTGATAAAAGTGAAATAATCTAATTATCCCATTTTTGCTTACTGACTTGCTTACTTAAGAAATGCATAAGCTATTGCCACTTTTCAGATACTCATAAAAATACACATAGAGATCACACACAAACACACACACAAACACACACAGCAGTCTGGGTAGCTTAGTTGTTAGAGCATTTGCAGAGAGAGAGAGAGAGAGAGAGAGAGAGAGAGAGAGAGAGAGAGATCAAAATAAAACTGTGCAGTTTTAATAATAGTTTGTATACTGAACCACATTATCTGCAGTATACCTGTAGGTTAATACATATCCAGGTATATACAGTCATAAAATTTCAATAATGCATGTGAATTCAGTTGCATGTGCCATCACCTGGAAACTTCTATGTACCATCTTTAACATATACCAGTGATGCATGACAAACAAGCTATCACCTATTGATGCAAAAAACTAGAATTGATGTGCTAAATGCAAAAATTAAAGCTTTGCTATTTTAATGTAAATGCAACTAAAATTTTTATAAAATGAAAAAAATATTACCTGAAAAATCCAGATGAACTCCATAAACTTTCAGTCACATGGATAAAATTTAACTTGGTTTTAAATCAATTCTGAACAGTAAACATTGGAGTAAAGTGGTAGTAAACAATTTGGAGGGAAACAGCCAATCACTTACCTCGCGTTAGGTCAGCCATCCCATAATAATCTCTTACGATTTTATCTAATACACCTTTAAGTCTCTTACCGACAGGTAATACGATACCAGGTAATATGACCCTCTTTGGATTTTAAGCTATATTATCATAACTTATAACTAAAGTCCAAATAATATAACAAACTTTATAAATGGTCGAATCCATATTTTTATTAAATCAATTTTTTATTTATATTCAATTTTTATATCAAAGAATATACAGTTATTGCTATTTTGTATTTGCCTAATGTATCTACAACAATTAATGCACTATAGAAAAATCTAAAATACAGTGAGGTAACTAATATCAACCACTGTGGTAGCTCAGAGTGCTTGTGGCGTAAGCGGGAGGTCATGGGTTCATATCTCGACCAGGTCTGACCCAAGACTTGAAAGTGGGTGGTGACTGTTCTTTCACCAAGCACTCAGCATTATGAAGTGAAAGTCGCAGTTCTTTTGGATAGGGACTTAAAATAAACCAGGTCCCATGTCATTGAAGGCATGGCGTGATAAAGAACCTGCCGTATAATGCCATCAGTGCAATGCACAGGCAAAATTTCTGCACCTTTTCCTATAACTGGTGACGTCTCAATATAAGTGAAATATTTTTGACTGGGACATTAAACACCATTTACTCAACTCTTTTAAAAACATAACATTTAAACGGTAACCAAATATAGCAGACTTCATTTGTTCCTGCATTTTTGGATCATTTGTCTATTAAAACACAGGAGTTACCAAGTATACAAACTGTAACATAATCAGTCACATAACATAATCAGTCACCAATGGACGATGGTAACTGTAAACATAATGATACAATACACCATATAAACCACTACAATACCACCTGTCATTTCTGATTTTTGTACAATATTTAAGTTTAATTACATTTTCAATATGTTAACTGACAAGATTTTGTTTGTCAATACTAGCCATTTTTTTTGTATTTAGTTACATTAAATCTTTTCCACCCTTATTTTCAAGATTTTTTAATACAGTTTATTAACACACATTTATTTTACTTTTCTGATTATTCTCAGAGAGTGCATGCAAACTGACAAACTTTCTCACACTAGAAACTGCCCCGAGTGGAGTTCGAACCTAGTTGGTGAGAGGCGTTGTGATCCATATGTGTGCACACTTTAGACCAATTGGCCACCCAGGTCAATAATTTCAATCATTGGATTTTGATTTTGTATTCATGCAGTGTTCAATCTAGATTTGTTTTCAGAGGGTCCATTTTCAAAAACTTTCCTCTGCAAAAACATAATATCAATATTTTTGCATTCATGTAATGTTAAATATGATGCCCAAAGGTCTTAACAATGGGGTTATTTGGGAAAATAAGAAGTCAATGACCCATGGCCTGGTCATTTGGAAAAATAAGGAATCAATGGCAACATGGTCTGGTCATTTGGAAAAATAAGGAATCAATGGCGACATGGTCTGGTCATTGGGAAAATAAGGAATCAATTGCGACATGGTCTGGTCATTTGGGAAAATAAGGAATCAATGGTGACATGGTCTGGTCATTTGGAAAAATAAGGAATCAATGGCAACATGGTCTGGTCATTTGGAAAAATAAGGAATCAATGGCAACATGGTCTGGTCATTTGGGAAAATAAGGAATCAATGGCAACATGGTCTGGTCATTTGGAAAAATAAGGAATCAATGGCAACATGGTCTGGTCATTTGGGAAAAGAAGGAATCAATGGTGACATGGTCTGGTCATTTGGGAAAATAAGGAATCAATGGTGACATGGTCTGGTCATTTGGGAAAATAAGGAATCAATGGCGGCATGGCCCTTTCTAGAATGAACACAGATTCCTGTAAAGTGAACATTCATGTTGATGAAGTCAAAATTGATGGAGTGCTTGAAAATTTTATATACAAGTCTTGTTGACAACATTCTGTAAAATTTCCAGAACATGTCATTCAAATTAAAACTCGGTGAGCATTTAATTCCATTGCTTCAGTGTCAAATTACTTAGAAGCGGAACTAGCGGAACAGAATGTTTTAGCATTAAGTTCATGCAATAAATCAAACTTTTTATTTATTTTTGTACATTTTGTATGATGTAACTCAGTCAAGGAATAGAACTGACATCTCTGAAGTATGGTTTATGGGATGTGGAATTTGTGTTTTTTTTTATGTAAAATAATGATTCTGCCTGTGTAAATTTGATCAGACTCATCCTTTGGGATACTAGCACAAGTCATACAAATTTGATTGAAACTTAGAAAACGCCTGTAAAAATTATGAAAATGCAAGAAAACTTATTATTAGCACTTAAAAACTATCTGACAAGTGTCCCTCAGGGATCCACATTTTTGTGAAGTTATATACAACCTTGTCATCGTACATTACATAATCTAGTTATCATGAAGATTTACATTAAAGCATATTGAAAATGACATCCATCTTATTTTTTCTGTTTTTATACAACGAAAGATAAAACTATGGGAGATAACTCTTTATAAAGACACTGTAGCTGTGGCTGGTAAATTATTAAAACATTCAAGAGGAGAGAGTCTATTAAGGAGTTTTAAAAAAAAAAAGATAATAATAATAATAATCAAGAAATGATCAAACTACAGACATTAGAGAGTGAGTGAGTTGAGTAATGGTGTTTAATGTCCCAGTCAAGAATATTTCACTTATTGAGACGTCGCCAGTTGTAGGAGAAAGTGCAGAAATTTTGCCTGTGCGTTGCACTGATGGCATTATACAGCAGGGTTCTTTAGCGTGCCAACCCCACAGTGACATGGGACCTCGGTTATTTTAAGTTCCCATGCGAAAGAACCGTGACTTTCATTTCGCAATGCCGAGTGCTTGGAGAAAGAACAGTCACTACCCACTTTTAAGTCTTGGGTCAGTCCCGGCCGGGGTTCGAACCCACAACCTCCCACTTACCGAGCGAGCACTCTACCAACTGAGCTACCGCAGTGGTTTACAGACATTAGAGTTTGCTTCTAACCATCTGTTATGGAGTGGGGGGCTGGGGGGGGGGAATAACCCTAAGAAATTAAAATTCAAACTTGAGCAAGATATTTTCATCATCAAGCTATATCTTAAATTTCAAAAAATCCTTTCAAGTTCACGGTGTCTTGTACTGCAAATACAGGCTCAGATAAATTGATATTCACAATATAACATAATACAAACAGGTGAATAAAATGATTGTAAATAATAAAAAAAAATTATAATTGTATCATGAAGAGTTAATAGCATGGAATGGACATGAAATCTATATATATAGGTTATGGAATATCATGAAGTGGAATTGAAATCCATATGGAAAAGGTTAAATACTAAAATGTTACGAGATTCAACTGTTAATATTTTTGAAATAAAATTATGAATACAATATCGATGGTATTGAAAAAATAATCATATAGACATTATATAAGCTTGCTGTTTTATGCTGATTTATATTCCAACTATTATTATTAGATTACAACTATTTCAAAGGTATTTTGATTTACAATCTATTTGAAAACATGATGTGTAATTCAGAAGTTCCATTATCTATAAGCTAGTATACTATCATGATACAGCGTTTCTTTTGTTTTATTCAAATTTTAACACTATTATCTATTACCAATCAATTAATTTTTAAAACTGTAAAGAAATATGAGAGAGAAAAAAAATCAATTCTGTTGAATTTCAATATATTACACAAAAGAGCATCAAGTTACATTGTTTCAATAATGAGTACCAGGGTATGTAATATCATACTGTTCATCAATAAACATAAAACATATAAATTTTGAAATGCTGAACAAAATATTACCCATCTAGACTTAAGACAACAGACATAGTTAATTGAATTTGATTATTTATGAATAAATAAAGTATTATAATTTATTATAAATGTTACTTTAACTATCAATAAAGTATAAGGTATGCATATGGTATGTATGTGTGTATTTATCTATCAAACACGAATGTCTCAAATTTATGGGTAAATTGATATTTTTAAAAAGTCTGGAATGATGGTTGGTTGGTTGAATGTTGCTTATCGTCACATCAGAAATTATTTTAGCTATTCACGATAAGAACTACATGGATTAATCTATGAAAAAGTTTGTGTATGCATGTGAGGTGCAAGTATGTTGTATGGTCTGCCTTGTAACAGTGCACACTCAGGGCGACTTTAAGGTACTAGCTTACCGAGTCAGTACGCCACAGACAAGCATACCACTCACCCTGTCACATTATACTGACACAGGTGAACCAGTAAAGGCCAATGGCAAGGAAAATGCACTTTCCGACATGTTTAAAAGTCTGGAATGAGTTACTCAATATAAGTCTGGTTATCTTAAATTTGGATATCTTGAATTTTAAGATAAGTCGAGCAATTTTCTGTCCTTTGAATGGAAATTCAATGAAAATATTGTTTTTTAACTGAAACTAAGTTTTTCAGTCTTGGGTTACCCATGGTATGTGAGTTACCAATGTTGACAACTAGAACAGCTCATGGCTTACTAATAGTATCAAGTGTAAAATGATACAATTAGCATGATGGAGTAGAGTAATGGTGTTTAATGTCCCAGTCAAGAACATTTCACGTATATCAAGATGTTGCTAGCTTAAGGAAAAGATGCAGAAATATTGCCTGTGCATTGCGCTGCTGGCATTATATGGTGCCATGCCTACTGTGATGGGACCTCATTTAAATAATATTTAAAGTTCCCATCCAAAAGAACCCTGACTTTCATTTCATAATGCTGAGTGCTTAGCGAAAGAACAGTCACTACCCACTTTTGAGTCTTGGGTTAGACCTGATCAGGGTTTGAACCCCTGACCTCCCACTTACGAAGCGAGCACTCTACCGACTATTGGACTAATCAGTTTACTACATTGCTCTTCAGATACTGTAGCATTCAAACTAAGGTGATGAAAGGACTGGGTTGAGATCCTTAAACTGACTTTTTAGACCACTCAAAAATTTAGAGATTTGTTAAATTTGATGTATCAAGCACAAACCATACTTACCGGGTACTTGTTCTTGTGAGTATGAGAAAATGACTTAAGAAATTTACAGACATTCTTTCCATGAATGAATATACAGTAAAACCTCAATTCATCGCTACTATTTGTTCAGTCAAATTTTGGCGTTATAAAGGGGTTTGGCGATAAATTGGGGGAGACGGATAAAGAAAAACATACACAAAATGGATTTTGGGACTTCAAAATAGTGTGGTGATAAACAAGATGGCTAAGTTATCGAGGGGCATTATAACAAGGTTTTACTGTACTTATGTATGACTACAAAAATCTTTCTTTATGTACTACAAATACCATACTAATTGACAATTAACTTCTGTAATACACTATCAAATAAATTGAAGATGAATTATAAAAATCATTAAAAATAAAATATGGACTATATTTTCTAAGAATATGACGTGACATAATATAAATCATGCATAATGTCAATATCAGTTTCCAATCCTGGTGCACAGTGACTTTAATCTCGTGACTCTGCACTTAATTTGAAGATTTTGTGTACCTGGTACATTTCATTAATCATTCTAATTAGAAATTGATATACTAGTAGATTCAAGTTGGAGCAAAATTGATTGAATGGGCGGAAAGTATGGTTTTTGCCTGATAAAACAAAAATAGTATGTATGCATGGTAACCAACTAATTACCAACCAGCTATTACTTAAATTTGAAAAGCTAAAAGAGGTACAGGAAATTAAAGTGATGTTTGCATGCAGATATTGAAAAAGTTTGATACCGCTACTAGGATTCCTCTGGTTAATCAAGCTGCATGATTACATTGCCAAGAAGATTTATGCAAATATGGAACCAACTAATGGAGTTCAACAGCGTACTACGTACCAAATGATCAATACCCCGTTTGTACTGGGTACGTGATCAATACCCCATTTGTACTGGGTACGTGATCAATACCCCATTTGTACTGGATATTTTGGAAAATGTTTGTCAAAATTTCCTAGAGGTAGGTCATCTTTACGGGAAAACATGAAATGAAGCAGTTCCATCTCCAATGGAAACAATTGTTTGGCAGAAATATTATGGGTATTATGTTGTACACTGGCTAACCCCATTAACTACCATTTGTTACCAGGGATAAGTTTGAAAATGAAACCAGAGGCTCAGTGTGGCTGAGCCTGTATCGCTCACCTGATTAAAATCCTTTTAAAGCAAATTTGTATATATGCTTTTCCAAGAGGGTCCAATGTGAAACAATGTTCTCCCCTGGCAGCCATGTTTTATGGCAGATCAGAAAAATTTTGGCAATCTATGTAAAGGACCTTCTATACATCATTCCTGTAAAGTTTTGTTAAATTTGCTTCAGTCATTTCTGAGGACATAGTCAAAAATGCGTTTTTTCCATAGGGTCCAATGTTAAACTATCTTTTGCGCTGGCAGCCATGTTTTTTGGCCAATCAGAAAAATTTTGGCAATCTATGTCAAGGACCTTCTATACATCATTCCTGTAAAGTTTGGTTCAATTTGCTTCACTAGCTTCAGAGGAGATAGCATATATATGCTTTTCCCATAGGGTCCAATGTTAAACTATCTTCTGCGTTGGCGGCCATGTTTTTTGGCGGATCAGAAAAATTTTGGCAATCTAAGTAAAGGACCTTCTATACATCATTTCTGTAAAGTTTGGTTAAATTCGCTTCAGTCATTTCTGAGGAGATAGCCAAAAATTTGTTTTTCCCATAGGATCCAATGTTAAACTATCTTCTGCGCTGGCGGCCATGTTTTTAGGCGGATCAGAAAAATTTCGGCAATCTTTGTGAAGGACCTCCAATACATCATTCCTCTAAAGTTTGGTTAAGTTTGCTTAGTTTCAGAGGAGATAGCCAAAATGTGAAAAGTTTACGGACGGACGACGACGGACGCCAAGTGATGGCAAAAGCTCACATGGCCTTTGGCCAGGTGAGCGAAAAAGGAACAGAGTAAGTTAAACTAATGTTTGTGTGTAGGTATAGAAAAAGTCTGATGTTAGGGCTCTGCTGATGAATCAAGCTGGTTACATTGGTAAGTGGGTTTATGTATCATCAAGGATAGATTGTGATATAAAGACTGTGTCTGTGCTAGATAAGTCAGATCTCTTGTTCATTAATTAGTACATTGTAATTATACATTATAGCCTCATAAATGACAGGAATTGAACAGTATGAAATAGACGATACTCCCATCTGGACCATAAATGACAACATTTCCCACTCTACACAGAAAATAAATGTTACTACCCTATCACCATTACAAATGCAACTTAAACATTTTAGTACTACTGCACTCCCAGGGGATGTGTAATCATATTACATATTATATACTTTATATTAAAGAACAACATTATAATCTTAATTCTCTACATATGGTGAATATCTCAAGATAATCCAGATGGGGCTGTATGATTAGACTTTCTTATTTTCTTTTGCCTCAAGTACACTTTAACTAAATAGACTAAATCATTTCAGGTGGTCTTGATGTTCTATGACAATGGGCTCTGCAGCAATTGTTCAGGTATGCTGAGCATTCTGCAGGAAATGTTCAGGTAGGATGGGTGTTCTATGACAATGGGCTCTGCAGAAATTATTCAGGTAGGCTGAGGCCCTCTTCTATTGCCATGGTTTCTGCAGGAAATATTCAGGTAGGCTTGACATTCTATGACCATGAGTTCTTCAGGAATTGTTCAAATATGTTTGACATTCTATGACCAATCATTGGGTTCTGCAGGAAATGTTTAGGTTAGCTGGGCGTTCTATCATCATGGTTTCTGCAGGAATGGGACACAAAGACTGGAAGTTCTGCAGGAATTATTCAAGTCAACCAGACATTCTATGGCCATGGGTTTTGCAGGAATTGTCTAAGTAGGCTCAGTGTTCTATGGCCATGGGTTCTGCAGAAATTATTAAAGCTAGTTATGTTTTCTATCTAACACTGTGACCATAATGGATACAGAACCACAAACTGGTTCTACAGGAACTACAAAATTTTATAAGACTGTACATGTATTCCCTTACAATTATGTTATTCAGAAAAAATATGTGATGGGAAGGGTTTATGTAACCAGTAAACATTATTGTGCGCCCCATGTTATTGAATGATGCTTCCATCTAGCCTTTGCTTCAGGACATTTAATATCAATGTTGTCATAGTTTTTTAACATCATTGATTTTTTATGATTATATCATCTCAGACAAGTACATAACAAATTAAGCATAATTATGCAATAGTGTGCATAACCAGTCTTATCTCATGTCAATAAAAAACCAATGATTAGACAGGATTCTGTATCACGAGTTACCATCGGTAGTTTTAGAAGATATATATTCAGATTATATATGCTCAGCGTTTTATCAGAATCTAATTGCTCAAGCCAAATTCATTAATCGAGTCTTAATCCAAATACAACTGAACTACAAAACAGTGCATTCCAGGTGTACAATGCAAACTCTCTAACCTGTCCAAAAATTGTTTATAAGGACATAACCATTAATTTTTTATTATTTTTTATTTTTCTATGTTTTTTTATAATGTTAAATCAACACAACTTGTATAATAATAACAATGGCAATCATAATTTAAAAAAAAATAAATAAAAAATGTAAAGATCGATAGTTTAAACAAATTTGTTTATTTTTTTTTTTTAATTTTGGTTTTTGTTTCCAATTAATTCTTTTATTTGTCAATACCAAATTTATAATACATTAGAGTAATCTCTACCTATATTTTTCCTGCAATGCCCATGGTCCAGCTTAATCTAGTTAAATTGCAAGTAGAACAGGATCTGCGATTGGGAACAGTCCCTACCAACAAAATCCTGCAGTGCATATCACAAAAACATACTGTACTGTGATAAAATACTACTACCTTGAGTTATGATGAATGAATAGTGCAAGCTGTTGATCACTAACTCAGCTCGACTTGACTTTGGCAATGTGACACATGTCTCTAGATGTCATCTAGTCCATTCCCAAGCTGTAGGATCCATGCCCTGTAAAATAGATTTATTGAAAAATTATATAGTTCAAAATATCAATAAATAATACATATATATACTAGTATATTATGTATCATGTGCTGCTCTCAAAACAGGTTATGGTACAACAGCTTCTGAAGAGCTTAACAACATAGACAGTTTGTAACATAGACAGCTTGTACACAAAGTGCTATAACATAGACAGCTTGTACACAAAGTGCTATAACATAGACAGCTTTGTACACAAAGTGCTATAACATAGACAGCTTGTACACAAAGTGCTATAACATAGACAGCTTGTACACAAAGTGCTATAACATAGACAGCTTGTACACAAAGTGCTATAACATAGACAGCTTGTACACAAAGTGCTATAACATAGACAGCTTGTACACAAAGTGCTATAACATAGACAGCTTGTTCACAAAGTGCTATAACATAGACAGCTTGTACACAAAGTGCTATAACATAGACAGCTTGTACACAAAGTGCTATAACATAGACAGCTTGTACACAAAGTGCTATAACATAGACAGCCTGTACACAAAGTGTTTTAGTGTTTTTATAAACAGGAAAAATCAAAATACTGGTAGCCTTTGGGAAGCTATAATGAAATAAGTGATTGCAACAGTGTTATAAAAGTCACCAGAAGGGCGCCAGATTGATATCAAGATATAAAACAACATGTAACAAATCTGTTATTATCTGTAGTGGCATTTTTCAGAAGAAATGAATGATTATAAATTATCATTACAAAGTATTGGAGACACATGGTTAGAGCCAAGACATGTGATTAAGTTGCAGACCCCAGGATTTTGGAAACTGGGATTCCATTTTGGTTGATGAAGAAAAACATGTCAAAGGCACATTGGGCTAGAGGGGTCTGTGGGACATGTTCCCCAAGAACATTTTATGAAATGTAAAATCCTGTAATTTCCTGCAATCTGAGCAACTAGACAGAAATAAAGGAGATCGTCTGGGACCAACACTGTGCTTCAAGGATATGGATTCAAGGCCAGCAATTAGGCTGCATGGTATGTTCTTGAGCAAGAAATTACATTTAATCCTGTTTAACCAGCTGCAAAATGAATTGGTTTTATGCATAGGGTTATAACAATGATAAAGACTTCTCATCCATTGAAGCAGGCTCATTGTAAACCCAATGTGCACAATTTTCACATCACTGAAGCTAGGATAAGCGACAACTTGATGAGCCTATAATAGGCTAGCTATAAGTCACATGCAGACTTTTAACTAACAATAAACCCAGGAGATGTACATTATGTACCTGTGTAATGACAGGTGAAATCCTTTTATATAGATATTGGTAATAAGTCTGTCTCAGCTATACACTTATATTGAATTAATGAATACTTTAATTGATATTGTTATTATTTATTTATTTACCTTTCCTATATCAACAATACAATGTATAATTTTATATCCAGCCAACAATAGGCCATCTGGAACCCAATAATAGTTTTAATATATTAATAGCACACCTGGGAGTCAATAATAGACTCAATATATTAATATAGATATAGATAATCTAATCTCAAAGGTGATGTACTAATTACAGGTGTATATTGATACACAGGTAAACACAGGTAAAGACCTTAGAGCAATTAACTCATAAATATCATAGTCCAGACCACTTTGTAATGACCATTAATTCACCTTTCAATAATCATTTGTGGTCAGACTAGTTCATTAGAGAATGACCACTCTGTTTATATACTTATAATACATTATTGGTCTTGTGGATATAAAAGTGACAAAATTAAACAGTGATAAAGAAAATATTATAGACTTTTGATTAATAAATGTCTGGCTGAAAGGAATCAACCAGTGAAATCAACAAGTATTATAATGGACTAATGACTTGTAAAACTAACAGACTTTTGATTATCAGAGTGTCTGGTATCCAGTAAAACCAACAAGTATAGGGGCTGTCAAAGCAAAATGTTGTAACAGGGCACCTGTAGGTCAATAATAAGTCTAAATTATTGCCCCCTCCATACCACATGACCACAGTTTGACACAACTGATTGGATAAGCTGTCAGATCCAGGGGTGTGATACAAAAGGATATAGCTTTTTTGATAATCTTTGCTAAATTCTTTATTAATATAAATTGGGTAATATTACAAAAGGTGACATGGCACAATAAACTGATGATTGGGGGTAATTCTATATGATAAAGGTTTAATTAATCCAATTTATAGCAAAGTACTTATTTTGGTAGTTTTAGGATTTTATTTTTGTAGTACAAAAGTGATTTTACATTCATAGACCAGGTGCAAGGAATTATGTTTAGTTTAAACACCTACAGAATTATGCAATAATCATACTTTGTAATGTCAATACCTGTAATAACTACAGGATCTGCAAGTTGAATTTAAAACCAATTATAGATTTGAAAGTGTAACACATATCCTTAAAACATTTTATGTTGTTCAAATTGTTCTTATTTTCTGATGTTGCTCAGTCTGTTTCAATCATTTCTAATTGTAAGTATGCACTGTAACAGCCACAGGTGCCTATAGCATGCACTGAGACACAGGACCTGGGTTTCGAGTCTAAACCCTAAAGACTGTTCTTTTAGCAAGCTTTTTAAGGCTCTAGTATGTTGCATACAGTCCATTGTTACACCACATTAAAGACTTGTATAGGACCTGGGTTTTGAGTCTAATCCAACAGACTATTCTTGTAGCGAGCTTTTTACAGCTCTAGTATGATGCGTACAGTCCTTTATCATATCACATTAAAGAATTGTTTAAGATATTTGAAAAACTGTTCTGAGGTATGTACCCACAACTTCTACAGTCATTGAACATGCAACCAGGCCACATTTGTCCACAGGAATGAACAAAAAGATGTACAGCTCAGTGTTAGAACACATACTAGACTGCAGATCCAAGGGTCTCTTCTACTTGATTCAATCCTGTTAGGAACATGTGACCATAGGTAATTGTCATTTCATTTTAAATTAGCTAGCTAAACAGGTGCTTTCCCGTCTTGTATACCCAGTCTCATCTATTTTGTCCTGGTTACTGTATATTCATTTTTTATCTTCAGTCTTAATCTCATTAACTTAAATGTCTTGTGTATTGTTGATTTTTTGTTCAAATATGACAATTCTCAGATCTTTACATGGTTGTGTTCATGATGTGCTGATGAAAGCAATATTAAAACGTGAATGGCAAAGCCTAAATCCTTTAGATTAAATAACATAACATAAAAGTATGAAAAAATATGTATCCTGCATTGCACTACGGAGACATCAAAAGTAAAAAAAACCACCCTTAATTAACAAAGACTTTGACAACCTGAATAATAACTATTATGGTAAAGTTGGATGAAAGTAATGGTACTTAACGAAGTCAGTTGTAACAATGTTATTTTATAGACTATTAATATTTCTTTAATTAAGACACTTAACAAGGACATCTTGTACAGGTGAGCAGTAATGTCCTATCTGACAAACAACACAGAGATTAAATGCCATTTTATGACGGCAGTTTCACACCAATATTCAAACAAGAAGTTATTACCCATTATCTGACACTGCAGGGTCTCAAGACAGCAAGGTGTGACCACATAAACAAACCTATAGTTACAGGTAATAAAGGGTCATCTCTAGCCATCCAGTACATCTATCAACTAACACCTGTCCACTGCAGGTGGTCAAGCCACTGAAAGGCAATAATTAGCTATGTTTGCAAAACATTGTCAAATTTCACAGACACTTGTCTGAATAATAAAAGTTTTTAAACAATCATTACAGTACAGTAAAACCTTGCAATAATGCCTTACAATAACTTACAAACACCTTGCCTCTATCATGTACAAAACAGTAAAACCTTACTATAATGCCCCACATTAGCTTATAGCCAGACACATAACTTATCAACACAATTTATTTAATGTACAGTAAAACTTTGTGTAATAATGCCTCTAAATAACTTATAGCCACCACAGTAAAACCTTGTTATAATGCCCCTTATTAACTTATAGCCAACCACTTAACTTATCAACACAGTTTATTGTACAGTAAAACTCAGTTATAATGCCCCTAAATAACTTATAGCCACATTGCATATCATCACAGTACAGTAAAACTTTGTTATAAAGCCCCTAAATAACTTATAGCCACATTGCATATCATCACAGTACAGTAAAACTCTGTTATAATGCCCCTAAATAACTTATAGCCATTTTGCATATCATCACAGTACAGCAAAACATTGTTATAATGCCCCTAAATAACTTAAAGCTACATTGCATATCATCACAGTACAGTAAAACTCTGTTATAATGCCCCTAAATAACTTATAGCCATTTTGCATATCATCACAGTACAGTGAAACATTGTTATAATGCCCCTAAATAAATTAAAGCCACATTGCATATCATCACAGTACTGTAACACTTTGTTATAATGCCCTTAAATAAATTAAAGCCACATTGCATATCATCACAGTACAGTAACACTTTGTTATAATGCCCCTAAATAACTTGTAGCCATTTTGCATATCATCACAGTACAGTAAAACTTTGTTATAATGCCCCTAAATAACTAATAGCCACCTCGCATATCATCACAGTACAGTAACACTTTGTTATAAAGCCTCACAATATATGCCTTTATAGTAACAATACAGTAAAACCTTATCGCCACAATAATTGACTGTTACAGTATAGTATATATCCTTGTTATAAAGCCCACTGCTATCTTTGCCATCTCACTGATCAATCATCACTCACTCATATTTTGAAGACAAAGACATTTTTCTATGTTTTTCTCTTGTCATTTAAAATTCTTGCAAACCGTATTTGAATGCAATGGAAGCTGAATAATATGTACACATGCTTGGTAATAAAGAGAGTCCCTTGGAACATGCTGCATCAAAACATATACTGAAATGGAATACATTATATGAATTTTACAGCTGAACTTATTCTTAGAACCTCTTGCCACCAAGGTTCCAATCCCACTTGGGACAGATCTTGGTGTGAAAAATATTGTCAGTTCATTTGGCTTAGGTTGGTGGTCTTCTTTGATAATAGTGAAAGAATCTTGACTGAGGCATAAATCTCCATTACTCCACTTCAATCTCCATTTTTGTAAGATTTAGATTGCAGATCTATATAGAAGTTTTGCATGCAAGCAGAGGCAGAATGACTATGAGACGGACAAAATATATATAGAATTAACTAGAACCATCGCACTGGCAATAAAATCATTCAATTCAGTATTACTGAATTCAATTTCCAATATAACTCATCATCAATGTACATTTGTACAAGAATCTTTATTTAGCTAAATGTACTGGTATATAAATTCAGTAGGTTGTAACTGACTTAGTCATTGAATGACAGATTTCAAATTAAATACAAGTTACAAATAAGAGCTTTATCTAGTATAGCTTTATGTGCAATCAATGTAAAATTGTGCTTGCATGTAATTTTTCATCCAAAGATCTTCAGCTTCCCTTTACAATGAATATAAAAGGGTATTCAAATAATATCAGCCAATTTAATTAAAGATAAGCAATTATTTTGATTCTGTTTCCAACCCGACACTCATCTACCACTCGTCATTGGAATTAGAATCATAGAGGTGTTGACCGATCCTGTGTAAATTGAATTTGTCGAAATGTTCCAGGCGGTAGACAAATTACAAATGTTGGATAAATCCATTAAGAAGTTGTTGGAAGGACACATACTGTATGTCTGTTTGACATGTTCATCAAGGCTACAAAACAAGTTCATTTAGCGACCATATTTGTAGCTTTGATTACAATTTTTGAAGTCTGCGAAGGAAGCTCTTGTCACAATCTGCATCCTTGTAATGTTTGATGGTCTAATTCTCAACACTCCTTAATTTGTAACCTGACATTTTTCCAATACACACAGAAGGCACAACAGAAAAGGAAAGAAATTGGATAGTTCAAGCTGATTCTGATATTTGACACGATAGGTTTAACCTTTGATGTAAGTTTGTCAGAATATACAGTAAAACCTGTATATAGAGTTTATTTTGATGAAATACGAATCAAAGGGACTTTAAAACACTGACCCCAGTTTTAAAATAATAATTATAAAGTGTAGCTTGTGAAAACTGAACTCTAAGTACCAGTACCAAAAATATGTCTAAACTAAACTACAGTGAATCCGAAATTGAAACCAAGTAAATCAAAAACTTAAATGAACCACAGTGGAACATCCACCCCAGTAAACCTGTAACCCGTCTAAAATGAAGTACTGATATCAGAGCATGATTCTAAATGGCCATCTACATTCTGACCATTAAATGTAAAAAGTCTATTTTACTTTAAAAAAAAAAAAATAGAAAAAAAATAAAAAAATAAAATAAAAAAAATAAATATTAAAGAAAAAATAAAATAAAAAATAATGTTTATGACATTAATCTAGTGTTGTTGATTCAAAATAAAAGTAGTTTTAAAACTGAAATTGCAATTGCATGAATTTAGAAGGATGGCAGGAATAGATACAATGCCAGTGATAATTATAACTACAAACACAAAGTTACGACATAATTGTCAAATTGCCATCTTTCAGCTGCTTTAATATTCATTATCAAAAGAAGTCAGACAGTTTAAATTCCTATTTTCAACAGAAGTAATAGATTAACATTACATATACTAATGAGTAAAAATCTGTGAGTGATTATTTCTGACATGCATTCTAAATATATTATCCTTCTTCATACCTGAAATATTTCAGTTTTCTTTGTTTGTTCAGTTTCTCATTGTTTCAGTTTTCTTTTTACAAGGGCATGTGATGCACTATATTAGACCAGTCATGTTCAAGTGCAATCAGCCCACAGAACTGAAAAAGTCAGGGTCCTATCCATTGACCCAATCCTCAACTGTCTTCATGACTTTTTTGTCAGACTGTAAATGACGTCCATGGATATAATTTTTTTAATTTTGGGAATAGGAAAAAGCTGATAGCAGCTAGGTCAGGTGAATAGGCAGGATGTGGTATTATTCATACATGTTTCATCTTTTGAGAGTTTACCTTAGTGTTTTTTTTCATGGATGGCCTTTCTCAGATGGTCTATTAAGTTGGCAAAGTACAGTTATTGTACATCTCTTGTGTAAACATTCCAGCATAATAACACTTTTTACTCCACAAAATGTAACCATCACCTTTCCAGCAGACGGTTGCGTTTTGAACTTTTTTAGGCTCGGGGACCCAGGGGCCCTACCAAATGGCAACTTTGTGCTTTATTTTTATCAACAGTCACCAGACACAAAAGAAAATGGTCTTTTGATCTAAAACGCTTCAACAAGGCACTGCACACTGATGCCTTTGGTTGCCAGTTGCTCATCGCTAAGAGTTTTGGAGACCCAACAGGCTGTTAGCTTGCTCATACCTAAACAATCATGTGAGATTGTTAAAACACTACCATGTGAAATGCTTTAAATGCCTGTGCTATTTTTTCTACTTGTTTTCCCCTATCAAATTATACCAGCCTATCAGAGTATATCAGATCCTGAACTTTGTTTTACTGTAATGGAATTTTGTGTAAATTTATATATACATGGACATTGTATCTACATTTTCTTACATAAATGGATTCAGCCTCAACATGATCTCTCTCTACTGAACCAAATGTTGCTCCTAAGAGATGTATGTTGTAGGAATGGGCACTTTACAATATAAATGAAACAAACACACATGGATAGAAGGCTGAAAAAATAAGACAACAGTACCAGTACTATATGGTCTTATAGAGCACAAAGAAAAAAAAATGATATGGGCTGGCAAACTTAGAAGACTGCTGAGATAGATGATATGAAAAGGAGGAAGTGACGAGATCTGTGCCGCGCCTTATATTCCACTAGGATCAAAGAGGATAGGTAGGTAAATAGAGCACAAATATGAAACCATTTCTTAATAATTAAGGCCAATAAAGGTAGATGTAAATCTATTCTAATCCCTTGGTCTTATAGGCCTATAATTTCAGGGTCCCTTGGGTGGTCCCTACAGAAAATGTAGTTCTAAATTTCTCATGTAAATTAAAATGTCTGTCTACATACCATAAAAAGGAATACATGCATTTAGTCAGAAAACAGATAGTTAGGTAAAATATTTAAAAAATGGGAAAGGAAATGTACATTTTATGTAATACATTTCATTTCCTGAAATTAATTAACATTTAACTCATTAAATCAATACTTCCTATGACTTTCATATCCTCAGTTCAAAGTATTCAACATTGTTAGCACATTTTGAATTGAGTCTATCCTGTCACAAGGTCAAAAATCCCACGATACATCTACTTCAGGACTTCCTCTATACTCCGCAGATCCTTCGCGCTATCTCTACAAACAAACATTTAATGATTTCCTAACTTAAATTGTTTTTTTGAAATCAAATGCTTTATCTTGTAAAAGGAGTGAAGTTCTCTGACGTTATTCAGCAATAATCAAAGGTCATATATGATATAATATCATTTTACAATGTGTGAAACAATCCTTTATAATTACTTAATTGTTAGATTGTTAGGCCTTTAAAACAAATGAACATGACTTCTGAAAGGAAGCGCAGAAATGTAGGCTGAGAGAGATGGTGTGCAGTGGCATACATAAATTCCATTAATTTTTATTCTTTCACCAAGCACTCGGCACTTAGAAATAAAAGTCACGAGTCCTTGGTAAGAGACCTTTTAAAAAAACTGATGCCCTGTATCACGGACAGCGTGACACATTAAAGGACAATCCCTATACATTGCCCCGAGTGCATTGCAAAAGTAAAAACTTCTGCCACTTTACCTATAGCTGGCAACATCTCAATATAAGTGAAATATTGACTGGGATGTAAAAACCATTCATTCAATCAATCAATCAATCACTAATTTTTCCACAAAATGTTGTATTCAAATTGGTGTTTTTACCCTCGGATTTTTCATATGAGCAAAAACATAACTAAGAAAGATGTCACAGAAAGCATTCAGTTAAAATCTGTGCCAAGCCTATATACTCATTATATCAGTATGGACCGTGCTTATCTTGGTTTTAATGGTATTAAGCACCTGAGAGTTCAATACTCCTCATAATAGATTAGACACAAATGACTGCAAGGTTACAACACCCCAAGCATTTCTGCTGGTACAGTCCATTCATTTGGCAACTGGGTAAACTTGAAGCTCAAGAATATACCATGCATCCTGGCAACATTGTGCTCAACAAATGAGTATGCATGCTGCAATTAACCATCTGGATTTAGCTGTTCAAAGCTCAATTAGCTTAACCAAATGGTTAGTAAACATTCAAATTGTTATTTAAAACTAAAAGTATTTGATATAAAAAACAGATCTGATTTAAATTGCTTCTATTTGATAATTACAATTATGTACATTAACTTTTGAACAGAAATTTCTTAAATATGGCATAAATCACAAAACACAAATTTTGGTCAACCAACTGGTTAAGCTTACAGAGGTTTGAACAACCAGGTCCTGGTCATACATCTACAGACTACTTCAGACTAATTATTTCAGGAATGACAAAAAGCTCAAATTAATATACCAGTATGTAGATATAAAATTATTCTTAAACAAGAAGGAATGATCTTATAACTTGATCAACATTTACTGGAATTCCTCTTCTACTTTACATCTTTACTTAAAACAATTGATTCATTTATGTGTGACTTTATCAATAGTAAATACTTTTAAAACGCTGTACATAATAAATCTTCATTGATTTTAATCAACAATCATTGTTTGATCATTGACACATAACATGTGTATTACATCATTTAATCTTGTGATGTAAGTTTAATCATTATTGTCATTTTAATTGTAATTTATGTCTTGAGCTATTTCTCATTAATTTCTCATCACAATTTGTACCATGCAGTACTAGCACTTCCTTATATGTGCATACAGTAGACATAATTTTTGGTTGTTTGTGTAACTTCTGGTACCAATGATAACAACTATCGTCCTTATAAATAGTCGGCATACTTTTGAACATGGACTGATACCAATGATAACAACTATCGTCCTTATAAATAGTCGACATATTTTTGAACATGGACTGATACCAATGATAACAACTATCGTCCTTATAAATAGTCGACATATTTTTGAACATGGACTGATACCAATGATAACAACTATCGTCCTTATAAATAGTCGACATATTTTTGAACATGGACTGATACCAATGATAACAACTATCGTCCTTATAAATAGTCAACATATTTTTGAACATGGACTGATACCAATGATAACTAGAACTGTCTCTGAAAGAGGTTAATACCCCCGATCCTAACTTTTGATCTGGGGACAAATTGTATGTATGGCCAAATTGTAATGTGAAATATTCTGTGTATGCAAATGTTAATAATTCGGCAAAATACATGTGATGAAACCTATAATGGCAGGTGCACATGTTCTTATGATGCTCAATATCTATGCATAGTTTTAAAAAAATTGGATCATATATAATTAAGTAACTATATAATCCAGCCAAAAAAGGAGGTGCACATGTTCAATGTATATAGAAACATCCTGTAAAGTTTCAGACATGTTTGTTAAAAGCTGTAAGAGGAGTTGATTACACAAATTGGGTACCCCTCATATGGGATATTGATGAAAAATGACTAAGTTCAACTACCCGTAAAATCTGAAAAAAATAATTTAATCCTACCAAAATAAGAGGTGCACATGTTCAATGTATATAGAAACATCCTGCAAAGTTTCAGACTTCTTGGTTAAAAGCTGTAAGAGGAGTTGATTACACAAAATGAGTACCCCTCATATGGAATATTGTTGAAAAATGACTAAGTTCAACTACCCGTAAAATCTGGAAAAAAAATAATATAATCCAACCAAAATAGGAGGTGCATATGTTCAATGTATATGGAAACATCCTGCAAGGCTTTACTATCATAGAGGTCAAAGGTAAAAGTCAAGGTCACAGTGACCTAAATTTGGTACATGACACATCGCCTTCCCATGATGCATCCACATACCAAGTTTGATAATCCTAGGTGCTACGGTACAAAAGTTCTGCTCTGGAAACGAAAATGCACAAGGTTTTACTATCATAGAGGTCAAAGGTCAAAGTCAAGGTCACAGTGACTTAAATTTGGTACATGACACATCACCTTCCCATGATGCATCCACATACCAAGTTTGATAATCCTAGGTGCTACGGTACAAAAGTTCTGTTCCAGACACGAAAATGCACAAGGTTTTACTATCATAGAGGTCAAAGTCAAGGTCAAAGTGACCTAAATTTGGTACATGACACATCGCCTTCCCATGATGCATCCACATACCAAGTTTGATAATCCTAGGTGCTACGGTACAAAAGTTCTGTTCCGGACACGAAGATGCACAAGGTTTTACTATCATAGAGGTCAAAGTCAAGGTCACAGTGACCTAAATTTGGTACATGACACATCGCCTTCCCATGATGCATCCACATACCAAGTTTGATAATCCTAGGTGCTACGGTACAAAAGTTCTGTTCCGGACACGAAGATGCACAAGGTTTTACTATCATAGAGGTCAAAGTCAAGGTCACAGTGACCTAAATTTGGTACATGACACATTGCCTTCCCATGATGCATCCACATACCAAGTTTGATAATCCTAGGTGCTACAGTACAAAAGTTCTGTTCTGGACACGAAGCAGGACAGACAGACAGACAGACAGACAGACAGACAGACAGACAGACAGACAAGGTGATTCCTATATACCCCCCAAACTTCGTTTGTGGGGGTATAACAACTATCGTCCTTATAAATAGTCGACATATTTTTGAACATGGGCCGATACCACTAATAACAACTATGGTCCTTATAAATAGTCGACATATTTTTGAACATGGACTGATACCAATGATAACAACTATCGTCCTTATAAATAGTCGACATACTTGTGAACATGGACTGGTATGTATGTTTATGCCTTAATTTGATAACCTGATCATAATTTGATAACCTGATCATCATTTTTTGTGTAAGTACCATAACTTAAATCATTATATCTTCATTTTCTCCATCATCCTTTATAATTTGGTAATTTAAATAAGTAATTGTTAAACAGGAATTCCACACTTTAAGTTTCATTACAATATCTGCAATATTTCAATAGTCAAACTAGGTATCCTTTTTAATTGTCCTAAGGCTACATTGGGGTAACTCAAGTGGTAGAGTGCTTGTTCTGTAAGTGGGAGATTGTGGATACGATCTCTGGCCAGATCTGACCCAAGACCCAAAACACAAACATACCGGTCCATGTCCAAATCACAATTCCAAACGTCAAGCACACTAGGCCAAGTCCAAATCTCAATCCTAAAAGTTGACCATAAACATACTGGTACATGTCTAAATCATGATCCAAAAACGAAAATAAAAATTTTGAAAACTGGTAAATACTGGTAATGTTTAACATTCAAACTTACACCAGGGAAGTGAAAACTGGTGCCCTGTTCAACTAGCATCACCCAGCACACATTTTAAAGGTAAAAAATCTTTTGCAACTTGTTAAACAGTAATAGTTTTATATGCCCTAGTTCAGGCCCCACAAACGCCGGCAAGGTCATTCGGCGCTAAAAAAAAAAAAAAAAAAAAAAGTCATTCATACCCCCCCTCCCCCATTTCATTGATTCTAAGAGCTGAAGCTTTCTGGTGGTGCTTTTTTCTGTCTGGAATGTTACACAGCAAAAACCTACTTTCAGATGCTTCCTTTCTTTCTTCATTTTATTTATGAAAAACTTTAATTATCGAAACAGTCACCAAAAAGTCGGGTAAGACTACAATCTTAGCAACTACCAGGAGGTGGATATTTCTAGAGAACTCCTACAAAGGGAGACTACTCCACTTTAAAAAAAATGGACAAAATACTTTGGTGTATAGAAACACGTGTTAAACAAAGTGGGGGAAATTTGGCATTGGTTGTGGTTAAAGACTAATTAAATTTGAGTTTAAATGTCGATTTTCTTCATTAGAAATAGAACGTAGATATTTTTAATAATTTTCCTAAAAATTGAAATGATGATATTCACTTTAGACATGCCCAACGAACTTCAACGTTATGACCATATTCTTCCTGGTGGTTTTGGGGATTTTTTCATTATTTCAGTTGTTGTGGGTCCACTCGCGCAAACTGTAACACGAGGAACTATACAGCAAGTACCGTTACCCATTGTATACAACAATGGCTGCCGATGAACAAACACGTGTACTGATTTATAGTCAGTATCATTTAAGTATAACTACACTATACTGTCCAACATAATAATAAACAAGAATAGAATTCCAGGGTCCCCCGCCGGTCAAGCAGTATACTGTATAACTCCATAACTCATAAGTCCCATAACTCCAACAAAAAGTATAAACATTTGGTATAAATTTAATGAAAATCCGTCAAAATTTGTAGGCATGAGAGTGCTTACAAGGTCAAGTTTTGGATAAAACAGAGTCATTATTGTGGTCAAAGTCCCATAACTCCAACAGAAAGTATCGACCAATGCTGATTTTCGAACTTGACCAAGATATTAGTGATATTAACATTTGGTATAAATTTAATGAAAATCTGTCAAAATTTGTAGGCATGAGAGCGCTTACAAGGTCACATTTTGGATAAAACAGAGTCATTATTGTGGTCAAAGTCCCATAACTCCAACAAAAAGTATCGACCATTGCTGATTTTCAAACTTGACCAAGGTATTAGTGGTATAAACATTTGGTATAAATTTAATGGAAATCCGTCAAAATTTGTAGGCATGAGAGCGCTTACAAGGTCACGTTTTGGATAAAACAGAGTCATTATTGTGGTCAAAGTCCCATAACTCCAACAAAAAGTATCGACCATTGCTGATTTTCAAACTTAACCAAGGTATTAGTGGTATAAACATTTGGTATAAATTTAATGGAAATCCGTCAAAATTTGTAGGCATGAGAGCGCTTACAAGGTCAAGTTTTGGATAAAACAGAGTCATTATTGTGGTCAAAGTCCCATAACTCCAACAAAAAGTATCTACCAATGCTGATTTTCAAACTTGACCAAGGTAATAGTGATATAAACATTTGGTATAAATTTAATGGAAATCCGTCAAAATTTGTAGGCATGAGAGCTCTTACAAGGTCAAGTTTTGGATAAAACAGAGTCATTATTGTGGTCAAAGTCCCATAACTCCAACAAAAAGTATCGACCAATGCTGATTTTATAACCTGACCAAGGTAATAGTGGTATAAACATTTGGTATAAATTTAATGAAAATCCGTCAAAATTTGTAGGCATGAGAGTGCTTACAAGGTCAAGTTTTGGATAAAACAGAGTCATTATTGTGGTCAAAGTCCCATAACTCCAACAAAAAGTATCGTCCAATGCTGATTTTCAAACTTGACCAAGGTAATAGGGGTATAAATATTTGGTATAAATTTAATGGAAATCTGTCAAAATTTGTAGGTATGAGAGCGCTTACAAGGTCAAGTATTGGATAAAACAGTCATTATTGTGGTCAAAGTCCCATAACTCCAACAAAAAGTATCGACCAATGCTGATTTTTGAACTTGACCAAGGTAATAGTGGTATAAACATTTGGTATAAATTTAATGAAAATCCGTCAAAATTTGTAGGCATGAGAGCGCTTACAAAAAGTGTGACAGACGGACACACTGACACACGGACACACAGACCCACGGACGGACGGACGCCCGGCATTTCTATGTCCCCGATCCGTGTTGCGGCGGGGGACAAAAATAGTTATTTTAAAATGGACTATAGAGGAACTATTTTTAAGGGAATGTTTGTCAGAGATTTTATTTAGAGTAGTTTCCCCCTTAATGGCTATTTTTCGAAACTTCCGGTTGGAGTTTAGATCAATTTTTGAAGGATTATTTTCCAACCATACAGACATTTATTATCCAGTTTTTTGTTAGCGGAAATATAGACAGGTGTTATTAAATAGCTGTGACAGGTTAATTGTCAGAAACTTTCATTTTAAAATTTAGTGAAAGTTGCTAACAATCTGACAGATCCATGTGGTCAGTTTGTTTACTTCCTGTCTGATTATGCCCCTTTAATACATGTTATTTAAAGCAGAGTGAGTAACGACTATTTATCGGGTTAAAGTAAAAATATGGCTGTCACATGTTTTACTGCTGACATGGTCTTTATCATTAAAATCTGCGTTTATTTAGAAGAATATTAAAGAGATCATGATTTTATTATCGTCATACAGCCTTCCTGTAAATAAGGAATATACAGTAAGGTAATTATTTTCATCCGTCTTATGCAATCCACATCGTTTGCCTAGCTGTGTTCCAGAACAGATGGAGAGTTTCTCTTTGGTGCCAAATATAATTTCAAATAGGATTCGAATAACAGCCAACTAATATTCAAATCTTAATTTTGGTATTCTTTTTAGCTCTATTGATCCACCTCGCTGTTTGAATCATCTCATAAAACAAGGCATAAATAAAACTGAGGCCTCATATAGGATTTTGTTTACCTGTTTACATGGTTTGTTGAACACACGTGGTCCCCGTAATTAAAGTGATTAAAGGATTAACTCTGGTGTTGATTATACACAGTCAATGATTACTTTTCACGCTGATTTTACACTGTGGGGCAATATTAAGACGTGGTTTCATCTTAAAGTCTTGTGTGATTACTCGACCATTAACTAATCTCAATTTACAAGACAAAATTTAGTAGGTTTGTTGGGGAAAAAAACCGAATGACCGATTTTCAATTCGGTGTTTTATTTGCCAATTCGGTGATTTTTAGCCTATTTCGGCGATTTGTGGGGCCCTGCCCTAGTCAATATTCTTTCACTTTTATTGAGGTCAGTTCAAGGATGATGAGTAAAACCAGAGTGTCTAGGAAAAACCATCGACTATCGGCAAACAAACTGATAAAACCATCAACAATCGGCAAAGGAACTCAGAAACTTTCTCAAACTAGGATCTGTCCAGAGTGGGATTCAAACCTAGGTGGTGAGGGGCATTGTAGAACATATTAGATGCATGGCACTTGACTGTTGCTATCTCAATATAAGCAAAAGATTGGTTACTAGTGGGTTTTTAAGCCACATATGAATAAATTTCAAATTAAATGCTTTTGATCCATCTACAATAAGTGGTTTTCCAGTAAAATAAGAGAGTCGGAAACAGTACAGGCCTGTCAAAAGTTTAACACTGAACTAACAAAAAAAGAGTTGAAGACAGACTGCGGATTAGTTGAGATATGGATAACTTGTGACTGTCCAGAGATGTATTGCAAATGCCGAAAATCTGCCAAAGAAGATGGGTTGAGATAATCTGCAGATTCGGAAGTAACTCGTTAGGTTAGTGCTAAACTTTCCACAGGCCTGTACTGTATTTGTGAATTAAATTGATTTTTTTACTAGTAATAAAATACTCGGTCATGTAATAACAACAATAGTGGACATGTAGAAGTGACCAATATCCCCAATAAACTGATTCAATAAGGATTCATTTCACAGTAAGTAACTTTGATTATTGTTAGTCAAAATGTGACAACGAGATTTATTGGACAATATCTATGTTATTTACTGTAAATGGTATGCGTTATCAATCATTGTGTTCAAGCAAACCTAGACAAAAGTTCAAGGATGCTGGATTGATATATGGTAACTTAAACAACAATATTGTCAAAGCATATAACTAGATAACACAGCAGTGCAATTAAAACTATATTATCTGTTTCTCAAGAGATAGGCATCTAAATAAATAGACTAGTCTTTAGTAGTTATTAAGCTGTCTTTCTATAGATTTTTAAATTATCCATACTTGGCAAATCTTTGATGGCTTCATTTTTAACATACTGTATCTTCAGTATTTTGAATATTTGTGCATTGTGCATACAAAATACTAGTTAAGGAAAATAGCATTAATTTTCTCTCTAAAAAATGATATTATAACAACAGTATTTTTTTTTCTTTTTAACCTTTTCAGTCTGTCAAGCACTTCTTGGTTCAAAACAATTACGAAATCAGGAAGGTTTTAAGTTATTTTTTTTTCTTTTTAACTTTTAAAGTTTTATTATAGTCATGATAAAAACCTTTTTCCTATATCACATTGATATGTCAAATTTTAAAACTGAACATTAAAACTTCTGCATGAATTATTTTTTGTGCCTACTGCTTGATTAGTTTAGTAGATTGGGATGCATCATTTGACATGAAAAATATATATATATTAGTAATCAATTTTAAATTGCAGGGGAAAAAACCTAAAAAAAAACTTAGAAAAACTTCAAAAAAAAAAAAAAACAAAAAACAAACAAACAAACAAACAATAAGCAGCTGCACTGGTACTGGTACATGGATTTGGTTAAATTAAGTCACCAAAACTGAAGTGTCTTAAGAAATAGATTTATTTGGTGATCAAATTTCCATTATTCATTTAGCCATCCCTATCTGCAGCAGACCAATACCAAATTGATTTAATATTAGCTAGATTTGATCTGCAGTGACCGATGATAATTGGCTAAATAAATAAAGTTATCTGATATCACATTAATCTTCATTTTTCTGTACAAATTGTCTTGACCACTATAGTGACCACTGGCTACTTATAAATCATCAGATTAACAGATCAATATGAAGGTCATCTTTAAGACACTAACTTTGTATTAACAAATCCTCTGTGGTTTTATAGAATTGACACTTCTGTCTTTATCATATCACACATACTCTGGCCAGGTCAGTGTTAAACAAAGAAACCATAAGTGACCACAAAGTTGGCAAGGTTAATTATTTTTAACTTCAGCAATTTTGAAGACAATTGTTTAATTAATCTCAAGGTTTGAATACTATACACTTGTTTTTTCTAAAAAAAAAACCCCAAAAAACAGTATTATTTCGGTAATGCTACAGCTATTTCTTATTACAGATGGACATTCCAAACACAATTTTGACTCTACACATCAACCAAGTTTCTTCCATACCAAATTGACTAATCAGTCCAAGTTTCAGAGGAAATGAGTTTCAAAGAATCAGTTTAAACTAAACTAATACCCACTAGTCCCTAACATTACAGAGATTTTATTTTTAAGATTGATCCTTGTGACCTTGACCCTTGACCCTACATTTTGTATTTGGTATATCATCTAATGTTGGATACATTTGTCTAAGTTTGATCAAAATCCATCCATAGACATGGAAGATATGGAGCAGACACAATATTGGGACAGAGGGTCAGATGTGATTTCTATATACTTCTTAGCTTTTTTAGGGTGTAATAACAACTTATTTGCATAACCTGTAAAAAAGAATCAACAAGAATTTAAAAAACAAACTTGTTAAATATGTTACATAAATCAGTCCAAAAAGGAATCTGAATCAACTATATACTGTAAACGTATTTATTTTCACTTATTTTGTGTTTGTTTGTTTTGCATGAAAATTAAAACTGAGCGAAAATTATATTATGCTGATTGTGTTATAGTGCATGTTTAGAAAACACAAAAATTAAAAAATGCAGATGTGTTTAAGTTTCATATACCTTGAAAATAAATACACAAAAAATTAAATACATTTACAGTATCTGTTGTTTCTACCTATAGTAACGGTGGTCATCTTGGATTTTGGACAGCCATGCTGAACAAAATTTTGAAACCCAGTCTCAAATTGAAATTGTGGCATTGTAAAACTGGCAATGTAACCAAAGATCAATACTATCCTATACTTGTACATGCATACATATGACATTCCCTACTTACTCAATGGGTAAGTTAAAGCTTATATATCAATTATTAATTAAGTGTCTATAGGAAGTAGCGTTAAGGTAGACCAAAGGCTGTTATAATCTTATCCATTAATCTTCTAATCCACTCTACTCCTATCAGAGCATCAATCACTTATTTATTAGGCTAAAACACTTAAAAAGACCTGAACAGCTTTGAGAATGCATGCCCTTCATTTTTTAACAAATGTGTATATTATTCTCAAGCAATTAAAAAATGGAAACGATTGCATGTCACGATATCAGGTTTTAGTATCAGTAGCAGTGTCAAAATACCGTTAGTCATAGTGAAGTAGTGGTGTATGTAATAGATTTACTGTCAGACTTTCTGGTACAGATCCTTTAGCCTTTTGGTAGAACTCATGTATTCAGTGATTTTGTTAGCCTAAAATTACTACCGAATAAAGGTAATTTCCCCTGGGAAAAATTACTAAAACTTCCAAATTTGACCACTAAAATTCCCAAATGAATTCCTCCCTCCTGTTACATTAGTACTCAATGAGTTATCCATCTGATAATGGATCCAACAAGAAAATGAACCCTTGACCTCCCTCTAATACATAATACCCAAAAGCGTTGTCTTGCCTTTTGCCAAGTGAACTAGAATAACAATAATTTTTTACTTGCACTAATTCTCTAATATAATTTAAACGAACACCTGAAAATTATATTCTTAGACATGTGTTTTAATGTTTAAAAGATTTTTATGCATGCTATGTATTAAATTAAAACTACAGGTAATAGGTGCAGATACATTATATAGCTATCTGACTCCTGACTGACCAGTACAGGTAATAGGTGCAGATACATTATATAGCTATCTGACTCCAGACTGACCAGTACAGGTAATAGGTGCAGATACATTATATAGCTATCTGACTCCAGACTGACCAGTAAAGGTAATAGGTGCAGATACTTTTTATAATTATCTGACTCCTGACTGACCAGTACAGGTAATAGGTGCAGATACATTATATAGCTATCTGACTCCAGACTGACCAGTAAGGTAATATTGGTGCATTCTAGCCAATACAGGTGTTGAGTTTTTCAAAGTGTATCTATGGTAACCTACAATATGCCAGTACATGCAAATATGACAACTTTTTGAGTTCTCATAAAACATTTTTTCTACATAACTGTCCAAAATGTCCTATGCAGCATTAAACCATTCTCTCCATTATACTGACGACAAACAAAGGCACACAAGGAAAGCCACTTTTTACAGACAGGGGCCAAATCCATACTGTTGAAACACATTGTGTTTGAAGGATAAAGCCTTATACACTTAGCCACTGCCAGGTGGCATCACAAAAACCTGGTATATATTTAAACATTATTGCTTCTTGTGAAACCATGGCCAAATTTGAAAGGAATTAAAACAAAAAAATAAAAAAGTTCTTGCATTTTTCTACATTATGTCCTGATTTGGCACTCAAAGGGTCATAACTCCTGAAAAATTTCAAGCAGTGTCTTCATTTTACGACATACACATCTTCATATGATCCCAATAACACACGCAAAATTATAAAACAAACAGTTTAAAACTGTGGGACAAGTTGCAACCACAAGAAAATTAAACACAAGATACCAGAAACTAGATACAAAGAACCGTAACTCAAAGTCTGTGAAAAATTGAAACCCGACACAAAAAAACCTATTTGATATGTTGAACATTGTTAATTGTTGTAAATCAATACCAAATTTGAAAGGAATTAAATGAAAAATTAAAGAAATTCTTGCCTTAATTTCAACTATTATTATGACAATTATGTCCTTATTTGGCACTCAAAGGGCCATAACTCACACAAAATTTGACCCTCTGAAATTAAGTATATTTACAATACTTTGGCGGAAAAATGAGTGGAAAAGAAATAATGATCCTACATAAAGGATACCTTCCACAGTATTTTGTGATTTAGTGTACTTTATAATACTAAAATACAAGTACATTGTTAAAATTCAAGTGTGTGAACTTTGATGCTAAATTGAGGAAAAAAATCAACTCAAGCATTTTAATTTTACAACTTAAAAGTAATAAAAAAGCAATATTTTTTTTTAAATACAAATTTATGATGTTAAAAAAAATTGATAAGTAAATGCACTATAAATCAACTTTTATCTGATCACTGCTAATCCAATACGAGACCACATTAAAATAAAATAAAAAAAAGTTGTCTGGTCGTATGTTTATTTTAATAAAATATTTGTTTATTTTTCAAACATTAACTGGATTACATAAGTACTCCCGTCATACATTAATACTGTCATGTAAATGCGACTAATATAATCTTTTTTAAGTGTCTTCTATCTGTCAATACACCTAGTAACCGGCATCCAAACTTATATTCAACTTTCAACAAGATCAATGTTGGTAAAAACAAAATTTGAATAGATTAATAATATTAATAAATTGATTAATTTTTCCAGTATTCAAAGTTAGATTCATCATTCAATCACAAGATCACTGGTGGTAAAATTAACTTTAAATAGATTCATCAAATAAATAAATCAATTAATTTTTCTTTCGAATTTTTAGCACAATTTTAAGTTGATTTGAGTAAACAAAATAAATAATTTTTTAACCAAAGGTGTCTACATCTTCATGGTGGCCAAAATTGCCTACTAATTTGTGAGAATTCTTTGAAAAAGTCAGCTATTTTAACAAATTTAATGTGAAAATACTTAAAAATGTACTATATTTTCACAAATTTGGGTAATTTGGCGTCTAATAATTTTAAAATTATGGAAACCTAGCAACATAATAATTCGAAAGGTCTCAGAGTAACGGTGTAGGATGCAGCAGAGGTGTGTGTGCACCATACGTGTGTATGGCTTATGGGGTCTGGAGCAGGCCCCCTAGAAAACACAATGTAAATTTAAATATTTAACAATGAAACACAAATTGTACATTTTCAGAGCATGCCTAATGTTTTTCAAAGGGGGTACATTCACGATCTTCACACTCCTCTAAAATATGGGTCTGACAAGAATGACATATATCTTGTTTTGTCTGGCGTTATCCTACCTCCAAAAACTTAAAACATTTTAGAACAATACATTAGAAAACATGCTTTAAGTGTTTATAGTTGTCAGTAAACAAATTAAAGTTTACATATGCATTAATGCAATGATTTTATAAATGTTTTTATACAATATATAAGTGCATGTACAGGTTTACGACACATAAATCTTATTTCCATTTCAAATATCACCTGTTTTTGGTCCTGACATAAAAAAAACCTATAACATGACAGGTTCATGATCTTTGTATGTTAATTTTGAATTACACTAAAATGAACCCCAATTATTACTCATTTTAATCTCATTTGTATATGATAAAATGCCAGATTTATATAACACATATATCACTTTAATTTACAAGTCCATCACATTCACCTGGCCAGGAAAAAATAACAATTATGGCTACCTTTTAACAAATTAAGCATTTTTTATATATATATATATATATATATATATTTTATGTTTACTTTTTAAATGTGCATATCTAGGGACTACATATAAAAGACAAAGATTTTTAAAGCTATTCAAAAGTACTTGAACCATACACGCCACTCAATGTCATTTTGTCATCATGCCACTTGTCTGTCTAAAGTTTTATAATCAGTGGTCTTACATGTCTTCCTTGTTCCTGTTTTTTAATTTGTTTTTTTTAACATGTTCTCTTAGTTTTAGGGACCCCAGAAGATAAGTTTAAAGTACTGATTCATTGATCACAACACCTTTGACTACCTCCTACTGAATCCAACTTAAGCAGAACCTAGTTGAAATCTTTCAGCTCACTTTCTACATGTTCTAAAGCTCAGTGGTTTTATGTGTAATCCAGTTTCCTCCACCATCCCAAAACTGAGTGCCTTGATATAAATGGAGCTTGGAGAATCTTTTCTGGGACATAAAACAGCAATACCATAATACTCCATTTTATTCATGTCTTTAGTTGATCTATTGTTCTAGCTATTGTAAGTGTATGCTGTTTAGCCACAAGATCCTTTGCACAGAGCTTTTCATTTCGCTTTAATATAAAGAGACACAGCAAAATATGTCAGTAAATCTCTTTTTAAGTTTAAAGTTAATTTCCTTTAAAATACACTAATATGGAAAAAAACTTAATACACATCTTTAAAATAAAAACTGACGTGCAAAAAACCCAGATGTTTTCCAAGAAAGACAGTAACCTTGAGAAGTTGTTGTCAAACACGACAAAAAATGTTTAATGAATGCGTAATTAAAATTCATCAAATCACGTCAAACCTGACAACTTATGTATATTATGCAACACCATGTTTTAAAACAACACAACTGGATTTTATGAATAAAACTTAGGAGACAAATTTCTGTTTAAGGTCAAAGGTCAAAGCTAAGGTCACAGGTACTCCACACCCATATGTAAAACTATACAATCCCAAGATGTATGTTGAAACAGAATATGCATAGTTTTAATTAAGGGAGCAGCATCAACAAGAAATGATGATTTATAGATGAAAGTATTGGATTGTTTAACACCCTAGTCAAGATTCTTTTACCTTTAACAATGCAGTCAGTTTTGGGATGGTGGAAGAAACTGGAGTAACCAGAGAGAACCACCAACTTTCAGCAAATGAACTGCCAAACTTTCTCATAGCAGAATCTGCCAGAGTGACAGTTTTGGGATGGTGGAGGAAATGGAATACCTAGAGAAAACCACCAACTTTAAACAAATGAACTTACAATTTAAACTTCCTCACAACAGAATCTGCCTTGAGTGCAGAGATTTGAACCTAAGCAGTTAGAGGCACAGTGAAAAATGTAAAGGACAAACTCTAATTCTTGCAAAAAATACAGAGTATACATGAGAAAAACAGCAAACAGAAAAATAAATTTTAAGAAATAAAATGTAGCAAGTAACAGTTGTATCAACTATGAGGAACAATAAAGTCTAAAACTTGACAAGTGTAATGAAAATGAGAATTAAATTACTTATAACATATATTCTAAAAGAGTTAAATTACATCTCGTTTGCTCATTAAAAATTCAAACATTTCCATTCAGTAGAAGGGTGGGCCTTTGTTGTGTCAATCAGGGACCAAATACCAGTGTCTGCATGGTTTAGTGTCATTAACAATTCCGTCATTAGATACCTACTATGAGGTATTCCATGTATATAGGTGTGTGAGAGGTTATTATCTCATTCTTTGTAATACATTGACTTCTACACACTTTTTCTAGGTAAAAAGTTATTTGTCTGAGCTGCATGGTCTCGCATATTTTACCCCAAATATTTGTGCCCGACAAAAAGTCCTTACACATTTTTTAAGGATTCATAGTATATAATTATAAGGATATAATTTCTAAGAATGATCTGAGTAGAACACTGAAAGTTATATACAGTCAAGCCTGTCTATAAAGGCCGCCCAAGGAACCAGTAAAACGAACACACTTACAATGAATACATGAAATATTGGGCCCACCACTCCTCTATATAAATCTATCTATAACAATACAAGTCACAGTTAAAAATAAGAGTTCACAGGGCTTCATTATAAACATATTTTACTGTACACTTGAATGTGCTGATAATGTGAAGCACAGCTCCAGATAAGAAATGACCATGAAGGATCATTACACCTTCAGTTTATAGTAAAGTGTATCCTGGAACAACACCCCCTCCCACCTCTAATGTGATTGATGAATGTGATTGTAAGACAAGTTAACTGAAAAAGCCCAAAAGGGCTGAATAGATAGAAAATCTAAAAGGGCATCCATACTATCAGAATTTTTGTAACCTGAAAGCATGTACTTGGCAACAGGCAAAACCAGTCAACCATTTATTCTACTCCTCTACTGCCAAGAGCAAAATATTGCATCTTCCATCATTTTCTCATGCCAACTGTTTTCCTTTGATCCAAGATTATTTATCAAATTATCCCTGTCTAATTGTACCATGAAAGTACTAAACCATATTCATTATTACCAAAACACAAAGATTGAAGCCACATTTTACAAACTTTTACCATTTTCTAGTTGCATCATGTTATTAGAAAGTGACCTAATGCACACTGTTAGTATCTGTTAAAATCTTATTTCAAAAAGTCTGCACAGTCCATAAAATTTTCAATTTGTCTTCAAACTGAAATTTCTGTCAAACAACTCCACAATCTCTGAAAAAAGGGGTTTTAGTAATGATGAATATGGTTTAGTAACAAATTTTAAAATACTGCTGGCATCTATCTGGCTGCACCAATCTATTTTTTTAACTGCAGACAACACTTTTTTTGTTAATAAACATAAAATATTAAAAGACAATGATTCACTGATTTAATGCATGATTACATTACATTTTCATTTGTTCATCAATCTGGCACTTTAAAATCTTTAATTTCTTAAAATTAGTACATGAAAGCAAGTTGGCAAGCAAACAATGTTTACAAAATCATCATTGTGCTTGGCACTGTAACTGTTTAAGCTTATTGAGTTTTTCCAATATGTTTATGTATGCCTTTGATTATACTCTAGAGCTTATTTACACAAATATGCTTGATTAAGTCAATATTTGGTCCTGCCATTTTTTATCCTTTCGAATTTAGTAACTGAAACACATTAAAAAAATAAAACTGAAAGCTGATGCACTAAATGAGTCATCACACGACATACACAATATTAACTTTGCTACTACCAGAAACCACATAGCAGTTTACCATGTCAGGGGTCACAAATGCAGGTTTCCATGCCAAGGGTCAAAGATACAGGTAACCATGCCAATGGGTCACAGATAAAGATTACCATGCCAAGGGTCATATAGATACAGGTTTCCAAGCCGAGGGTCATAGATAGATGTTACAGGTTACCATGCCAATGGGTCACAGATAAAGATTACCATGCCAAGGGTCATATAGATACAGGTTTCCAAGCCAAGGGTCATAGATAGATGTTACAGGTTACCATGCCAATGGGTCACAGATAAAGATTACCATGCCAAGGGTCATATAGATACAGGTTTCCAAGCCAAGGGTCATAGATAGATGTTACAGGTTACCATGCCAATGGGTCACAGATAAAGATTACCATGCCAAGGGTCATATAGATACAGGTTTCCAAGCCAAAGGTCATAGATAGATGTTTCAGGTTACCATGCCAATGGGTCACAGATACAGGTTACCATGCCAAGGGTCATATAGATACAGGTTTCCAAGCCAAGGGTCATAGATAGATGTTTCAGGTTACCATGCCAATGGGTCACAGATACAGGTTACCATGCCAAGGGTCATATAGATACAGGTTTCCAAGCCAAGGGTCATAGATAGATGTTACAGGTTACCATGCCAATGGGTCATAGATATAGGTTACTATGCCAATGGGTCACAGATACAGGTTACAATGCCAATGGGTCACAGATACAGGTTACCATGCCAATGAGTCAACGATATAGATTACCATGCCAATAGATCACAGATACAGTTACAATGCCAACAGGTCACAGACACATGTCACCAAGTCAATGGTTTATAGAGACAGGTTGTATGTTGAAATTTTTATGTGGCTGCCATTAAGTTTGAATGTTATTTTACATTAAAAGAATCTAGGATCTCTTGTAGGTAGGATTATATTAATAGAATCAAGCATCACTACTTGTGGTGCCAGATTGAGAAATCTCAACACTTGTTCTAATAAATTTGAATCGGAACAGAAAATGTCAGGTCCTGTACTAAAATATTAGAATGAAGTGGGTGTGATTTCTTTACCTAACCCTCTTTTTTCTTGCATACAATTAATAAAATGTGCAAAACGGATCATGTCTTACACCACATTCAGTAGAAGTGACTTGTGTATGATTGTAACAAGAGGCCTGGACAGAACCTGACCCCCAATACGAAGGTGTATGTATACATTTACTATACCAGTGAGTTATGGTAATTATTAGCAGTTTGGACCTTATAAACAGAAACAAACAAATAATACACCAACAAGTCACCATCAACAATTCACAGTTATTATAAATTCACTCCGACCAACAACTGACAGTTATAATTCACTCCACTATGTTTATAAGGAGACAGATCACTATATATGATGACCATTATTAGGTAGGTAGGACTATCATTATTTTGTAATTTATAATAATAATAAATACATCAAATCACAAGAATAGTTAGTTTGTGTCTGATATATACACACACAACTAGTGCAATGTAGACATTAACACCGATTCCAAACCCGTTATTAGTGTCAAAACCTACACACAAAAAGAAATTTAAAACATTTTAATTTTGGCATTTAATTTGACCAACCTTAAAATGTCTTAACACAAATCTTGAAATGTCTTAACACAAAAGATATACATAAATATATAAAAATGTTTTATTTCTAATTTATTCAAATCCAAAACAAAACTGTAGACATTACTGTGACACGTCTGCCTGTCCATTGATGAATTCGAGTCTTAACTAACCTGATATAGTCTTTATAGTCTTACTTTTGTCATTGAAGAAAAATTAGGGGTGACTTTTTCTGACACATTAATATATTTTTCAATGAATTTGAAGTCCTTAATTTCTTTCACTTGTATACAAATCCACAAATTCAAGCCCTTTTCTCCTTGTTGATTAAACAGAACTAATCGAAATCATTTGGATTAGGGTTTGATTTTAATGTGATGAAGACTTTAAAATAGGTAGTGACTATTTTTTCAACAAGCACTCATCAGCATTTAGAAATAAAAGTCACGGGTCCATCAGAAGAGACCTCACACCCGATGCCTGGTGTCAATGCAGGCATGGCACATTAAAGATCATTGCCATGATCACACTGTAAGGGCAAAAATTTCTGACATTTCACCTGTAGCTGGTGACGTCTCAATATGAGTGAAATATTCTTGACTGGGGTGTAAACCCCATTCAACCAACCAATTTTTTTAAAAGTTTATGTACATATTGTAGCTATCTGTTATAGGTCAGGTGAACAAACAACAAAAAAGCAGTTTGTCGTGTCATAAAAGATGTCACGATGTGTGAGAATCAGTGACCATAACTAAAATGTGTTTCACAAGTGTGGTTTATGTAAATTTGTGAAAATTTGATAAGGTTTTAATCATGATAGTCATCTATCATTTTATCATACTTCAGACCAAAATACCTGTGCAAGATATTTTTATTTTAATGTAAAAAGTCTATGGTACAGTAGTTTATGCACGTTTTTAAGTCATTCTGATACCAATTTGAGTAACTTTTTATGTATTCAGGACATATGTCATCATATCTCATTAAGGGTTGTTAATTGTGCAGAATTAAGTATAAAATGTATGCCAGTCCATGTCTGTGTTATAATGTCAGTTCACATGTTCAACATGTTCATGTCGCTGTCCTAAATGTACTTTGTCTGCTGACCCTTGACCTTTGGATGTGTATTGTTTCCCACCATGCTCAGATTATGTGAATAAGTACATGTTTGTATGTGAAACATCAATAAATTTTAAAACAATGTGGCCCCTGGGTGGCCTTATTGCTGACCTGATGTGTCAAGTATTTTAGTAAAGGGTCACTCTAAAAATTTCCTTAGGTGCCCCACAGTCAAGAATTGTGCAGATTAAGCTACATGGCATCATAAGGATGCTAGATACAAAATACCGTAGTTGTAGCATTTGTGTCTTCATCAAAGAACATTTTGACATGCATTTAATAATTTATAAAGGCCCTACTACAGTTTTGCCATTTCAAGCCTGACAGCCAAGGTTTGTGCAATTAAACACTACTAAGGATGCTACATGTAATGTATTTAAGGATGATTCAATATTTTGTTTTAGTCAGTTATGAATTTTATATAATACATAGGGTCTTCTCTATATTACATAGGGTCTTCTCTATAATACATAGGGTCTTCTCTATAATACATAGGGTCTTCTCTATAATACATAGGGTCTTCTCTACAGTTTGACCATTTGTGACCCCAAATTGTGCAAATCAACAATGCTTGTTCTCAGGATGCTACATCTTCAATACTAATATACCAATATATTGTGACCTCTCAACAAGCCACATAATCAGTATGCACTTCAATCCGAGTGATTTAAATCAGTGGTCCATCTTTTCTAAATCAGTTATTTTGATCATTGCATCATTGACTGAACCATAGTAAAGGGTCAATCTTAGAAAATGATCTTGATTGATTCCCAGTCAAGAATATTTCACTCATATTGAGACATCACCAGCTATAGGTGAAGTGGCAGAAATTTTTACCTTTGCAATGTACTAAGGGCAATTTGCAGGGAGGATACTTTTACATGCCACAACTGCCGTGACAAGGGGCATTGGTTTTAAGGTCTCTTCCCAAGGACCCCGTGACTTTCATTTTTAAAATGCGTAGTGCTAGGCAAAAGAACATCCATTACCTATTTTCAAGTCTTGGTCAGACCTGGCCGAGGTTCAAACCTAGGACCGTCCACATATGGAGCAAGTACTCTTATCAACTGAGCTACCGTCCACATATGGAGCAAGTACTCTTATCAACTGAGCTACCAAAGTTGTAGGAAACAATATTGAGGGAATGGGATTCCGCGCTTTGCTATGTGATCAATACCTTAACGATTATGTAGGTACTTTGGAAAATGTTAAGTCATGAATTTCTGGAATAATGCCATTTCATGAGAAACCAAGAACTGATTAACCATAATTTATATCCAATGGAAATAATTGTTCCACACAAATGTTAGGGGGTGTCACATGGTACAGTGGCAAACCCCATTCTAGGTAAAAGGTGCATGAAACTTTTGATCATTCTTTACCCTGCATAATGTCACGATCACACAATTGGATCCCTACTGAACTTAATATATGTATGCTATAAATATCCATTTATGAAGTTCATGATAAAACAGATTTAAATTTTAAAATTATGTCAATAAATTTCAATTTAATTTTAAGGTGACCTGATTTCTACTACTCATTATCATTTTATCAGTAAACTGTTTAAATATTATAGTAATTGTATATATCTTTAAAATCAATATTACCCCCCATAAATATTGTCAAATTTACACTACTATTATTACTAGCAGACTAGAATTACCAGACTTAACCCAGTCAGGTCACCTCAAAGGGGCTCTTATACAATGTAAAGACCACTGTGGCTTATAAATATTGAAACAAGAAGGCTTTGAAAATGTTTGAAGTGTGATGGACCAGACTTGACAGGTGGCAAATAAAAAAAACATTTGTGAGCGAGCTCATATATCCCACGCTCCCACATATTGGACTAGCAAGCTCATATACCCCATGCTCCCACATATTCGACTAGCAGGCTCATATATTCCACACTCCCACATATTGGACTAGTCGGCTCATATACCACATGCTCCCCCACATATTCGACTAGTGGGCTCACATACCCCATGCTCCCACATATTGGACTGTAAAAAACTTTGTTAAAATCAGCAGAGCAGAACAAAACATAAAATTGATCTGTAACTCATCCATATCTTAAGTTGCATGGGGTGTAATTTCAATAGCTCAATTGGTAGGGATACCACTAGTACTTATTGGGAAAAGTTCTAGGTTTAAGTTCTATTTTGGCTACAGATAGAGCAGAAACACAAACAGCCCTGGTTTTTTTTAGTTATCCATGTCCTTAGACATGAAGCATCTATTTCTGTCATTAGTCACACAACCTTAACTTGCAAATATACTTTATGTTCATTGACTAGTTGAAAGCATCTTATATATCTGTCACTGGCCCTTTTTTAAAGCTTCACTTGGACCTCAATGTTTACAGTCACATATTAATGAATTTCAAAAAATTTTTTAAGTGTGGATAAAAGATGACTATAGATTCACGGAAAGCAGGGATTTGAACCCACAACACTAGACTTCAAAGTGACACTATACCAATTTGTAGTAACCCTCAAAACAATTTGGTAGTTGACCACTATCAAATTTATTTGGACACATTCTTGCAGACCAGTTTGACTTTACCTATTATAACAGCATACATTAGGCCTATATATCACTATTATTATAATTTAAACTTACAAATGATGGTCTTTGCTATTGAGTCTCAGTACAAACAATGTGTGACTATTGTTCTGGTATAACCATAAAAAGTTCCTGCAAAGGGAGATAACTCAAATTGAAATTTCATTTTTTAAAAATAAATAACAGTAACCACTTAATACAATAAACATTACACATATTTAAGAGGTTCAATCTGCAAAGGATAATTGGTAAATATTTAAAAATGCCCTAATTAAGATTTTTTAATCAATTTTATCAACTTTACTAATGTATGCTATGTGCTGGTATGCTGATTGTTCTATGCTTTTGGTTAAAACCTTATTGGTAAAGTGAACTGGGTGAAGTTTACTGGTAATGTGTGCTAGGTGAACAAGTTACTAGGTTTTCTAAATGCCAAGTGCTTGACAAAAGAGCAGTCACTACCTATTTTCAAGTCTTGGTCAGACCCTGGTTGGGGTTCGAACCCATGACCTCCCACATACCAAGTGTGCACTCTACCACTGAGTTACCGCAGTGGTTAATATTGTATAACAGAAAATGCATGTTGGTGAAAATAATGTATTTGAAGCCACCAAGAACAAGCAACAGTAATGAAGAAGAAAAACTCCACACAAAATGCTATAATGCTATCAAATGGTATGGTTCAAACACTTTTGTAGGCTTCTAGCCATAAACCAATGTAGTATGTCTTAAAACACACATTTAAATAAAATTAAATCAAACAAAAACCAAGTGCAATAAATAGATGCATTACAGTATTACTAAGTCAGACTTATAATGTTGACTATGTTATGTTGGTACAAGTTTACAAAGACATGATACGTTTTTTAAGTTGACGTCACTCAGATTTGGCGTAGCAGTGTGAAGTTTTCTGTACTTAGGGTAACATCTATTGTAGTAATCCCCCACCATGTTCACGAGTTACCCCCTACCATGTTCAAAGTATTATTAATAACCCTACAGTCTGAAGGTCTTGTGATGGGAGGGATAATTTTTGTCATCAAAATGATTAATATTGATCTAAAGTTTTCAAATTGAAACTTTCTGTTTCTAAAGTAACACACTTTAACACTGGATTTACAGAATTTTTTTTTAAATTTAAAATTTAAACTTGAATTGGGTTTAAAGAATTTTTTCAGCATTCAAATTGAATCTTTGTTTCCATATATATACACAAAACATGCATTAAAGAAAACATTTTTTTTCCAATTTCGAACTAATATTTTTATTCTCTAGATCTATAGCAATGCAAAATTTTAAGACTTATGAAACAAACATTTGTGACCATGAAGGTTACTACTAGTTTAAATTTTGGTAATACATAGTAAACAAAACTCGTCATCTCACCTGTATAAATAAAGACAGCACCTGGATTTACAAAATCAATATTTGAAAATAGTTACAATCCAATTAAGATAAAATTAACAATAATTGAATCAATCTATCAGTTGGGCTGACTAATGGCACACAGGTTATCCAGTCAAAATCCAGGATTAAACAGATCTTTCTCTCTCTCTCTCTCTCACACACACACACACACAACCATCAATTAAAATATGAAATTCAAATTTAAAATTTACAAGTTTTTTTTTTTTTTATTTTGTTTAAAGGATTATATCAATTTTCAAATGTGTATAACTTTTACTTTGTGGTTTTTTAACAGTTTATTTTAGAATAAAAAGGACATTATATTTTACAGTATATCAGTAAGTTTGCTTTATTGTCAACCACTGTGGCATTGAAAAAAAAAAAAAAAAAAACAAAACAAAACAAACAAGACAAGATAAATACATATTGAGACCACCAAGTATAAAATTCTGTTCAGATGGGCATCGGATCTATGTACATTTAAATATTTCCAAAAATAGCTAAAATAGTAGCAAAAGTACAAAGATGGACAACAAAGATTATGACCTTGACATTAACTCCAGTTTGAAGGTCAGGTCATGAAAACATCAACACATGAAAACCTCATGACAAAACCTTTATACAAAATCAAAATATCCATCCAGTGGTGTATTTAAAAACTGTTGGAAGGCCTTCATTTACATTTTTGAAAAATCATTTTTTTAGTAACAAATTTCCGTTTTCTGAAAACGAGAACTATCTTTTTGCCGGTTTATCATATAATGCTGAAAAATACCCATTAAACTATTAAAACTGCACTGTCTGTATCAAAAAATCTACCACTATCTGATTGTTGATATTAAATGATATCCACTATAATCATCAAATCTGGAGTTCTGAACAGTAACAACTGATGTGTTGTAATCTACACATCTTAAATTTTTGATTTATTAAATATTCATTTTGTTGTAGTTTCTATTTATAAGTTTTTTACACCTGGAGTTACCCTATAAAACGGTCAATAAACCGGTCATTAATGGACACTTAATAAGGTGTTTCTTTTTCAAAAAATGGTCTATTTTCAGTTACTTTTAATTTTTAATGAGATAAAAAAGTGGCTATATCTTTGACCTGATCTACCAAATTGCCATAGAAAATGGTTGTCATATTGTCACAGATAAAATCTACCTTTGACCAGCAGGTTTTACTTGTCAAACTGTCTCTGTCACCAAGAGGGTTTGGGTTCAATGTATTATCTTATAAATGTACATGTACTACTTTTTTGTGTAGAAAGGAATGGTGGTGATGGTGGTGGTGGTTGTAATGGAAAGTCATGGTGGTGTTGGGTGGATGAGTGGAAGGGTGCAATTGTATTTCAGTGAAGATTATTTGACTCGTATCAAATAAGTCAGGTGTGGAATGGCAAAGGAAATCAGGAGACCTTGAAACCAATTATCCTTGGCAAGCAGGCTAACAAAACTTTCCCACACTATGAGCTGCTGGGAATTGAACTCAGACAGTGAGAAACTTTGCTATCTGTAAACTCTATATCACTTCAATTCACTTGGGCACCTGCAATGTCCCCTTGGACATAACTCTGTAACTAGAAGTAAAATCAGCTGATTTAAGACTGATTTTCTACTACAAAATGTTCACTTTGAGAGTCCCTCAGTACAATTATTTTATCAAAGCCATCAATTTTATTTACAATAAAAATTGCACATAAATGCAATTTTAAAACTCAAAATAGTACATGTACTGCTTATTTATAACCCTCAAAAAGTGAAAATTAATCCTTTAGAAAACTTAACTTAACATTGCTTTTAATTCTGCCTACTGGAAATGTACATACCGATATACATTGCATAATTCAAAATATTCTATTGGCATGTAATACATCTTCATTTATTAAGAGCTGTCAGAACGAACACAGACAACACAATGTAACATAGCAATACCTACACATACAAAAATCATATGACCTTGACCTAGCAACACCTACATACACAAAAAATCATATGACCTTGACCTAGCAACACCTACACACACAAAACAGGGCCCCACAAACGCCGACAAGGTCAATCGGCGGTAAAAATCACTGCTAAAAAAAAAAAAAACCACCTCAGTCATAACCCCCCCCATTCTTCATTGCTTTATAGAGCTTCTTGGTGGAGCTTACATTTCGTCTGGAATGTTACACAGCAAAAATCTACTTTCAGATGCTTCCTTTCTTTCTTCATTTTATTTATGAAAAACTTTATTCATCCAAACAGTCACCACAAAGTCTGGAAAGACTACAGTCATGTGCTTTGTTTACTTTCTGTCACTATCATGATTATGTCCCTTTAATACATGTTATTCAAAGCAGAGTGGGTAACGACTATTTGTCGGGTTAAAGTAAAAAATATGGCTGTCACATGTTTTACTGGCTACATGGTCTTAATCATTAAAATCTGGGTTTATTTAGAAGAATATTAAAGAGATCATGATTTTATTATCATCATACTGCATTCCTATGAATAAGGAATATATAATAAGGTAATTTTGTTCATCTGCCTTGTGCAATCCACATCGCTTGCCTACAGTAGCTCTGTTCCAGAACAGATGGAGATTTTCTTTTTGGTGCCGAATATTCAAATAGGATTCGAATAACAGCCAACTAATATTCAAATGCTTAATTTGGTATTCTTTTCAGCTCTCTTGTTTCACCTCGCTGTTTGAATCGTCTCCATAAACATAAATAACACTGAGACCTTATACGGTATTTTGTTTACACGGTTTGTTGAACACACGTGGTCTCGGTAATTAAGTGATTAGAGAATTAACTCTGGTGTTGATTATACACAGTCAATGATTACTTAATTATCACACCGATTGTACACCTGTGGGACATGTGGCTTCATCTGAAAGTCTTGTGTGATTTCTCGATCGTGAACTTATCTTAATTGATGACAAAATTTAGTAGGTTAATCGGGGAAAAAAACCCGAATGACCGCATTTCAATTCAGTGATTTTTAGCTGATTTCGGCGATTTGTGGGGCCCTGACACAAAAATCATATGACCTTGACCTAGCAATACCTACACACACAAAAATCATATGACCTTGACCTAGCAATACCTACACACACAAAAATCATATGACCTTGACCTAGCAATACCTACACACCAAAAAAATTATATGACCTTGACCTTTAGCCATCAACCTCCAAAATTTTAAAACTTTTTTTTGGTGTTGTCATGACTAATTACGCAATGAGTGTGATTCATAATTATTCTCTACATAATATTTTCCTTAATTATAATTCAATACTAGTTGAATAAGAATACCTCTGGAAACCAGAAGCATACTGACAAAAATTTGTTAATGAAGTCAAATTGTTAGCCGTTTCTCGTGGAAAATATCTGGATGCATGTGCCAAATTACAATTAAAACTTTTTCATCTTTAGTGATCATCTGATGAATAACTCAATAAAACTGAATTCAAAATGAGAGCGAACTTGAATTCATGAAATTTTCCTCCATCATTATATGAATTTCTTGGTAGTTCAATAAGAACTCCGCATTACGAAATAAAATCATGGTTTTCAGGTGGGAATTTGAAATTAAAGAGGTCCTGTGTCAGGGTAGGAATGGCATGATAAAGAACCCTGCTGTATAATGCCATCAGTGCAATACACATGCACAATTTCTACACCTTTGCCTATAGCTAGCGATGTCTCCATATAAGTGAAATATTCTTGACTGGAACGTTAAACACCATTACTCAACTCAACTCATTATGCAAATTTTATTTCTTACAGCATATGTACCAAATCTGCCAATGATACCAAAAGCTGTAATAACTGGGAACTAAGGGTGATGCTGGGAGCTATATCTACCTCGTCCACACTTTAACAAAAGTCACACTTTAACAAAAGTGTATCTACCTCATCTACACTATAACCAAAGTGTATCTACCTCATCTACACTATACCAAAGTGCATCTACCTCATCCCCACTATAACCAAAGTGTATCTACCTCATCTACACTATACCAAAGTGCATCTACCTCATCCCCACTATAACCAAAGTGTATCTACCTCATCTCCACTATAACCAAGTGTATCTACCTCATCCACACTATAACCAAAGTGTAGGACACTGGACAAAAGACACTCAAGGCCATGCTGGGAGTTATGTCAACCCCATCTACACCCAGTGTACTAAACCATATTTTGGACAAGGACTCTAGTCTTCATATGTACAGGTTCATGCTGGGAGACAGCTTAGCTCGATAGCACCTCTTGTAGGGGATCTCAAAATTACTGTATATGAAATCAAATTTGTAACATTTAAAACTGAACACTGGGGGCCATGCTAGGAGTTCTATCTACCTCAACATATCACCCTTGATAAACCATATTTTGGACCAGGACTCTAATCTTTATGCATACAGGCTCATCAGCTCAACAACACCTCTTGTAGGAGAGCTTAAATGATTCTACATGAAATCAAATTTCTTATAGGAGAACTTGGAATACCTGAATCCACTGTAACAGAATATTCGCAGTTTGAATTACATTATATCACAACTTAGGTAAACAAGATATTTATCCCAATATCTCACTTTATGACCTCTATTAAATTATATTTTTAAAAATCTGACATTCCTGAACCCTTGTGGAAAGGTTCTTTACATAAAAATTTAAGAAAAAATATGTTTACATTTTTTACAAAATATTTACTGAGTGTCAAAGGGGCATTATAATTTTGTATTGATTTCAGCGTTAATCAGCTGATGACAGGGTGATAAAAATATGACGTCTGGGTGTGATTTATAACAAATATTTGTTTTTTTTGTTGTTTTTTTAAATACTAGTTGTTTTTTTTTTTTCTTAAAAATAAAAAATTTAAAAGATAAAAATTAGGTAAAAAAATATCTGGCCATGTCCCCAAAATGGCAAGTCATGTTAAATATTTTGAAGTTAAAAAATATGACATATTTAAAATTGTATTTTTTTAAATACAAACAATAAGTTTTTAAAAACCTGGCTCCAAACCCACAGCCGGAAATAAAAGACAAATTGTGTTAAACTGTTAAGAGATTGCCAGATCTGATAACTAAGTCAGTGATTCTAGTGCACAATGTACTTTACCGGGGCGAGTGTCAAACATGGTACACAAAATCTCAATGGTCCTTTTACGATTTTTGAACCAAAGAAAACCAACATTAAGTGTAGGTGGTATAAAACATGCCAGGATTATTTCTGTTTTTCTTAATCCTGTGATGACAAGGATAATCCTGTGAAGCCTTACATAGGTCGACTCGAGCATTCTTAAAAATGCCTAATTAAGATAGACTTGTTACCTTAAAATGTACCAATTTTGTGGTCAAATGGGAGTAATTATCAACACAAAATAATGATTGACACTTTTCTAACATGTCACTTTTTCTACCATAATTACTATATTGTATTAAATTGAATCGGTGAAGCAGTCAGAAACTTCCATGAATGGAGTTCATTTGTTCTGTAAATGGAATTATAGACCTATTAAACCTATCCTGTTTTCGCGTTAGTTTTATCAATAATAGCGCCTAGCTGTCCTATGTGCATGCACTCATTAACTAAAACCAATATTCTGTGACTCCATCACATATTTTTTTATTGATGATTAAGGCTGGTAAACATGCAAACGGAATAACAACTTTCTAAACGAATTTGTTTTCTTTTGATACTTAAACATTGATAATATTGTCATTTAGTACAGTCATAGATTCTACATAGCATGTTTCTGACTAAATTGACTTCTAGACTATGTGACTTTCAAATGTACTCAAAAAGCAATTAAAGATGTTTTGAATAATTTTGATGATTTTCATGTGTTTTATTTACACATAATTTGTCAGATTTATAATAATTCATAATAATAGAAAACAGAGAAATCTGTGAAAACTGAACCCCGAGTGAAGCACACAAAAACCTGTATAAACTCAACCCCCTGTCTTATCTGAACTACCGGTAATGTTTAAGAACATGTTTAAAAGATTGACCTGTGTAAAATGAATACCTGCCTAAATGAATAAAAGATTTGTATTTCAATCACTAACAGGGAAATCTTTTGATGTAATTGAACTACAAACTTTGATTTTGAAGTCCTGAACTAGCTAACTTTCTTAGAATCATAATCTAAATGTTTTACAATTTTCTAGACCTTGAAATAACCATTCAAACATTTAACAATTTATTTCCAAAACATTAAAAGTCTTTAATTTAATGTATAGCACTTGGCATTTGTCGCAATAACATTTCCAGCAAATTCAGCTGAAATAGTGTGCAATGTTTCAAACAGTCATGTGAGAAATTTCTTATTCTTAAAAGAAATAAGCAAAAAAGATTAGCCCTAAATTAAGTCTAATTTCATTTTTCAAACAAGCATAAAAACAACAATGAAGAAGTCAGTGATTTAATCATCTCCCTTGAACAAATATTTTGTTTCTATCAATTTATCAAAACATAGCCATGTTGTCAAACAGTCAGTCGGCCATGTTACGATCAGATTTACACTATAAACATGGAGAAAACAGGTTAGATATTGAATTATTTCTCACTTATCTTAAAAGTGTACAAATATTGAAATATTAAGAAGACCAAAAAACTAAGGTTAATTAAACTCGGAAAAAATCTGAAATTCGACATGATTTACACAAGAGTGAAAAAACTTTAAAATCAAACAGATAGCTACCATATCATCTTTTTCACAGATAAACAATACGAAAGGATACCACAAGTAAACAAAATTCTCACACACACACAGGGATTACACACTTGAATTGTGATACATGTCATTACCATCACAGTAGTAAAAGATGACAATAGATTTGGTTTTTTATCACAAAGGCTTCGTCTTTTCGCATGATATATAATAAGTATATAATACTAATACTGTCTACATATTTTGTTTGATATTTTTGTGCCTAAGAGTCATGATTAGTCTGACTCGCCATTGTTTGTTGGTTATCACCTTGTCATCATGTTCCGTAACATTGACCCCCTCATAAAAAATTGTCCATATTCCATGTCTCTCTAAAGTACACCTTAGGTAAATATGATATTTGAAACCAGCTAAAATTGAATGTATTTGATTAATGATTTGTCAAATCTTATTTGACTCCTTGAAATTGTTTTTAACAAAAAAGTGTTAAATGAACTATGAATGTGTTGAAACTCAAAATTTTATATTCATCTAAAAATCATCTTTAAAAATTTCAAAAGGCTTTGACTTTTTAAATTGTTTTTCATAAAATGAGTGTTAAATAAATTACAATAGTTTTAAAATTCAAAACTTATGTTTATCTTTAAATTTAAAACACTTTGATTTTTTTAAAGTACATGCAAGTTTTAAGCACTGATATAATGAAAACGGTCATATATACCTGTTTATATTATTCATAACTTAACCTCAATGGCATGAATTATTTCAAAATTTATCCACAACAATAGATATGGGATTATTTTCTTTGAAATTTAATTGATTTAATTTTATACCAATTTAATTACTCTATAATTACCATGCTGTAAATGATACCATCAAACATGCACACTTAATAATTAGTTTCTGTCTTGAGCTTTAAGATTTAACCGTTGACAGAAAACAAGCATAAATGTCAGATTTCACTTTACGACTCAGAAGATTACAAAATACAAAAAATAAAGTACATGTTAACTCGTAATATTTTCTATTGATTTGGTTTCTAATTCATCTCACAAATTAGTTTTAACCTATGATTTTACGTGCAGGTATGAAGAATCAATTCTTTGTGCATGCACAATTGATGCACTGTATATATAATTTTACTCATTCTGCATATATTATACAAAGGCTAGTTTCTAACATTTTCAATATGTTAAAACATTTAAAACGTTTGTTTATTTTTATTATCAAATGCACCTATTTTATAAATGACTGACTAGAACACCTCCAATTAATCTGGTTTGTATGTACACAGTTTGTTGGTACATGTGCATTTGTCACGCTTCAAAGAATTTCTTCCATATCTCTCATGAGAGATAGGGTTTTTTGCCATGTGAGATACGCCTATCTCGCATGAGCACATGAACTTCATTGTGACATCATAATCAAAAGACAATCACATGTTATCCTGTGTGGAACATGACATCATCTTGCAGGAAAATGACACCAGTCTTGAAAATTCAGAAATTTTCCATGCATTTCGAATTTTAATTTTGTGATTTAAGAATAATTAACTATGTTCTCTAGTTTATATATCTGTATAAACCAAAATTAGGTGTGTTCTTTCTGATGATCATATTTATTTTGATGTTTAACATTGTATAACAAAGTTAGATTTTATCAACATGGCATCAATGTCTATGTAAATCACATTTGAATCCAAAATGTGATGTAAAAATTGAAAACAATTTCATTATGAGTTTATAAATGTAGGATACTCATAATTATTCTTATTTTCTTGCATAGCAATTGGATAACTTTTTAAGGGTACAAACACTTGTTATGGCTTCCGTAATCAACACAGTTACGACCATGCACTTATTTTTAAACAAACACACGTTTAAAGAAAGTTATAATGATTCGGACTGGGAAACAAAAGAAAAAGACATGCGGCACACGTCCACAGGTATTTACTGATTAATAAACAATCACCTGATTATTAGTTCTTACTGTTGTTGACAGGTAAACGCGTGGTAAGGACAATACACTTAGTGAAGTCAGGTAGAGTTTAAAAGACCGACAGACAGACTAGCGGTAGTTTACTTTTGTCGGACCGAAAACTGATTTGTCCGTTTAAAAATTGAAAATGTCCGAAAACAAAAAATGTCCGACTGGCGATTTTTCACGTCGGTCAAAATAATTTTTTGTCGGACATGTCCGGCAAATATGACCGTTTCCGGACCCCTGGTACAAACTGTTCAAAAATCTGCCGGTTACATCAATGCAAGGGAAGTAACTTGTTTATCGCAAAAATCTACTTACAGCTAACAAACATGGCGGCAACGTAAGTAACACCTAATAGGAAACAGAAGTTGAAAGATCAAATTTGAATGGCTTTGAAGGGTGACAAGAACATAATGCAAGGTTTTGGCAAGGTACATTGGTCATGTAACCTGCCAAAACCCTGTATAGCTTATATTGCCTGCGGCTCAGACTACATAAATCTTTGACAGGGTACATGGGGCCGTGCAACCTGCAAAAACCCTGTATAGCTTATAATGTTGCACTTTATTGTCAGTCCTCTAACAACTTTATTTCCAAATGGAATTTCAAGAAACTTGATATCAGAATTATTATGATATCTCAGAAGCGTTCTTGTTTCATAATCTCAACTTCTGTGTTTATGGTTATTGCCCTTTGTTTATGTCACTCAACTTGCTTTTTCAGGACACCAACAACTTTATCTTATAAACTTAATTTAAAAAAAAACTTAATGCAAGTATTTATTATGGTAATATCTCAATCAAGTTTGTGTTTCATAACCAGCATGCCTATATTTACAGAGTTATTGCCCTTTGTTAATTTCACAAACATTTGTTGTCATTTCTCTAATAACCTTATTTCTGAATAGAATTTCAAGAACCTTAATAGCCGAGTTTAAGTATGGTGATATCTCAGATTGTACAAGCATTTCATAACCTAACCCCTGTATTTACAGAGTTACGGGCCTTTCTTCATTTGCTTTTTGTTGTATTGATATTCTTGAGGCTTCATTACAAGGCTGATGTGATGTACTTTTTATGCCAAGCATTTGCCAGTCATGTGCTGCATGGCAGTTATATTCTGATAACTTGATTAGGTTTTCTTACCGAAGGAATGAAGAAAACAAGCAGAAAATGTAAATATAGTGATATGAATGGATAATAGTCCTGTAAAGATATTCCATTTATAATCAACAGTTAATATTTATAAGATTTATATTTAATTCAGACTAATGAAAAATACTAAGACCAGTCTTATCAAGGCCCTCAAAAAGTTTTATGGCCGTCATCACAGTATTGTTGATAAGTTTGATGTCTCTGTGTCCAGGATTGCCCTGGATATATTTGATGTCCCATAGTTCCATGTTCCTTTCACACAATTTTGATTACACACGTGGCAGGTGAAATAGCTATCTAAACAGGAGGTGCTTACCCTTCTGGAGCACCAGGCTTCACTTCCCATTGTCAGTTTCAAAGTTTTTACTTTGCTTCTGGATTGTGATTCAGACATGGATTAGTATGTTTGTTTTTGATTTTAAATATATGAAAGAGAATTCCAACAGGCCTGATCCAGGTGAGCTACACTGACCATTTTACGACAACTTAATTTAAATATGTACCAACAATAACAATTTGTCATAACATTACAAAACTCAAACTTGATAACCTCAAACATATACAAGTGTAAGTTAATTAGTTTTAATTTTAAAATCTTCCATTTCAAATTGACTCAATTAAAGATTAAGAGTTTTCTTGTTTGTTTTCTGTATAAAAGTCACCAAACTTACAAGTAAGACATTAATCATAAGAAAACACAACCTGACAAGTAAATTACATGATCTGACATCAGACTACGTTACACAGCTTACTAACAGACTCCCTGACTGCCTAGTCATGTACCCTGTCTAAACCTGAACAACCCAAGTATAGGTAATATTGTTTTCTTTCCCTTTTTAATTTGACATCAAAAATAAAATGATGTAATTGAAAACAGAGTTTCACTAATTGCTGAGTCAATTACATGGTATATTATGGTCCAGTCTGCTAAAACAGCATCTAAACCTCCCCTGTGGATCACTTAGTGTAAAGTACTTGGAATATCCGACTAGAAAATTGTAACTACTGTGCATAAAGGCTATTTTGAACATAGAATATTGTAAATTACATTTTAATAAAGAATCGCTTGGACAAATTAACAGTGTATATTTATTCATTATTCAGAGACCTAACTAAAAATTATATTTTTGTCAATGCTGCATGTTTTGGTTAACGTCTGTATATAGACAAAATCACATTTGTGACAGAAAAGATGTATTCCAGCTATCCATTTGGGCCCCAAATTACAAATGAATGTACCTTTTACCTGCGTGATTGAATCAAGACAATTCACACCTGGATGACCTACATATAACCAATGAGGTACCTAATAGGAGTATTTATACTTAACCATTTTGATTTTATTGAAAAAGTGGCAAAATGTATGGTATGCACACACTCACATAGACTGATTTAAAAGAAAACATATTTTTTTCTGCTTAGGTCTCTCTTTCCTTTGTTGAAATATAATAAAAATTTTAACAAAAAGATACAAATAAAAATTTAATCGCAATATATGCAAGTTCAAAATAACCTTTATGCACAGTAATTAATATTTACCTTGCAATAGACTGTAAGACCAAAGAATGGGAACCAAGAAAATATCTAAGTGTTATCATGTTGAAAAGAAACAAAAACTACAGCACCAATCAATATGTCCTGCTCTGTTTAGTAGTATGGAAACAGGGTTTGTACATACATTCGGACTCCAAATTTAAGGACTTTTTAGAGTCTTTTCAGGGTCTTATTTGCAAATTTAAGGCCTAATCAAAAGGACAATTTTAGCAAAAACATATTGGTGCAAAGGCAATTAAATCAATAAAACAATTACTTACAACACATTAAAGTGGAGGTTGAAGTTAGGCGTTAAGGAGGGCCAGGTACCTTTAAATTTAATTGCTCATTTCAATGCAACTTATTAATTAATTAATTAGTTTGTTTACTAGTATATCAGTCTATTCGCAACCACTTAATATCAAAATACAGACACCCAACTGGCCAAATTCAGGATAAATTCAAGGGCTTCTTAGGGCCAAACTTGTTTTTAGGGTCTTTTTAGGGCAAACATAAAAATTTAAGGACTTTTCTAGGCCTGTACGAACCCTGTGAAAGAGTACTGGTCAGATAGGAAAAAAATATGATCAAAAATCTCAAATGGACACAACTCTTCAGAGACAGAAATATAAAATTCCCTGACATTGCCTTAATTTTTTAAAATTCCCTGACCTTGAAAAAATAAAAAATTCCCTGACTTTTCCCTGATGCGTGGGAACCATAAATACAGCAACTGTTAATCAGTGTTGCATTCTGTTTAGTCATTTATATACAGTAAAACCTCAATTCATAATTGCTACCATTTGTTAAGACTTGTAAAGAAATACATGGAAAAAATGGATATAGGACTTCAACATTTTGTGGTGATAAGCTTGATGGCAAAGTTATTGAGAAACATTATTATGAGTTGAGTAGTAATGGTGTTTAATGTTCCAGTGAAGAATATTTCACTTATATCCAGATGTCACTAGCTATAGACAAAGGTGCAGAAATTTGCCTGTGTGTTGCGCTGATGGCATTATACAGCAGGGTTCTTGTGCCACGCCTACCATGACAAGGGAACTTGTTTATTTAAAGTTCCCATCCAAAAGAACTGACTTTCATTTCGTAATGCTGAGTGCTTGGCAAAAGAATAGGCACCACAAGAATGAATGTTACAATTAGTAACATCCAGTAACCTTTAAACATTTGATTCAAAAATATATCAGAAAAATTCTAAAGCTATCCTGATCAACAGACATTCACCATCTGAACCAGGAATCTGCAACCATCTAAATATATTAATATACAAATACATAAACTAAACAAATTTTAAAGAGAAACATCTAATTTTATTAAACTTACCTGTCAAGCATTTAAAATTTATTGCTTTTAATCTTTTAATTTAAAAGATGCCAAATATATTGTAATACTAGAAGTTATACCAATAAATGAAATGAGAAAACTACATGGCAATATGTAGTTGTTAAATTTGCACCTGGATAAGTAATAATACATATACTACATCAAGACACCTGTAAATTAATCAGAAATTAACCAGGTAGTTTCACTTATGTGAAATTTTCAGTGTAAATTGTTGGTTTGCCTGATGTAGAAATATCTAGAAGTGTTAAAACAACTGAAAATTGAGTATGTGTCAGACCGTAATTACTTTAAAAAGGGGATATAACTTCCTACTGAGTCTCAGTCACGCAGGGACACTGAAAACGGATAGCCTGACAGGAGATATACTTACAATAGTTAATGTTTATTATTGATATATACTTATATATATGGGGGAGAAGGGGAGACTAAAGCAGATCTTCAATAACCTGCACGTTGTTTATTGAATGGACTTACATGTTACGACTACAGGAATATTCAAAACTAGCACCACTATTCAACAGTAGAGTGTGGAGTACCACTATTCAACAGTAGAGTGTGGAGTACCACTATTCAACAGTAGAGTGTGGTATCGTAGAGTGTGGTATCGTAGAGTGTGGTATCGTAGAGTGTGGTATCGTAGAGTGTGGTATCAGAGTTAAATGTCCTATTCAAGATTCTTTCACTTATATCAAGGTGGTCACTTCAGGGATGATGGAGGAAAAATTGGTAAGAGTTCCTTTTGTACACCCCCCCCAACCCCCCACTATGAAATTCTATGTAAAATTTTTGAAAATTATTTTTCACAGAAATGTTCAAAATTCCTTGATTCCATCATTTTTAGGCTTTTTTAGCTGAAATTAAAATTTTAGTGATTTTAGTGGAGGGTACAAATGGAACTCTTTCCAAAATATCCAGAGTGCTCAGACTGAGAGAACAACACCAAAATTTGGCAAGTGAACTGAAACACTACATATTACTAACACTGCATGTTTGTGGAGTGATCAAGAGGTAAAGGTTTGTTTTAGAGGTTCTCTATACTCTTATATTTACAAGTTGAAGCTAGTGATTGTGTGATTCCAGACTTTGTACAAACACCAGACATATGTAGCAGGGTTCATCTAAATGTGCTGTTGTACATAGTAGTTTATTATAATTAAGCCATTTACTGCTAGACTTTCTGCTTCGGATATTTTAGCAAACCACTGCGGTAGCTCAGTTAGTAAAGTGCTTGCTGCATAAGTGGGAGGTCATGGGTTTGAACCCCAACTGGGTCTGACCCAAGACTTGAAAGTGGGTAGTGTCTTTCTTTCGCCAAGCACTTGTCATTACGAAATGAAAGTCACTGTTCTTTTGGATGGGAACTTAAAATAAATGAGATCCCGTGTCATGGTAGGCTTGGCATGATAAATAACCCTGCTGTATAATGCCATCAGCGCAAAGCACAGGCAAAATTTCTGCACCTTCGCCTTTAGTTGGCAATGTCTCAATATAAGTGAAATATTCTTGACTGGGTTGTTAAGCACCATTACTTAACTCAACGCAGATATTTTAGCCTTGTGGTAGAATGTTTGTTTTTACCCTGAAGAGCCAGGTTCAATACCAAGGCTAGGCACTTAGTGACAAAATGGAATTTTTTTCAAACTGTTGTTACAGGTTGCCTGGTCAGTGATAACTTATGTCTCTTCTAAATGGTTCTAAAATATGAATAATTAAATGAGAGACTAAATTCCTCAATTTCATTTCATAACGAACCACTGCGGTAGCTCAGTTGGTAGAGTGCTCACTCCGTAAGTGGGAGGTCGTGGGTTCGATCCCCGGCCAGGTCTGACCCAAGACTTGAAAGTGGGTAGTGACTGTTTTTTCGCCAAGCACTCGGCATTACGAAATGAAAGTCACGGTTCTTTCGGATGGGAACTTAAAATAAACGAGGTCCAGTGTCATGGTGGGCTGTTGCACGTTAAAGACCCTGCTGTATAATGCCCATCAGCGCAATGCACAGGCCAAAATTTCTGCACCTTCCTATAGCTGGCGACGTCTCGATATAAGTGAAAATATTCTTGACTGGGACGTTAAACCATTACTCACTCACTCACTCACTCATTCATAACAAAATGGTCCAAAAATATTGAACACCATCCTTGATGTATTTATCATAAGTTCAGAATCACTGGGTGGTCTGATACACCCTATATCATGTTTAAGGTTCAGATGACACCATGTTGATATGTATACTAAATTCTACAAAAAATCAAATAAAAATGCAAGTAATGTGTGTATAAGATCATTATCAAATGTACAATGATGAATTATTATATTACAAGCATGTAAATTCTAGATAATGTATGACAGACTTGAACAGAAGTGACATATCTTTTCAACTGGTTTCAGCACACAAAACATATATACTTACTTTTAAAACTTTTACGTACTTCTACAGTAAATATCCTAAAAATTTAAACACTATATTGTCTGGAAAAATTGAGATCTAAATTATAAAACTGAACCGCTTGTTAAAGAAAATCTATAGGTGATATTTGAAGCATACAAGCATTGCCTCCTGTTTGATTACAAGGATCCTTGATGGCCGAGTTGTCTAAAGTAGGTGTGCACTTAAAATCGCAGTGCCTCTCTCCATCCAAATTCAAATTTCACTCGGGCAGATGCCAGTGATAAAAAGTTTGCCAGTTCACCTGTAGAAGGTCAGTGGTTTTCTCTAGGTACTTCTGTTATGTCTGCCATCCAAAAATTGACCACCCCAATAACAGTGAGGCATAAATAACCCATCATTGTGTGTTTGTGTGAACTTATTGTTTAGGAATATAATGTAATACTATATATCATATCATTCAATTATTATTTAGTGATAACAGGTAATATTTAAATGCTTGACATAGCCAATTACCATTTATTGTACAGTCAAACCTGTCTATAAAGGCCACCCAAGCGAACCAGTAAAAGTGGCTTTTATATACATGTTCAAATAATATGAATAAAGAACAATTGAGATACAATTCTACTGGCCTTTAAAGCAGGTGGCCATCATATAGAGGCAACCTTTAAGACAGGTTGGACTGTATTATTAAATCATAATTGTTAATGTTTAGTTTTTTGGTTTGTCATTAAAAACCTAATTTTCTGCACCATGATTCGTTTTTAAAAGTACAGTACCTAAGTCATGGTGAAGACACGTAATTATCAAGACTTTACCTATTCCAGTCAGTTTTGATGGAAAGACTACTATTTTCAGTATACTATTAATTGTATTCATGTTTAATTTTGTGGTTTACGTCATGTGTTCTGGCAGATTGGCATCAATTATACATGTTATCATGCAAAGACAGCTAGATTTTATCTCCTCGTGTGCAGATATAATGAATTATTCAGTTGTTACTTGTGTGCTGCATTTTACACTCTCATTCCTGATTAACATACATATTGAAAAAGATCTTTGTCTGTAAAAAAAACAGGCCAAGCAAATGAATCTTCTGGTTCTAGTTCCAAACCTTATACTGGTTAACATACATACTAAAACAAAGATTCTAGTCTGTAAAAATCTAGGCCAAGAAAATGAATCTTCTGTTTATAGTTCCAAACCTTCTATTTATTCATATTTATTAATTTAACATACATATTGAAAAAGATCCAGTCTGTAAAAATCCAGGCTAAACAAACAAATCTTCTGGTTATTGTTCCAAATCTTGTCATAGCCATACATATTGTAAAAAGATCTTGGTCTGTAAAAATCATAGCCAAACAAACAAATTTATTTCTTGTTCCAAACTACTTATAATTTTCATGCACATTAATAAGATCCAGTCTGTGAAATTTCAGTCAAAACATACAAATCTTTTAACAAAAAATATCAATGTTTTACATATACAAGGTAAGAAGTGTTGTAATTGAAATTGGAAATGGTGACCAAATTTTGCTAATGAAGTCACAATAAGAGGCAGTTGAGATGCTACAAATGTTATACTTCTGATCTAGCCTGAAAAATAAACACAGCTAAAAATTCTAACAAAATAAGGACACCACCAACTACTTATTGTTTTATACTGGGACTATGGCCATTGGGTCTAACAACTTGCAATACTAGAATAAATATTTATAATTTTAAACACCAAATAACATATAAAAATGCAAATTTTACACATATTTATAGCCTTTTAACTGATAAATATATATATATATTTCAATTAAACTAAATAACATTCCAAGTTACATGTTTAATTTTTTCAGTGTGGCCTTATAATGACAGCAGTTCTAATTTGTATTCTTCAAAACTCCTAGCTACACAGTTTGAATATGTATTTTATATTTTGAATGCTTAAGGTTAATGCTTTGACACAAATTTATATCTTTTTGGATTAAAAAAACACTACAAGATCTTAATGCTGAATTAAACTAGTGTCATCTGCAGTAAAATTATCAATGTATTACTTCTATAATATAATACTCATCTGTTCAGAATTTCTGATGAAGTAATTGCAACTTGAAGAATATAATATGACAAGATATACAGCTATGTAACACGATGTCATCATTTACAGTAATGCGCTATGTCATTATTTCAAAGTCTTACAACATAAGCCTTTAAAGGTCACCGGTCACCAAAAACCAAAATTTTTTAGAACTATTTTCCGAAAGATTACATAATAAAGAGTTGATTTAGCCACAAATAACATTTTTTAATCATTTCTGTCTTTTTTTACAGCATAAAATAAAGTCATAAAACTGTTGTTACACGGTGTTATCTCCCCTTAGTAGTAAAAGGGCACAAAACCGAAATTGACAAACTCTCTCACACTAGGATCTGTCCCAATAGGTGATTACAACCTAGGCATTGAAGGCAATATGTCCTCTGAGCCTTACATATAGCCCTAGAATCTTTACATTTATGCCAAGTCATTGTCTAATAACAATTACCCTCTCTTTACATAATCGGTTATACCAGCTCTTTTTTCAGTAATTTTGATTAAATTGCCTGTAATAATGACATATTCAGGGCATTTGCCTTTTTAGTGATGCACAAAGACAAGCCGATTTTTAAGCCAATCTTGAAACTATTGTCAAGACGACAATGGTTTGGAACTGATAAGAATTTGGCCATATGACACTGAAGTAGACTGAGAATTGCTGTGCAGAAATCTAAATTACATTATTTACAGCTGGTTTCTGATGCCAGTTAATTGTTAGCTTCTTATTGCTCAATAAAAGAAAGCAAACACTTTGTTCTAAACCAGAGTTGGAAACCAAACTGAACCCAATATCCAGATTTCCATTTTTGCAGTAATTGCCAATACCTTTGCCGTAATGTCGTAATTTAAGTAGTAAAATCATAGTAATCATGGAGAATCTGTAATGGTTGGCCATAACTATAAGGGCCATAACTATAAGTTCTGCTTTTGTATAACATCTAGCTCTGACTATATATTTTGTTTGACACAGGATGATGATATCTTGTCCATCTCTTCCCAAATTTGCTACAAGGTTCCCAAGTACAGATATGACAATTCACATGTACTTTTGAAACCTGACCATGTTCAATATAAGGGTATAGATGTAAGATCATTCAACTTTTATATAAGGTGTCATATTTACATTGACGACCATTCAAAGATCATTCTATCTTACTTCAAAGACTTTGTTTAAATGTGTGATTGTGTAATTACATTAATACATCTTTGTAACCTGTCTCAGAAGGCATGTAAGTACACACAGTATATCAGTGTTACACAGACACAACTTTCTAATGTTTCTATCATTCATCATTAATTAAAGTACTTTACAAGTTGATCTGTCTCCAATCTGTCCTGGCTACTTTAATCTGCAACCAAAGAACCTTACTCAGTGAGTCCACATATTGGACCTAGAGTTCTCCTTTTTTCTGGAAATTTTCAAAGTAAGGACAGTCATTTCTGTAAAATCAGTTGGGCAGAAAAATGAGTAGAGCGGAAGAAAACAAAAACTCTATCTTTGTTTTATTGTACTCACATACTAAAAATCAATTCAATATCTGGAAGTGTTTAGAGAAATTGCAAAAAAAAAGTGTTATTTCAAACACAATATTGAAAACCAGGCCATAATTTTCGTAAAAATCAGGGTAGCTGAATGAAACATTAAACTTGATCTAACTTATTCACTGGTAAAATCACATAGGTCACTGAAATTCTAAATGTTAGCTTGCTTGTCCATCTTGCATTTAGATTATGGCATTAATGATTCATGGCATTAATGATCATGATTGCTGTTTCATGTTGAGTATGTTTGCACAATACCGATTCCGTCAGTCTGCCACTACATCTGACTCTAGTCAATTGAAATCTCTTGTCATATTAGCACTAACTAACACTTTACTGTTACAGAGTCTTGTCAATTATTCCTAAGTATATGTAATTATAAATCAGCTGAATGTTAACCTAGTGGAGTTTCAGGTATAAATTGTCATCCTGGTTACTTCTGTGATAGAAATGCTGGTTACAATGAAAAGAGATGCCAGGAATTGAATTAGGGTTGCCCAATTGTAAAGCACGCGCTGTACTGTTTTCCCTGAAAGTTACCACATAGGTCAGACAGTGGTTACATGTTAGCCTGTACAAAGTAGGTACTATACTATGTAGCTATATCACAACAATCACCTTTTTCTTTACAGCAAAGAATGTGTTGATCATTAAGGATCTCAACTGGCTGTCTACAATTCTAAATTTTTACCCATGAGTTGTCTACTTAAGAAATGACATTCTGCTCATGGTTTAATTTTTCAAGAGGTAATGCAAGATAGTGTGGCACATGCAAAATTGGATGAAGGGTGAAGCAGAATGTCATTTCTTCTATTTACAATTTTTTCTTTCAATAAATATGTTATACCCACATTTGTTTCAACTCTTCAAGCTATTTTTTCAATAGCTGTGGATGTGACATTAGATTTTTTCCGTATCTAACATGACAATATGACCTTAAGTGACATCAAAATCAAAGACAATCACATAAGGCCATCTTGTGAGGGACATGATGTCATCTTTCAGGAAAATTCATATGCATCAAGGGCCATGATCCCAATTGCCTTTCAACAGGAATGGCAATACAATTGCTTCTGCATGTTTCGTTGAAGAGAGATACAATCATATTGTAAATATTTGGTTTTGAACTCAAGAGAACTGGAATGCATTACAAATTATAGCAAAACACTGACCTTGTAATTCCAACCAAAACATTTGACTCGACAAAAACAAATGTTGGAATTTATGCCACACTTTGTGTTGTGGCAAGTTAACAACCATTATCACAGCTTTCTGATTCTGTTGGTGTTTGCTGTTGTTTTGAATCAAGAATGGCAAGTTCCTAGGTTAATCCTTCAAATCAGACTAGCTATGGTAATCAAACCCACAATCTCTTAAATACAGATACTATTTATAAGAAAGACAACATCAAACTTTTCTCCATTAATTGAGCTGGATCGATCAACCCTAACAGATATTATGGGGAATGGAATTTTCCCTAGTTTTAGACCTCTACTGGGTAGTGGTTGGTTTGATACCAATATGAAGGTCTGATAAGTGGTTTGATGTGTTGATTTAGAACATTGCCATAAATGCATGCTTTCAAAAAGGTCAATATATATATAGTAAAACATGTTTATAATGAAGCTCTATGGACTCTATATTTAACTTCTTTATAAAGCAACTTTGTTATATTGTTATAAATAGACTTATATAGAGGGTCGGTCAGACCCAATATTTGACTTTGTAATATCTATGTTATCAGTGTAAGCATATTCGTTATATTCGTGCTTTACTGTATAAGCATGCATTCACTAGTGTAAAGTAAAGCTCGAGCAATAGCTCAAAGTGAGTTAGCAACATACCACATGGAAATCAATTAGAAAAATTCTAGATAAGAAAGGAGTAAATGTTAAAAAATTGCTGATTTGACAACTAACCATAAAGACTATGAAATACCTCTGAAAAGGGGAAAAATATGTTTATACCATTAGAGCTGAAAAAGTTACCTGCAAAAAATGAGTCTAAAGTAAAACTGAAAAGTTACCTGTAAAAATGTTAAAGTGTAAAACTTTTAAAATAATAATTTATGGAATTTTAGGAACTTTGTTTATACTCAGTGACTTAAAATTGAAGTAAATTTTGTACATTTTTTGCGTACATACTAAAGCCATAAATCTTGTTACATTTAGTTTATATATTCTACATTTGATGAAAAAATAACAAAGTTATGATGAATTATATATTTACAATAGAAAAATATCTGACATGCTGAGAAATTTCCATTATATCACATAAAATGGTTGATATATATTCACTATTTTACATATTTTGATACACATGGAGTATTACATGACCAGCAAGAGCCAACATTTAATTTACATTTACATTATGTGATGTGTAACTTTAAATTGCACCCTGTTACTTCAAGGACAATATCAAATTGTAACTATTTTTTTATCCTCAAGTTTCATCTGTTAAGGGATTTTTTTATATTATATCGTACCTGTTGGTAAGCTGCATCTTGCTTTATAGTGCATTAGCAAATTATTTTAGTTTTTTTATGGTTCTACCAATATACCTTTATGCTGCATCAGCAAGTTTTTATCAAGTTATTTCAACTTTTGAAGATTTTCATTTTTACATGTTGTTTGTAATTCAGCAATTTTTTTCACTTGTTCATTTATTCTATAAATTTCATATTTAAATATTTAAAATGTTCGTTGGTTAAATAATTTTCTATGCCTCATTGGCACATTTTAACCTGGTTTCTGGACAAGACACAATTATATAAAGTATCAAAAAGTTATTCAACACAACACAAAACTTTATTTAAAGGGCAAGGGTACCTAAATATTTTGTACAGGACCATGCAATGTTGACCCATTATTGTAATACTTTTTAACAATCAATTGGCAACAGAGTAAACTCAGTAATATGTTACACTCATTGCAATAAAGCTCACTCATGGTAAACCAAAATGATCCCAGTTTAACTCTTTGAGTTATAACACTTAACACTTTTACACACAGATAGATGGATGGATGGATGGATGGATATATAAATAGAATAGACAAACAGAGTCAGACAAACTAAACACCTCTGTGTGTGTGTGTGTGTGTGTGTGTGTTCAGCAAATGATGTTAAACTTCAGCTTTGTGTGCGAGTCCAGTAACTGGAGTTTAAACTTCAGCTGTTCATGTTTATCAATTATTAAAGAAGTATGAGTTTAAAACATCCGGGATTAAATCCCCATGCAAAGATACTGGTTTGATTTATTGTAAGATCAAAAACAGCAACACATTAAAACTTCCTGGCTGCAAAGCACCAGGACGAGAAAAAACGGAACAGTTTAACATTAATTTGAGGCAGAAATGAATTAAACTGACTGTGTAAATACAATTAAGCCATGTTAAAGACATATTTCTATATAAACATGACACAACTGCATAAAACATATTTAACAATGTAATAAGACTCTCGTTTTAGAAAACCGATACTTCACTCCTTTTTTTATCATACCTATAGTTCTGTTGATTTACATAATAAAGCTAGGCATGACGGTAGTTGCGAAATAGATTTACAAGGTTATGTTACAAGGTTAATACAGATACTGTGAACAAGACAAATATTTTACATTAGAACCTGGCAGCCATCTCAGAATATGTCTTATCTGTACTTGGCCATTTAAAAGGACCTAAAGGTATTTTTTTAAATTTTAATGCTTAAGTGCAATCTACAAGCCAGACTTAGACAAGAAATCCTGTAAACCTGCATGATAGAAATAGTCCATTACAAACTTTAACAAACTTTAGCGTTTGTAAAACAAATGCAGCCACATCCCAATATACATGTTTTCTTAAGTATGAATTTCACAAGTTATAGTGCTAAACTGTAAAATTATTTATAGTAACAATGGCCTTCACCTTTGAACTTAAAGCAATCTACCTTTCAAGAATGCCCGTGTTCAAATTTAGATGAAATTCCATCAAAATAAACTTAAGTTATTGGAGAGAAACTCTGTAGCTATTACTGTAATAGTGAAGGTGTCATACTTACAAACTGACAGCAATACTAGGCTTTGGCATTACTGTAATAGTGAAGGTGTCATACTTACAAACTGACAGCAATACTAGGGCTTTGGCATTACTTTGATTTGTATTACTAAACAAAAACAATAAAGTGAAGACACATACAGCAGATGCAGGCATCGCCAATAATGGTATATGCTAACACTTCATACAAAGAGACCCACATCTTCAATACATCTAGAGCTTGGCTAGCAGATTTTAGATTCAGCAACACCTGGCTTTGACATAACCTTGATCCTTTTTACTTTGTACAGACAGCTAAACAAAAACAATGAATCTAAGACAAAAGTGCAGGTATTTAAGGATTGACGTTTGTTTTTTAATTGTTTAGCAAGGTATGAACGGTTAAAGGAAGCTAGGACAAATCACAAATCAAGTAGCAACAGTCAATCCTTATAAAGTCCAACCTGCTTTAAAGACCACCTCTATATATGGCCACCTGCTTATAAAGGCCAGTAGAATTATATCCAAATTGTTCTTTATTTATATCATTTGAACCTATATATAAAGGTAATTTTCACTGTAACAGTTCATCAATTTGATGAATTATTTAAAAAAAATATCAGCCATGATGGAACTCAGTAATTTAGACTTTAACATCTCATCAAAAAACATCAGTCATAGAAACAGATGTTCATATAGAGAGTGATACTTAGAATGCAAATATACCCAGTTATGGTATCTGCAAAAAGCATTCTCAAACTAGCAGATTTTAGATGCAGTATGTCTACTCTGACTCCATTGTACTAACTATGATTCACCATTCATTCAATGTATCATGATGTATAGGAATCAGTTTTGATTCATTTTGTTAGGTCAATTAAGTTGATATCATTTGAATTTATTATCTGTTAAATGAGTTAGTACATGTTATCCAACATCCAAGTTTTGACAAAACCTTATGAAACCATTACATATGTATTGATTTGTGTGTAAAATTGGAGACAAGGATCTAGAAAATTCTAACATTTATAGCAATATTAATTGAAGTGTTTACATCTTCGTTTTGTTTAGAAAATTGAAATTCTGTACTTTTAAAATAAACAAGTAGCACATTAGAGGCATGAAATGCTCATCTGCAAAATTAATGATAAAATTTCATTTCACTATTCATTAATATAGTGTCAAAAAAAGACCCACTTCTAATACTTTCTATAACAAAACAATGAATGAAACAATTGCTGATGCAAAGCAGTCACAATTACTTATCTAATCTTTTAGATTTTATAAAACCGACTTCACATTACACTGAAATATCTTCAATAATTAAAACTGTAGCTAAAGCAAACAGGCAAAAACTAGGTCATGGTCTAAACAAGCAAAAACTAGGTCACAGCCTCATTCCATTTTGAAGGGCACTTCAAGAAAGCACTTAATCTGAAAAAAAAACTTGATATATCTGTTTTACAAATCTTTTTGATTTTAACATAAAAACCTCTCCAAACATTGATTTTGAGGATATTTGAGCCAGTGACCTACTTTTAGTTGTCACTGCTAAGGTGCAAACAAATTTGAATTGCAACAACCTAAGATATCATTGAAGCTTCTGACAAAGTTTCATTGAAATCTGACAGGCACTTTGTAGTCAGGGGGCAGATCTTAAAAAGTAGCCTCTTTATTGATCCCCTAAACTTTTTTGTTAAAAGCAGGAAACATGGTGGATCTTATTGCCCTATATGTACTTAGTTAGACTAGGTATGTTTCCACCTTGACTTTTTCCGTTTAATGGAAATATGGCTGCCAATCCAAGATGGCCACCAAAAAAGATAATTTAAGTATAAAAATTCAATATCAAATCAACCACTCAACCTTTTTAGTTGAAATTTGGTATTTGATCAATTAAATATTTATACTAATTTTCCATGAATAAACATTGATTGTAAAATTCAATATGGCCACCATTTTTAAGATGGCTGACTTATAATCATCGCGCTGCATTTTAAACCAAATACAACATAGGATGTCATTATTTTATGAAATTAAACCAATGTATTGTATTTAATATATATGTATTTAGTTAGGCTAAGTATGTTTCCACCTTGACTTTTTCCGTTTACTGAAAATATGGCTGCCAAATCCAAGATGGCCACCAAAAAAAGATAATTTTAAAATTAAAATTCAATAACAAATCAACCTCTTAACCTTTTGAGTTGAAATTTGGTTTCTGATCAATTAAATATTAATACTAATTTTTCATGAACAAACTGTTGTGTTAAATTCAATATGGCCGCCATTTCCAAGATGGCCGACTTTTAATCATTGCGCTGCATTTTAAATCAAATACAACAAAGGATTGTATTTAATTACTGCGGCATGACTAAGTACATATAGGGCAATAAGGTTCACCATGTTTCCTGCTTTTAACAAAAAAGTTTAGGGGGCCTCACATTTTTGGGATCTGCCCCCTGACTATTGGCAGTGATTTCCCTAAAATTTATGGCAGAAGATAGATTATCTAATCCTACAGGTTAGGGGTCAAGGGTGCCACCTAGGCCAGAACAATATTCAGGTCTTCCGAAGGCTATTTTATGAATTCTAACAGGCCAATTTGGAGTTTTAGGCGGTCAAAAGACACACTCACACATGCACAGTGCACATATACACACTGCATTAGTTGCTATAACTTGGCCCATGTGAGCTATAATGATAGAATTTGAGTAGTTGAGTAATGGTGTTTAATTATTTTACTTATATTGAGACATCACCAGCAAAGGTGAAAGTTCAGAAATTTTGCCTGTGTTGCACTAATGGCATTATACAGCAGGGTTCATCGTGCCAAGCCTATCGTGACACGGGACCTCGTTTATTTTAAGTTACCATGTGAAAGAACAGCGACTTTCATTTCGTAATGCCGTATGCTTCACGAAAGAATGGTCACTACCTGATCTAACGCAGTGATTCAAATGAAATATAGATAATACAGCTTAACGATGATAACTCCAAACACATAACCAGAAAACATAACACAAATGGTCAAGTATAAAGATTTTAAGTTATTCTTTTGGATTTGTAGAGGATCTATACAGTAGTTCAATGAATTCGAAGTCATTTACGCACTTAAGAAGAAAATTCCATCAATCTTTGTATGAAATAATTATATAGCTACATAAATCATTACTGTCAGGTACAAACTTCAGGCTGTGTAAATCAGATCATTGAACCTCCCAATTAACCCGAGCCATAGTATATACTGCCAAATATTTTAACTGCTCTATCAAATATACATTAATTATCATTAATTACAATCTCTCTCTCTCTTTAAAATCTTATGCTTGTTATTATGTCAACCCAGGTTTTTAAAACATGGCCCCTTTTTTCCAAGGCTTACATCAGCCTGACCCAAGCAACCCCATTTTTTAATGGAATACTGTATATTTATTTATAAAACAGTGTTTTGAATATAGTGCAGTATTTTGGTATTAAATATTAAACAGCTTCCAAATTACCAGATACACTACTCCACTGTATCATCAATTGTAAGTTGGCAAAATGCATTTAATCGCCCTATTATTTTTTTAATCTTCTTTCCCATTTTTCAATTTATGTCAAATGGAGATTTAATGAATGAAACATTCCAAATCAATAAATACATTTAGCTTCTGTGAAATAAATGAATGAGTAAAATGAGAAAAAATTAGAGTCAGCAACAAAAACAGGAAAAAACATGACATTTTCTATATAACTTCACATTAATTTCAAATACAACACAAGATTAATGTAAATATCTTTTTTTCTCGGTTTCCTTAAGAAACACTGCTAGTACAATTAACCGGCCATGGACAGATCAATATTAATGAGAAAATAGTAATATATTCTTTGGGAGGTACACCTGCAAGACTAATTATTATTTATTTACCAATTACTTGATTTCTTTGTCATAAAAACCAATACACACTAGACACATAAATAAATCTCTGTGGAAACATGTACAGACATTTATCAATTAGTTCTACTGTCTTCATGAGTGTGAAAATCGTGGTGTACAAGGTAGGCTGATCAAAGGGAAATAACTCTATGAAAAAAGGACACAGAAAATAGATTTTTGTGGAAGATGTGGATGTGCTATTTGAAGGGAAATAAACATACTGAGAAATGAATCAAACCATAATTAAATTCCGATTATAGTGTGAATTTACTTCAATTTGCCATAAAAGGTAAAAAAGGCACATAAGATACATTTATATATCCTGACTCTTAATGAAGTTCACACAGCAAGGGACTCCATTAGGTATTAAGTTATCCCCATGCCTAATGCCTACATTGAGATACCACCAGCTATATGTGGATTTGCAAACTTCAGAACTATGAAATGAGATGCAACAAGCACAATTGAAAATGAGCAGGGACAATGTTTCTTTTTCATACTAAGTCTACCATGCCAGAGTAATAATTTTAAAGTCTTATCCAAAGGATCTTCATCTCTAACACCCAGTTCTTGGTGAATAAAAATTCAGTACTCAATTTCAAGTCTCATACCACCTGGCAGAGAATCAAACCCAGTCCCTCACTTGCAAAGAAGAATCTCTACAAAGATATCGCAGTTGTCTTAAGCTGAAACTGACATGTATTTTGTATTGAATATGCAAAAACTGTTGACATGTCATTTTCTTTACTACTGATATATTCTATTGGTTTTTGTTAACTCCATAATACTAGTACATATCATGTTACATGAAATAGGAGATGTGATTGATTAAATTTGATATATAATTAATTTCAAATCTTAAAAAATTAGCATTTATCTGAAAAGTAATTTATTCATTGCATGCATATATGCAAAATATATATTACACACATTATACAAAACTTTTGACCTTGAATTTGTCATTACCAAAGTGTTTTGTTCGTATATAATTGTTTTGGTAAGTAATGGACGTCACGTGAAATACGATACCCGAGCCTGAAATTGATTACCACTTTTTAGGTAATGTCACTAAATCAACCTTGTCATGTGAAACAAATGTCTGATCAATCATAGTCCATATCAAGTTAATGTCACGGTTATTATGAAACCTCAAACTCAGCAATGATATGACCCTATCTTTAACTGAAATCCGAGTTGTTTCATTCAGTCCTCCTATCATAAATTTTTATTTCAATTTTCATAAAAAAATCTGAACAAAGGTAAACTAAAAAACCAACATTGTATGGGGAGATAGTGTTATCTATATATTACCTGGGGACAATTACCTATCTCTGTGGGTGATGTATAAAGAATTACCTTGTGACCGATCAAGTTGCTTCACCATCTAGTTTTTTTTCCCATGAACATAAAGCTAATGTACTTTTCCAAAATGTATTAGGCCTAAAAAAAATATGTGTGTTTCCACAAACATAGAATTATTATAAAGGATCGGTAGGTCGATTTTTATTTTATTATTATATTTTTTTAATAGCATATGTTATGCATGTGTACATAATGTATTATGTTAAAATTATATTATAAATGTGTTGTTTAAGTTACTTTGCTTATCGTGGTCGAAACAGTTATAATGATTACAAATCAAACGTTTTGCTGACTTGTTTTTGAAACAATAGAGTTTTAATCGAAAAACGAAAACGGATTTTAAAAAATCCGGGGAAAAAAACTGGAGTCAGTCTTATTTTAGTTGGGTTGGTCAGGTTAGCCCTTATCAATAATAAATTATATGCATTTAAACATGTTTTGTATTGAAATTGATTAGATAATATTTGTAAACAGACTGGATTATGGAACTGGTACAAAGGAATCAAATCTGTATGGAAAATATGTCCAGTATGTTATACTGGGACAGCAATGTTCTGAAGCTACCATATATCATTATATGGTTCCTAATGTCTTACTACTGTTTTTGTTTTAGAAAATCCACAGGTAAACGACCGGATGACAGACAGATGATTGTGCGGTTCCCCTTGGGTTGACTCTTGAAGAAAAGACTGGAACAGAATAGGATTCTTGTTTGGAGAACAGAAATCTAGAATAGAGCACAAATGGAATGACTCAATTCACATTTACCAAAACTGAATCAGCTAGTTAAAGCCCACATGAAGAAAAAACTTTATGTCAGACAAGAATGAATTTTGATGGTAAGGAGGTACCTCTTGGCCATTGCCAGCAATAGTCAGTGCTACTTGCAATGTCCACCTACGACATTATTGGGATATATGTAAGAGAGTTGACTATTGGCACTATACATCACATGGTATCAATTGTACGTCAGTAACCTTGTATATCAAATTGGCAGATGTATCCGTTATCAGGCTACAGTAATCACTTTTTTAAAAAAACATGTCAGGAAGCCATTTAAACTTTTAAGTAGTTAAAATAATTATAAATTTAAATCAACATTTTCCCTAGGAAATGGAATACATAATTCTTAAAATAAGTCAACAATTAAAATGACCTCTCTTAAACTTCCTAATTTTAAAGACATTAATCCTCAGTCTTCTAGCTGAACATGGAGTATGTTCACAATTAATTTTTTAGCTCACCTGACCAAAGGTCATGTGAGCTTATGGCATAGCGCAGCGTGTGTATGTGCGTGTGTGCGTCGTTTACACCTATTTTCGACTTCTCCCCTGAAACTACTGGACAGTTTTTAATGAAACTTTGTCAGAAGTATATATGGGCCGGTGCAATTCAGATTTGTTCGTGGCGTTGCTATGGCTACTATAACTAGGTCAAGGTGACCTAGGGGTGCAAAAATCTTAAACAAGAGGCCCATGGGCCTTAACGCTCACCTGAAGAAGAGTACATATCTTATGCAGAGGTTCAATGGTCAATGACATTAATAAAAGAGAATATCAAAATGTTCAGCAGTAAGGGCCAATAATATGCAAGTATTTTTGCAAATTAATTATAATAATTATTATATAAGTATGCTATATATAACATATTTAAAGTCTAGCTACAATATATTATTTATAAACAGCTAAAACATCTGTATATTAAAATGTGCATTAGGCCAATACCTACAGTATTCCAATATACATGCCTATACAAAGAGTTTATAGTTTTTGAGATAATTAACCATTTAAGTATTCGTTTGCATCTATGACCTTGACCTTTAAACCTATGACCTTCATTCATATATCAAAATGATTGTTGTGCAAATGCCTACAATATTCCAATGTACATGCCTATACAAAAAGTTTATAGTTTTTGAGATAATTAACCATTTAAGTATTTGTTCGCGTCTATGACCTTGACCTTTGAACCTATGACCTTCATTCATATATCAAAATGATCGTTAGGCCAATACGTACCTTATTCCAATATACATGCCTATACAAAAAGTTTATAGTTTTTGAGATAATTAACCATTTAAGTATTCATTTGCATCTATAACCTTGACCTTTGAACCTATGACCTTCATTCATATATCAAAATGATCGTTAGGCCAATACATACCTTATTCCAATATACATGCCTATACAAAAAGTTTATAGTTTTTTAGATAATTAAGCTTTTAAGTATTCATTTGCATCTATGACCTTGACCTTTAAACCTATGACCTTTATCTATATATCAAAATGATCGATAGGCCAATACCTACAATATTCTAATATACATGCCTATACAAAAAGTTTATAGTTTCTGAGATAATTAACCATTTAAGTATTTGTTTGCATCTATGACCTTGACCTTTAAACCTATGACCTTCATTCATATATCAAAATGATTGTTGTGCAAATGCCTACAATATTCCAATGTACATGCCTATACAAAAAGTTTATAGTTTTTGAGATAATTAACCATTTAAATATTCGTTCGCAGCTGACCTTGACCTTTGAACCTATGACCTTCATTCATATATAAAAATGATCGTTAGACCAATACCTACAATATTCCAATATACATGCCTATACAAAAAGTTTATAGTTTTTGAGATAATTAACCATTTAAGTATTCGTTCAATTCTATGACCTTGACCTTTGAACCTATGACCTTCATTCATATATCAAAATGATCGTTAGGCCAATACCTACAATATTCCAATATACATGCCTATACAAAAAGTTTATAGTTTTTGAGATAATTAACCATTTAAGTATTCGTTCAATTCTATGACCTTGACCTTTGAACCTATGACCTTCATTCATATATCAAAATGATCGTTAGGCCAATACCTACAATATTCCAATATACATGGCTATACAAAAAGTTTATAGTTTTTGAGATAATTAACTATTTTGGTATTCTTGGACATCTGTGACCTTGACCTTTGAACCCATGACCCTGATCTATGTATCAAAATGATCCTCATGTTAATATCTACAAATAACTGAAAATCCTATGCCATTTTCACGAGAAATGTTAAAAAAATAGCATTTTTTATCAAAGGTCAAAAACTGGGACATGACCTTGACCTTCGACCTTGACATCAATTGGAAGAAAATTGCAAGACAAGATCAACAGTGAAAACTCCATACAAATATCTTCAGCCGTTATGAAGTTATAACAATAAATGTCTTATTTTAAAAATTACGTAATTTTATGCAAAAAACGCGTAACCTATTTTTCGTCTAATTTTCATGAAAAACACAATTTTAATGTTCCCAGGTATGCTAAATCCAAATATCCAATCAAAAATTGCCTGCACCTTTTGGTTTCAGAGAAGAAGATTTTTTTGTCTTTTTGCTATTTTTAGTAACAGCGGCCATCTTGTTGGGCGTGGCCAAACCCCGAACACAATTTTGAAAGGCTGCTACCCAGGCATGATAATCACTAAGTTTCATCAAATATGGCCCAGTAGTTTTGGAGGAGAAGATTAAAATATAAAGTTTACACACGACGGACGACGGATGACGGACGACGCACGACGGACGACGGACGACGCACGACGGACGGTGATAGATTGCAATAGCTCATCTGAGCCTTTGGCTCAGGTGAGCTAAAAATCTTCTTCTCCGAAAGTACTGATTGGAGAAAAAATCTGATGTGATATTTGGCTTCTCTAGGGTCTTAAGCCTATAGTTTGTTCATTTTGTGGAATTCGGATAAAAAATAGGTTACGCGTTTTTGTGTTTAATTTTGAAAAAATCGTAAAATAGCTTCAAATTGTTATAACTTAACTATTTGACCAGATAATGACATGGGGTTTTCAGTTTTGACATCTTCTTGTTAGTAGCTTCAAAATGAGGTCATGGTCAATTGTGAAGGTCGTGACCTAATTTTTTTTACCTCTGATTATAATTATTATCTCAAAAACTATAAACTTTTTGTATAGGCATGTATATTAGAATGTTGTAGGTATTGATACAACGATCATTTTGATGTATAGAAAAAGGTCATGGGTTCAAAGGTCAAGATCACACATGCGAAACAATACCGAAATGGTTAATTATCTCAAAAACTATAAACATTTTGTATAGGCATGTATATTAGAATGTTGTAGGTATTGATACAACAATCATTTTGATGTATAGAAAAAGGTCATGGGTTCAAAGGTCAAGGTCACAGGTGTGAAACAATACTGAAATGGTTCATTATTTCGAAAACTATAAACTTTTTGTATAGGCATGTATATTAGAATGTTGTAGGTATTGATACAACGATCATTTTGATGTATAGAAAAAGGTCATGGGTTCAAAGGTCAAGGTCACAGATGCGAAACAATACCAAAATGGTTAATTATCTCGGAAACTATAAACTTTTTGTATAGGCATATATATTAGAATGTTGTAGGTATTGATACAACAATCATTTTGATGTATAGAAAAAGGTCATGGGTTCAAAGGTCAAGGTCACAGATATGAAACAATACCGAAATGGTTAATTATCTCGAAATCTATAAACTTTTTGTATAGGCATATATATTAGAATGTTGTAGGTATTGATACAACGGTCATTTTGATGTATAGAAAAAGGTCATGGGTTTAAAGGTCAAGGTCACAGATGTGAAACAATACCGAAATGGTTAATTATCTCGAAAACTATAAACATTTTGTATAGGCATGTATATTAGAATATTGTAGGTATTGATACAACGATCATTTTGATGTATAGAAAAAGGTCATGGGTTCAAAGGTCAAGGTCACACATGTGAAACAATACCGAAATGGTTAATTATCTCCAAAACTATAAACATTTTGTATAGGCATGTATATTAGAATGTTGTAGGTATTGATACAACGATCATTTTGATGTATAGAAAAAGGTCATGGGTTCAAAGGTCAAGGTCACAGATGTGAAACAATACCGAAATGGTTAATTATCTCGAAAACTATAAACTTTTTCTATAGGCATATATATTAGAATGTTGTAGGTATTGATACAACGATCATTTTGATGTATAAAAAAAGCTCATGGGTTGAAAGGTCAAGGTCACAGATGTGAAACAATACCGAAATGGTTAATTATCTCGAAAACTATAAACTTTTTCCATAGGCATATATATTAGAATGTTGTAGGTATTGATACAACGATCATTTTGATGTATAAAAAAGCTCATGGGTTGAAAGGTCAAGGTCACAGATGTGAAACAATACCGAAATGGTTAATTATCTTAAAAACTATAAACTTTTTGTATAGGCATGTATATAAGAATGTTGTAGGTATTGATACAACAATTATTTTGATGTATAGAAAAAGGTCATGGGTTCAAAGGTCAAGGTCACAGATGTGAAACAATACCGAAATGGTTAATTATCTCGAAAACTATAAACTTTTTCTATAGGCATATATATTAGAATGTTTTAGGTTTTGATACAACGATCATTTTGATGTATAAAAAAAGCTCATGGGTTGAAAGGTCAAGGTCACAGATGTGAAACAATACCGAAATGGTTAATTATCTTAAAAACTATAAACTTTTTGTATAGGCATGTATATAAGAATGTTGTAGGTATTGATACAACGATTATTTTGATGTATAGAAAAAGGTCATGGGTTCAAAGGTCAAGGTCACAGATTCGAAACAATACTGAAATGGTTAATTATCTTGAAAACTATAAACTTTTTGTATAGACATGTATATTAGAATGTTGTTAGTATTGATACAACCATCATTTTAATGTATAGAAAAAGGTCATTGGTTCAAACGTCAAGGTCACAGATGTGAAATAATACCGAAATGATTAATTATCTCTAAAACTATAAACTTTTTGTATAGGCATGTATAATAGAATGTTGTAGGTATCAATACAACGATCATTTTGATGTATAGAAAAAGGTAATGGGTTCAAAGGTCAAGGTCACAGATGTGAAACAATACTGAAATGGTTAATTATCTCGAAAACTATAAACTTTTTGTTTATATATTAGAATGTTGTAGGTATTGATACATTTTTCGATCATTTTGATGTATAGAAAAAGGTCATGGGTTCAAAGGTCAAGGTCACAGATGTGAAACAATACTGAAATGGTTAATTATCTTGAAAACTATAAACTTTTTGTATAGGCATGTATATTAGAATATTGTAGGTATTGATACAATGGTTATCATGATTTAAAGAAAAAGTCATTGGGGTTTAGTATTTATGTTTTCTTAAAATCTATCAGCTAGCCATTAGTTATCAGGTGAGCGTATCAGGCCCATGGGCCTCTTGTTCTTACTTTTTCTATTTTTTAAAACAAAACTTGCAGTTTCCTACTGAAGTAATAATGCCCCTGTGATTGCATTAGTACCGAGTCAACAAGATTATAATATGGTCAAATGATAAGGTCAATTCTGTTTTGTTTTTCTTTTATTTCCTTTTTTTTTTAAAAAAAAACCCTCTTAGTTTCCAGTAGTACTTTATACAAATATTTAAAAATAAAATAAAATAAAATAAAAAAATAAAAAAAATTGACAGGAGCAGTTTGAGATTTGAGCTGACTATGATTTATTGGCTTATCAAAATAAGGTCAATGTATTTTAAGTGTTTGTTGTTTAAGGACTTGAGAGGTCATTAATTTCTATTCCTGCCATGTGCTTTTACAAACAAGTGCCCTAAAGAGCAAACAATATTGACCACAAAGTGACCATAAGTCTACTGTATAAACACTCAGTGGATAAGGAATCATGTGTCTATTTTTCACTAACATAAGGATAATACAGGTTCAAACTTAAGGTCAATGTATTTCTGAAACTATAGAGTAAAACAGGGATTCATTGCCACTTTTTGTTCTATAAGTTTGTTTAAATTTATGTTTTATCAGTGATTTTGTTACATTTTTTAAAATTACCTTCTGCCTTTTAAATTAGGAAAATTTTGAAGTTCTGAAATATAGCAAACTACATCCTGACATGCTTGCAATAGCTTAGGTCATCCTAATTACAAAGATGTAATATTGTGACAATATGTAATATTTTCTGGGTAAGACTTGCTTGCATATCACTGTCATGTTCTACATTTTTGTATTTTAGGCAAACAGTTGGTCTAAAATAAATTTCATCAAGTAAATTTTCTGAGATTTGTCTTCCATTAGGCACAATGATGAGTTGCTTATACACTTCTATCTGAGATCTAGATCTCAGTGCATGTGTACTTAAATTGTAAATCACAGGTTATACACAGACTTGTAAAACAAACTTAGAACAGGACAAAAAATACATTTTATAGATAAATCTGACGAATGAATTGTTCACAACCATCCCAAAATGACCGTTTAAAGGCTCTAAAGATAAAATAGCACATAAAACACCCTCTTATGATTTATATGACAAATCTACCAGGATATTACTTGTAAATACAAATAATCTAATGATGGATTTTGGTAGCAAAGTGCAAAGAACTTGGTTATTTTTCAGTTGTTTAGTGGTTTGAATGTTTGAAGTATTTTTAAAGCATTGTTTGTCCATTAATTTTAGGAAGACCATCTCTAATATTGTCTGAGAGGAACTAATAAATTCAAACTGACCCATAACAAATCCCTCATGATTTGCAAACATACACCATATCTGATATTGGCTGTTAATGTATGACCTCAATTCAAGGCCTCTACACCTCGGACAATGGAGATTATTTGCATGAAGTTTAGTGAAATTCCTTGAAAGCAGCAATAAGTTATGGGATAGACATAAGTTTACATAGACAGATGTATGTAGTGATTCCTATATATATATATATATATATATATATATATATATATATATATATATATATACATGTATATACCCTCTCAAACTCAGTTTCATAGGGAATATGATTAATGTTAATTGTTGAATAATGTGTACATCCTCAGATACAACACACATGCATGCATGCTTTAATTGTCATAAGATCAGTTCAATATCTAGTGACTAGTCAGTTGAGATCATATTAAACTCAACATTTTTTTCATATTTTTATAACCGTAGATCAAGTGGTAGATTGTTTAATCTGTACGTAGAAGGCACTAATTTGACCAAGACTAACTGTTCTTTCATTAAGCACTCAGCATTTGAAAAAAGCGTCCCAAAGAAAATTCCACGTGTAATGATTTGTGTTGTATGTTAAAGAACTCTCCCTGCACAATGTCCTAAGGGCATTGTGAAGGATTAAATTCTACCACTTAGCCTACAGCTGGTGACATCTCAATACAAGTGAAATATTTTTGACTGGGAAATCAATCAATCAATCAATCAATCAATCAATAAATTAATCAAAATCAATCAATTCTTTCTATTTTTATACTGACATTAAGATAACAAAGTAAACTTCTTACCTCCATTTTTCCTTCCCAACAAGACCATAAAGGGTTTTTGCTGCTAAGAAGGCATTGTCTTACAGCAACTACCGTCTGGTTACTATAGCTGCTGGGGTCTTCTAAAGCAGAAGTCTAAAAGAAAACAAATACAAATATCACTAGTCTAATACAAAATTATCACTAAACCAAAAATGTCAATATAGATAATAAAAATCAAATTAAAAATTAATAATAGGCATGATGTAGGCTATTATAATTTTGCACCAATATTGTTGGCTTATAGCAATTAGTTTTGTACTAACATTAGTGGCTCATGGCAATCAATTTGTTTGAACTAGACAATGTCTAGCTATTTAATAAAGCTAACTTCCAGTATTTTTAAGTACAAAATTATGATACTGATAGCATCCTCTATATAGCATTATACAGGAAAAAATTCTTAAGTCCCCCCCCCCCCAAGTGTGTCAATGATGTTGGTGCCATTGAAGCATTTCAGGAGAAATTGTTTCTTTCTAGAAAAAGTTGAATAATCAGATACAGGGAAATGCACTAGTTAGCCCCCTTCAAACCCCCATGTTTTACCAGAATTTTCTACCAAACACTATATTCCACACAAGTGTTTTTTATATCCTGTAAACAATGTTGCAATACTGTTTTGTGATTTAACAACTTTATCAAATGTATTTCAACATACTTTTTAGGGACTCTATAAAATTCATATCAAATGGCCAAAGAAATGCTTTTAAAAAGAGAGAAAGATGATGAACAGTAACTTTATAATTAATTTTTATGACCATGTTTTAGCAATTAATGAATGACAAAATTTGTCAGAAAAAATTTAATTTGTGCATAAATCAAAAAACAACTGTAATCACCTTTCATGTTTCCATCTTTCTTAACTTAAAGCAATACACTTTGAAGATGAAGGCCTTAATATAGCAAAAAATAATTAACAAGACCAGAATTGTTAAAATATGTTTTTTTATCTTCATAAAAGGAGACATAAATTTACACATTATACAATGGTTATAGTCATGAGGTAACATCAGGTATAAATAAACGTGAAATCTCCTATGTCAGAAGGGGTCAGAACTTTTTACGGTAGATTAAGCGGTAAACATGGCAGGTAAGGTCACAGGTCACATCTGTAGTATCTGTATTTATCTTCTGTTGATTATAGAAGTAGTGATTAGAGAAAAACAAGTGTTTTGTTTTAAAAGTACTCCATAAGACCACAACAAACACAGAACTCCTTACTTAATCTTGTATTTAAAGTTAATGTGTCTCTAATATGTCTACATCCGACATCACAAACACTTCTATTTTGTCCTCTCCGACGTTTCGAGCGACTTTATAGACCCAATAATTTACAAAATTGTGGATAATTCTGACATGTATATACTAAACAAATAGCTAGTAATAACTATCATAAAACACTTATATAGCTATTTTGTGCAGATTATGGTCATATACATGTGCAAGATACTTGACATATGATCTTCTGTGAGTGAAAAAGGCCCATTATAACAATTCAATTATAATGCAGAAAACAGCAAATAAAGTATACAAATGTGGTTGGTTTTGAAAATTTGTGATTTGCGGTTTTTTTTTTGTTTTTTTTTTTACAAATTCTCCACAACTAATGAGGTAATTTCATTTTTATCATCATTTTTGTATACCCATGTTAGTGCTTCTCAAATGCTTAATCACTGGACTCTTTTTTGCATATGGAAGGTCATATACAAGGAGGTCTAATTATAGGGAAGTTAAGGAACTATTCCAAAAGCTCATATTCTGCTTCCCTAGCTATTCTGTTCAAGAAACACCATTTGCATGGTTTTATTTAACAGACTAATTTTATATGATGTGAAAGCATGGCAAGAGTCGGGTTGAGTTGAGTCGAGTGAGTAATGGTGTTTAATGTCCCAGGCAAGAATATTTCCCTTTTATTGAGACATTGCCTGCCATAGGCAAAGGTGCAGAAATTTTGCCTGTGCGTTGTGCTAATGGCATAATGCCGAGTGCTTGGCAAAAGAACAGTCACTACCCACTTTCAAGTTTTGGGTCAGACCCGGCTGGGGATTGAACCCATGACCTGCCACTTACGTAGTGAGCGCTCTACCAACTGAGCTACAACAGAGCTTAAAACAAAACAAAGCCGAAAGCATGGCAAGAGCTAGTGCATGGAATTGTTTCTCCAAAACTGCCACAGTACACATCTAACTAAGAAGGGTATGACAATTAAGCAAAATCTGAACAGATAAAATATATGAACCAATACAATGATGCATGTATGCCCAAGTTAAGATTCTTCTCCAAATAACAAGGTGGTTAGTTCAAGAATGGTGGAGAAAACAGGAGTTCCTAGGGAAAACCAGCAACTTTCGGCAAGTTAGCCAACTGAGATACTAAGATATCTCTAACTTAGCTTTGAATCTATTTGTCGAGTGGTGCTGTGGCCCTTAAGCAAGAGCTTTTGACCACCATTGAGAACCCTCTTGGGTCTTAATGCTCTCCTCGCCAGAAGGTGTATAAGACATGGAGACCCCACAACACAAGAAAGTAAATCATTTCACCAGATTAATATCCTAAGCAGTGAAACACTTAAAGCTTATCTATATACAAATGTTTATATTAAACTTATTGTGCATCATTTGGAATTTTTTGTACTCCCTAGAACAGGAATTTTACTCTCATTAGATTACTTAAGGTGGCCATAACTTGTAGTTCCCAATGGGTAGAATCCCACATTAATAGTCGACTCTCCCCAGGCTGCTTAACTGGTCAGTTACATGATGCATGTACATATCAATCAGGGATAATAAAATGTATTTCAATGCTAAAGGATTCATGTTCCTGACAGGATTAGAACCCATGCCCCTTTGATCAAGACTCTGAAGCTCTACCACTGAGGCACTGCCAGGTACATTATTTGAAATAAAATATTTAATAGTGCTACCTTAGATAAACACTGCTTGTAACATGTTTGGGTATAAGTGCTGCTTTTCTGCTGAACATTGTGATATTATTACCCAGTCAAAGCAAACTTCACACTTATATAAGGATGACACAGAAAACAATTTTCTCAGGAAAAACTAGGTAAAGACGGTGGGTCACAAGATAATGATATATCAACCTTTTCCCATGTTGAGAGAGAGAGAAAACCTAGTTTTAAATAAATTTATGATATCAAGGATTAAAATAAAACATGTATACATAAGTTGAATGACTATGAAGATGTTGGTTTTAGACTGAAGGGCATCACCCGGGATGATATATGATATAAAGCTCATCTTCAGGTAGATAACGATTTGTCTTACCTGTAATTACGCTGCCAAAAAAGGTAACATTACAGTAACTAATTAATGACTTAAGATAACACTCAAATTTACTGGTGAAAATGAAGAAGATTGAGTGATAATGTCCTTAAATTACAGACCTCTAAGACTCAAAATTAGTCAACCGCATAATCACTGTAATTAATTTTTAAATTTTTTGTTGTTTTTTTCATTTTTTTTTTTTTTTTGCTAAGGGTAGAACAGTAGAATATACTTTATATTTACCACAATATATCATATTTCAATTGTATCTATTGCATTATAATTCATTACAAAGTTAAAGGTGTTAAGTTGATCAATGATATCGCCCATCCAAACGTATATCAAAGGATCACAAACCAATTTATCAAGATTATTTCACAAGCATTTAGGTAGTCAGTTCTGGAATGGTGAAGGAAGAAATTAAACAGAATTTCTACAAAATCTTAAAGTAAATGCTTAAACTTCATTTTCATCCTACCAGTATGGTAACCACTGTGTTAGCTCAGTTGGTAGAGTGCTGGCTCAGTAAGTGGGAGGCTGTGGGTTCAAACCCCAGCCAGGTCTGACCAAAGACTTGAAAATGGGTAGCGACTGTTCTTTCGCCAATCACTCAGCATTATAAAATTAAAGTCACAGTTCTTTCGGATGGGAACTTAAAATAAACAAAGTCCCATGTCAGGCTTGGCACGATAAAGAACCCTGCTGTAAAATGCACAAAAGACTAATATAAGCTTACAGCTTGCTTATAAAGGTGTCTAATATAGCATTTCCATGAGGTAAGGGAAATAACTCTTGTTATATGTTAAGAAAGTGAACTAGTATTTTGGTGAAAAAAACAAATACATCAATTAAACATGCAAAAAACAACATTACAAAATACGAATTAAGTTACGTTTATCATATTTCATGAGATTTATGCTTGAGGTGATATTGTTATGACAAGCATATTTAACACAATATCCTGTTTAACACAAAAGGCAATCTAGAAATAAAATTGTTAAATATGATAAAGGAAATTAACTCTTCCTGTGAAATTTAATTAATTACAAGGAGTGTATAACAACTGAAAAGATTTTGTTTTTCAATTTACAGCTATATTTCTGTCTAATGGATAAAAAGATGTTTATGCCAATATGTCAAAATTCTAAAATTTAGGTCATTTAGTGATTTTTGCAATGAAGACAGCATGATGGATGAATGGCCTAAAATATACTTGTGGATCACAGCACTGCTCACTGCCTAGTATTCCAATCCCACTTGAACTGACCATAGTGTGAGGAATTTTTCTAGGTCGCTTGCTGAAGATGATGGATTTCTCCCAGTTTCCTCCACCATCTAAAAACTAACTGCCTTGATATAAGTGAAAAAATCTCTGACTGGAAAGCAAAAATTCAATTACTATACTTCACTCCTGGTTTCCAACATAGTTTTGCACTGGTGAAGGAGAATTCAAAGTACCCAATATGAAAACTTGTCCTCTTTTTTCACACTCGGATCTGTTCTGATTAGGAATCAACCTAAACAGTGAGAATCAAGAAACTCCATAATTATAATTCATACATCATATCAGTCAGAGATAACAAATGTAATTAAGAACATTTTCAAGTTTAAGTTACTTTTTTCTTTTAAATTTTCAGAAAAAAAAACTTGATTTTAATTTCATGCACATACTATTTTCATTATCAATAAAAAAGAAATCCAGAAATAAAAATGAACCAAATGATATCGCTAAGTAACAGGCCAAACAATATAAAATTTCTGTTGATTATGTTACTCTAACCTGGACCTAGTGGTTTGTGGTGGTGCATTTGTGCTAAATATGACCTACATTTTGAAAATTGTGACATAAAAGTTGACTACTGGTGTAAATTTAGCAATTACTTATTGTTTAGTGTGAAAATAAAAACTTCTATTTAATATTGGAGTCGTTGGTGTTTGCATTGGTCCACAGAATCATTCAAAACAGGGATTTAAATAACAAACACGAAATGTACCATGTATTCAAACATGTACATAATCACCTAAAGTAAATAAAAATATTTCATTGCTATAATAATTGTTATGGTCAAAATTACATAGGTTCCAGTTGATTTTTCCCCTATGATTTAAAGGCCTGTGCAGTTTTTAGCACCCTGAATTTGAATTCCACTCTGGCCTGTGCAAAAATCTGCAATCAAAATTTTGGAGTGCGATAAGCTTTAATCTATTTTGATGGTTATTTTCCAAGTGTTTGCAAAATCACAATTAGTTAGCTTGGCCTTAAGAACAAAAGAAAACAAACTGCCTCATTAAAAACAATATCAGCAGATCTTACAAGAGTTGATTGGTCTGATGTAAGACAATTATAAAACTGGGTGGTAGTAAAACGTGTGTTCAGCATGTGTAAAACATGTGTATGTTTACTTCTTCTACTGTACAGATGGCCGAAACAGAACTACACCTTAAAACTGAATCATGCATGAGAAGGCAGATGTCCGCCTTATTGTCGGCAAGGTCAAATTATAGCAATCTAACACAATAATCTATTTTTATATTTCATCTAAAAACAGAAAAGTTAATGAATGAAACATTTTGATCAAAATATAATATGCTTCTTTGTATAGATGTCTACCTGAAAGTTTGCAAGCCAATCACAGTGGCTGAGTGGTTTAAAAAGAAGGCATATAAATTACAATCATTATCCAGCTTAAAAACAGGATATTGACAGACACATCAAAATTAATATCTCCCATTTTGGTTTATTCAATCTATGTATTTGTGTATTTACATCAATGCAAAAGGGCTTTGATAACTAAAATATTCTAAAGTGCTTATAGCTCTAATTTGTAAAGTTTGTCAGTTCTGAACTTGTGAAAACTGATTGGCGTTCTCTGATATTCCAGTTGCCTCCCCATGCAGAATAGGTTATGTGACAACAGGATTTGATAATTGCATAAGATCTAGGTAATATGTCATACCCACTGTGTGTACCCACATGTTGTCAACCAATCTTAAAATCTATATAGTAAAATGCTTTGACAGGCAAATGTGCAGGGGAATTATGTACTCTGTTTTTCCCGAATGCTCTTGTTGTTTGACATCATCTCCGAACACAGTAAAACTATAATTTATCTGAATCATCGTAAAATGTGAATCATAGCATTCTGCCAGACCAATACAATTTAATGAAAAATAATTACAAGAAAGTATTAAGAAGTTTAAACTAATCATTTCTATTTTCAGCAAAAAAGTCTTGTTATACGTCATATTCTTCATCTGCTTTGCTAAATATATCATAACTATTTTTTGTAGTCAAAATTTGGTTCATATTGAATTATTGCTAATGGTTCATCTTTATATACCAGTACACTATAGGTCTGGTAAAAATTTAACATTATAAAATATTGCAGTTTATCTTCAGTCCTATATCTGGGTCCGAGGTCTGGTACCTTTTAATTTTACATTGGGTCCCTTGAAATTTCATCAATGGACCTGCCAATTTTTACTAGATAATACTAAATTTTCTATATGATGATATAAATTCCATATGGACCTTTAATTGTTGATATTGGACTTTCAAAACTTTATCTGGGACCCGCTAAAAATAAACATAAATCTGAATCACTGATCTGTAGTTTTTTGGCAGCTTGTTAGTTGAGTGTTACACTTAATTACAACAGATCTGTAGTGTATAATTGTATATATACCTCCAATGACACTGATCAATGCAGCATTAATTACTCATAATTATTCTGTAACCATTTTAGTACATATGTACATAAGAAATATTCCTCACAAGTCTGCCTGTTATCATTGACTCAGATTCATAGATTATATGACTCAATCAGATGATCAGATGAGGTTTTGTTATTCGTGTAAACCGGGATCAGACGGTCATCTGTCTCATAACCAAAACACACTGACAACGATAATACCATTTATAGGCGAACAACATTAACCTGTCTGAATGATCTTTAATTTAAACATTTATGATAAACCAGTATAATTATGGTAAGGGAACACATGTTCATTTTGTCTACATTATGGAAACACATACATTGTTTATGTAATCACTACAAATCCTAAAACCATCTATGTATTGACTGGACCACTGTTTATGAATAGTCCTGATAAAAGGTCATGCAGACAGGTCAATGTTGTTTGCCTATATATACTGGCAGTATCTAAAACCAGGAAATAAGTGACTCATTAAAGAATGAGCTCAGAATTCTTTTTTATATTAAAGTTCTTAAATAAATCTTATCCCTGTAATATGGTGACACAAACATAATGATGTTTATATTTTCTGAAGTCTGTGTTGGCATAGTAACAGTGGCAAATTCACATTTCAAAGTTGATTGTGTTTAACCAATTAATTTGTTTAATTGAGAGAACAATCTTATGTTAGAAATTTTGACAAGATGAATGTTTCTTCAACATTACAAGGTTTAATAAAATACATGGAATTGGTTTGGTTTTGGGTTTTGCTATCGGGTTACTGTAAAGGGGGGAATTTTCGTGTGGGCAAAATTTTAGCTTTTTTGGCGCTAAAGAAATTACCGCCAAAATTTTACCCACGCAAAAATGTCTAGCATACAGATTAATGCATCATAATATATAAAATATACATCCAGTTATATTGGTTACACAAAAATTACACCCACTAGAAATGACAGATTTCAGAAATCGCGAAATTTTCACCCCACAAAAATAATCCCCTTGTCCTTTCCATTTTTGATGATGAAATTACTCTCCTCAAGCATCATTTTTAAAGTGCTTTAAAGCATAACACTGCAATTTGTAAATTTGTTAAGGGTTTAAATGATCATGTTTCCACTTGTCATCATTTTCATAGCAGCAAAAAGGTAAACAAAATGGGCAAATATCTTCGTTTTTCAAGTCTGTGACTACCTTCTTCTTCTTCCTATTATTGAGTAGAATCCTTCATAGGATGTCTTGACTCAGGGGCATGTTGGTGGCAGTTAAAATCCTCTATATAAAATAATTAAAATCTGATAAAAAACACCTTGTTATCTTCCTTTACATAGACAGGGCCCTGTGGTCCACTGGCAGCCCACTCAGTCGGTGTTTGAAATCTTCCGTGATTGTTGCAGTTGGTATGTCTGGTGGCAACAGATTCCACTGTCGTACTGTCCATGGAAGGAAGGAAAATCGTAACGTGTCACAGGATGATGGTATTTCCCTCAGTTTATGTGCTCCGCTGGTTCTCGAATCCCCTGCTGTGACCTAGTTGTCGGATGGAATGACAACTTCATCATGCAGGATCTTATACAACATGATTAGTCGGGCTTTAGATCTTCTAGCCTGCAGGATTTCCCAGTGGAGCTGCTGCAAGATGTTTGTCACAGCCCCAGGGGTGTAGTTGTGGTAGTTATTGACTACAAATCTTGCTGCCCTTCTTTGTACTGCCTCTAAGGAATTGATGTGCTGCCGAGTATGAGGATCCCACACTGGGGAAGAGTACTCTAGTGTTGGACGTACTAGTGTAGAGTATGCGACTGCTTTGGCTGATGGTTTGCATCCCCGCATATTCCGCCGTACGAATCCTAAGGTTTTACTGGCCTTTGCTGTAATTTGGCTGATGTGTGTATGCCATTTCAAGTCCTGACTTATGGTGACTCCGAAATATTTACTGGATGTCTCACGTTCCAGGACCTGTTGGTGTAGTCTATACCAGGTGGTAATGGGTTTCCTTTTACTGGTAACGTGAATAACTGTACATTTGTCTGGGTTGGAGGACATCTGCCAGGTTTTCTCCCAGTTTTCTAGAGTGTCTAGGTCTTGTAACAGTGTAGTGTGGCAGTATCTTGGCTTGATTTTATGCACCGATACAGTAGCGAATCATCTGCAAATAGTCGAATATCTGATCTGGTACATTCAGGCATGTCATTTATGAATGTAAGGAACAAGAGAAGCCCGAGGACTGTGCCTTGAGGAACTCCAGAGTATACATCTACTGTAGGTGATGTTGTCCCTTTAACGATGACCTGTTGAGTTCTTGAACGAAGGAAATCCTCTATCCATAGGATGGTATTGCCTCTTACTCTGTAGTACTTCAACTTCTCCAACAGTCGTCTGTGTGGTACTTTATCGAATGCTTTGGAGAAGTCTAGTAGTATTATATCTATTTGTTCTCCTGCTGATATGCTCTTGGCTAGCTCCTGGATGGTGAAAATGAGCTGTGTCTCACAAGACCTTTGGATCTGAAGCCATGCTGTTTGTCGGACAGTATACCAAATTGGTCGTAGTGGTCCATGATGTTGCTGTGGAGATGTTCTCTAGGAGTTTGCAGCAGATGGAGGTCAGAGAGACTGGTCTGTAATTTGATGCTTTATGTCTGTCCCCTTTCTTGAATATTGGTATGATGGATGCGGTTCTCCAGTCATCTAGAATTTTCCCATGGTCAATGGAAAATTGAAAGATTCGACTGATAATGGCGGAGAGCTCCATAGCATATTCTTATATGGTCCTGTGGCTTTGTGAGGTTTAATTCCCATGAGTAGTTTATGTACACCGTGAGAGTTAACACGGATCTCCTTCATTGCTGAGTAGGGTGAGGGTCCCTTGTCTGGTAATGTATGACAGATCTTCCTGGTATAAGCTGATTGGAACTGTTGTTCAACAGTACAGCCTTGGATGCTGAGTCACTCTGGAGGAATCCATCACTATCTCGCAATGGGCTGACTCCTGGCGAGTCCTGTTTTCAGCTCTTGAGGTATGTCCAGAGTCTTTTGTTCGATTTGTCGTCACTGATGACATTGTCCATATAATTATCATGTTCTTTACATATTTCTTTCCTGGTATGTCGCTGCAGTGTCTTAAATCTGTTCCAGTCTTTAGTTTTCTTTGTCAATCTTGCCTTCCTATATGCTCGTTTCTTCTGCTTAGTCAATCTATTTAGCCTGTTATTCATCCAGGGATTGGTGTGTCTGTTAGATGTCAGTTTAGATGACACATTTTCATCTATCAATTTTTCACAGAATGATCGGAAGTCAATCCACATATTATTAATATCAAAAAAGGACTTGGCGAAGAATTCCTTTTCATAGTCAATTATCTTCTTCCTTATGATGTTTTTATTTGCTTTATTCCACTTAAAGATCTTTCTTCTTAGTGGTTTACTTCTAATTGGTGATATAAGGGTGTCTGTGAGAACAATGTCGTGGGCACTTTTCCCAAGTGGTGGTAGGGGTTTACATCTATATACTAATGATTGATTGGATGTGAAAACTAGATCTAGTGTGTTATCTCGTCTTGTGCTAAAGTCTACAATTTGTGTTAATGATAGGTCATCCATTAGATTACTAATCCACTGATTTACTCTGACTATAAAATACTTCAGAAAGTCTAGCGTCTAAAGAGTGTCGGCGAGACCCTATGAAAAATATAATGATCGTAAACAATCATTCCCAGAATCTTGGAAAGGCAGTTGCCCAAATATCAGTGTGTAAGTTGTAACCAGGTAAGTTGTAACCAGTAAAAGATGTAAAAATTAAATGCTTTAGTAAAAGTAATTCTTTAAACCACACCCCTTTGAAGGATGCACTTTAACCTTTTGCTTCATAAATGAATAAAATATATCCTCATCCAAAGATCATTTTGATCATCCGACAATGTCCTTGGCGAATTTCATTTGCCGTTCGTATTTACTACAAAAACCCTTGCTATGTACATAAAATCGATTTTACAAATGGCGAGGTGCTAACCCTTTCGGAGCACCAGGCATAGCTTCCCTGGTGGACGTCCGAGTGGCCAAAAATAATAACAGTAATGAATTTCAACAGACTGTCTTTCGTATTTACCGTTAGATTATGATTTCAGAAATCGAGAGTGCTTACCCTTCCGGAACACAGGGCCTCAATTCCATGGTCAAAGTCCACGTGGCCATTTTTTAAAGTATTTACTAAGCTTTGGGATTGTGATTTGGAAAAGGATTCGTATGCCAAGTTTGTTTTCGATTTTAACTCCTATTTTAGATTCCAAAACGGTAAATACTTACTTGAGAACAAAGCACGTCTTTAGTGGACATGATGAATCTGACCTGCTGGTAAATTGTATACATCACCATCATCCTGATTCAGGTACAACCAATCTAAAATTTGATTGGTCGATATAGCAATTAGTTTGTTCACGCTGCTAAACCAGTAACGTTTATCTTGTGTTGTCTCAGCTTAAGGGTCATTTAAGTAGGAAAATTCAAGTGAAAACCATTTGGTTGAAAAGTGTGAAAGAGGGGTATAATTATGAAATTACCTACACAAGTGTGACGATTTATAAATAAAAATACAAGAGGAATTGGTAATTTAAGAATTTATAAAATATTTGTTGCATTTTTTAAAGAAAATTGTGCAAAAATACACGTGTTGGGGGAAAAAGCTTACACCTTATATAACGAACTAATTTTAAAAATGAAAAGTTATTAAGATAGTCAACGTCATAGAGCAGTGCAAAGGGGGCAGAGTTTGTTAAAGAAATACGAGGTTTTTGAAAAATCGACAATTTACGGTTGAGGTTTTCTATGATTTGTTTTCCCTTTAAAAATGCGTGTACCAGGCGTGATAGTTCATATTCTAAGGCTACCAACGATCCAAGGGAAGATTTTAAAAGCTAAGTTTGTATATTACTTGATTATTGTGGAGGCATATTCGGCTTTAAATAGTTCAACATTGTTTAAAACAAACAATATTCACCTCAAATCAAATAGAACAGTATTGTGTGACCGTTCACTTTTAGTGACTTGTTGTATTTTGGATTAATAGTGGCCTTAGAATATAAATATCACACCTGGTACACGCATTTTTAAAAGGAAAATAAATCGTAGATAACCTCAACCGTAAATTGTCGAGTTTTCAAAAACCTCGTATTTCTTTAACAAAATCTGGTCCCTTTGCACTGCTCTATGACGTTGACTATCTTAATATCTTTTCATTTTTTAAAAATTAATTCGTTATACAAGGTGTAAACTATTTCCCCCAACACGTGTATTTTTTAACAATTTTCATAAAAACATGCAACAAATATTTTAAAATTTCTAAAATTATCAATTCCTATTGTACTTTTATTTATACGGGAAATGTCCCGGCGCGAAGCGCCGGGAATTTCCCGTCTATAGGTAACACGTATGTATTTATGACGTCATAGAAAATTGTGTAAAAATTCTATAGACCGTACGTCCAAATCATTTGACGCCGCGCGTGCACCACTTTTCACTTTTTTTCTCAAGGCCATTGAAGGGGTCAAATCGACAGGAAGTGAGCTCCATATGGGGGGAAATCTCGCCCGTCTCGTACATCAGAAATGAAACCAAGAAACGATTATCGTGAAAAAATTCATTAATACAAGTAACATTTAATAGGTTGATCGAATACCAAATATTTACGTTTCTTTCGCCATTCTGGCTGATCTCCAAGTGTAGCGTTTCAAGATTTGCGATGACGTGATTTCTTTTGATCGGGTCAAAGTTCAATTCAGATCGATAACCACTGTAAGCCAATCAGCGACCGACTTTCCCACGTGCATCAACCATGATCACACAGTATACAATGCGGGAACATACAAAATTTGCCGATTTCAAGTTAGATAAATCGATAACCATAGTTACCTGACACAAAACTATTACGAGGTTAGCATTACCACAGTATACGACTTCTACGGTAACTGTTTTTCACATATAATTACCTAATTGAATCAAGATTTTGAGTGCATCTGAATGCAGTGTAAACAAAAATGGCGTTCGTCAGGACGGTAAAGACGTTTTCACAAACGATCGATTTTTAAGAAAAATAATAAAATGCGTTTTTCAAAAGAATTAATTAACAGTTCGTCCCAATAATCATTTTTATGAAAATACAGTTAAAATTTATTGAATTTATTCCGAATTTAATGTAATATTGACAAATCCTCTTGTTTGTTTACATGTGACGTGGATATCATGATCAGCTGATCGAGCTGAACCAGGTGCTGACTAGAACTGACTTCAACTACAATGACTGCACTCATCAAAAATCTAACTTGGACATACCTGATGAGGAAACTGTACATCTTGTTCAATGAGATGGACCGCTGTCCCAAAAAGTTGTGATGAAAATAACAATAATAAAACATTCATGTTGAGTTTAGCAGCTGACTGTAGTTGAGATACACTTAGGTAAGGTCTGAATTGACTCCTTGAAAACCTCCAGGGATGGCGACTGGACTACCGATGCTGGCAGGGGATTCCAATAATTTAGTTCTCGGAATGAATATAAAAATTTTAACTAGGGTAAAATCAACATTTCCTTCTTCAATATCCCAGACTTGGTTCTCGAAAAAAAAGTTGGTATAAGTGAATAAATGCCAATTTCCACTCCACCATCCACATAAGCGACCATTTCAATATAAATCTTAAAGCACCATCTTTGTAGTATATCATCCCAGAATGTTTCATTTCAATTTAGGTGAATAATGAATAATCTTGACTGGGGTAAAAAAAAAACTCCAACCCACCATCCTAGAATTAACCGTCTCGATATAAGTGAAAAAGCATTTTCAACTCTCTGGGGCTGGGGCTCTTCATGCAGTGAAACTTAAAGGGGCTGGGCTAAAATTAACATTATTTCGGTACACGCCTGTCAAGTTTTAATCATATCATTTGTTACTTGCAATGGTCTGTGCTTTAGAAAATTCTCATCATGGTACTATATGCCTGTGAATGTTGAAGGTGCAAGAGGAGCTTACCCTCATACCACTGTATTAATATCGGGTTGTGGGTTAAAGGTGCTGCCTAACAGAGTCACAGACAAGCATTCCACTCCCAATTAATATAATTCTATAACCAGTCGATAATCTATCCTTTCGGCCAAATGTGGCTTGCAAAATGAGGAAGCAGTAACTCAAATTTTGAAGTATTGTCATGTATAACACGAGTCAGGTTGGAACCAAAAACCTTCCACTCTCCAAGAGGATGCTATACCGGTGTAGCTAGCTAACAGAAGGTGCTAACCCTTCCAGAAAACTCGGTGTCACTTCCCTGGTGGAAGTTCGCGTGTTTAACCTAACTTGTCAGTTTCAAAGTTTTTTTTACTTTACTCCCGGATTGTGATTTGGACATGGATAAGTATGTTTGTTTTTCATTGGTATAACTGCTTCATTAACTGAATGGGGCAATCTTGAACTGTGATATGATACACATCTTGTTTTAAGAAACAGGAGTAGTTATTTATGCAATCATAAATCAGTAGATTAAATTATTCACATGGTATGGTAAACGGTGATTTAAGATGAGAAGACATTACAACGTGGGAATGTTGTCGTGGTATGGATTAGTATATTCACTAAATTGGGTAATTGAATAGCCTTTTGTGTCCCTGGAAAGATCATACCAAAACTCAGTTCTGTGTGACAGAACATGATTGAAAGAACTCGGCGGTAGTTAACTATAGTCAGTCACTAGTATTTGGTGTGGAAGCGTGTGGCCTAGTGGTTAAGGCGTTGGACTCATGATTCGAAGGTCGTGGGTTCGATCCCTGGACCGGGCGATGTGTTGTGTCCTTGAGCAAGACACTTAATTTCACGTTGTTTCAGTTCACTCAGCTGAAAAATAAATGAGTACCAGCTGGGGGTTAACCCTGCGATGGACCGGCTTCCCATTCAGGGGAGAGTCTTGTACTCTCAGTCGCTTAACGCCACCGAAACCGGGATAAGCTCCGGCCTCATGGGCCTAATGGCTCCGGACAGACTTTAACTTTAACTAGTATTTGGTGAGACAAAACAATGTGTGCCATCCCTATTTTTGGGGGTGTGGTGTGTGTGTGTGTGTGTGTGTGTGTGCACAATAACCCGATAATAAATTTGGACATTTCCCGGGATAGGCAATGCCTATTTTCATATTAAATCTTCACGCTCGTGTAGGTAATTTCAAAATTATACCCCTCTTTAATGCTTTTCAACCAAATGGTTTTCACTTGAATTTTCCTACTTAGATGACCCTTAAGAGAATTAAAATACGGCTCAACAAGAAGGTAATTTCGTGTTATTTTCATATAAAACCGTGTTTGAATTAATATGACACTAGACATTTTACTTAATCATAAATATTCCATTACGATTTTGAAATTATTAATATTTATTATATATAGTCCAGCAGAATCGTGAAAAAATTGTGGGTTTTTTTGTTAAAAGCATGAAATTTGGCATGATTATAGTTCATGGCTTGGAGATTATTTTCAGATATGGGGCCAACCAAAAAATCCAATATGGCCGCCATTTTCAATATGGCGGACAAAATGGCCGCCAAAATCACATAAACTGATTTAAATTTTGTTATCACCTATTTTGTTCACAAATATGCAGGAATTTTTTTTAGTTTTGATCTGCTTATTACTTTAACATAAATTTGCTGATGATTTAAATTTCAAAATGGCTGCCATTTCCAATATGGCGGACAAAATGGCGGCTCAAATAATGAACCAGAGGCTCAGGATGAGCCTGTATCGCTCACCTGACTAAAATGCTTTTAAAGCAAATTTGTATATATGCTTTTCCAAAAGTGTCCAATGTGAAACAACGTTCTCCGCTGGCAGGCATATTTTATGGCAGATCAGAAAAATTTTGGCAATCTATGTAAAGGACCTTCTATACATCATTCCTGTAAAGTTTGATTCAATTTGCTTTACTAGCTTCAGAGGAGATAGCATATATATGCTTTTCCCATAGGGTCCAATATTACACTATCTTCTGCGCTGGCGGCCATGTTTTTTGGCGGATCAGAAAAATTTTGGCAACGTAAGTAAAGGACCTTCTATACATCATTTCTGTAAAGTTTGGTTAAATTCGCTTCAGTCATTTCTGAGGAGATAGCCAAAAATTCGTTTTTCCCATAGGGTCCAATGTTAAACTATCTTCTGCGCTGGCGGCCATGTTTTTAGGCGGATCAGAAAAATTTTGGCAATCTTTGTGAAGGACCTCCAATACATCATTCCTCTAAAGTTTGGTTAAGTTTGCTTCAGTAGTTTCAGAGGAGATAGCAAAAATGTGTTTTCCCATAGGGTCCAATGTTAAACTATGTTCCCCGCTGGCAGCCATGTTTTTAGGCGGATCAAAAATCAAAAAAATTTCGGCAATCTTTGCAAAAGACCTTACATACATCATTCCTGTAAAGTTTAATTGAATTCGCTTCAGTCGTTTCAGAGGAGATAGCCAAAATGTGCGTTTTCCCATAGGGCCCAATGTTAAACTTTGTTTGGCCCTGGCGGCCATTTTTTTTGGCGGATCAGAAAAATTTGGGCAATCTTAGTAAATGACCCTACATACATTATTCCTGTAAAGTTTGGTTCAAATTAGTTCAGCGGTTTCAAAGAAGATAGAAAATATATGCTTTTCCCATAGGGTCCAATGTTAAACTATCTTCTGCGCTGGCGGCCATGTTTTTTGACGGATCAGAAAAATTTTGGCAATCCAAATAAAGGACCTTCCTTACACCATTCCTGTAAAGTTTGGTTAAATTTGCTTCAGTCATTTCTGAGGAAATCGTTAAAAATGCATTTTTCCCATAGGGTCCAATGTTAAACTATCTTCTGTGCTGGCAGCCATGTTTTTTGGCGGATCAAAAAAATTTCGGCAATCTAAGTAAAGGACCTTCCATACATCATTCCTGTAAAGTTTGGTTAAAATTGCTCTAATGGTGTCAGAGGAGATAGTCAAAGTGTGAAAAGTTTACGGACGGACGACGGACGACGACGACGGACGACGGACGACGGACGACGACGGACGCAAAGTGATGGCAAAAGCTCACATGGCCTTTGGCCAGGTGAGCTAAAAACGTAGATTTAAGTATTTTTGTACCGATTTTTAATTAAGTATTGCATGAAAACATTTTGTATATGGTCTGTGATTACTCAGAGATATATTTTAAAATTGTTTACAATTCAAAATGGCCGTCAAATCCAATATGGCGAACAAAATGGCGGCTAATTTATAACAAATAGCTGTACAGCTTCATTGTATTGAACCGCGGGATATTTAAGAAATATGACTTTTTGGCGATCTTTTGAAAACACAAACTTTGCTTGGTATTGCTTTAAAAAAAATCCAGATAAGGATTATTTAATAAATTATTAAAATTTATTGAAATTTAAAATGGCTGTCATTTCCAATATGGCGAACAAAATTGCGCTTAAATGATAAAAAATGTAGATCTAAACATTTTTGTACTGATTTTGAAAATCAGAATTGTATGAAAACATTTTGTATATGACTTTTGATTACCCATATATACATTTTTATACATGACCTGTGTCATAGAATCATCTTATTGTTGTTTGCAATTCAAAATGGCTGAACAAAATGGCGGATAAATAAGAACAAATAGATGTACATATTCATTGTATTTATTATCATATCTGCAGTAATATTTTTGCATATGGCTATTTGATGATTGGTTGAAAACAGGAACTATGTCAACTATGACAGTTAGCATGATAATAGTTCATGACCTACAGATTATTTTCAGATATGGGGCCAACTAAAAAAATCAAAATGGCTGCCATTTCAAATATGGCGGACAAAATGGCCGCCCAAATCAAATAAACTGTATTGAAAGTTTTTTATAACCTAGTTCTCACAAATATACTGGAATTTATTTTGATTTTGATCTACTTATTATTTTTACATATATCAGCTGATGATTTGAAACTCAAAATGGCTGTCATTCCAAATGTGTTGGACAAAATGTCCGCTGAATAAATGAAAAATGTAGATTTAAACACTTTTTGTACGAATAAATATTTCAATATATCTTAATATAATTTTTATGTGACCTGTGATTACTCGTAGATAATGATAAATTTATTTACAATTAAAAATGACTGTCATATCCAATATGCCAAACAAAATAGGTATTGAATAGTAACAAATAACTATACGGATTCTGATGGATATTTGAACATATTTTAAGCTTAACTGACAATAGCCAGCTGAGCTTATGACGTGGCGAAGCGTGCGTCCATGCTTCATTCAGTGCGTCAGTGTGTGTAAACTTTAATCTTCTCTGAAACTATTTAGGCAATTAAACAAAATTTGGTGTCGAAGGCCCCTAGGTGGGTAGGCTTAAGTTTGCACAAGGCATCCAAGATGGCCGCCATTACTATAATTAGTTCCTATGTGACGTCACACTGTCCACTTTCCAGGTAAAGTAGGGGCCATTTTGGTAGGCATTAGATATTGAGTCTTAAAGAATGGAACAATCTAGAGGATTAGTGACGAATTCATTCGGAACATCCTCTGGATGTGAAATGATAAAGGCGACAACTTTCTCATTTTTAGCAGCGTATTACAGCACTTTTAAGGAAGTTGAGAAAAAAATTAAGGATTTTGATCAACTCTCTGAGTTTCTGGAGTCAAATGCGATCTAGCTATTAAACTTGATTATAATTTCGGGAAAACTTTGGATCATACTTAATTTTGGGGTGAAACATGCAAAAAATGGATTTTTCAGAAAACAATTACGTTTAACGCACTCCTGTTCAATAACCGTTCACTGACGGAAAAGACGGTATTTTTATATTTTTTTCTATCTTGCACATAAAATCCACAATAACTGTTAAAGTCTACCCTATCATCCAAAATAAATTTAACGTACCGTTTTGAATTCGTACCCACAATAAAGTAACCAATTTTTTACCAAATTTTTGGTAGGTTTGGCACTTATCCGTTAGGTCTGTGTTAAAACTTTTGAGTGGCAAGTTCTGTGGATGAGCTCTACTAATGGAAATCTTCTAGATTGTTCCATTCTTTCCCGCGAAACCCCTATAGGTGTTGCCACACTAGTATTAATTCTTTCTAAAATAGGGTGTATACAATTTATTGTAACATTGTTGTTATGGGGACAAAAATCTTATAAAATATATCAAATCAAAGTAAAAACAATGGCGATTTATAAATTTAAAATCGTTGTAGCACACCTGAGCTGAAAGCTCAGATGAGCTATTGCAATGGTTCACCGTCCGTTGTCTGTCGTGCGTCGTGCGTTAACTACATTTTAATCATCTCCTCTAAAACTACCAAGCCAAATTTGATGAAACTTAGTGATTATGATGTCTAGGTGAAGGCCTTTCAGATTTGCAGGAATGAAGGAGTTATGTCCCCTTGGGGCCCAGAAAGGGGGAAATAGTGAAAATCTTTACGAATCTTCTCCTTTGAACCTACAAGAGATATAACTAAGACATTTAATGTGAAACATACTTAGGGCACCTAGTTTTAGATTTGCACAAATCGTAACTGTGGGGGCCAAAATGGGGAAATGGCAATGTACTTAAGTGGAAAATTGCTAAAATTTATGTATTTGTGAATATATCATGAAAACTATAAACTTTTTGTATAAGCATGTATATCAGAATATTGTAGGTATTTGCACAACGATCATTTTGATATTTGAATGAAGGTCATAGGTTCAAAGGTCAAGGTCATAGATGCAAACCAATATTAAATGGTTAATTATCTCAAAAACTATAAAATTGTTGTATAGGCATGTATAATGGAATATTGTAGGTATTGGCCTAATGACCACTTTGATATATGAATGAAGGTCATAGGTTCAAAGGTCAAGGTCATAGACACAAACAAATACTTAAATGGTTAATTATCTCAAAAACTGTAAACTTTTTGTATAGGCATGTATATTGCATGTATAAGAATATTGTAGGTATTGGCCTAATGAACATTTTGATATATAGATGTTAAGCTGTTTATAAATAATATATTGTAGCTAGACTTTAGATATGTTATATGTAGCATTCTTACATAATAATTTTTATAATTAATTTGCAAAAATACTTGCATAAAATTGTCCCTTACTGCTGAAAATTTTGAAATTCTCTATTATTAATGTCATTGACCATTGAACCTCTGCATGAAATATGTACTCAGCCTTAGGTGAGCGATAAGGCCCATGGGCTATTGTTTGTTATTCCGATTACTTTTTGAAAAACAATAATTTAAAAATTAACAAATTTGGTTAAAATAGATAAATGATATAGAATGCCTATCAAAATGGCGACTACTCTACTGAAAAATTTGTCTGCTAAAGGTACATGAGAACTATCTATAAATTAAAAAAATACAAAAGTAGCTATTGTGCATTCAATTTTTAACCGAATTTGTTCAAATTCAAAATTAGATGGGGCATTTCACATGTGTAATAGGTTTTTACAAAAAAAATAGATTAGGAAGCATATATATGGGAACCACCTATTTATCTTTCTGTCCATTCCAATATTGTGTCCACTACAAACCTTACATGTCAATGTATAGATTTTGATCAGACTTGGAACAAATGCAAACCAGCATAAGACGATAAGTTGCATACCAAATTTAGTTGCATATGTCACAAGGTCAAATCTTAGAAGCAACAGATGTTGGGGACAGGAGGTATTTGTCTGTCAAGGGTCTGTTCTAGTTTTTAACTACATCTAAAATTTATTGTCATTTAAAATTCAAACGAATTCCTTTCAAAAATGGAAGACAAAATGGATATTGAGTAATAAAAAAATACAGATTTTTTGGCATCATTCACTGAAAATCTGTTATTTTTCTCAGCTATATATTTACATAATTATATATTTATCTTTTTAGTACAGAACTTGCCATGTAAATTTTGACAATCGTCAAAGATGGTCTTCAGTCTTATACAGAAAAAGTATATTCTACCTCTGGAATCAACTAAATGTGTATTCTTAAAAATTCTAAAGAATTATTTGAACATTTTGCTTTATTTGATTGCCTGTAGAGATTAATTCAGGTTTTCGCTATCTATTGCATCCAAAATGGATACCGTTTATGTTCTACCTACATTTGCAATCAATCAAATGTGATTCTTTAAAATTCTAAAGAATTTCTTAAACATCTTGCTTCTATTACTTTATCTTGTGTAAAAAGTATAAAAACATTTGATTTTTCTACAGTTTACACTGCTATCCCTCATTATAAAGCGAAAGAACGTCTTAAAAAATTTTCAATTGTCATTCTTTTACAAAAACGGTAAGCCAAAATACAAATATCTGGTGCTGAACAGGGATTCTGGTGATTTTGTCTAGCAATATACGGATTCCAAAAGAACCAGATGGTGCAGATATTCCAGACTTGTCGAACTGGATTAAAGAGACAGACCAGAGGCTAGTGGTGCATGTGGCGTGGGTTGTTCGTGTGAAACTGTGTAAAAGAATTGTTATAGTTTCCAATGACATCTTTGCATTACTGCTACACTACAAACGCTCCACGGCTCTGATTGATAGAAATATGGCAACAGTATGGCACCGTTAAGAAACGGCAGATGCTTCCAGCATCTTGGAGCACCACTGGCGAAGGCAGTAATCAAGGCTCAGATATTTACCGGAGATGATTGTATGAGCGAGGTAGGCACCAAACATGCAGCTATGGCTTGTGATCCAGTACAGTGCCTAATCAATTTTGGAGAGACTGACACCTTATCTGAGCAGGATGCTGCTTCAGCAGAAAACTACTTGGTATACGATTGGGCAGGAGCCAGATCAATGACAACAGCTGAAACGTTTGACCAACTAAGGGTGGAGAACAACATAGGTGGTGACGCTGGTATCGATTAACTCCCTCCTACAAGCGGAGTTATACAAGACCACATTCAGCTAGTGTACAGGGCATGTCAACTGCTTGAGACATCCAATGATCAGGAGGCAACATTACAATTAGTAAAGCATGATTGGAGAGAATACTGTTGTGCATTGCAGGCATCAAAATGCCTGAAGCCCCTACCAGAAACTATTCTAACAGTATGCAGATGTACAGGCAAATATGACACATGAGGGTATGCCTCAATTGTTATTTCTAACACTGTAAAGAGTGTAGAAAACAGTTTCTAGTTATGTTATAAAACACTGACATTCAACCTTGTATATCAGTGTAAGCTTCTTGTGTTGAATATAATACCAGAATAATATGAGGATACAGATAAGGAAATGGTTATCGGTGTAACAAAATGGCCTTGGCATTGTCTTAAGAAGGTCAAGATGACTCTAAACGGCCAAAACAACAATAGAAATGAATTCTACGCACCAAAATTAATAGGATTATAGGTTAATAATTACACTAACATCTACTGAAATAAATTAAAAAAGTTAGATTTACATCATGGCCGACGGCAACCATGTTTGATTTTGCAATAGCAGCATTTATGGCGTGGTGGCAGAAAAGCACCTTGGTGATTTATAGTGTCCAGTGACCCGATAACTAAATCCAAGTGAGAAATCTCCCAACACCAAATTGCAAACAGGTCTATAGGCCAGGTCCAACATTTAATTGAAAATCAATACAAAACTACTTAAATCTCTAATTTGTTTATCATTTTGGTGGCCATTTTGTCCGCCATATTGGAAATGGCCGCCGTTTTGATTTTCAAATCATCAGCAGACATATGTAAAATAATAATCAGGTGAAAATACAAAATAAATTCCTGTATATTTGTCAAAAAATGGGTAATAACACACTGTAAATACATATAATGTGACTTTGTCCATCGATTTGTACGCCATATTGAATTTTTGGTTGGCCCCATATCTGAGTATAAACTCCAGCTTATGAACTGTGCTAAGTCAAGCTTAATTTAATAATTTAATAAAGTTTATGCTATCAAACAATCACCAAATAAACAGCCATATGCAAAAAATATTGTCAAATAATCTGCAGATGTGATCATTAATATTGAACAACCAATATCTATTTGTTACTATGTATCCGCCATTTTGTTCAGCCATTTTGGACTGCAAACAACTTCAGGATGTATTTATGACACAGGTCAAGTACAAAAAAGATGTATCTATGGGTAATCATAAGTCAAAATGTTTTCATACAATTCTGATTTTTAGAATCAGTACCAAAATGTTTAGATCTACATTCTTTATCATTTAAGCGGCCATTTTGTTCGCCATATTGGAAATGGTAGCCATTTTAAATTGTGATAAATTTTGATTAATTTTGAAAATTTATTACATAACCTTTATCCGGAATTTTTCTTAAAGCAATACCAAGCAAAGTTAGTGTTTTCAAAAGATTGCTAAAAAGTCATATACAGACCTATTTCTTAAATATCCCGCGGTTCAATACAATGAAGCTGTACAGCTATTTGTTATAAATTAGCCGCCATTTTGTTCTCCATATTGGATTTGACGGCCATTTTTAATTGTAAACAATTTTAAAATATATCTCTGAGTAATCACAGACCATATACAAAATGTTTTCATGCAATACTTAATTAAAAATCGGTACAAAAATACTTAAATCTACGTTTTTCATTATTTGAGCCGCCATTTTGTCCGCCATATTGGAAATGGCAGCCATTTTGAAATTTAAATCATCAGCAAATTTATGTAAAAGTAATAAGCAGATCAAAACTAAAAAAAATTCCTGCATATTTGTGAACAAAATAGGTGATAACAAAACTTAAATCAGTTTATGTGATTTTGGCGGCCATTTTGTCCGCCATATTGAAAATGGCGGCCATATTGGATTTTTTGGTTGGCCCCATATCTGAAAATAATCTCCAGGTCATGAACTATTAGCCCAAGAGCTAGTGGGGTTTGAAATATGTGTCAATGGCCAAAAGCTTTGAAGGTTGTTTCTGATAGAAAAATGTCTGTAGTTTTCGAATTTGGGCGTCTTGTGAATGAACTCGTTTCCGATTTTTTTTCAGACGCGAGTTTTTACACTAGAATCGCATTTTTCAGCCGGTTTTTCGGTAATTTGATAATTCTGCATTATGGACGCGATATGGCCTTAAAATGTCTTATTACTGATGCGGTTATCAAGAATTATGATCATTGTTGACATTTAAGTTAAAAACTTCTTGATACATTTCAGATTTTTTTTTAAAATAACTATTTTAGGAAAAAAATAGACCAAAAATTTTGCGTTTTTAATATTTTGCCCTCTTTTATGTCTTATAAAAAAATAATAAAAGCATTTAAGTGAAATGTTTTACCATATTGTCACAGCCTAATGTGTTTTGCATTCAATAAAAGTAGCTGCATATCATTTGGTAGGAAATTGCGGCACCCACAGTGGAAAAACTTTCCCCTACCCCAAAAATTGCAAATTTCTCAAAAAATCGATCTTTACTACAAATTTTGCTATTAGTTGCCATACTGATTGTTATACCGTGTAAGCTTTAATACTTGGGTGACAACATTGAAGACCTCTAACTAAAAACTTCTTGTTAAGCATTCAATCTCAATTTTGTGGCCAATTTTAAACAACCGAGTTTTGCGTTTTTACTTAATCTTTATTCGTTAAAGTCTTGTAGCGCATTCAAAAAAAGCCTGATTATCAATATACTATTTTATTTAGAATCCCTGATGTTTGTGCTTTATTGTGCAAGTATAATGTATAACACAATCGTCACACAAACCCTTTCACCACAATTTATTCTTCCCCCTACCCCATATGCAATAAATAAGCGAGTTCGCGAGATATTGATTTTACACTTGTGCGTTCTCAGGCAGTGAGATTTTAAACACGGTAGAGTGTTATAACGTAAATTTGTACTTGAAACATATAGTAAATTACGCTGTTAGCTTGTTTATTCAATGCTTTGATTTTTTGTATTATTAAGCAATGATAGTGCCACGCCCTTTTGTATGACTCGGCAGATGGCGCTGCGCAAAGCGTTTGTGTTACGTTTTCTGTCATTGCAAATCACACGTGGTTGCAATTATAGATACTTTCATATGGTTGTTGTTTATGATAAGTAAGAAAAAACTATTCACCCCTTTTTTCTATTGTTTTGTTACCGTTTATATTTCGTGTGAACAAGTTGATTTTATTTAATATTTGTTTTTAAAAAGAATCCGTGTTCACAATAGAATCAATGAAGTTTTGACGCAGATAAGTAATCTGTTTGTTAATTCTATTTGATTCCGTGACTGAATTAAAATCACTGTAAATAATATTTTGCGATTTGTTTGTGATAACTCATTGTCATTTCAATTAGAAGTGTTGCAAAATGGCCAGCACACGGCTGGATACATCTAAGGGGAAACAGATATTACAGGGCGATAGCACAGATGAAACAAATCTTGTTTGTTGCCTTCATGTCGATAAACGTTTCCAAGATATAGAAATTAAACCTTTTGATGAAACAACATGGAGTAAAGTGGCAAAAGTTGCTGAATATCGTCTTTCGAAAACAAAATCCCACAAATATAAACAAATTTGTCAAGATCTTCCTCAAAACTTTGATCCTAAAACCAATGGTTATCACAGAATGTGTTACAAGAACTTCACTGCTGTCTCAAAAAAAGAACTAGAGTCTTTTTCCACTGTAGAAGTAGAAGAAGTTTCTTACACTTTAAGATCCCACACTGAACATTTATCGGACGAAACTTCCTCCTCCGGTATTTTTCTTCCCGTATGTTTGTTTTGTGGCCTCCTGACGAAGGGTAAGAAAAGGGAACAGTTAGGCAATTGTGAAAGTTTGGAAGCGGGAGAAAAAATAAAAAATGCTGCAATGGTTCTGGGTGATACAGATATGATTGCCAGAGTTTGTGATATAGATTTTGTTGCTAAAGAGGTTAAATATCACCATAGCTGCCGAAAACATTACTTAAATCTTTCTGAGAGGTGTATACCCGGGTCTGCTAAGACAGAATATGGCAACATTAGGCTAGGACACGAAAAAGCATTTAAATGGTTGACCGAATACATAAATAAAAACGTTATAGCACAAGGTCAAGCTGTAACAATTGCCTCCTTGTATGAATATTACACTACAATGCTGATGGACATTGGTCTTGATTGCTCCTCATATACCATCCAGACTTTAGAAGTAAAACTTCTAAATCACTTCAAAGATGATATTTGCATGAGTAAAATAGGTAAACGACAAGGCAAAATATTATATCCAAGCTTTCTAGATACAGATCAGATTATAGGTTTCCATAATACGTTTTTATTAAATTCCAAAGTCACTGAAGCTGCATACCAGTTGCGAAATACAATATTAGAAATGTCAAAGACATGTCCCCAATTACAGAACCCATTGACTGTAAATGAAATACAGAAAGGCCAAGCTAACCCCCCAGACATACTTATGCAGTTTTTTAAAACTCTATATACAGGGTCTTCAACAAAAGAACCTTCTGAAAGAATGAATAGATGCATCAGTTCAGCAGCAGATGATGCTTTGTTTGCTGTAACCAATGGCGAAATAAAGCCATCAAAACATTTATGTCTTGGACTGGGTTTTAAAAGTATGACTGGTAGTAGGAAAATTATTGAAGTACTAAATCATTTAGGGCACTCAATAAGTTACCATGTTGCGGAGACACTTGAAACTGAACTTGCAATGACAATATCAGACAGGAATCAGCTAACTCCTGATGGATTACTGAAAATTCCAAACTTGTCAACCGGAACGGCTTGGGATAATTATGATGAAAACACCGAGACTTTGTCTGGAAGCGGAACTTTGCACGACACAGTTGGAATATGTTACCAGAACACTCCCGACGAACAACATTCAATGGGGGACTCTCTAGGAATTCCACAAGTATCCACTACACAAACAAAGTCATTGAAACGTAAACGCTCTTTAGATATTGAGGACCCTATTTTAGAATCTTACAGAAAGCGTCCAAAAATAACAAAATTTCAATATCCCGTAAAAGCAATTTCGGACCCCTCTAATTTAAATGAGACCAGAAAAAGGGATTTAACATGGGTGATTTGTCACCATTTATTTTCTAATATACCCATGTGGTCAGGATGGAATTCTCTAATCACAGTAGATCATCTACCAGAGCAAGTGATAGGCTATATGGACAATATAAGTTTGCCACCGACCCGATTAGATGTGGTGTCGGAAACATTACGTCGATCGCAGATTGTGGCACGGGAATGTTCTGATAACACAGCAATTGTCCACTATGATCTTGCCATAGCTAAACCAGCGATGCAGATACAATCGGAAGAATCACCAAAGTACGACAATATTTTCATATGTTTTGGTCCTTTCCATATAATGTTGGCATATTTTGGCGCTCTTGGTCACTTAATTGAGGGCTCTGGCGGACCATATGTGCTAACCGAGACCAAAGTTCTGGCAGAAGGGTCTCTAAATGGGTTCATAAAAGGGAAGCATTATAACAGATGTCAGAGAATGCATACTATATTATCTCTTTCTTTCCGTATTCTCCATTTTCGGTCTTTTCTGGAAGAGCATGGTCAGATATCTGAATCTTTATACGAGCAGTTAGAACAATTCATTACAAATACTTCTTCAGAAGAAATGCAAAACGTTCTAGAGCAAGAAAATTTAAAATCTATTTTTGATATGTATGAAGCCTTTTCCAATGACACAAGAACTGGAAACCATGGATCAACAGCACAGTATTGGTTTATGTATATTGAATTAGTTGAACTTCTGTTACTTTTCAGTAGATCTTGTCGAACTAACGATCTACCTTTATTTACTTACTGCTTAGGAAAAATGTGTCCAGTATTTTTTGCAGCTAATAGACCAAACTATGCAAGATGGATGACACGCTATCACTTAAATTTACTTAACATTGATATAAGTCATCCACAAGCAAGAGCAATGCTTGAGAATGGTGGTTTGTCTATAAGACGCTCGAATAAATCATTTTCCAGAATTCCAGTGGACATGACACTTGAGCAGACAATCAATGCTGATGCTGCATCTCGTCTAACTGGCATTTCTGCATTCAGCCAGTCATATACGGCCAGGCGAAGATGGATGATTACACGAAGTGTCCGCAGTGCTATCGTTGGTGCTCTTCTCTCAAAAACTGGAATCCGGAAAAAGGGGGATGTGAATCAAGAGCTCAAGCCGTCGCGAATTCAGAGAGATAATAAAGATGTAAGTAGTTTGATCGACTGTATTAAAGCAACTAAGAATCCGTTTGATACAGAGATAAGAAATGAGGATCTCCTGTGCATATCAACTGGTAACAGAGTCAAAGATGATGTGAAAAATGAGATACTTAGTTGTGTAAAATATGGCGAGCAATCTTTTCACGACTTTAGAAATGGCTGTTTTGCAGATCCCTCTAGATTTGAAAAACCTATTACAAGAAACAAATTGCGCACTTTTTCATCTTTGGCACTTAAGGTTCGGGTTGAGGTGAAAGCAAAGAAAATCATACAGCTACAGTGTTCACGTGATCTATTTGGTAGGCTTTTGTTTTTGGCAACGACAACAGATATAAACTTGCAGAAAGTTTTTGAATATCCTCTCACTCCCGTGCCGCCAGCTCTTGCACAAATTGACGGGAATATGAATAAAACCGACAAATCAATACTTATGAAAATGTTAGAGAGCAAGGCTCATTCTGATCCTCCAGCTGCAAATCAAATTGATGCTTATGTCGTTGATGCCATGTTCCTTATACAGTTGCTGTCAAACCTACCAGATACTTTTGAAGGTGTAGCCAAAACCATTCTCAAGCTATTATGTAAACTGGCAAAAGAAATACACTTTGTTTGTGACACATATGTCCATCCATCCATCAAAGATATTGAAAGAGATATGCGAGGAGAGAGCAGTGGACCAGATATTGTAGTAATGGGCCCAAAACAAAAGCGACCTCATGATTTCCGTTCAGCTTTGAAATCTGCTAATTTCAAGAGGTCATTACTATCGTTTTTGCTACAAGAATGGAAGAATGATAACTATGCTGACATTCTTGCAGGCCATACATTATATTATGCAACAGAGGACCACTGCCATCAATTCTATTGCGAAAATGATGCAACAGTAGTGTGCAGTGAAGTGTCCAATCTTGCCTGTACCCACGAGGAGGCAGATACCAGGATCACCTTACATGTGCAATACATTGCCTCAAGGTCCGATTCTCCTAACGTAGTGGTTAGAGCAAATGACACGGATGTAATGGTTATTTTATTGTATCATTGTCACCAAATACATGCAAACATATGGATGGATTCAGGCACTGACGGCACCAATACTAGGCGATTTATTGATCTAACAAAACTGTCCAATGAAATTGGGATCGAAATGTGCCAAGTTCTTCCAGCTATCCATGCTTTCACTGGATGTGATTATACTGCAGCATTTCTTAGAAAAGGTAAAATTAGGCCTTATAATATCGTTGAAAAAAGTGCAACTTTCAGAAGCGTTTTCTCAAATATTGGAACAAATCAAAGAGTTAATGAAAGAGATATGAAGGTAATGGAATCTTTTGTCTGTGAAATGTATGGCAAAAAAAACATTAAAACAGTAAATGAGGCACGATTTGCCATTTTCAGAGAGAAATACGCTCCAACAAATCAAACTGACCCATTAGAAAAGCTCAAAGGAGCCGATCCGAGTTCACTACCTCCTTGTAAAAGTGTTCTTGTTCAGAAAATCCTCCGAACAGAATATGTTGCATATTTTTGGAAACATGCCAATTGCAGTTGTCCTACATTAAATACTCCACAAGAAAATGGATGGAAAAAAGAAAATAACAAGTATGCGATTCACTGGTTTGAAGGTGAACAGATTCCGAAAGATATAAGACTGAAGATGGACAGTACAACTTTTACAGAGGATGACATGGGAGAAGATGAGGATGTACGTGAATCCGACAGTAGTGATAGTGAAGACACTGATGATGAATGAAATTATAATTCTGAATGAATACGAGTTATTTTGAACCAGCCTGTCTAAGAGCACTAACACAGTATATCCCGTGAATTCGCATATCGTTAGCATATTGGGGTAGGGGAAGAATAAATCGTGGGTAATGGGTTAATGTGACGATTTTGTTACACATTATACTTGCACAATAAAGCACACACATCAGGGATTCTAAATAAAATAGTATATTGATAATCAGGCTTTTTTTGAATGCGCTACAAGACTTTAACGAATAAAGATTAAGTAAAAACGCAAAACTCGGTTGTTTAAAATTGGCCACAAAAAATTGATTGAATGCTTAACAAGAAGTTTTTAGTTAGAGGTCTTCAATGTTGTCACCCAAGTATTAAAGCTTACACGGTATAACAATCAGTATGGCAACTAATAGCAAAATTTGTAGTAAAGATCGATTTTTTGAGAAATTTGCAATTTTTGGGGTAGGGGAAAGTTTTTCCACTGTGGGTGCCGCAATTTCCTACCAAATGATATGCAGCTACTTTTATTGAATGCAAAACACATTAGGCTGTGACAATATGGTAAAACATTTCACTTAAATGCTTTTATTATTTTTTTATAAGACATAAAAGAGGGCAAAATATTAAAAACGCAAAATTTTTGGTCTATTTTTTTCCTAAAATAGTTATTTTAAAAAAAAATCTGAAATGTATCAAGAAGTTTTTAACTTAAATGTCAACAATGATCATAATTCTTGATAACCGCATCAGTAATAAGACATTTTAAGGCCATATCGCGTCCATAATGCAGAATTATCAAATTACCGAAAAACCGGCTGAAAAATGCGATTCTAGTGTAAAAACTCGCGTCTGAAAAAAAATCGGAAACGAGTTCATTCACAAGACGCCCAAATTCGAAAACTACAGACATTTTTCTATCAGAAACAACCTTCAAAGCTTTTGGCCATTGACACATATTTCAAACCCCACTAGCTCTTGGGCTATATAATCATGCCAAATTTCATGCTTTTAACAAAAATCCCACAATTTTGTCAAATTTTTGCACGAATCTGCTGGACTATATAATCTACTCAATAATCTATGTAATACGGTCATACAATAAAAATCGTATTGAATGAGTGTGACGTCATAAAAGCATAAAAGTCATTCCAGAGTGACGTCACACAATTGACCCAGTTCACAGTTGTTTGTTTCAATTGACACTTTGTTGATTCTAATTTAAGCTGATACTTTTGTACTTTTCTTCTAAAAAGAAGATACATTGTATTTAAATTAAAAATGTTTGTTTTGTTTTTGTATCCTGCGGACAGACTATTGTTTACTTTTAATATTTCAGCAGATTACTTTTGGCGTACACAGTTACGTGAACTTCTTGTGTTTCGGTGAATCAGCTGTTTTCCTATAATGAGAAGAGTTTTAAATCTACAAAAAACCAGTTTTTTATAGGATTATATAATAAATAGAATCTTGTATTCGTGTTTATGCAATATTGAATTTATTAAACTCGTTGAATAATGTTTTATGCAACTCGCCAAGGCTCGTTGCATAAAAAAATTATTCAACTCGTTTAATAAATTCAATATTACATAAACACTCATGCAAGATCCTCTATATCTAGTACACGAAGACTTGAGTCTAGATCTGTTCAAATAGGGAGCGGTATCCGTGTTAAAATTACAAATTTTATGCATATGTATAAAATAAAGGAATCCTAACATCATTTATGCATGGATCAATGTGTTAAAAGCTTGCTAAAAGAAAAAAGGGTTATCTCTCTTGAATCTTGGTGTACATTTAAAGTGTTTAACCTTTTCCTGAACGAGGATTTATACAATGAAGCAATTGACCCAGGGATATTAAAAGCCTAGGCTTATCCACGGGGGTAATCCTGATACAACGTATTTCATTTACGTCGGAGTATTCCGTCGGTTTTAATTTACGTCCGAGTAAAATTATACAATTTTGGTCGTTACGCTTTACGTTAAAGAGCAAAGAAGACGGTTTTTCATATACAACTTCACAAAAACGAAACTTTAACAGAAAGCAAAAGGTTATTCGCATTATATTTGATGATATCTAACTGCCTCATATAAAATATTGCAAGAATTATTCATATTTTTCACGTACCTGTAACATTTCCATTTTTGGCAGGCCCTTTTGTTTAGCAGCTGATTTTAATAAAGCGGTTTTGGATTCAAATGATGTTTCTACTCAAAATTCTCAAGAAATGTCTACACTTTCATAAACTTGCGAAGACAGAAGCTTTACTGTGCTTTTAAGCGAATTTTAATGTTTCTTTTAAGCGGAGTGGCATAAATGTTACGCTATCCGACCAGCTGTGTTATGCTTTCCGTGAAGACACGTTACGATTTCCGTTTAATATGAGAGCACACTCTTCATTTTAACTTTAGATCGAACGTCTTTCTCGAATCACTTCTGAAACAACCAGTTCCTCGCAAGTTTATGAAAGTATAGACATTTCTTGAGAATTTTGAGTAGAAACATCATTTGAATCCAAAACCGCTTTATTAAAATCGGCTGCTAAACAAAGGGGCCTGCCAAAAAATGGAAACGTTACAGGTACGTGAAAAATATGAATAATTCTTGCAATATTTTATATGAGGCACTTAAATACCATCAAATATAATGCGAATAACCTTTTGCTTTCTGTTAAAGTTTCGTTTTTGTGGAGTTATATGAAAAACCGTCTTCTTTGCTCTTTAACGTAAAGCGTAACGACCAAAATTGTATAATTTTACTCGGACGTAAATTAAAACCGACGGAATACCCCGACGTAAATGAAATACGTTTTATCTAACATTAGACTAGTTTTTCTGTTTGTATTTGATGAAATACAAGTTTTATCGAACACGCGTGATACAGAATCTTGTATCACCACACCACAGTGTGGTGATACAACATTGGCGGTAAAGTACACGTGCACTTCTCATTGTGACGTCATTGTGGAATCTCCGATTTGTCAAATGTAAACAAAGACGTCATTGCTACAAAACATGTCATAACATAGTTCAGTGGTTTTCTGTGGTAAAATGTATTTTTTTCACATAAAGTATTGGGTTTTTATTATTTTAATTATCTAATAGGAAATGTTAGATAAAAATATCATATACACAGTGTACACGTATGTACAACCCTTCGTATCAGGTCTCGTCCTTTTTTCGTAGCTGTATCACTACTCGTCGCGCAAGCGCGACTCGTAGTGATACGACTACGAAAAAGGACTCGACCTGATACTGAGGGTTGTACATACACACTGTGTATATAATATGTAATGATTGACAGAAGTTGGCGTGATACAAGTTAAATATTGTATAACAGATCTTGTGTATCACAAGTCGTCGCGACTTGTTACCACCCCTCAAAATTAATTGTGATGTACACTCAATCTGTTATACAATATATTAGACTTATAGTACGTATTATGTCTCTGTGTCCAGATTTTACCCTAGATATGTTCAACGTCATATTTCTTTGTTCTTTTTATTCTCAATTTTGTTTTACACATTTCGAGTGCAACTTGCTGGAGGTGCTTACCCGAAGTTTCCGGGGCACCCGGCTTCACTTCACTGGTAGAAAGTTAGCATATTTAACTTAATTTGGCAGTTTCAAAGATTTTACTTGTTTTTGGATATGTGATTAGGACATGGACTAATATTTATCATCATGTAAAAGTTACCATGTTGATCAAACGCGTCATACACGTTTTACATCCATGTCGTATCAGATTTCAAGAATTTAACTGGGTTATACCAAAATAAACATTTTAATATAATCTTCCGTTTGTATTTACATTGTTCTGTTAAATTTATAAGCGATTTGCTGGATGAAAAAATAAACAGAAATAAATATCACATCAGGATCTCCCAAGTCCTGTGAAACGCTTGTCATCATTTAACTTAAGTCCATGATCTTCCAAGATGGGCCAATTGGCATACATTAGTGTGAGCAAAGAGAGGTAACTCTTGTTTTCCAATTAGCTTTAGCATCCTATAGTTGCGTATGTGTACATGGTTTATATGATTTATTTAAATGACATATTTGAAAATGTTTCCATGAAATTATTAATAAAATAAATTTAAAACGCACTGATCTAACCAAATTATAGAGAGCTCGTTCGGTGCAAGCTCTCAAAGCGGGCTCTCTATTTATTTATTTATTTATTCAGTATTTATTTATTTATTTATTTATTTATTAAATCGTTTATGGATAACTACATGTATAAATGAAAACCCCAAGAACAAAATAGTTAACTTTCAAAAATTAAATCCAAAGATGACACTTACAAAATCTTGGAAATGTAAATTTGTCTACCATATTCGAGCGTTAACGGGTGCGACAATGGCTGCAATCTGATGAATTCGGGTAATAACAGCTTGGCGAAAAACACCGACTGAAAATAATATGAAGACTTCCTACACTTTCACATACCCGATATGACGTCATGGATAATAGAGATCAAAGGTTAAAAATGAGATTGTCAGGATCGAGCCGAAAACGAGCTGCTGGTGTCCGTTATGTCGTGTTCAACATTTCCTAAATTTGTTATTAATAAACACTAAAACATGAATTACTGCATCGACATTAACAGTTAATTTTTCTATAGTTACATTTATTGTTTTGACGGTTAAAAACTTTAAAAAATGCTCTATGTACAGAACTAAATCACCAGAAGTTTCATGTACATTCCTTGAAATGAGACTTATGGTTTATGAATTGTTCGTACTTATGGAAGAATGAAAAATCTTGTTTCCATTAAGTCAGTATATTTTGTATCAAGTTTTGACGATTTTGTGTTGGGAAGTACGACTTTTTTCTTGCATTTTCCATGTTCACTCCATTTATATTGTACTAGTATACCAAACGCTTCTGTAATTTTTCATTTGTTGATGTTTATTATTTAATTTATAAAGTAATCATATTTATATTCTTTATTTAACCACAAGTTATAAGTCATAGACAAAACATAATATTTGAATGAAAAGTATGAACAATAACTAAACTGCATTTATAAATAATAATAATAACAATATTCTCATGGAATGATTTACATAACTAAATATTACATTATACATTGTTATGTGTTTTATATTGAAGGTACATAATATGAAAAGTACATGATAATTATGTGACATTATTTTTTCTTAACATCTCAGCTTCCAATAAATATTTAGCTAAATTTCTTAATTTTTTATATTTTGAATACGAAAAAGTTGAACTACCTTGAAAACAGATGGACAAACCCAGTATTATTGTTTGATATATTGATTACGAATACTTGACTAATAAGGACATGTATACGAAAACAAAGTGATAAACATCTTCAATATCATGAATCGATTGACAATAACACATCATGTTGCTTCTTTCTACATTATTACTTATTATACCTTCTGTCATAACACATCATGTTGCTTCTTTCTACATTATTACTTATTATACCTTCTGTCATAACACATCATGTTGCTTCTTTCTACATTATTACTTATTATACCTTCTGTCATAACACATCATGTTGCTTCTTTCTACATTATTACTTATTATACCTTCTGTCATAACACATCATGTTGCTTCTTTCTACATTATTACTTATTATACCTTCTGTCATAAACATCATGTTGCTTCTTTCTACATTATTACTTATTATACCTTCTCTGTTCAATTAATCAACCATGTGATGACAGACAATCTATATTTACATAGTATTTTTTGGTATTTATATCACAAAGGTTTGCGTAAATAAAATTGTAAATAGAACCTATCAACTAAGTGTCTATACAAGTCACACTTTGTAGAGTAATAAAAAAACGGAAAACAGTCCTTTATAACCCTAGTAAATATATCTAAAATATTTTTTATCAAAAAACAGACTGCTGTAACAATGCAAAATTGAAGCCATGAAACAAAAAACCAATGACAGTCGGTCGGTAAGCGACCTGAATTGGGATTGAACCTCCAAACTTGGACGATGAGACGCGCTGCGATTCTTAAGCGTGTGCATTAGACCTATTGACCAACGTGCCTTCAACAGAAAAAATAACAGGCAAGAAAAACTGAATACGATATATTTTTTCTTATTATTTTTTCTTTTTTTAAATGTCAGATAATTCTAGTAGCCTATGGTCCCTGAAATCTCACGCCCCCATCATCGTACATCGCTCCGCCATATACGTTACACACTTGTCAAAGGTTTAACAGTGAGCCAACGAAAAAAGTCGAAGCTCTATTCTGCCGAGAAATCGATAGCTAATGGTCGAACAACTGCCCAGAGATAGACGGTACCTAGCTGCCTAAAAACTGTCGATATATCGCTAACGGGGGACCGAGATAAGACGATTCGGCGCTAACTTCGTTTGCTTGATATTAAACTTTCGGCCGGTCTGTACTGTAGGAAGTTAATCTATAATTTAATCTTCGAAAACTGTGATTGAAAAAAGAAGTACAACAACTGCGTGGTGATAAACAGTATTTTATTCAATAATTAAAAAATCAAAATAGCATACATATTTATAAAGATACATATGGATACAGAAGCTATGTATATATATACAGTACATACCTGTCGAAAGTTGACGAATATCTGCCAGCTCTGCAGGGTGTCTTCCGGGAATGCCAACATTATGAAAAATCATATTCCAGGAATGCCAACATGCAAAGTACAATAGGTGTTGTGATAGTATTTAATCTGTTGCTTTAAGGGATTTAGAACAGGTAATTCGATGTTATTCTGATAAATGCCCCTTTGATTTTAAGTAAAAATATACTGTAAATGCCCCTTTAATTTTTTAAATAAAAATATACTGTATTATAAAACAATAAAAACCACAGAATTTTTGAAAAATGTATATTTATTTTTAAGTAAAAATATACTGTATTATAAAACAATAAAAAACAGAATTTTTGAAAAAATGTATATTTTTTTATTTTATTGCATGGAATTAAAAAAAAGTTTAATTTTTTATTGCAATTTTTCTTTCATTTTATTACTTTAAAATTCAAAATTTTATTTATTTTTTTTCAATTGTTTAATTTTTTCATTGCAATTTTTCTGTCATTTTATTACATTAAAGTTCAAAATTTTTGTTAGAAAAATGTTAATGTGTATATTATTTTATTGCATTTTTTGTTAAGCTTTTTTCTTTCTTTCTTGAAAAAGGTTGAGAATACACCAAGCTGGTTCTTATTGAAATCGTGCATAACTCAAATCTGACCGAGAGTACAAATCTCCATATATTTAGTGTTTCTTTTCATTCAAGTGCATTATAGTGCAAGATATAGCAGTTTACCAGGGTAGGTACGGTAATCTCACACTTTAATGAACCTATTCAGAACTTGTTTATACAACAATGAACCCTATTCCGGGAATGCCAACAAACAAATTATACATTTTTTACCTAAATTTTCAAATGTTGGCATTCCCGGAATGAACCCTCTGCAGCCCATATCGACATCTCGTTTCCTCGACATATATTCGGTAACTGCTATCTATCCCTCGGTTTCTTTTTCGATCACTATCTATTCATATCTCGGACACTTAGAAGCTTGAGCTTTTATCGCTAGCTTAGTGTTAAACTTTTGACAGGTCTGTACTGTATATTCCTTTTTGTCTTCTTTTTGTATTAAACTATTTAGTTTTTGAAAATTATAAGAGAAAAAACCAAATCAACATAAACCCATCTCAAAAAGAATAATCGAATTACAAATAGAACGAAAAAATACTTAAGAATTAGATAATTAAGATGACTTTCTCGTACATATTGGGAAGGCAAATATTAGACAAAAATATTTCAAAGGGTCTTGCAAAGTTTAAAAACCAGTTCATTACATGACCTTAAAATCGTTAGCTTTATACGAGTACCTATCTACAAACAGAAAACCACGCAAAGTTAAAAAGATTAAATCGCAGTTCATTATAAAAATTACAATTAGTCAAAAAGTGTTTTTCGTTGTTTACGACATCAGCTGCATAAACATTACAAACCCTTTTATTAAACGGAGATTTAGGCCTGCTCAAGATATAAGAACAGAAAACTGCTTCTTAACAGTTTGCTTAAACAGAACAATAAGATTTAGATAGATTGTCTTATTATAATCCAATTAATTTTCTAAATAAAAACATATATATCCAGTAGAGACCTATTCAACATTAAGCTAATGAAAAAGTACCGAATCGGCAGCTCATTTCGGCCCATTGTTAGCTATATTTCTGCATCTTTTCGGTACTGGCAATTCATATCTCGGCAATCGAGCTTTAACCCCTTTTCGTTAGTTTAGTGTTAAACTTTCAAAAGGTCTGTACTGTAGCTTTTATGATTCCCCACAACCAAACGTAGGGAATCCTCTTGTTTTTATTCTGCTTCTTCTTGTTCTTATTCTTCTTCTTCTTCCATCAAGACCTAATTGCTGAAGCAGATCTCGGAAACGACTTAATGGATTTAGATGAAATTTGGTACCACTAATCTGTTATCTTTGTAGATATGTAAGATGCGATCATTTGCTTTATCTCGGAGGTGGGTGGATGTAAATTGCGTAATTAAATTTCAAATATATCCCTCTCCAATATGCACAAAGAGAGATAACTCTTAATGAATCTTCAAACATCGTAGCCAGATTCAGAAGTCTTTTAAAAGACATCTCAATTACACTACATTGAATGCTTTAAAATATATATCACATTTTTATTAGCACCGTCAAACAGGTTTAAATATTTTGAAAGGGGGAGGCATGTTAAACGAATTTGTAAGAATATTTCACAGACTGTATACAGCTGTCATGTTCTCGATTTTGATATTTCATAAAATAAGTAACGCAAAAATGTTGGTCATGTGCGAATATTCAATATTAGCACATCTGTGGCATATCTAACCAAATGCTGTTATTAATAATCACCAAAAAATATTTCTTAAACAAAATTTTTTTCTTTAAGTGAATATTAATGTAATGATTTGATTGAATGGTAATCGAAACCCGTATTCATGATTTGATTGTATCGGAACTGAACCAGGTACTCATAATGTGGCAATCACATAACTACTGTATCAGTATAGAATTGGTAGACGCCCGACTGTCAGTTCATACTCGAGTGTCAGTTACTGTTATTGATAAAACGATAGCATAACATTAAGATGTATGTAAAATGTGTGGCTTGTGTGTTATTAAAGCGATATGTATAGATGTAAAAATAAAATCATAAATGAAGTAATAGTAAATGAATCTATATGAACTTATAAGTGTCACATGATTTAATACCTGGGGAAATGAATTCTGAATGGACATTTAAGCTGGTGATGACACTTTAATTATACCAAGCCAATGTCTTCACCTGTGAGTAACTCCAATTAGTGACAGTCCAAAAGCCCACACCCTAATAAAACTTGTAAATAAACAATGTAATTGGACAAATCCAGGTAATAGATCGTTGTAATACCAAGTCAAGTCAAAGTCAAATGTACATTTCATAACAAATAACACATACCAGATGTATATTTTAGATAGATGGCGGGAAATCATACGTAACTGGTATCCCGGTTACAACCTCTAGTTTATAAATATTATTCACAAAAAGAAACCATACAACCAATGATACAATTAAATACATATATATACAACGTGAAATGAATTCGAGAACAAGTCAGAAGTCTAATCAGTGTAAACTCGTCTCCACAATCTTTGCCTGAAATACTATCAATTTAAACAATGTGAACAAGTTAAAGAAATTAATGTACTAGTACCACTAATATTTTGTTATAAAGTAAAGAATGTAATCAAAAACAAACATACTAATCCATTTCCGAATCACAATCCAGAAGCAAAGTAAAAACTTTGGAACTGACAAGTTAGGTTAGACACGTGAACTTCCACCTGGGAAGTGAGGCCGTGTGCTCCGGAAGGGTAAGCACCTCCTGTTTATCTAGCTACACCCGCCACGTGTGTAATCGAAATTGAAGTCATCACGTTTGTCATAAAGTTTCAAATGTAGCCTTTCCTGTGCGTCATAATAATCAAAATTGTGTTAGGAACATGGAACTATGGGACGTCAAATATATCCAGGGTTACTATCACGTTACATTCAAAATCATGTCAATATAAGGATTAAAACGTCCTTAATATCAGCGTCAGCTTCAGCATCATCAATATTCTAAGACAACATTGTTACGGTAAAGACAACAACAGTGCAATATATATTGCAAGTCAATGATTTAATAATGAAACGTCTTCAATATCAGTGTAAGTAGTGATTTAACATCTTATATCACTACTTGTGTAACAGCATCAGAACTGTATGACAGCACTTTGTATTCTACATCAGTGTAACACCACAGCTTTATGACAAGACATTGGCGAAACGTCTTTGTGTTTTACATCAGTGTAACATCAGAACTGTATGACAGCACATTGGCAAAACGTCTTTGTGTTTTACATCAGCGTAACAGCATCAGAACTGTATGACAGCACATTGGCAAAACGTCTTTGAGTTTTACATCAGTGTAACAGCATCAGAACTGTATGACAGCACATTGGCGAAACGTCTTTGTGTTTTACATCAGTGTAACATCAGAACTGTATGACAGCACATTGGCGAAACGTCTTTGTATTTTACATCAGTGTAACAGCATCAGAACTGTATGGCAACACATTGGCGAAACGTCTTTGTATTTTACATCAGTGTAACAGCATCAGAACTGTATGGCAACACATTGGCGAAACGTCTTTGTATTTTACATCAGTGTAACAGCATCAGAACTGTATGGCAACACATTGGCGAAACATCGTCTAACATCATTACAACTATTTGACAACATATTGGCGAAGTGTAACACCAGGTTTGTAAGGCAACAAATAATGGAACTTTAAAAATAGATATTACCTTTTGTGTTTTATTCAGGTTTCTAAAGTTTACTATGTGTTGTTCAACTTCGTATTGAAAAATTAATAGTACAATCGAAGAAAAATTATCTTCTGTTCATAAATAATACAGAATTTACAAAGACGGTCTTTTCTTCTTTTTTATTGTATCTTCCTCTTTTAATCTCTAAGCAATGATCATTTATTCGTAGTTTTGTAATCTCCCTTCTTTTCTTATAGTTTATAAAAACATCTAAGTATGATTCCTTTTTAAAATTCATTTTTATTTAGAATACATATGTAGCTTACTGTCACTATTTATTGAGTTTAATTTGTGTAAAAAAGGTTATAATGAAACCTTTAAACGCAAATGGACGCTTCCTTTTGTTTTCTGCGTTTTGTTGAGGATATGAATAATTTTCAATAGATATGGAAATGTCATTAAACTATTTTTTTGCAAAAGAAAACCAGGATTATAATTATTAATGTATTATTCTCATCTAAATTTTTAGATAGACTTAGAGATGTGATTAACATTGTTTGGTGTCAACACAAGCTTACTTACAGATTGTAAATTGTAGGAGCGCTGATTGCTTGAGTAACATCTCTAGACAACACTATGAGATATATTTGACACATTTTGACATTCTGATATCTTATTCTGGTACCAGTGCCTTTTTGAAACTGTCAAGGCTTTGTTGCCGATTTCGAAGTGTCTTTGGATACTTTTTTACCCTTACCCTGTTACAATAATAGAAAAAATCCACTGTTTGATGTAAAAACATGAACGCATGACCGTCGAATGAAAGGTTGACAAACCCTCTTGTTAGAGGAATCCGGGGGTATGCTCCCCAGGAAAAAGTTAGATTTTAGACCTTAAATGGTGGAATTTGAGACGCCCAAAAAAACAACAGATCAACACCTTACAACTCGATGTTGAAACGAGCACATTTTAGGGCAAAAAGGTATAAGGAAAAGAAGTTTCTGAAAACATTAACGATTGACGAGAATTATGTATCTGTATAAAATCTAAAGCTATTCATATCTGGTTTGTTTGAATTTCAAGTTCATCATCTCTACTTTTATTGGAAATGTGCATCTAGTCGGAATAATGACTAACGGCCAAAATAATATAGCTCAGACATCGATAGTTAGTTAAACCGATTTCTGTGTACCGATTTCTATGCTCCAAAGTCAAACTATTACATAAAGGTAAAACATTTTATTTATATTGCAAGCTTATGTTTGATTTCTAACATTTCCCTTAAAAAACAACAAATATAAGAATGATTAAAGCTAAAGTTGAGACTTCAGATTGGTACAAAACGCTACCATACTATGAGTATTGTACTTAAATGCCATGTTGCATTAGTTGTAATATTATATATGTATAGGATTTGTTAAAACTGTATCTAAATGTAAATCAATATTTTTTTTTATTTTAGGCATTGCTTGCTGATTTGTTTCTTTATTCTTATGAAGCAGAATTTATGCAGAACCTTGTTAAATCTGGAGAGAAGATTGTCGCTAAATCATTCAACTCAACATACAGATATATAGATGAAGTTCTGCCTCTTAACAATCCTAAATTTGGAGACTATGTGAATGTCATCTATCCTAGTGAGCTTGAAATAAAAGACACGACTCATTCCACAAGTTCTGCTTCACATTAAGACTTATACCTGAATTATGACGTACACGAAAGACTACATTTGAAACTTTATTACAAACGTGATGACTTCAATTGTTCTATTGTGAACTTTCCTTTTCTATGCAGCAATACACTTGCTTCTCCTGCTTATGGTGTATTTGTTTCCCAATTAATACGCTATGGAAGAGCATGTTCCCACTACATGGACTTTGTACAAAGGAGTAGGCTGCATGCAAATAAATTGTTGACTCAGGGACATTGCAAGCCTAGGCTTATCACGGCCCTCAAAAATGTTTTATGGCCGCCATCACAGTATTGTTGATAAGTTTGATGTCTCTGTGTCCAGTATTGCCCTGGATATCTTTGACGTCCCATAGTTCCATGTTCCTTTCATACAATTTTAATTACACACGTGGCTTGTGTAGCTAGCTGAACAAGAGGTGCTTACCCTTCCAGAGCACCCGGCTTCACTTCCCTGGTTGAAGTTCACGCGTCTAACCTAACCTGTCAGTTCCAAAGTGTTTACTTTGCTTCTGGATTGTGATTTAGTCGGTGCCCCGAGGATATCACCAACTCAGTAGGCAATAATTTCGTATTATTGTCAGAAATATACTATAATTGTCTAAATTTCCTGCATGTTTGCAATTTCTCAAAAACTAAGGTATATTCCCTCATGCAAAGTATTTCCTTAGCTTAATTTGGTAAAATATATTTTGGTTCTTTGGGTAGCTTTTCGACATCTTCAAAATAATTTTGGTTTCAGAATTTTGGTCCAAGCACTACTGATGAGGAATTGTATTCCGAAACGGCCGTCTAGTGCTGTAAAATTAAAACTGGTATTATATGTAATGTAAACCCGAGCCGATATCTCTGCTGGTGGCTGGTGCCCCGAGGATATCACCAACTCAGTAGGCAATAATTTCGTATTATTGTCAGAAATATACCATAATTGTCTAAATTTCCTGCAAGTTAAAATTTGAAATTTCTCAAAAACTAAGATATACTACCTCATGCAAAGTATTTCCTAAGCTTAATTTGGTAAAATATATTTTGGTCCTTTGGGTAGCTTTTCAACATCTTCAAAATAATTTTGGTTTCATAATTTTGGTCCAAGCACTACTGATGAGGAATTGTATTCCGAAACGGCCGTCTAGTGCTGTAAAATTAAAACTGGTATAATATGTAATTAGTATGTTTGTTTTTTATCAAACTAGAATATTATCCCATAATCAATTAAACTTTTACCATTCACAACGAAAACAATTATCTGTTTCTTAATTTGTCATGTGGCGGTGTGTTAGGTGATTACACAAACCTCTCCGATGCAACCGTAACTGGTGGTGTTATCTGTATTGTACTACTGTTGGGTGCAATCGGGGTATCTTTAAGGCACAAGCTTACTGAGATGTCAGTCGCAGACAACATAAACCATATTCCAATCGGCCCATTATACTGACAACATATAAGCCAGTCGATCTTCTACCCCATTAGTTCCAAACATCAAACGCAAGAGTTTATATATATTGTAAGAAGGGTAGTATAAAACGAAAATTCGAATAGTCAAACATTTACTATTTTTATTATTTTTTTTCTTATGGGTTTAAAATGTGTGTAACAAAGACTAAAAACATTTTGATGAAAAATAACCATTTCTCCATTTTGTACCAACTTTTGGATTTCTGAAGTGTACGCACGTGCGTATTTGCGTATAGACAGCTACGCCCCTGTCCAGGAATATGAAATTACAACTCATTTTGTGTCCCCCTGATGCGTATTGATTTTTCGGAACACAAATACATACATATCATGTAAATAATAAAATATTGTACAACAATATATATATTTAAATGTTAAAGATTTAAACATTAAATAATTTTGTTATAGGTCTGCCTATACCTGTTACAAATCACAACTTTCTCATCACATCGCCATGTTTCTAAGCGACAAAACGCTTTAGTCTTAATTGGTGTCTATAATGACACCACGACACGGAAACCTGTTATTCGTCATTTTATTAGGTGCCACGAATAACAGGTTTTCCCAGTCATTTTTGTGCATAATTAAGAATTCCTCGTGACTTCAAATTTCATATCATCATCCACTGTTGTTTTAATTAAGATGTACTCTTTGGTATCTCAAACTATTGACATTTCGACTTGAAACTTTTCTTCATCGTGATCAGTCATAATGTACTAGTTATGTACGTTATAATCGGTATCTATTTCACTCGTTAACACATTGTCAGCTGTAGGGATATGTATCGCGTTTCCACTATGAACATTTCAAAGTAAGAATAAATACTAGTATATTGCCATAAAAGATGTTTCTGTGTTTGAGAATATTTGCATGGTTAATTCGTTGACATGGATCAGTAAGTTCGATTTTGATAAACGTTTGCAGTTGATATAAAGGCGTTATCTAAACGTGACGACGACGGTAACCCATACAGATATTGTTTCATGACAATACGTGGATATTTAGTACTCACATATCTATGTACTAGTTACCACTGAAGACTTACAATGAAAGGTTTTAGCAATTGAACGTCTAAATTCCTCAATACCAAATGTGTATATGATCGGATTCATCACGGAATTTAGGAACCAAAACGCTGTTACAACTGCTCTCAGATTGATGGTTATTTCGCATTCAGTACATAATGCTTCCACAGAAAAAAGGATACTTCCAGCACCTGTTGTAAAAACCATTGTTATTATAATAATCCCCACCAGCCTAATAGCTTTCATAGTTGTGACACTTTTATAAGCGGCATTATGTTCCGTCCTCGACCTAGTTTTCATTTTTGGGATATTTGACCCCACGTTGCTACGACATGGAATAGGTTCTGCCTGAGTGGTGTTACCTGCACTCCTGCTACCACTCGATTTGTTTCCCGTTTCGGTTCCACACGTGAAGACACTAGTTTGATTCTTCAGCTGTTGTGAATTCGACCCTTGCGTTGTTGTTGAAGCCACACCTTCTGTTTGTGGTGCTAAGACAGCTCCAATTTGACGGCATTGTACCTTGATTCTGTATACCGTATATAGATACAAAGCGATTATGACTATAAGTGGTGGAATATACAGGCCGAAGAAATATACTCTAATAAATAAATGGTAATGTTCTCCGTAAATACCAGCTAAGGTGCATACTTGTATTTCGTCTGCAATGAGCATTTTGGTGCACAAAAACGATATAAAAAGACAATCAAAGAGGAAAATGTAATGATGAAGCGTCCACGGCGTCCAAAAACCTTCTTCTGTATAGTCAATTTCGCGACGGCTAAAAACCTTTCAATGCAAATAAATAGCGTTTGATAGACAGACGATACGATCCCCACCACGATAAATACGAAAGTTACAACAGCATACGACTTGAAGCAAAAGTCAAATATCCTTGTGATGGACAAAAGAAATCCGCCAATCCCGAGTGTAATGTCACAAAAAGACAGGGATAGAATCATGGATACTTTATCTCTGAGCTTACTATCTTTAATTCTACATAAAAATACTACTACAAATGAATTCGTCGATATAATAAATAAGCTTACTGCTGTAAAAACAAGGACTGGTAATAGATGTAGATTTTCTTCGTTTGTAGTCTTGTTAAGGGAAAGTGCCATACTTCCGTTGTATGACGAATTCATTTCAAAAACCTGGTAAAGAAGAAAGAAGATAATATCTATATATAACGATGATAATGATGATGATAGTGATTATTATTATTATTATTATTATATAACATAATACTTTACACTAGAGGAAATAAGAAGTGAAATGAGACCGTTTTATTGCTTACTATTAAATTAGAGGAGGGTGAGATAAAAGCCTGCACAATTGTACTACATTATATGGGGATACTTGGGATATTATTCCACGTTAACTGAATCAGGTCGTTGTTCATTGTACATAAACGAAATCGCAAATGAAATTAATAATTTATATATCTCCAAATTCTACTATGATGATTGTATTAAATTCTCAAGTTTCCAGTGTTTTAACATTGCCCTTTATATTTCATTTCTTTTTTGTTTTGAAGATTGTTGTATCGTAGGAATATATAAGTCATATTGTGTAAACGTATTTAATTTTGTGCGTATTTATTTTCGCGGTATAGAAAATTTAGACAGATCGGTGTAGTTAAATTTTCGCGGATTTGAAATATGGACTATAACACAATACTTACAATCCAAATCAAATTCTCTGTAATAAACTATTTGACGAGTGATTTAGTCTATCACAGGATAGACCGAAAGCTTCACGTGCGACCTTTTGTTTTCTGAGTCATAGTTTTGCAACAACACAAATATACGTGTCAAGTCGCGGATTGTAAACAAATCATCGTGTCAAGAAGCGAAATGTAAAAAACATAAACGATAAATGTAAAATACACTTTTTAATTACACTATAATTGTAGTGTAAATAATAATATGAATTGTAAAAACACAGATATTAAAATAAAACTTGACAGGTTTATCTGGTGTTGTCGTTTTTTTTGAAAATGGGTGGACGGAGCTAACCCAGTTTGATCCAAATTAAACCCCATTTGGTATTTACAAGGATTTTCCTTGAAAAACGTGAATGAATTGACCAAATTTCAAAAATTTTTAAGTTGTAAGCGACGGATTGTAAATATAAGCATTAATCCAAGAAGCGGTTTATGACAAATTAGCGCGACAGCCATTCGATCTAAACCAGCTAAGATCGATTACAAACAAAGTTTAATGCTTAAATAAGCATATTATTTTCGCGCAAAACAAACGACTGCGAAATAAACGAAAATAAGTACACCGCAAAAATAAAAACGTTTACAGTACAGATCCGTGCAGACAATTTGGAGCCCCCTTATATAGCCTTTGTTTAACAGCAGTTTTGACGGCTTTTTACCGGTATTTACCGAGGTTTTGTTAACTTGTATTTGTAAAATGACAATTTTAATATACTACATAGAATGTTTTCAAATGACATAGTTGAACAAAGGTTCAATTTTAGTTTTAACGAACTGCGTGTGATAAACCAATTGAAATTATTTGAGAGGGTATTCCATTTTTTCAAATATGGACTAAATGAATAGAAAATACCGAGAATGGCTATATAGTTAGATCTAGTGGTATGTCCTTGTAATTAACTATTAAACAAACCATTCATAATTACATATTATACCAGTTTTAAATTTATAGCACTAGACGGTCGTTTCGGAATACAGTAGTGCTTGGGCCAAAATTATGAAACCAAAACTTTTTTCTACAATCATACCGATCCAAGTTCAAGTCGCAATCTAAATCTAAACAAACATACTGATCAATCTCCGAATCACAATCCAAAATGAAAGTAAAAACTTTGAAACTGACAAATTAGGTGAAGCACTAATTTCCACCAGAGAAGTGAGACCGGGTGCGCCGGAAGAGTAAGACCTCCTGATTAGTTAGCTACATCCGCCACATGTATAACCATAATTGAGTGAAAGGAACATGTGGTTATGGGGCATCAAATATATCCAGAGCAATCCTGGACAAGGAAACATCATTCTTAATACTTTGATGACGACCATAAAAATGTTTGAGGGCCATGATAAGCATAGGCTTGCAATATCCTTGGGCCAACAATTGATTTGTAAACAGCTTTCTATGTTCCAGCTCTACCATAGCGTATAATTTGTAAAACGAATACATCCTAAGCAGGAAAAGAAGGTATATTGCTGCATAGAAAATGAAAGTTGACGATAGAAAAAATAGAATAAATGAAATTATCAAGTTTGTCACATAGTTTTAAATGTAGCCTTTCGTTGGAGTCATAATTTAGGTATAAGACTACATATCAGGCCGAACTTCACATAGTCGCCAAATTCCAAATTTATATAAAGATACAGAACGCCATCTATACAGCTCGTGCCACAAAGAAACGTCACCCCTAGTACAATAATAGTACAAAACAAAAATAAAATATATTTCATTTAGAAATCATTTACCTAGAATCAGCGACATTGCTTGGTTATAACACAGGCTAATTTAAAGGTAGTATTTTGCAGAAATATATCATGATTGATCTAACATGACGAGAAAGTGTGCGATACAAACTTTGACATTTTGTATTTTCATCTGACACCAGTGTTTTTTAACAAACTACCAACGCTCTGTTAAATTTTCGGTCTACTTTTTGCTACTTTTGTTTAAGAGAGTCACACAATTTTCAATTGGTCTCGCATCGGGAGAATTTCCGGACCAGTCAAGGATGTTCATTGTTTCAGAAAACTGCTTAGTCGATTTAGATGGATGAGTAGGGGCAAGATCTTGCAGAACGATGAATTGTTTATCGGGGGAAAGAAATATTCGCAATGAATTCGTAAATTATTTACAATATATGTTTGATAGTTTTAACTTTTTAAGGTCTCTGTAACCTTCGTCAGTAGATTTATTTCATTATATATTATTCCCCAAACATGAACTTGAGTAGGTTTTTACACTGTGAAACAATGACATTTCCTTAATTGGTACGGAATTTCTCCGAATAAGAGTCCAATTGAAAATTTGTGGAACATCCTTAAAAAATTAGCCAAAGGTAAAGCGAAATCGGCAACAGAGTTTTTATCAGGTGCGCATTTAAATTCAGACAATGCGTTTCACGTAGTAAAATGTTTTATGGCCAATAAGTTAATCTTTTGAGGCAAAAATCTCAGTTTTGTGAGATGACCTCGAATGTTTTATAGTTTTAAAACATTAAATTAGAAAAATTCTGGCTGTCGCTCTAGGCCAAACAAGTGTAATAAAAGAATTGTTTTAACTTTTTAAGGTCTCTGTAACCTTCGTCAGTAGATTTATTTCATTATATATTATTCCCCAAACATGAACTTGAGTAGGTTTTTACACTGTGAAACAATGACATTTCCTTAATTGGTACGGAATTTCTCCGAATAAGAGTCCAATTGAAAATTTGTGGAACATCCTTAAAAAATTAGCCAAAGGTAAAGCGAAATCGGCAACAGAGCTTTCTATTAAAACCACTGATATCAAATCAAGAAATCAGAATGTCAATTTTTTTTTCGCACACCTTTTCGTCGCGTTAGGTCAAGTAAGAGGCGTTTCTACAAGGTACTATAGTCCAATCACTTACTAGTATTCAGTGATGAATACCGATATGGCCTTAAAAAGATCATGGATTACTTACCTCGAATTTCATTAATGCTGTATGTAGATCTGTTATTTTTATAACATGTGTTGAAACAATTTGGTAAAATTTCTTATATTAAGGCTAAAAATAAAAAATAACCCGTTTTTATCAGGTGCGCATTTAAATTCAGACAATGCGTTTCACGTAGTAAAATGTTTTATGGCCAATAAGTTAATCTTTTGAGGCAAAAATCTCAGTTTTGTGAGATGACCTCGAATGTTTTATAGTTTTAAAACATTAAATTAGAAAAATTCTGGCTGTCGCTCTAGGCCAAACAAGTGTAATAAAAGAATTGTTTTCTTATGACATATATGAATGAAGCTGTCGAATATGCCACATCAAATTAGCAGAGGAACAACAGGTACCTTTCAATTAATTGCTAAATTTTCAAGACTCCCAAAAAACTCAACAACTACAGTGAACATTCATAACTTTACCATGTAGCTGGAAAAAATAGTATTTTTAAATACTTACCTTTAAAACAAGACTGCAAACGAACAGGTATTTATTTCTCAACAAACTTTTATCGAAAAAGTGTATTAAAATTTATTCATATAAATTAAAAAAAAAAAGATTTTAAAAGCTGCGATAATTGCAAATAATATTCAACAAATTAAAAAATATATTCTTAAAAGACATGTGAAATTTCAAGTCTATTGAAGTTATATCAAGTAAGATATCTTAGTCTGAATCAAACCACCCACACATAACATGTTTTTCATTACTAAAATGTGATTGAACTATAGCTATAACTTGGCTTGTGTTGATACTAAGGAATGTCATCTATTTGATGTATATCACTCCTAATGAAATGTTGTTGGTGGTATTTGTATTTTTTGTTCTTACTATTATTGTACTAAGGGGTGACGTTTCTTTATGGAAATTAGGGGGTGACGTTTCTTTGAGAAATGAGCTGTATACTGGTATCTGTTTCTCGCATATGTGCCAAAATAATGTCACGGGATAGGTGGTACGATATTTTTTCCATATCGCACCCCGTGTGAGCACGTGCAGGGTATCTCAGTATCACGGGAACTACTTTTTCAATTATAGTGACTGTTTAGAGTTATAAAATCCAAATTCGATCTATAACTACAAAACACTGAAAGAAAAATTTTAATTTCGTCCATGGAAAATTATATTACAAAATACAACAAATATGTTATCTAATCAAAATCCAATATTTTGTTATGTTATCTTCAGTATATTTTAGTCTGGAATCCATATGATGCTTGACAAAATAACCAGAATCCTTGTTCAGCACTAGATATTTGTATCTTTACTTACCGTTTTTGTAAAGGAATGACAAGTGAATAATTTGTTTCTGACGTTCTTGCAATATAGAATAAGGGATAGTGATGTAAAGTGCAGGAATATCAAATATTTTTAATACTTTCTACACGAGACAAAATATAAGAAGCAGTGTTCAAGTAATTCTGTTGATTTTACATTATGTTGATACGAACAAAATAAAAACTTGAGGGTTAAAGGGTGACAAATCTACACATGAGACATACCAGTCACATTAATCATATAAGTATAATATTCACCTATACTTTGGAAAGTGAAATTTGTATACTTCTTTTGCTAATGTTAATTTTACAGCACTAGACGGCCGTTTCGGAATACAATTCCTCACCACTAGTGCTTCTACCAAAATTGTGAAACCAAATTTTTAAAATGGTTGAAAAATATATATTGAAAGGACCTAAATATATTTAACTAAATTTAGCTAGGGAAATACTTTGCATGAGGTGGGTATACCTTAGTTTTGGAGAATTTACATATTTTAGCTACGGCAAATTTAGACACTAGTTTATTTCTGACAAAAAAGTATTGCCCAGTGAGTTCATAATATCCTTGATTGAAACATTGAACAATATTCGTGATTTATATTTGATAAGACTTGAATTTCTACTCTTTCTCGTTCATGAAAAATTAATATGAAACGAAAAAAAATTATTATGAGGCGAAATAATACACTCTTAAAACCATTATAAATAAGTAAAATATTGTTAAATTAAAATAAATGTTAGTACACATATTTAGACCAGGTAAAATTAGATGTTTTTTCAAAAGTAATAAATTCAAAAGATTGAAAATTACAGCATTTCGCCATTAAAATAAATTACTAGTAGTTAAAACAACAGATTGATAATAAGTTATTACGTTTTTTATTTCGTTATTTGTTTGACAAAAGTTTGTGATCTGCAAATTGCCTTTTCCGCATATATTAATGATCTATGTCTTCTCAAAAATGATTGTTAAGCTTTACAGGTTGCAGTTGCATGTCTAAGTAAGCCATGTATTAACTCCTTAAAGTACAGACATTTTCTTGATACGTAAAAAGTATTAAAATATTACCAATATGAAAGTTCTGACAATCCAAATTATATTACATCCAAAAATTAAAAATTTTAAAATAGATTTTTTTATAAATTGTACCAATAACCCGTCGTATATTTGACGCTCTGTAACCGAAAAAGGGCCCTTATAACAATCCGACTATAATGCAGAAAAACAAGAAATATAACCAGTTATGACTAAAACATGGTTTAGTGTTTTATATATATATTCTGTAATAATTGGGATTATTTCACTTTTATTATCATTTTTCCATAACCCAATGTTGGCGCTTCAAAGATTATGACAAAGGTTACATTTTTATCCAAGAACCCTTTTTGCAATATGGAACGACATATAATAATTATATGATATACAGAAACCGGCTGTTTTGTTTTTATTCTCCTTTAAATTACATTCATTCATCCATTTGAGTATACATGTATATTTGTAATAGAAGGCTTGAGAATTCATATTTTATTTATAATTGAATTTTATAATTTACGATGAATGAAATAAAATTTTACTTACTATTCTGATGTTAAAAAACCACCTGTTTCTGAAGGATCAAGTTTTTTTTTACATTTGTGAACTTACTTCAGTTGCATAGAATACATATACTATATACATATACTAGCATTATATCGATTAAGCGACAATAGGCGTTACTTTGTAACATCGTATCACTAATATAACTATACAGAATAGCATTGTCTTTAAGAAAACAATACATTTTCCTGTGCGAGATTTTCTTTTTATACATATACATGTAATGATTATAAGGCTTTTCCAATTTATCTGTTTTATTATTCAAATAGTCGCCTCAATTAGCAAATTTGACAACTCCTATATGGCCTAATGTTAACATTTTTGCTATAAAAGTTTTATAATTGATCTCAATTAATTGATCAACTGATTCTAGGAATTATTTCAATGTATATAATGTAATATATATATTTACAATATGACTGTATCTCTCTTGGATGAAACATACAGAAGGAATTGTATTTCAATTTCCGTTGAAAGACAATAGGGGTCATGACCCTTGATGTGTATCAATTTTCCGGCATTATTAATAATAATAATTGATAATAATTAGTCCATGTAGACTTTTTTATATTAAATATCCATAGTCTATCAGTTGAGACAGAAAATCGTCCCCATCTAACGCATTGGACTAATCCAATATGAAACCTGTTAGTCGCAATGTCAAACCCACAGGAAGAATAAGTGTTCCATGTTCTTCGTCATCATATTTTTTTACCAAATCAAGGCCTGTATTGTATTGATTCATGGGGATGTGGGCACCTATACGGATTTTGGGTCCATAAACCATTGTAGCCGGTTTGACAATTTGGAACCTCAATAACATTGTTTAATGGCAATTCAACTAATGGGAAATGTTATAGCAAATGCAATTCCTGGACGTGAAATCAGGTTTACTTTCATAAATGCTTCGTCAACATGATAGTTTCCACAAATTGCGCTTTCTTTTCCCAAAACTAAAATGCAACTTGAACAGAATGGCCGCATCGGAATAGAACATCTCTAAGACATGAACATCAACCATTTGTTTTCGAACATTAGTGCACTAACCACCGTCGCAAACATTATGATTAACACCAAATCAACTAAAACAACTGCATGTGTCTTCAACTCTTCGCACAATAAATAACCTAAACAATAATATAAAAATTGGAAGCTGGATCCAAATTAGACCTTGCATTGTTAAATGTTAAATGCCCTCTCTCTCTCTCTCTCTCTCTCTCTCTCTCTCTCTCTCTCTCTCTCTCTCTCTGTGTGTGTGTGTGTGTGTGTGTGATAAAATCAACAACTTATCAATGACAAATCCCACCAGCATTTTATAAGTAACTTATTTTGTTCGATGTTGCAACTACTTAATTCAGATGTGTAGATACCTAACCAACTCATGAGTGAAATACCTATGCACATTCAAGTACACGTATCCACTAATGTATAGCATCACTGGGTATAATCTGATTAAGTCAATTAATTAAGTAACGTTATAAATTTGCAATGACCATTGCCAATCGTATAAATTAACATGTATAAATAAAATGAAATATTTTAATTAACAAAAATATTTATAGCTTTGATTACCAGCAGACATTAAAAACAAAGTGATTCATATTTCAATAATATAGAACAAGCTAAAAGAAGAATGAAAAAATAAAACTGGAATGGAAAATAACAACTTTTCAGTATAATAAAGCTATATTTTCTGCTCCAAACAATATTTAACTAGAATAAGCAATATGAAGCTGAAAACACACACACACACACACACACACACACAGATATATATATATTATATATATATATATATATATATATATATATATATATATATATATTGAAATCCCAAAATGCAATGAAGACAACCGCACAAAGCAAAGTATATTAAGATAAAAAAAAACATAGATTGGCCACTGACTATATATAAATATTTGAGAAAGCATGTATTTGGCAAACGTCAGTGCAATCAACCCTAAACATACTGATCTATGTTCAATTTACGATTACAAAAACCAGCGAGGGATAAGTAAGGTATGAGGTCTGCTGTTTTTCATATGCAATCAAAAACAAACATACTAGTCCATGTCAGAATCACAATCCAGAAGCAAAGTAAAAACTTTGGAACTGACAAGTTAGGTTAGACACGTGAACTGACTTTTATCAGGGAAGTGATGCCGGGTGCTCCGGAAGGGTAAGCACCTCCTGTTTAGCTAGCTACACCCTTCACGTATGTAATCAAAATTGTGTGAAAGGAACATGGACCTATGAGATGTCAATTATATCCAGGGCAATCCTGGACACAGAGACATCAAACTTATCAACAATACTGTGATGACGGCCATAAAACTTTTTGGGGGCCTTGATAAGCCTAGGCTTGCAATATCCCTGAGTCAACAATTTATTTGTAAGCAGCCTACTTCGTTGTATAAAGTCCCCGTAGTGGGGACAAGCTCTATCATAGCGTATTAATTGGGAAACAAATACGCCATAAGCAGGAGAAGCAGGTATATTGCTGCATAAAAAAGGAAAGTTGACAATAGAACAATTGAAGTCATCACGTTTGTTTCAAATGTAGCCTTTTGTGTGCGTTATAATTCAGGTATAAGTCTAAATATGAAGCAGAACTTGAGGAATCAGTCGTGTCTTTTATTTGAAATAAAAGACACGACTCACTAGGATAGATGACATTTACATAGTCTCCAAATTTAGGATTATTAAGAGACTATAATTGAGATAGGTCCTTGGATCGAGCATAGGTAAATCAGTAAAGGAGCATGCGCACGGTCTGCCTGGTAGACAGTTTTGATATATCCGGTCAGCAGTTACACGGTCAAATAATAAATCAAAAATAACAATACCCAAAGAAATATTAGATTAAATAATTAAATAGGAACCAGTTTCATATTAAAATTGAGAAATTTATTAATCCAAATTCGCAAAATGTTTTTTTTAGTATTCATTTAATTTATCATACGTATCTTCCATCCCTTGGCCACTCAAAAGATTTAGATTGAAGGTTTACTCAAGGTGTTAACCTTTCTGTGAAATCAAGGGAATTTATCAACTATTCACTGGGTGAAATGTGTATGTTCGAATTTACATCCAATACCGTAAATTCCCCACATTTATAAGTTCTTTGTTTACTCGATGAAATCAGTCGACTTTTTAGTTAGAACTGGCTTCAGCACGTGTTATCTGAATATTACAGGTGAGAAAATACAGGCGAACTTTAAAATTAATACCAAATGCATTAATATATAAGTACAAAATATAAAAACAGTTAAATGTTTGTTTGTGAAACTATTAACTTCTTAACCCAATTTTCTGCAATATAAAAGGTCTCTTTTTAAAGATTTTTATCTTTTTAACTTCATAATCCAGTTACCTCCGAAAAATCATACATCATTGTGGATGAACATTCTTGGCTTCAAGTATCAATTTGAATACAAAATTACTAAATCTCGGATATCCTAAGCTCGAGTTTGTGGTCGTAAATTGGTGATTTTTTTTAAATCAACCGTTTAATGGTACTTTAATTCAAAGCATCATGATTCCAAATATACAACATGCTGGAAAGAAATATGTTTAAAACTGAGAAATATATAAACTGAAACATTTACAATATGTTCCAGATCATAAGATATTTGCGCATTATTATCATGTTCTAAAAGCGAAAAAAAACAGCATGTTGATATGGACAAAAAATCACTACGTTTTGTGGATATCCAGATATATAAAATATTACATAATGTTTCTAAAATAACTTTTGTTTATTTTCTAAAGGTCGCATATTGCATACTTAAAAAAATGAAAAAAATTAACATTAAACGCGAATACTAATTCGATTGAACTACATGACGGGGGACACGCTACACGAATCCCGTAAAGTAACGCGAGATGTGTACTATAACGGCTTATAACCAGAAACCTATTTCAGATTATCGCCTGATCTTTAACGAACGTAAATCCAATAACGACCATTTTTCAGGTTAGTGTTTCCTATCAATCTGTGTTTAATGTCGCTGCAAAAGCAAACCACGTGTGATATCAAAATTGAGAATGAAAAGAACATAATACTATGAGTCAAATATATCCAGAGAAAGTTTTGATTACAGAAACATTATTAAAATATTGTGTTTACGGCTATCAAATTTTTAAGTACCCTGACAAGCTTATGCATTTCCCCGTGTTACTTATGTTTTTTGCAGCCAAGTTCTTGTAATGGACAAATTCTATCATAAGATATATCTGCATAGTAAAGCAAATATAACAATAATTTTTTTCATCATTCTGTTTTTTTCTAATACAGTTTAATACAAAGTAGCTTCATTGTAATCTCATCTCAAATAGCTGAATAGCTACAAAATTGCTAACTCATTTTTGGAACAACAACAACCTTTCATGGTGTGTGTCATTATTCAGGCATAAATCAAAATATAATCAGAACTTGAATTATCAGTATGTTTTATTTCAAGCCCACTAGGATACATTACATTCACGTTTCTCAGAATTCAGAATTATTAGCTTACCTGGCCGTTGAGCGTATAAGACCCATTTTGTTATGACAGAGTTTAGCATAAATTCTGCTTCATATAAATCAAGAAATAAATCATCATACAAGGACACATGATTTGTTTCCATTTGTATTCTGATTGTCTGTTAGAATGTTATATTGACAAACACAACAAATATGTTTTTTGCCAAAACAACTAACGTTTTGTGGATGGAATATTCAGCATATTTTTATTTGGAGTCCGTGAGGTGCTTGACAAAATAATAAAATTCTTGGTTTAGCACTAGACATTTGTATCTTGGCAAAATTTTCAATTGATTTATCATAAATGTGTAGATTCAATATTTGGTTCAGGACAGCTGTAGAATAAACTTTATTTCATCTTTGACGAATGTAACAATATGTGTTAAAATTCATGATAACTGTTTTGTATTACATAAAGTCATATCTGCTATAGATCATTCCTTGCATTCACGTTTGTAAGATTTAGGAATCCAATACGAGTCACGTTCTTTCGCCTTAACTCCCCTGTGGTTAAATTATTTCTGGTATATATAGGATTCTCTGGTATACAAAAAATCAAGCTTGTTAAATAAGACATTCAAGATGGGTTATATTTATATAAACACCAGATGTCCCCTTCGGTGTTGATAAATAAAGAACGTTGAACCTTGTACACAGAGAGGAGATATATCAGAAAACAACGCTCTTCTAAGAAATATTGCGCCTGGTAAAGATGATAAAAAATAAACATAAAATGTCTCTTCCAATACTTACATAAACGGATATAATTTGTCAAATACACTCACAAAACAATTCATTTTAATTGATCTACAAGATAAATTCAATAATATTTTTAAAATAGTTTTATAAAAGATTTATTCCGTCTTATAATTGTCCTTTAAAGCTAAAATGTATAATCCTCCTTTCAAAAAATTAGCAAAATACTTTTATTTCACTCTACATTTCTAAGATAAAGAATTATTAATTCATTAATTGAAGAGTTGAGATTATTTCAAATCATTACAGTAAGTTTTATTATCTACTATGGACGTTACAAATAAAAAGTTATCGTATATGAAAAAGTTGTATGGTCGTCATCACAGTATTATTGATAAGTTTGATATCTCTGTGTCCAGGATTGCCCTGGATTTTTTTTGACGTCTCATAGTTTCATCTTCCTTTCACACAATTTTGATTACACACGTGGCGGGTGTAGCTAGCTAAACAGGAGGTGCTTACCCTTCCGGAGCATCCAACCTACCTTCCCTGGTAGAAGTCAGTCCGGAACGACCCTCTGTGTTCAGTTCAGAAAATCCAAATTATCCTGATCAGATGGCCGATCCTCCATTTTCAGGAGAAGCTAGTGATCAACAGACAGATGATTGACCTTGTTTTCAGGAACAAATTCGTGATCGACCTTAGACAGATGATCGACACACCGTGATCAGGAAAAGAACTTGTGATCAACCTTAGATGATTGGCCCCGTTTTTAGGAATCAAACTTAAGACATATGATCGACCTTCCGTGTTCAAGAAAAGAACTAGTGATCAACCTTAGATGATTGGCCTCGTTTTCAGGAACCAAACTAAAGACAGATGATCGACCTTCCGTGTTCAAGAAAAGAACTAGTGATCCACCTTAGATGATTGCCCCCTTTTCAGGAACCAAACGTAAGACAAATGATCGACCTTCCGCGTTTAAGAACAGAACTCGTGATCAACCTTAGATGATTGCTCCCGTTTACAAGAACCAAACTTAAGACAGATGATCGACCTTTCATGTTCAAGAAAAGAACTCGTAATCAACCTTAGATGTTTGCCCCCGTTTACAAGAACCAAACTTAAGACAGATGATCGACCTTCCGCGTTCAAGAAAAGAACCCGTGATCAACCTTAGATGATTGGCCCCGTTTCAGGAACCAAACTAAAGACATATGATCGACCTTCCGTGTTCAAGAAAAGAACTCGTAATCAACCTTAGATGTTTGCCCCCGTTTACAAGAACCAAACTTAATACAGATAATCGACCTTCCGCGTTCAAGAAAAGAACTCGTGATCAACCTTAGATGATTGGCCCCGTTTCAGGAACCAAACTAAAGACATATGATCGACCTTCCGTATTCAAGAAAAGAACCCGTGATCAACCTTAGATGATTGGCCCCGTTTACAAGAACCAAACTTAATACAGATAATCGACCTTCCGCGTTCAAGAAAAGAACTCGTGATCAACCTTAGATGATTGGCCCCGTTTCAGGAACCAAACTAAAGACATATGATCGACCTTCCGTATTCAAGAAAAGAACCCGTGATCAACCTTAGATGATTGGCCCCGTTTACAAGAACCAAACTTAATACAGATAATCGACCTTCCGCGTTCAAGAAAAGAACTCGTAATCAACCTTAGATGTTTGCCCCCGTTTACAAGAACCAAACTTAATACAGATAATCGACCTTCCGCGTTCAAGAAAAGAACTCGTGATCAACCTTAGATGATTGGCCCCGTTTCAGGTACCAAACTTAAGACAGATGATCGACCTTCCGCGTTCAAGAAAAGAACTAGTGATCAACCTTAGATGATTGGCCCCGTTTCAGGAACCAAACTAAAGACATATGATCGACCTTCCGTATTCAAGAAAAGAACCCGTGATCAACCTTAGATGATTGGCCCCGTTTCAGGAACCAAACTAAAGACATATGATCGACCTTCCGTGTTCAAGAAAAGAACTAGTGATCAACCTTAGATGATTGGCCTCGTTTCAGGAACCAAACTAAAGACAGATGATTGACCTTCCGTGTTCAAGAAAAGAACTAGTGATCCACCTTAGATGATTGCCCCCTTTTCAGGAACCAAACTTAAGACAAATGATCGACCTTCCGCGTTTAAGAAAAGAACTCGTGATCAACATTAGTTTGCCCCTATTTTCTAGACCAAACTTAAGACAGATGATCGACCTTTCATGTTCAAGAAAAGAACTCGTGATCAACCTTAGATGTTTGCCCCCGTTTACAAGAACCAAACTTAAGACAGATAATCGACCTTCCGCGTTCAAGAAAAGAACCCGTGATCAACCTTAGATGTTTGCCCCCGTTTACAAGAACCAAACTTAATACAGATAATCGACCTTCCGCGTTCAAGAAAAGAACTAGTGATCCACCTTAGATGTTTGCCCCCGTTTACAAGAACCAAACTTAAGACAGATAATCGACCTTCCGCGTTCAAGAAAAGAACTAGTGATCCACCTTAGATGTTTGCCCCCGTTTTCAGGAACCAAACTTAAGACAGATGATCGACCTTCCGCGTTCAAGAAAAGAACTCGTAATCAACCTTAGATGATTGCTCCCGTTTACAAGAACCAAACTTAAGACAGATGATCGACCTTTCGTGTTAAAGAAAAGAAATCGTGATCAACCTTAGATGATCAACTGCTTTTTAGTAACGATATCGTGATCAACCTTGGACAAACCTTTGTGTTATAAATGTGCTGAGTGTTTGTGTTTTGCATTTCTAAAGTCAATACCCTGTAAAAAATTATTGATGATACGGAGAAAATGGTGTAAATAAAACTAAGTTGAATTGAATATGATAAATATATTTTGTTTAGTCAATTATTCAATAGTGCCTAGATATATGTAAGAAGAATGGTGTCAAATGAAACGCTAAGTATCATAGAAGACCTTCAATAAAACAGTTTCCAAAATTGATTTACTTTTCTAATGACATATAGTTTCGAGAAATCACTCTGCATAACTTTACGTGATAAAAATAAAGATACCTGTAAAGCTATAGTTTTGTGAGAATACTAATTTCACCACGTTGCGTGTATTTCAACCGTTTTCTTGTTCTCTAGTATAAATCCATTACCCATTCTTACCTTGAAAGATCCTTAAAATATCAGATATTAGCGTGAACAAGTCTTCGTCTGTTTTTCTAGAAATGACACACCAATATATCTAGCTAATTCAACTCTTTAATAACATTATCAAACACACAATAATCATATTTGATAAACCCTCACGCCCTGAAACCTATGCATTGAAACAAAATTTGTAATAATAGACTGATAACTAGTCAAATGTAAAAAAAACTGAAATATTTCTACTTCTAATGAAACTTTGTGAAATGTGTTTGGCGTTTCCCGAATAATGGTTCTTCTTTACGAATCATCATTTGTAACATTTTCTTATATCACTAATTGTATTTTGAAGAACGTTTATCCTAAAAATTGATATGCTATTTTTACAAAGTATTTTTTTTATTATTATCAGTCGTTATTTCAAACGTGTCTAGTGTATCTAGCTAGACAGGAGGTGCTTACTCTTCCGGAACACCCGGCCTCACTTCCTTGGTGGAAGTTTCAGTTGTTTCTTTTCATTTGACACAACTACAAGACATTTTGTTGACATTAGAAAGATATAAATTCATGAAACAATTTTACTTACACAGTTTGTATTGCTGCTGAGTAATTTTAAGTCTTTATGTAATGTTTATGATTTTAATTCGTCGTTTCGGAAATGTCAATGTGTCAATATTTCGTCCAATCAATGATTCAGGGATGATTCAGTCTGGGAAACACCTCCAATTGAGTATCCGATTACACTTATATAACTGCTATACAGAGAGATAACATTATGTATACCAGACGAGTTTCAGGTAAAATTTATCAGAGGTGGCTATACCAGTTAAAAATGGTGGGTATTGTTATTTATTATGTTTTGATTTTGTAAAAACATTTATTAATGTTTGCCTCAGAACATATTATAATATGTAATATATTACCATCAGCATTTGCACATAAACAAAACATACATGGACACATTGATATGTGACATTAAGGAAATGTATATACCAAAAGTTCTATTTTTATGTTTTATTTTAAGTGGACTTTGTAAGATAAGTTTTTGCCCTTCTATTTAACTTATTTCAACATCTTATTAAAGTTGTATTTTTACAAATTTTGTCTGAGCAATACCAATACAAAATAGCATTCCGAAATGGTCGTCTACTGCTGAAATTTAAATCAGATTAAGTAAAAATATATATGCAGAATTTATGCATATCCTTGTTAAATCTGGACAGAAAACTGTCGCCAAATCATTCAACTCAACATACAGATATATAGATGACGTTCTGTCTCTTAACAATCCTAAATTTGGAGACTATGTAAATGTCATCTATCCTAGTGAGCTTGAAATAAAAGACACGACCGATTCCTCAAGTTCTGCTTCATATTTAGACTTATACCTGAATTATGACGCACAGGAAAGGCTACATTTGAAACTTTATGACAAACGTGATGACTTCAATTTTTCTATTGTCAACTTTCCTTTTTTATGCAGCAATATACCTGCTTCTCCTGCTTATGGCGTATTTCTTTCCCAATTAATACGCTATGATAGAGCTTGTTCCCACTACGGGGACTTTGTACAGCGAAGTAGGCTGCTTACAAATAAATTGTTGACTCAGGGATATTGCAAGCCTAGGCTTATCAAGCCCCTAAAAAAGTTTTATGGCCGTCATCACAGTATTGTTGATAAGTTTGATGTCTCTGTGTCCAGGATTGCCTTGGATATATTTGACGCCTCATAGTTCCATGTTCCTTTCACACAATTTTGATTACACACGTGGCGGGAGTAGCTAGCTAAACAGGGGGAGCTTACCCTTCCGAAGCACCCGGCCTCACTTCCCTGGTGGAAGTTCACGTGTCTAACCTAACTTGTTAGTTCCAAAGTTTTTACTTTGCTTCTGGATTGTGATTCGGAAATGGATTAGTATGTTTGTTTTTGATATATATTACAGGATATATGAAGTATCATAATATAGTTTGTAAAGAGGCCATAATTAAATTATGCACAAACGTAATGAGAAATGTCCAAATTACCATTCCAAATGCAAAACATTGAAAACTGGCACGTTAAATTAAAAACATGTTTTTTCCGCAATAAAATTGGATCAGTATGTTTCGGAATGGTAAGCTACTCAGTCTAGCCAACAACATTCGCAAAAATAATATACTGCAATTAGTGGAGTTTCGTTCTAAGCTATGTGTACTTTGAACTATACCATCATACATTATATATATGCATGTATATTTATGCATCAAGGTATAAATTGAAATGATATACAATCACAACCACTGCTATATAATCAGACATTATCTATAAAGAAAAACATTAAACATTGATATGTTTTTCTCAAACATGACTAACTACGTTTTAAACCTGAGGATAATTTAATAAATCAATTTCAACTACAGTATAAAAAAACAAATAGCATTTGAATGTGTGAAGGCATCATTTTGTGGTAATATGTATTAGTTTTAAAGGTTTCAATTTCAACTTGTATAATTAAATATTACACCGGTTTTAATTTTACGGCACTAGACTGCCGTTTTGGAATACAATTCCTCATCAGTATTGCTTGGACCAATATTATGAAACCAAAATTGTTTTCAAGATGTTGAAAAGATTACCAAAGGACCAAAATGTATAATATATAAATAATTGAACAACATTTTACAGGTTTTTGTGATAATCATAAACTAGACATTTATGGCCATTTATGGCCATTGAAAGTTCAAACAAAGCTTTAATACATATAGAATAACATGTATTGCTATTTACAGTTTCTTAACATGAAGTACGTTTCAATGTAAAAGAAATCTGAGAAATAGCTAAGTAGGTTTTTATTAACAGTCTTTTCTGGTTGTTCATTTTCAAAATAAAATATTTTTAGTAGCATAATAAAATGTATAACCCCGATATTTCGATATTTTGATATTCGTCAAAAATGAAAAAAAGTAAAATCTACATAAATACTAAAATTAGTTTTATTTATCAAATTTTTTGTCGATGTTTGCAAATCATTCCATAGTTTGTATTCTAATTTCAAAAGAAAAAAAGTTTTATCATATTGCATGTATTATTATAGTAATGTTTGTTAAACACTTTCAATCACAGTCAGATCATCTCGTTTCAGAAATTAGCATAGCGATCCTTTTATACAAAAGGTTAATAAATATTTCCTCATTTTTTCGGGTATTTTAAAAAATGCTAATCAAAAACATACTAATCCATGTCAAAATCACAATCTGAAAACACAAGGTAAAAACTTTGAAACTAACAAATATGTTAAACACGCGAACTTTCACCAGGGAAGTAACGTCGGGTGCTCCGGAAATTAAAGGTAAGCACTTCCTGTATACCTAGCTACACGCGCCACGTGTGTACTAAAAATTGAGTGTTGTGAAATGAACACGGACCTTTGGGATGTCAAATATATCCGGGGCAATTCTGAACACTAAGACATTTTGTCATATACCAGAAAGACCTCTTTGAGTATCACAATGTTTGTTATTTCGTACAAAGTATAATGTGGATGTTATTAGACTATTGAATTCTGAAACGTTTGTATTCATATTATACTTAACATTTTGAAAGTCATACAGTATTCCTTAAGAATAAAAATGTCTACTAGTACCATTTTATACCATAAATGACTGTAAATATAACGTGTATACCTTTTCTCATAGCATATTTTGTTATTAATCAAAGTACTGAAGGTACTGAAGCATCAGCTAAACTGACCAATTTGATAAAAAAAGTGTGCACTTGAAACTGAGATTTGTCTAATGAATCAGTAACAAATGAAAATCATACAAATAATAGCTACTGTGTTCGGGAAGCCTCTAACAACAAGTCTGGTTTTTATGCAAGTTGTGAGGTTCTGACACATATCAATGTTACAATGGTCAAAATGGAGACGCCACACAATGTTTAACAATTGAGTAAACTAAGTAATTCCCATAAATATAAATTTTCAATCTTTCAAAAATCAAGAGAGGATACTAACGACCCAACCCCAAATCTGAGTGAAATATCTCAAGCGTAACGGAAAAAAGTCCAGAGAAACCATCATTTTAATAAAATGCACAAGTGAAAGGGGCATTACTCCACTAAAACGCATTAGTAGAACCCATGTCATTACTATAACCACCACCATTATCATAATCATTATCAGAAATCCTCATGTCACATCATTAATGTGGTTACATCATCATCATCATATCTCTTCGTGTCACATAATCATTATGGTGACATCATCATCATTATCGGCAGCAGTATTGATCATCATCATCATCATCATCATCATCATCATCATCATCATCATCATCATCATCATCATCATGTCACATCATCATCAACATGAAGACATTGGCTTTATCATCATCATCATCATCACCATCATTATTTATCATCATCATCATCATCATCATTATCATCATCATCATCGTGAATTATTATCAACATTATCGACAGCAGCAGAACTGAATGTCATCACCATCATCATCATCATCATCGTGAATTATTATCATAATTTTCGACAGCAGCAGAACTGAATGTCATCACCATCATCATCATCATCACCACCGTCTTCATCATTATCATCATCATCATCATCATACTATCGGCAGCAGCAGTACTGAATGTCATCATTACCACCATCATCACCATCATCATCGGCAGCAAGAGAACTCATGTCAGCACCATAATCATCATCATAGGCCCTCATGTCACATCGTCATCATCACCATCACCACCATCATCATTCATCATCGTCATTGGCAGCAGCAGAGCTTATTTTCATCACCACCATCACTATCATCTTCATCACGATAATCATTATCATCATCGGCATTAACAGAACTCGTGTCATCACCATCATCATCATCATATCTCCTCATGTCACTCAATCATCATGGTGAAATCATAATCATCATATCTCCTCATGTCACATCATCATCATCATCATCATCATCATCATCATCATCATCATCATCATCATCATCATCATCATCATCATTATCATCATCATCATCATATCTCCTCATGTCACATCATCATCATCATGTCACATCATCATCAACATGAAGACATTGGCTTTATCATCATCATATCTCCTCATGGTGACATCATCGTCATCATCATCATCGTCATCATATCTCTTCATGTCACATCATCATCATGGTGACATCATCATCATCATCATCATCATCATCATCGTCATCATCATCATCATATCTCCTCATGTCACATCATCATCATGGTGACACCATCATCATCATCATCATCATATCTCCTCATGTCACAACATCATCATCATATCTCCTATTGTTACATCATCATCATGGTGACATCATCATCGGCAGCAGCAGAACTGAATGTCACCATCATCATCATTATTGTCATCATCTTCATCATATCATAATGCCATATCATCATCGACATAGTGTCATCATCACATAAAAAAACCTTTCACCGTGACCAGCTATTCCCCTTGATTTGCAATTGACACATTAACTTGTTTTCCTCTCCATTGTTAAAGTCATTAATTTTATTCATTGAATTCACAATTAATTTGAAAAATAAAAATAGAATGAAAATAAAAATAAAACCTTTGTTTTAGAGATAATTTAAATGTATTTTAAATTATTGTTGAATATATATAAATGTCTAAGTGAGCTTCAAAACTGGTATAAACCATCCTGACACAATAAGCTCATAATCTGCACCTCCCAATTACAGAAGTTGTCCAGGCAACTGTCTCTTTCCGAAGTTTGTTGACAAGAATTGTGTACAAAAGGGGGAAATATTTCTTAATATGATTAATTGAAAATTAATTGATTATTATTTGGACAACTAAAATGTCCAACATAATTCTCTGCTACAATAGAATTACTTTAAATTTAAGTATTATTAGGTGGTCGGATAATTTTTCATTTACTGATTTTAAAAAATGTCCAGGTAATTTACTCCCGCTGTGAGCCCCACTAAAAGGTGAAAAAAATCAATAGACACCGCTTATGACTGTAAATCTACCTGGGTATTACAGTGCTTAAATTCAGACTGTGAGGATATCATTATAACCATCTTCTTATTAACGGATTAATTATCAAGTGACCATAAGGATTTTATGAATTAAATATAAGGTAAGAATAACACAATCTCGGACTTTGCATTTTCTCTGTGCACTAATTTAAAATAAAAGTAACGTGTATGTTTTAAAACTGAAATCACGATAATAATGCTCAACTCGGTCGTAATTTTCAATTGATGTGAAAGAAAACAAAAAATTATACATTTAGATCGCAGATGTAAAATATTAATATTTGTTTACATACGGGCCCGTAATATATGTATGATTTTCATAAATGTCAGACGGACATGCGAGTAGCCGATCCTAAAATTTTCTAGATCTACTCAATATTTTATAAACAGATGACGTGAAAATAAAGTATTTATTGCTGAAATTATAGCCGTTTTCTGTTGTTTCATTGGTATATTTTCTATAATTTATTTTCAATTCACCATTTCGAAAACATGGCAGGGGAGATAACACCTATTAACGAAAACGAGGCTTGTGGGGGGAGCTATATCCGTCCAGTATAGTTGCAGCGTAGAAATGACGATTGAAACGGGGGAAAAAGACTTTTGTTGTACCCCAGGTTGTATAACAGTCTTAAGTATATCACAATCTTCACAACTTATAATCCAAAAATATTTGTCAAAGAGTTTTAATTATTAAAGCATTTATATGATGTATTTATTACAGCCGAAAAAGTTTATTTCTATCATCTGTCAAAATTACTGACAGTCTATCCAGAAATGAATTTCATCTTCTATAGAATTACTATTACATTTAATAGTGCATAATTTATCTTTCTTTTCTATTTTTGAATAACGTCCAATTTCAATTTTTAATCTGTGATGTAATTCTTAATCTGGTTATATTTTTTCTATGATTAAAATGATCTAATATGGCTAAATAATCAGTTTTGTTTTCCTTATATCGATGTATGGCCAATGTAAAATTTAATATTTTATAATGTATTAAAATCAGTTTGGCAGTCTTTTTTAAGGTAAAATGAACAAAAATTTTCGAAAGATTGAAATTTTACTCTAAAAATCATCATATTTAATTTGATCAACGCCCGTGACATTTAATAGCGTCTTAATGTATTCTGTGTTCAACGTCGCTGATTAAACATAACATCGCCTTCCTTGTTTCAAACTCTTTTTTGTTTTTTTTTTCATTTCTAGAGGTCCTCAATATATTTAGCAAATTTAAACTGCACAAACATTTTTAACTTTTCATTTTGAAAATTTCATATTTTGATTTTTTTTTATTATCATAATTTCATTCTGTAAATATTTCTCGAAGTCGGAACTTCTGTAATAGAAAATTACTGGAACCGAGATTCATTCCGTCATTTATTTATTTCAAAAGTGATAGATTTGACTTGTTAGTATTACGTGTACGAAAGTGTAAATTACATATTTTTATCTACAGGTAAAGGTTGCTAATTAATGCTGATAATCTGCATACCTTATCAACAGACGAGGTAACTTATTGATAACGGAAGCAAATTCTAATTTCCCATTGAATCAGATGATAGTATATTCTACGTGGAAAATGTACCTACATGGTGTTAATCTCATTAACAGATTAATTAATTATTTGTTTATTATGAATTTATTATGAATATTGTGATTCTGAATTACTAGTACCCACACCAGTTTTGAAACTGCCGTTAATTAATACTTCTAATTTCATGACTTCGTAATTAATGACTGTGTATTCAAATAAATAAATAAATAAATAAATAAATAAATAAATAAATAAATAAATAAATAAAATAAATAAATAAATAAATAAATAAATAAATAAATAAATAAATAAATTCATTCATTCATTCATTCATTCATTCATTCATTCATTCATTCATTCATTCATTCTAAACTTACCGTTGAAGAGCACATGAAATAAAATTCTGTGACGTTGAACCAGCTACAATTATAGATGTTTGAACTATATTCTCAATATCATTTTTAATTTTTATTTTTATTACTATTATTATTTTTTGTTAAACAAAGACTTTATAATGAAATAAAATTCAAATTATTTAATTTCTAAAACGGAAAACGTTGGGTGAAGATATCTAAACAGGAATTCTGTAACGATATGCCGGTTACCTGTGAAATACCGTAAAACTCGTAGAATTTTGTCGATCTTAAACTCAAAATGGTAGCAAAAAGTCATTTTTTTTTAAAAATGTAAAAAAATATCCTGAGAAACAACAAATGTCGAAAAATGCAACCATAATCAAGTTTTTGGATACTATAAGGGAAAAAGGGTGAAATAAAGACAATTTTTTAAACAAAAATAGAAGGAAAGACATTATATATAAAAATAGTTTTTCCACCATAGGAACGGGATTATTTCGATCTTTTATAATTGATGATAACAAACTTGATGGTTTAATGGTAAAAATGACTTTTTCCACGATTTTATTCACGTTCCTTCATAATTTAATTGCTGTATATCGGACAGCTATTCGGGGCCTATCGATGAGGAAAATTTCTACTATGCGGCAAGTGATTGGTTTATTTTTTTTAAATAGAAACAATTACCTGTTCTTATTCTTAATAACTCGGATGAATTTTTACCGATTGAAAAAGGTGTAGCCCATGTTTTTTGTAATAACTTCAAAAATATCAAATATTTTTTAAAATCGAAAATATATTTTAAAAGTTGAGGTCATGCCCGATATTATGTGTAAATATTATAATAATCCAATAGACATTTATTGAAATATAGATCATTGAAAATTGGGTGTAGGATTTTGCCAGCCCGCCTACACATTTTATACCCCCTCTGTAAACAACCACATGTAGGTCAAAAAGAAGAACGTCGGTGCGAACTGACAAGATCGTCATTTTTGTTGGGTTTTCCGAGGGGCTTATACTTAATGGGTTTTTATGAATTTCATCTTAAAATAATCATACAAAAGTGAAGAATTAAAATATATATCCAGCAAAAAACAATTACGGACTATACGCGTATGAATACATTTCAGATCGGCATTCTGTTCAACTTTGTGTACATGATGAAAACATTGCCTTCATAACTTTCCGGGAGACCCAATCACTCAGATTCGAGTTTATACATACCTGGGATACCGTATATGGAAATTCCCGTAATTTCAGTCGAAACGAAGAATTTGATTGGCTGTCAAGGTGAAATGAGAGCGGCGCAAAATACGAAAAAATCCAACGATCGCTATAAAGCATTCAGCATGGCTGATGCTTTAAAAATGGTATTAGTTTGGACTAATCTAATTGCATCCCACCAAAAGTATATTTCATATCCACTTCTTTTATCATAAAGTCAAGTCAGAGCCAATTTCAAAACGGTGTATCAAAGTAACAACTATATATTTTTTATCATCTTGAGTGATATTCGATATTCCGTCTGTCTGACTTTGAATACGGTACGAAATCAAAAACTTGTGTTATAAAGTGTCTATACATGCTTCAAAGGATTTGACATACACAAAGGTAAATCAGTTAATATTGATATCATTGATGTTTTAAAGATAGCTATTTTTCCTGAAACTGTTAGATAAATCCTAGCCCATGGCTTTATAATTGTTTTACAATTTCAGTATATTCTTTTTGAAAAATTTACTAGATCCATTTCATGGATTTTGCCTGAAAAGGCAATTTCGTAAAGAATCGACCTTAATTTTCCTATTAAATGATGACGTGCATCTTTAATTTTTTGAAAAGCTTTTGCTATCAATTCAAACAAACTATGTTGCAAAATGTTTATCTCAGAAACCTTAACGTAGTAATTAAGCACACAATAAACAGAAAATGCAGACTTTGATTCATCTTAAGTGAGTGAAATATCACCAGCATATTAAAATACTTTACATGTTTCATTATCAATACATTGATATCTTTAATTTTTCTTATATAATTCCTTGGAGTATCCGCATACAGATATAATATGTAGGAATTCAGGGGATCAACTTGAGAAAACCAATTTGAGAAACTGATACTGAGATATTTTTATAGAAATAACTTACTAAAATAGTTACTTGTTAAAGTGTTTAATATAAAATAGAATGCCTAAAACACAAATAAATTTCCAAGAAGTACATTTGCATGTCGAACGCTTTTCCAGAATGAATCTAGTAGTTCTATATTTAAACCAGTGTACATAAAATGATTGTCCTTCCTTAGTCGGAAATGTTATGATCGGTGAATCCAATTTCTGTTTATTTTTCGTTTCCTGTCATACCCCTTGTTTGGTTTTTTATTTTATTGGTTTGTACGGTACTCTACCGACATTAAAAAAAAAAATTTATCTCGATTTAAGACTACAACATTTGTAAGTAAACACTTCCCAAATTTCTGGAAAAAAAAGATTTCAACATGACCTTATTTTCTTCGAGAAAAAAGGATAATATTTAAGGATTAAGAAACAATGTGCGCTATTTTAATAAGTTAGGTGTTTGTTGACCATGTGATTATGAAAATGACCTATTTTAAAGTAATGTTTTGCAATGTTTGTTTGGTTGCCATGGCATGGTAACAACATGTTTGCCAAAGTTGTAGCACTTTGAATTTCGGTCATACATACAGGTGTAGAATGTATTAATTCTTCTGAATTGTAAAAATTACTTTCATGCTTCTTCTGAAAAATACAGCATGAGTGTTTTCTCTAAATTTGGGTGTTAACTCACAACTATAACCTATATCTTATTATACATGGTTTATTAAATAATCGTTTGTCATTTTTCGTAGTAATGTGGTTTGAAGTGTCAGAAAAATAACTCCGTAGTATTTTTGTGCTACAATAAAAAACAAACATACTAATCCATGTCCGAATCGCAATCCAGAAGCAAAGTAAAACCTTGGAACTGACAAGTTAGGTTAGACACGTGAACTTCTATCAGGGAAGTGAGGCCGGGTACTCCGGAATGGTAAGCACCTCCTGTTTAACTAGCTACACCCGCCACGTGTGTAATCAAAATTGTGTAAAAGGAACATGGAACTATGATATGTCAAATATATCCAGGGCAATCCTGAACACAGAGACATCAAACTTATCTACAATACTGTGATGACGGCCATAAAACTTTTTGAGGGCCTTGATAAGCCTAGGCTTGCAATATCTCTGAGTCAACAATTTATTTGCAAGCAGCCTACTTCGTTGTACAAAGTCCCCGTAGTGGGAACAAGCTCTATCATAGCGTATTAATTGAGAAACAAATACATCATAAGCAGGAGAAGCAGATTTATTGCTGCATAAAAAGGGAAAGTTTACAAAAGAAAAATTGAAGTCATCATGTTGTCATAAAGTTTCAAAGGTAGCCTTTCGTGTGCGTCATAATTCAGGTATAAGTCTAAATATGAAGCAGAACTTGGGGAATCAGTCGCGTCTTTTATTTCAAGCTCACTAGGATAGATGACATTTATATCTAAAATGCTGTCCCCAAGTAAAGGTTGAGTTTCTCTATATTTAGGACCTTTTGAAAGTAAAGATCTTAATTTAGTGTTCTCGATTATATTGTGATCACCAGTTATCACATGTCCAGCTGGTCCATAAATATAGGGAGAAGACGAGCAAATGCAGGTAGGTGGAGTAAAATTATGAAAGTTCAAACACTGCAATGTTTGTTTATCATTAAATTGTTTTTTTTATCTTGGTATAACCCCTATAACCTATGATCCCTAGATTTTGTCACATATAAATCCCTTTTACAACGCATCTGTTGTAGTATGGCATGTTGTTTCAGAAATTGTTAAATTTGGCTTAATTTATTTTTATGTATTATAACCGGGTTTTGATAAATAAATCAGAAAATGGTGGTTCCCAAGTATTTTGACCCCTGCTTCTGTTTACAAAGGGGGATTTGGACATACCCATGTATGATCTTGAATAAAAACACACGTTTAGCTCTTAGAATTCATACATTACTTTTATTTTTTATTCAGATATATGAAATAACCTATAGATAAAAATCATTTTTAACCAATAACTGATCGGCAGTGGCTACGTCTGCATCAGGTCACTAATATTCTGCTTTTTCTTTCAATAAAAACACCAACTAGCCTGATAAATTCCATGCCCATAACTGGACCGGAAGTGGCTACTCTCTGGTCATAGAAGATAGACATGTGAATTAATTACTTGTAACTTTAGGTTTATATCAAGGTGAACAAAATAAACATACCTAGCCATATGTCCCTCGTAGTAAAGAACTCATCATAGCAATTTATTCTACTAAATATCAAAATAACCCACAAAGCTTTCAGAGGGTTTTTTGACACATTATCCTTCAATGCTAAAAATAATGAATATGGTTAATGTTCCCAAAGTTGTACCAAAATTCCACTAAGTTGTACAAAAATTGACGAATTAAAACAGCAGTCATCTACACATCATAGCCATTGATTTTAAAGTTTACAGCACTGGATGGTTTCGAAATAAAAGTCATCATCAGCAGTGCTCTGACGAAAATTCTTCAAATCAGAATTATTTTTACATGTTGAAAAGAGACAATTAGAACGATCAAAAGGTGTTTTACCAATTATTTAGACATTATGTACACAAAAACCTTTCGGACGAACGGACGCTTACTACACCATGTACACCTATCGCTTTGCTACTTGGGAAATTAGATATCACACATAATTTGTCAACCGGCAACTTTCCAGCAGTGAATCCTTAATAAGTTTCATCGTCTTCATAATTTTGAATACTATGCTAATCAATATTTGTAGAAACTTTCGCGTTATAAACGTTTTGGTATAATAACGCGTTATATTTGCGTTTTGATTATTTAATATATCAAGATAACTCATTACATTCCACTTTGAAATTAAACTTGTACGCTAGTAATTATTACAATAACCACCAAAAATAAAACTTAGAAAAAAGAAAAAAGGTGATATAGGAACTGTTTGCAAACATGCGTTGTAAGAATAAAAGGTAAAAGAGAACGCCGTTTTGTTCTGTACATATTGCCCTTGATTAGGGACAAAATGGAGTGTTATCTCCCACTGTCGCTACTGGATTATCTCCCCTTGCAAACTTTAACAGAGAACCCAGCATATCTCCTATAGACAAGGTCAATAATTATGCATGTGTAATACAAAACATTCCATTTAACACTATTTATCAGGTTGAAAATGCTTTGAGTACATTATGTAAGAAAGTTGATAATATAATTTGACCAGAAACAAATCATTTTAGGTAAACGTGTCAAGCTTTAATATAACCCTTATCATGGCGATTTGTTACTGCAAATCAAGTTTCAAATACTATTACAGCAAGATGTCACTTACAGATATAACCAAAGATTTCCAAATAATCAAGTTTATAATATATCAGGTAACTAACTGAAACATTATTCTTTATAAAGGATAGTGTTTATCAAATGAAATCTAAAACTTTCAATCCAACAATATTAATGTAACACGTAAAACAAAACATGAGATAATAATTTCATTTAAATAAATTATTTTTCTGATATCGTGAAATTTCCGTGGTAATAAATGTAAAACTCTTGATACAAAATAGCTCTCCTCGTGACAGTTACACGCATAATTCCATAACGTAACATTTTAGAGTATATTACAAAATATGGGTTCAAAAGGGGTAATGCTTGTAATCATCATATAAACGATATTTGAATAAAAAGTTAAATATTTTTCTTACAGATTTAAAAAAATGTAAATTGAGTCTGATTAAAATTCGTAAACATGGACAAGTAAACGAAATTGATAAATAAGTTCTTAGTATTCAGGTATTTAATTACCAGTGTTAGAATAATTCTTTTGAAAGCTTTCCCTTCCAGAGTATCTGGTCTCATTTCCCTGGTGGAAGTTCATTTTTGACTTAATTTACCAGTTTCAAAGTTTGTACTTTGCTATGTAGGTTTGATTTGGAAATGAATTGGTATATTTGTTTTTGTTGATCACATTAAGTTAAAACTCGGTACATGCATGTGCAAGGCTATTTTATTTTCTATTACAAATGTATTACACAATAAATGGTCAACAGAAACCTGTTTAATCACTTTATTACTATTCTATATAAGTTGATGTATTATTCATTTTTATTCACAAGGATTTTGACAGCAATTCTTCATACAACGGCAGTACGGATTCTACCCCCATCCCAGCTACCAGAGAAAAAGATCTTCATACAGTATCAACTATAATATCAACAATTGTTAGCTTATTCATTGTATCAACGAATACATTTGTGGCGGTGTTTCTTAGCAGAATTAAAGAAACTCGGGTCAAAGATAGGATATCGATGATGTTATGCTTGTGCTTCTGTGACATTACACTTGGTGTTGGTGGATTGCTTTTTTCCATATCAAGAATTTTAAATATAGAAAACCGCTTGCACTGTACTATAACATTCATATTTATAGAGGTAGGTGTTGCATCATCAGTTTATCAAACGCTATTCATTTGCATAGAAAGGTATTTAGCTGTGGCAAGAATACGTGCACAAAAACAGATATTTGGAAGTCATAAGCGCTTCTTTATCACTTTCTCTTTGTTGGTATTCTTTTCTATAGCGTCAGCATGCGCCAAAATGTTGATGGAAAAAGATTTACAATTCTGCTCTTTTAAAGAAATTTACGGAGAACATTACCATTCATTTATCAGAGTATATTTCTTCGGCCTGTATATTCCACCACTCATAGTCATAATCGCTTTGTATCTATATACGGTATACAGAATCAAAGTACAATGCCGTCAAATCGGGTCTGTACTAGCTCCACAAAGGGAATTAGTGTACTTTACAAAATCGGAGGGAAGAATTCTATCTAGTATTCCACAGTTACAATACCTTAGTGACCAGAACAAATCGGCTATTAAAAGGCGTTACTTTGGGAAGGAAATCAAGTACAACAGCGTTGAAGACCATATGGGTGTTGCATCAAGAATAAACATACCAACCCATGTATCTAAGTTTGAATTACAGCCCAACACGTACACTACTAAATCAAACACGGTAATGACTATACATAAGACGAGGGGGAGGAGAAATATTGTAACTATAAAAGCTATCAGGCTGCTGGGGATTATAATATTAACAATGGTTCTTACAACAGGTGCTGGCAGTATCCTTTTCTCTGTGGAAGCATTATGTACAGAATGCAAAGTAATTCCTGCCATACGAACGATTGTATCGGCGTTTTGGTTCCTAAACTCCGTTATGAATCCGATCATATATACCTTTGGTATTGAGGAATTTAGACGTTCACTTTGTAGAAAGTCTAGAGTAATTGTTATATAGAAAATTAAAAGCTTATCTTATTCAATGTTTAAAGGCAGTCGTTTTCATAAAGAACTTTCATGACTTTGAAATTTTTTAAAGCTGACAATCATTTTTTTTTTTTTTTTGAAAATAAAAAGCATATGAAAAATTATTTTAGTTTTGTTTTCGCTTTTTCCGTTATTTTCCTACATAGAGAATTTTTTTCATTTTTTACTTTAAATCGAGATTAGGATTTGGGCATGGATTTGTATGTTTGTCTGATTTTCGTAAAAGTTAGATGACTCTTATTATGCAGCAACCCATTAAACAAATTAAATAGGACTTTATACAAGTTGTCTGTAAAATAAAACTTTTCCAAAAACTTGGGTAAAGTTGAATAATGATGTTTAACGTACCAGTCAAGAATATTTCACTTTTATCGCAAAGTCACCAGCTATTGGCAAAGATGAAGAAATTTTGCCTGTGGGTTGCACTGATGGCATTATTCAGCGGGTTCTTTATCCTGACATGGGGCCTTGTTTATTTTAAGTTCCCATTCGAAAGAACTGTGACTTTCATTTTCGTAATGCTGAGTGCTTGGCGAAAGAACAGTTACTACCCACTTTCAAGTCTTGGATCAGACCCTGCTGGGGTTCCATCGTACAACCTCCCACTTACAGAGCGATCACTCTGCCAACTGAGCTTGAACATTGGATATCAATGCTGAAATAGGCAGGCATAGATGACATGACATAAGCTACTCTAAATCCACTTAAATGATAAAATACATCTGTATTTTGAACAAAGTTAACAAAAATAAAACAACACTGTACAAAATAAACAATCAGTGTAATTGTATACAAAACCAACTCTATATAAAAATATACATGTATAAAACAGATCTATCTTCATTAATAAATTAAACAATATTAAATTTATTCATAACTACACATGTGTACAGGTATTCTTAAAAACATAACGAGTTAAAGGCAGAAGTAATGGCATGTACAATAGCTGTAATGGTTTGCTAATAATGTCCAACTTTCGTTATGAAAGCAATGACCTGTCTAAAACTTATAGGAATTTTGCTTATTTACCGACTTAAGTATTGTGGGTTATGGACAGAACCAATGGTCAATGAAATAGTAGTGACATTTACTTAAGTGGTGGACTTTCATCATGTGATTACAAGACAGAAGCAATTGCCTGTGCAATAGCAGTAAACATTCAATACTTAAACCTACATTTTGACCCAACAAGACCCATATACAAACTTGACCTAGTTTTTGTCAAGAGGACCATTCTATGCGTTTTTGAGGAAAAATGAACTAATATTGTGACCTCTAGCATGTTAACAAGTTCTTATATTATTTAATCTAGAATCCACTTTTTGACCTAACCAGTTGGATGATGAATGGACATAAATTGCACTCTTACATTTTGAAATGTTGACACACTTAAGGGACAAAGGTGCGCTAATAACAATATCCGTACAGCAGTTTTAGATATGCATTTCAATGTAAATTAAAAATCAAACACTTAAGATATGATATTTCTGATCATGGTAATTCAAGATAGATTTCTTCCATACCTGCTCGTGTGAGATTTTAGCCATGTGAGATCGGCGTATCTCACATGACAACGTGACCCTGTGTGGGACATGATGTAATATTGCGGGAAAATTGATACACATCAAGGGTCATGACTCCAATTGTCTTTCAACAGGAGTTGCAATACAAATGCTTCTGCATGTTTCATTGAAGAGAGATACAGTCATATTGTAACTATTACAAATTGAGATCAAAACCCTCAAAATAACATTTAGGTTTTCAAAATACGAAAATAGAATTACATGTTTACAACCATTTGCTCTCTCTCTCTTTCTCTCTCTCTCTCTCTCTCTATCTCATGGATTTATTGATAGCAGTTCACTCTTATTTGACATGTATTTGTTTCAGACACATTCACACATATTATGACATTATTGCAAATTGTTTCTATATAAATTAAAGATGGCTACTTTCTAACTGGTTTTCATCATTTAATTTCACTGTTATCTCTCCAGGATCATGTCCATTTTCAGTCACATGACCATCTGTAGATTCATTACGTTTTTTAGCAACTAAATCGTCCTGTAGAGGTAGCCCTGCTGTTTCTGGAAGGAATAATGTCAGAATTCCACAAATTATGGCCAGGACACCAAATACTGTAAATGGTAATGGCTTGGCATCAGTTCCCTGAAAATATAAGTAACAGATAAACAACTAATACAGAGACAATAATAATATTAATGAATTAATGGTCAGTAATTAGTACCAGAAGAATAAAAAGTCTTAACTCTAAGACTAGAAGATTGCTAACATTATCATCACAAATTAAACCAACTATTGTCATTTCTATGACTACAAGCATCTGCTTTAATTTAATCACATGCCAATAGCAACAGAATTTCACTTTAAGAAACAGAATAACTGGTGGATTCTTCTGCTTGATATAATTAGAAATGATTGCCAACACTAAAATCCCCGGTTAAAATTATTACACTTACGGTATATTGAGGGGGTCAGTTCAAGAATGGTAGAGGATACCCGAGTGCCCAGAAAAATCTAACCTTCGTCAAACAAACTGACAAAGTTTCTCACACCAAGATCTGTCTGAAGTGGGATTTGAACCTTGGACGTAAGAGACACTGATCTGTAAGTGCATGCTTTAGACAGCTGAGGCCCATAATGTTACTAATATTTATATCTGCCGTGTACTAAAATTTGCAATTTCAGTGATGTAACAGCAGCACTTATTTCAATAGACAATAATTCGACATAAAGTATGATAACGATACTCAAGGCAATTTATGTCATCATCTATGTAAATTTGCATATTTTGCACCTAATTTTGTCCATGCTTAAGTTAACATGTTTACAGTATAATTACTGTGCATGCTAAAGTTAACATGTTTACAGTATAATTACTGTAAGATAGAATAAAACAAACAGCCTACTTACCAACTGAACCAACAATGGAGCTACTATACCACCGATTCTTGCTGACATTGAGCATGCTCCAATTCCAAGATTCCTGTCAATATAATTATATATACATGTATCCACTGTATGTAAACTTTGTATCATGAAACTAGAACTGTCTCTTAAGAGCCAAATACTCCCCCCCCCCCCCCCCCCCCCAACCATCTACAAGGGTTTAATGTTTTCCTGCGACCTTGACCTGTCAAACATGACCTTGGTTAAATCATGACACACCTTTGGACCATGAAGATTACAGGTTGGACTGAAAGTTACATTATTATATGTCTCACTCGCGCTGTTGAACTGATCTAAATTTTTTAAACCCTGTGTATGTACAAATTTCGATATAACACCCTATTCACTCAATGCAGATTTGACTACCAGTATACTCTGAATCATAATATTTTTGCAGATTTGGTGCAAGAATGCCAGTATTCATATGAAGTTTTATGACAGTCATCCAAAGCAATTATGAGATATTGCCCGGACACGATTTTGAAACAAACTTTTCCCCATGACCTTAACCTTTCCGATATGACGTTGGTTCAAGTTCATGACACACCTTTGGACCATCAAGATTATTCATGTGAAGTTTTATGACAGTTGTCCAAATCAGCTATGAGATATGGCCCGGACACTATTTTACATGGACAGACAGACAGACAGACATGCTGATTCCTATATAACCCCCTCAAACTAATATTTCATTATCATTTATACAGGAGATTTGGTAATGATATTTGTCTTAGTTCAGTAATTTTGTTACATTTTTTAAACTACCATCTGCGTTTAAGATTGGGAAAATTGAAGTGACTTCATTATGACATGCTGGCAATAGCCAGTATCTTCATTGCAAAGACACTATATTATAATACATGTATTATCCAATATTTTATGGGTATAAAGGCAATTAGATTTAATTTTAAGTGCATCCCTGTTGTTTTGGGGGAATTTTGGTGGTCAAATTGGGAAATTTCAGTCATTTTTCCCTAAGGGGATCTACCTTTATTTGGTGGTAATTTTAAACAATCAAAATCACTGAAGTTGGCTGCTTACCTGACAGTGGTGGGAAAGGTTTCAGCAGAGAATACTTGAACAGCTGCCCAACCACCTGAGATTCCTGATTTACCAACCATGGCAAGTATCACTGTCAAAATACTCAGAGATTCTAATTTACCTGTAAATAAAATCCAATTGTAATTATTAAACGACATAAAATTAAAGTGCTTAAATCCAAAAATAACAAGAAATCTGTGAGCTACTGCTCAATAAGTATACTCCCCTGATATTTGCAGTATGGGACCTCATACCAAACTGACATACAACATTTCAAGTGGCTGTAATTAGTAGTTGCTGAGAAAACTGTTACAAAAATCTTTCTTTCAGATGGACAGATGGATGATAGAAGGACAGAGGTAAAGCAGTGTTACCCCCCCCCCCCCCCCACCACCACCACCACCATCTCTTCATTAGCGGGGATTTCAGTTATTTCATGGGTGTTTTGGAAACAGATAAATCAAGTCCTGAGGTATCAAGGATGACTTGTGAAACTGTTGCTTAGGCTGTTAGCCCGAAGATAAATTTCCTTATGTCATCCATGTGGCACCAATGCAAAAAAAGTGCTTACTTATCAATACTCATTTTCAAAGTAACCAAAGATGACTTTCCACTTGAAGACGTCATCTACAAGCTAATCTATCATATAGAATGAACTCAGAAAATAAAAGTATCTTTTGTTCTTTAAATGCATTATACTGTGAATGGTTTTATTTTCGTGGGGCCCAATTTTTGTGGAATCGGTAAAAAATAACATTCCGTTGGGACGTAAATTAGTGGTTTTACTGAAATGTCAAAAACTAGTTTGTCCTTTGAACATTAGTGATGATTTGTTTGTTAATCGGCAGTTATAGGATGAGTAATTAGGGATTACCAAAGCCATAGACTGTGACAGATCTAGAGACGCGGATTAATGACCAAGTCTAGGGTAGGTGTTAATTACCTGTGATTAGTATATCAGTAACAATTGACTTCATACACGGTGTGACACATGGCCTGAGTAAATCTACCTGTTACATTAGATAATTAAGCAGCAATTAATTCAGATTTATAAATTCACTCATATCACATCAATCAGAATGTGGTTCATAATCCCTTTAAGCAAAACAGTTTTTTTTCATTGATATCGGCAACTTTTTAAAAATTCTAATTATTGACCTCTGATGACCCAATCAGCTGTTTACGAGAGTAACAATGGCGGCTCTTACCGATATTGTATAATGTCGAAAGAAGGTGCGGTTTTTACAAGACAAACAGTTGATTGAGTTATATTAAATATAAAGGATGTTAGTTGAGAGATTGTTGAAATGTTTATTTAGTTAATCGAATTTCAATTTAAATGAGACAGGCCATAATTGATGATGAAAGCTACGGCTAGAAACCTGTCTGTCCCTAATCGTCCCGACCAGTTCCCAATTAAAAATAAACTTTTTTAAATATAAATATTTATTTTATTACGGTAAACATAATATATTTACTTAAATAATTTTCACAATTAGATTAGGACATCCAAACATCTTCACCTCCTAAAAAGTTTTTCTTGGTGTAAAAATGTGAGTTACGCTAGTTGTAATTTATGAATGCAATTAAATATGGTACATGTCCATTACCGGGTAGTTATCTTGTCTTTTTACTTGTGGATAATATTTCCAGGTGGTCGTAAATTCATGGTTCAGACTATCCACTAAAACCATGAAAATTGAGCCCCAACGAAAATTAATGATTTCACAGTATATAGAAATGTGAATTGTGTGTTAATATTTCTGGAGATAGTTGAGTTGAGCAATAGTGTTTCTAGAAAGATAACTGCAAATAAAATTTGATATTGTTTCAATTGGCTGAAAATGAGCTTTGGTGTTATGCCTCAGTCAAGTTTTTTTCACTTATATCAAGGCAGTCAATTCAAGAACAATAGAGAAAACTGTAGTGCTCAGAGAAAACCACTGGCCATTGGCAAGCTAACTGACAAACTTTCTCACACTAGGATCAGCCAGAGCAGGATTCAATCTTGTCTGGTGACAGGTACTGTAATCCATAAGTATGTGCAAAGAGTTGAGTTGAGTAATAGTGTTTAACATCCTAATCAAGAATAAATCATTATATTCAGACATCACAAGCTATAGGCAAAGGTGCAGAAATTTAGCCTGTGTGTTAAGCTGATGGCATTATACAGCAGGGTTCTTCATCATGCCATGCCTACCATGACACAGGACCATGTTTATTTTATGTTCCCATTCCAAAGAACTGTGACTTTCATTTTGTAATGCCGAGTACTTGGCTAATGAACAGTCACTACCGTCTTAGGTCAGACCCAAATGGAGTTCAAACCCACACCCTCCCACTTATGGAGCAAGCACTCTACCAACTGACCTACCACAATAGTAGCATGTGTATGGAGGTAAAACTCAACAAAGCCATTGTATATAACACTTGCCTGCAATGTCTATGAATAAGACTGAAAAACACGAGATTCCAGCGACTAACATAAGTATGGATACAGTTTTCCTCCTGCCAAGCTTGTTATTTACTAGCAGTACAAACACCAGGGCAGGGATCTCAACAAGGCCTGCTATAAATATGTTTAAGTATCTATCTCCAGCCAGATTTCTGGTGTTAAAGTTTAACCCATAATACACAGAACTACTAACAAACCTGAAATAAATCAAGTGAAATCAATTACTGACTGTAACACTTATATCAAGTGATATCAATTACTGACTGTAACACTTATATCAAGTGAAATCAATTACTGACTGTAACACTTATATCAAGTGATATCAATTACTGACAGTAACACTTATATCAAGTGATATCAATTACTGACTGTAACACTTATATCAAGTGAAATCAATTACTGACTGTAACACTTATATCAAGTGAAATCAATTACTGACTGTAACACTTATATCAAGTGATATCAATTACTGACAGTAACACTTATATCAAGTGATATCAATTACTGACAGTAACACTTATATCAAGTGATATCAATTACTGACAGTAACACTTATATCAAGTGATATCAATTACTGACTGTAACACTTATATCAAGTGATATCAATTACTGACTGTAACACTTATATCAAGTGATATCAATTACTGACTGTAACACTTATATCAAGTGAAATCAATTACTGACAGTAACACTTATACCAAGTGATATCAATTACTGACTGTAACACTTATATCAAGTGATATCAATTACTGACTGTAACACTTATATCAAGTGAAATCAATTACTGACAGTAACACTTATATCAAGTGATATCAATTACACTATTACTGACTGTAACACTTATATCAAGTGATATCAATTACTGACTGTAACACTTATATCAAGTGAAATCAATTACTGACAGTAACACTTATATCAAGTGAAATCAATTACTGACAGTAACACTTATATCAAGTGATATCAATTACTGACTGTAACACTTATATCAAGTGATATCAATTACTGACTGTAACACTTATATCAAGTGATATCAATTACTGACTGTAACACTTATATCAAGTGATATCAATTACTGACTGTAACACTTATATCAAGTGATATCAATTACTGACTGTAACACTTATATCAAGTGATATCAATTACTGACTGTAACACTTATATCAAGTGAAATCAATTACTGACAGTAACACTTATATCAAGTGATATCAATTACTGACTGTAACACTTATATCAAGTGAAATCAATTACTGACTGTCACACTTATATCAAGTGATATCAATTACTGACTGTAACACTTATATCAAGTGATATCAATTACTGACAGTAACACTTATATCAAGTGAAATCAATTACTGACTGTAACACTTATATCAAGTGATATCAATTACTGACAGTAACACTTATATCAAGTGAAATCAATTACTGACAGTAACACTTATATCAAGTGAAATCAATTACTGACAGTAACACTTATATCAAGTGATATCAATTACTGACTGTAACACTTATATCAAGTGATATCAATTACTGACTGTAACACTTATATCAAGTGATATCAATTACTGACTGTAACACTTATATCAAGTGATATCAATTACTGACAGTAACACTTATATCAAGTGAAATCAATTACTGACTGTAACACTTATATCAAGTGATATCAATTACTGACAGTAACACTTATATTAAGTGAAATCAATTACTGACTGTAACACTTATATCAAGTGATATCAATTACTGACTGTAACACTTATATCAAGTGATATCAATTACTGACTGTAACACTTATATCAAGTGATATCAATTACTGACTGTAACACTTATATCAAGTGATATCAATTACTGACTGTAACACTTATATCAAGTGATATCAATTACTGACAGTAACACTTATATCAAGTGAAATGAATTACTGACTGTAACACTTATATCAAGTGATATCAATTACTGACTGTAACACTTATATCAAGTGATATCAATTACTGACTGTAACACTTATATCAAGTGATATCAATTACTGACTGTAACACTTATATCAAGTGATATCAATTACTGACTGTAACACTTATATCAAGTGAAATCAATTACTGACAGTAACACTTATATTAAGTGAAATCAATTACTGACTGTAACACTTATATCAAGTGAAATCAATTACTGACTGTAACACTTATATCAAGTGAATTCAATTACTGACTGTACACTTATATCAAGGGCAATCAATTACTGACAATAACACTCATATCAAGTGATATAAATTACTGACTGTAACACTTATATCAAGTGATATCAATTACTGACAGTAACACTTATATCAAGTGATATCAATTACTGACTGTAACACTTATATCAAGTGAAATCAATTACTGACAGTAACACTTACATCAAGTGAAATCAATTACTGACTGTAACACTTATATCAAGTGAAATCAATTACTGACTGTCACACTTATATCAAGTGAAATCAATTACTGACAGTAACACTTATATCAAGTGAAATCAATTACTGACTGTAACACTTATATCAAGTGAAATCAATTACTGACTGTAACACTTATATCAAGTGAAATCAATTACTGACTGTAACACTTATATCAAGTGAAATCAATTACTGACAGTAACACTTATATCAAGTGAAATCAATTACTGACTGTAACACTTATATCAAGTGATATCAATTACTGACTGTAACACTTATATCAAGTGATATCAATTACTGACTGTAACACTTATATCAAGTGATATCAATTACTGACTGTAACACTTATATCAAGTGATATCAATTACTGACAGTAACACTTATATCAAGTGAAATCAATTACTGACTGTAACACTTATATCAAGTGAAATCAATTACTGACTGTAACACTTATATTTAGTGCAATCAATTACTGACTGTAACACTTATATCAAGTGAAATCAATTACTGACAGTAACACTTATATCAAGTGAAATCAAATATAAATCTGTGCACCTAAATTTTACTTATTTTAGCTATTTATTATTATTACTTCTTTTCTGAAGTGAGTTAAGTCAAGATTCATTCCTGTCTCTTACATTTTTAAAGGGTTATCTCAGTGGCTGAGTCCTGGCATGGGAATCATGGTGTCTCTCACCACCTTGGGTACTTTCCAACAAGGGACAGACCCTAGTGTGAAAACTCTGCCATATGTTTACATAAAAGTATTCACAATTAATACAACTGTACCTTACCATAAATATGATAAAAATACAGATGTAGCATTAAAAATAAAAGTAATGCACTTACCAACCATACATGACAATTAAAGAATTTTTTGCCATTATTTTACTTCTAAACAAATCCCAATAGCTGTATAATTTTTTCTCAGTTTGATTTTTGTGTTCTTGCTGAAATGAATAAAATACATGTAGATGATAAATGCATTGTATATCATAGATCTCTGAATAAAATAAACAAACAAACTCAGTCAATTAGGATCTACGCCAGAAGAGATTTTTTTTTTGTAATTTGCTCTGATGTAAATTATATTAAGCAAATCTTCTATCATCATGGTTGTTACTTGGCACCAAAGTTTTTCTATACTTCTGGGAAGTATGGCAAACATACTCAGATTATTAATATGCACTTCTCTTTTCATTATTGATATTGTCCAGGTTTTGTAAATTTATATAAATTTATTTAAGATAATTGCATCGGACAAGATTTTCCAATTCAATGGCCCATAACTCCCAAGCAAAAATTAGCAAACCAACTTGGCTAAATAATATGCCTATCTCCTATCACTGTGTCTGCTTTGCATCAAGTTTTGTAAAATAAGGGTAAAAAGGGATAGGCGTGATAACATATTTCAGGATAATGTTTTTATTTGACTGTAATTTGTTGTAACAATGTCATTTACTACAAAATTTATCAAGTCTATTTTCTTATTATTAGAAATTGGATTTATTTTCTGTAATTGTTTAAAACGTTATTTAAAACTGAAAGAAGTTTCAGCAAATTTGGTGATAAAAGGGATATAACAACTTAGCACACATCATTTGCTGAATAAAAGGAAACAAACCTCTGAAAAACCTGTAACCTTGATAAATCAGTGATTTGTTATTGTATTCAGCCATCCTGTTGATAATCTCTACTGCCTCTTTGTATCGACCTTTACTAAGAAGCCATCTTGGACTTTCTGGAACAAACCTAAAATTAAATTTATCTCTAAAGTTAATTCATTTCTCATTGCTATTATGCTCTATATTTTACATTTTGCATTGTTAGTGTTAGTTCTGATTCAAAAGATGGAGCTAAAAAATAGCAGATTTTAAAATCTAGGAGCTGATTTATATGTTAAGTAGCCAGTAACATTAAGTAACTAAAAGTAAAGAAAAAAAGAAAATCAGTTATTTTTGTCTGCCTTATAATAAAAATGATTAAAAATCTGGAGCAATAACATTATCAAAAAAGCTATTTTATGGAACCAGAAATTATAAAAATTTAAAAAGCTATTGGCAAAATTTATGATTAGCAAAGAGAGCTAACTTTGTCCATTGATACTGCTTATCAAAGAAAGTCAATCATGTAATTCTTTATGGGGCAGAAAATAGAGATTAAATAAATAATGACTTCAGATTCTTTCAAAGCAAAATTAAATATTGAACCCACTACATTTGACATGATTTTTTTTTTTTAAGTTATAGCTGTGATGATTCTTGTAAATGGAAACACAGGTCATTCTGCACAACTACATGTAGCATTTTTCATGAGAGATGCCTACAGTAACAGCTGACTAAGAGCATAAGCAATAGAAAAATATAATGATATAATGCTGTCTTAGACCAAGTCAGTCTGCACAGGTGTTCAGTTAGCATAGCGTAATATTTACCAGAATTTTGTAACCTTTGCCACATGGAGCCTCAATGGAATAGCTGTCTAATTTTTAGTGAGTGCACGTGAATCACAATGCCCGTCACTGCCTAGGTTTGAATCATATATCTGGCAGGTCGAAGTGTAAGAAGTTTGTCAGTCTGATTGCCAATGGTCAGTGGTTTTCTCTGGATACTCTGGTTTCCTCCACCATCCAAAAACTGACCAACTTTAGATGGAAGAATCTTGACTGGGGTGAAAACACCCTTACTCCCTTTCACTCCACTTTCATGACCACTTTAAGACTTTACACTCTCAAACTCCAAATCTTGACTTAGATTAATATTTATAAGTTGAATAACTTTTTGTACTATACATAAAGTTTTTTATATTAATACATACCACCATGTAAATGGAATCAGAATCCCCGATACAGATGTTGCCATGATAAGAATCCTCCAATCTCGAATAAAATATCCCCAAACAGCCAGTGTCATTAGACCAATGGCCCAGAAACCTACAGCTCCACAAAATGTCCTCCAACTTGGAGTCACATATTCCAATGGCAGCACAAAATTTACAACCAATACGCCTTTAATATTCAATAAAAACATGAAAAGGAATTAAAATCTTGTTATCACATACAACATGTACAATTTACAAGGTACAAGTACCATTTCAATAAAAATCTGAAACATTTAGATGCTTACTTTAGGTATATATCTTATTGCGTAATTTACCTGCAGTCAAAGTAAAGTCTGAAGCTTTTTTTATCTTTTAGTACATGATAAGATAGATTTATGAGCATATATGCTCAATGAGAGCATGAATGACAATCAAGATTGAACAACTTTACTTTCTTCATCAATGGTTGGGTAGTTCTGGCGAAAAAATAGTTTCAGTGAAAATTTTACATATAACGACAGGCTTGTCACTGAGGGCAAGATGACAGTTGATGGACCAAAATATATGTACCACCACAATAGCCAATGTTCAATTGGTTTAACTTTAAGTGAGTTAACCAGGACAAAATTAAGATCTAATGAACTTACCTCCAACAAGTCCTCCAATGACAAATCTAAATGCTGCAAAAAGCTGCCAAGAACCACTAAATGCACTTGCAAATGATACTATCAATAGCATGATGTATTCAAGGTAGAGAACTTTCCTTCTGCCAAAGATATCAGCCAGTTGTCCAGTGATAAGAGCTCCCAACAACACTCCACACATCTGTATAGTTGTAATGTAACCAGCTATTCTTTTATTTTCACATACCAAATTCCACTAAAATATATAAAGAAACTGGCATAAATTGTTGTGCATCTTCATACATGCTGGCGGGATTTTCCTCATTACCAGTGCTTCAGAAGATAATGATTGCAATCAGCCAATATATTTTATATACATTCCTACATTCTATAAAATAACAGATCCTATATGGAATGAATCATGTCGTTATTCAGAGAAATAGTTACAGATGAGCTTATTTAGGTACTCTTGGACTACATAGTCAATTGACTTTAACACTTTCCATTTGAAACACTAAAATTACCATGGTGGTTGTTCATGGATTTTGTACTGGTCAAACCTGGATATCACTGATGGTATAAAACCTATATAGAGCTGAATTATTGTAAATATTTCCACAAAATAAAATATTTCTCAAGGGACCTCTGATCCCAACCAGGTCAGACCCATAACATGATCATTGACTTTCTAAGTTTTCTTTCTATAAATGCTTCATGTTTAAGAATGAAAGTTACATATCCCTTCAAATAAGACTAGTCACATTAGTTACATATCCCTTCAAATAAGACTAGTCACATTATTCTCAGTAGGCATAGCATGATAGGAAGTTTTGCAAACCTCACTTCCTACTGACAAAAAAAGTGCAATGCATAGTTATCATATTGGTATCTACCATACTTAGCTGGTGAACAATCTGTCAATATAAATGAAATAATCTTAACTCAGACAAAAACTTAAACCCCATTAAGTTAACTCACTTTTATGTAAAGTACATGTATTTATATTCAATGTTATGGTATAAATCTATTCATTTCTTACCTCACTTATAATAGATGTAAAATCTCCAATAAATTTAATGCCAGGACAAACATTGTTATTCTTTAAGCAGGTGTTAACTACGGTGCTATTATTTAAGTTCATCGTTGATGCATTGAAACTAGCAGTGACACTTTCATCACCATAGTTCTCACTGGTCACATTTATATGGCCTAAACAAGTATAATCTGGGGCCGCACTCAATAAAATCGGTAACAGCATTGCCCAGGCAGCTGGTGTCTCAAACATACTAACAAGTATAAACACACGTCTCTGGAATGGACCAAAAGATCCAAGCTCCTTGAGGACAGCTTCATATTCTGACATTTTTATACTCTCAAATTTTTCAAAATTCCACTTGATGCTGTAACCACCTTATTAAACACCTAAAAACAGAAGAGGAAAACAAGTTTAACATAAATACATTCAACACTGTTGTTTTGACATATCTGAAGATTACCATAATTAAATTTATCACTTATTTCATTGCCAGATAGGGTAATCTCAACCCTTGTTCTTATACGCATGTGCATATTTTGTCCATAATAAGGATTGTCAAGTTCTGAACCAAATACATTAGAACAAGGGTTCAGATTTGTTTATCTGGCACCACAAGTAGTAATTGGTTCTATTTCTTGCATCACAAAATACAGCACTCCATTTAAAAATCAATTTTGACCATTTTTGATTTCATGGCAAGAAAACGTTGTGTAGGCTATAGTTCACAAGGGTGTGCAAGATAGTGATACCTTTCATGGTTCACCGTTCAATTTGTGGCGCAGGAACAGTATATATGAAAAGAGTTGTCAGAAGTCACCTACACACCACTCTCATCCTAGGAATATGACAAAACATTTTTCTGCTCTTTTTACAGCTAATTTGATCAAATTTAAAACGTGAATACTTGTAACTTGTGAACCACAAGAGGTGAAGGAATATCTTGTCTTTTGTTTTAGTTGTGATCAGTAACATAAGAACCATAAAATGCAAACTAAAGCAAAACAATATTAAAAACAAACAAACCCGTTTAAAGCTGACGAAAAGTCATATTTTACCTCATTATAACCTTCAAACATTTCAATATCAAATTCAATGACTGCACTACACCACATTTCAGCCGGAAATGTTATCTGTAGCAAACACGTGCCGGAAGATGATAAATGTAAACAAAGGGGAATAACCCATACTGAAACAAACAGAGTTCAAAGTCCGCCGTTTATAATAATTTTTGTAAACAAATCAACAAATATATAACAAAATATCAATTTAGTAATAATTTTGTATTAAAACAATTAAAAAAATAAAAAGTGAAAATCGGAGATTGGTTATTACATTAAATAATTTTGTTAGCCGGTCTTTCCACCAGTTTTCAGCATGACATCGTCTTATGAAATACCTGAAAGCAGCATTGCGAATGTTTTTAAATAACATCCATCCGTGTGAAAACTCAACTTGTGCAATGCTCGTTACATTTCTACTTTATCAAACATTTATTTGACTAAGTATAAATAAACTAATATCTGAAATGAAATGATTGGGAACGGAATATTTTCCGGAAGTGATGTTATACGTTCTATACCTTATTAAGTATACGAAAATAATTAATAATTTACATATTTCATTGATTTTCATTAAGTATTTGATACACTCAATCACTTTGGTCATCTGCAAACTTGAAAGCCTCCAGGCAATTAAATGTACTGAAAAGAATAGGAAAACACTTAACAAAACTAGGCAAACTAACTATTTATTATTCTTTTATTCCGAGTTTCAAATTTTAACTTCTGTCCTCTTTCTTGGCACTTCTGTGGTGAAACAAACACTAATAAAATAGAAAAAAATCCAATATCGGGCACTCAGGTTTATTTATAATGACAATAACAGCTCTTATGAGAGCTTATTAAACAAATCAAAACTGCCTTCTTTCAGAAGATTACATAATATGGCAACTGAAGTCTTCAAAATAATACATAAAGAATCACCTCTGTACCTCCAAGATCTTATTACATTAAAATCTAACTCACCAGGCTTTCAGATACACCAACACTGTAGAAATCCCAAGAGTCAGAACAACAACCTATGGAATCAACAGCTTTAGGTATACTGCAGCAAAAATTTGGAATGAGCTTCCATCCCACTACAGAAAAAGTACAAATTTAAACCAATTTAGGAACCTAATTAGTAGTTGGGATGGAAGTTCATGCAAATGTAATTTGTGTCGTTAGCTGCATGTGCTTGTTTTTGCTTTTTATATACTGTTTCCTTTTTAGCTCATTCTTTTTTAGGCCTGCGTTCATTTTGCTTTATAGTGCTTTGCATGCTCGCTTTTATACCTGTATGCTTTGTATAATTTTTGTTGTAAATGTGTGCTATGTAATTTTATGCAAGTCGATTATACAAGCCCTACAGAGCTTATGTTGATTGTTAAATTGTAATGACTATAAATAAAGTTTATTGTATTATATTGTATTGTAGATCTGTACATATTTTTACCATGCGCAAGGTTGCCAATTAGATACAATTTTATCGTTAAGTCTTTGATTTTGGTACAACTTCCATAAAAAAATTCCGGATTTTAGTACTGTTAATTAAAAAACGTCTTAATGGGGAAAAACCCGTCTAGTTTGACTTTTTTATTTTAACCGTTCGCCGAAGTTTATCCGGTTTTTAGCATGGGTACAAATCCGTAAAAAACGGATACGTCCGTCGAATACGGGTCAGTCTGAATTATTGTGCAGTACAACAGAACTTTGTAAAGCCCCACGATAATGAAATAACATAACTTGATCACGATCTTTTACATGACACCAAATTTACACTTAAGTTGTCACATAATCTACTCAGTGTCATTTATAAGATACATGTAGGAATATTTTTACTTAGAGAGCTGCATTATCAGATTATTGACACATGTGATTGGCATATTTGATTCTCTAGACTTTTATTTTCGGTGCAAGTCGATAATTTCTGTTGAAAAATCTAATTTTGAACCCTAAATGAGTGCTAATTGAGTTAAACAAAATCGACATTTTGATTTAAATAATAAAATTATCTTCTGATTAGAGACTGGAATATTCAAGAGTTATAATGCCACAGTTCTGGTACATCTTCAAGGTATTTTAACTTGAAGAAAACTTCAATGAAAACGAGTATTAATGTAATGATGGATGCATCATTACAAATAAGGCGCCCAAACAAATAAAAGTCATACCCTGTATTCAGAACTCATATTATTAGAAATTAACAGTTTTTTTTACTTCAAGGTTTAAATGATATAAAGATTCAAGAGATGTAACCTTTTTGGTCATTTAGAATATATACTTGGAGCAAGCATGCCTATGTATGGTCTCTCTCTCTCTCTCTGAAATTGTATTCTAAAAAATTGTTGTCTTGGTGTCAAATGAAAGTAGAAGTAGTACATGAATCCAATTGGTTGAAATTCAAACAATAGACAAAGATGACTGACATCACCTATACCCAATATCACAACTGTTGTTTTGATGAGCTAATGATGTGTTGATTTTAAATTAATCCAAGCATTTACCCATCTATGTCATATTGATCACTAAATACAGCTACTCTATCGAATTGAATAATGAATCATGCCCCAGGGATAAATGACCATTAGCGTTGCTTATAAAAAAGATTTAGGTTGAGAGCTTTTGGACATGGATCAGTGATTACTTAAGTATCCTTTACAATGAAAATTCAAGCTTATTGTTTTAATTCTTAAACAAAATGATAGCAGCCATCCCTTGAAGAAAACTATAGTTTGAGGGTGGGGATCTCAAAGCTAGTACCTAGACCTACCTGTCCCCACCCTCCTATTGAATGACCATATGGTTTTACTTTAGTATCAATCTAATCAACTTTTCATAAAGAATAAGAAAATATAAATGTTAGGGGTGGGGATCTCAACTGATCAAAAGTTAGTACCCAGCCCCGCCTGTCCCCACCCTCCTCTGGAATAACGTCAGTATTTCTGCAGTATCATTCTATTCAACTTTAAAAGCCGAACCGGAGAATATATAGTTTCAGGATGGGGATATCAACCATTTAAAATTTAGTACCAAGCCCCGCCCATCACCACCCTCCATCAGGAATGACCCCATGGGACTTTCTTTAGTGTCACTCTATTCAACTTTTCATGTAGAACCAGAAAATATATAGTTTATGGGTGGGGATCTTAACTGTTTAAAAGTTATCACACTGCCCCGCCCATCCCCACCCTACCTGATACCCCCGGGAAAATCTTGCGATACAGACTTGTACATCTCGAGACACTGATCATGAATATATATGGTTTTATAGTGCAAAATATAGTATAAATAGCAAAATTGATCATTATTGTTTTTAAGACCCCGCCCTCCTGCCCCTCCCCTAATGACCCCATGGGCATTTTACCTCGGCCTCCAGGGAAGAAGATAGAGATCAACATTCCTGTGAAGTTTGGTCGAGATTGGGCCAACGGTCTTTGAGAAATTGGTTGGACAAGTTCATGGCCGGAAGAAGAAGAAGAAGAGGAAGAATAATAAAAACGAGTACTAATGTAATGATGGATGGATCATTACAAATAAGGCGCCCAAACGAATAAAAATCAAACCCTGTATTCAGAATACATATTAGGACTTGTACTTTTGTTGCTTTTTTCCATTTCCATGGCAACAGCTGAAAATTTAAAACCTTTAAATAAGTTCTACATACAATAGAAAAACTGTTGAGAAATTTTAAACTTGTAATATTCTTTTCATTTTAAGATTTAATTTTATATAGAGAAGTAGTACATGAATCCAATTGGTTGAAATTCAAACAATAGGCAAAGTTGATTGACATCACCTATACCCAATATCACAAACCATTGTTTTGATGAGCTAATGATGTGTTGATTTTAAATTAATCCAAGCATTTACCCATGTAATGTCATATTGATAACTAAATGCAGCCACTCTATTAAATTGAATAAAAAATCATGCCCCAGGGATAACTGACCATTAGTTTTGCTTATAAAAAGATTTAGCTTGAGAGCTTTTAGACATGGATCAGTGATTACTTAAGTATCCTTGACAATGAAAATTCATGCTTATTGTTTTAATTCTTAAACAAAATGATAGCAACCATCCCATGAAGAAAACTGTAGTTTGAGGGTGGGGATCTCACCTGATCTCAACTGATCAAAAGTTAGTACCCAGCCCCGCCTGTCCCCGCCCTCCTCTGGAAAACGCCATAGGCATTTCTTCAGTATCACTCTATTCAACTTTTAAAACAGAGCTGCAAAATATATAGTTTCATGGTGGGATATCAACCACTTAAAAGTTAGTACCAAGCCCCGCCCGTCCCCACCCTCCATCAAGAATGACCCCATGGGATTTTCTTTAGTATCACTATATTCAACTTTTTATGTAGAACCAGAAAATATATAGTTTATGGGTGGGGATCTCAACCGTTTAAAAGTTAGCACACTGCCCCGCCCATCCCCACCCCTCTCTGATACCGCAGGGAAAATCTACTGATACAGACTTGTGCATCTTGAGACACTGATCATGAATATATATGGTTTTATAGTACAAAATAAAGTATAAATGGCAAAATTGAGCATTATTGTTTTTAAGACCCCGCCCTCCTGCCCCTCCCCTAATGACCCCATGGGCATTTTACCTCGGCCTCTGGGGAAGGAGATGGGGATCAACCTTCATGTGAAGTTTGGTTAAGATTGGACCAACGGTCTTCGAGAAATTGGTTGGACAAGTTCATGGCCGGAAGAAGAAGAAGAGGAAGAATAATAATAATAATAATAATAATAATAATAATAAGAAACGGTGCAAAAACAATAAGTCGCCAAACTTTGTTTGGGCGCCTTAATAATAATGATAATAATAACGAGTACTAATGTAATGATGGATGCATCATTACAAATAAGGCGCCCAAACGAATAAAAATCAAACCCTGTATTCAGGTATTCAGAACACATATTAGAACTTGTACTTTTGTTGCTTTTTTCCATTTCCATGGCAACGGCTGAAAATTTTAAACCTTTAAATAAGTTCTACATACAATAGAAAAACTGTTGAGAAATTTTAAACTTGTAATATTCTTTTCATTTTAAGATTTAATTTTATATAGAGAAGTAGTACATGAATCCTATTGGTTGAAATTCAAACATCACCTATACCCAATATCACAAACCACTGTTTTGATGACCTAATGATGTGTTGATTTTAAATTAATTCAAGCATTTACTCATATAATGTCATATTGATAACTAAATGCAGCTACTCTATCGAACTGAATAATAAATCATGCCCCAGGGATAACTGACCATTAGTGTTGCTTATAAAAAGATTAAGCTTGAGAGCTTTTAGACATGGATCAGTGATTACTTAAGTATCCTTGACAATGAAAATTCAAGCTTATTGTTTTAATTCTTAAAAAAATGATAGCAACCAGCCCATGAAGAAAACTGTAGTTTGAGGGTGGGGATCTCAAAGTTAGTACCTAGACCTACCTGTCTCCACCCTCCTATTGGAATGCCCATATGGGTTTACTTTAGTATCAATCTATTCAATTTTTCATAAAGAATAAGACAAATTTATATGTTAGGGGTGGGGATCTCAACTGATCAAAAGTTAGTACCCAGCCCCGCCTGTCCCTGCCCTCCTCTGGAAAACGCCATGGGCATTTCTTCAATATCACTCTATTCAACTTTTAAAACAGAACCGGAAAATAATATAGTTTCAGGGTGAATAAGTTAGTACCAAGCCCCGCCCGTCCCCACCCTCCATCAGGAATGACCCCATGGGATTTTCTTTAGTATCACTCTATTCAACTTTTTATGTAGAACCTGAAAATATATAGTTTATGGGTGGGGATCTCAACCGTTTAAAAGTTAGCACACTGTCCCGCCCATCCCCACCCCTCCCTGATACCGCAGGGAAAATCTACTGATGCAGACTTGTGCATCTTGAGATACTGATCATGAATATATATGGTTTTATAGTACAAAATAAAGTATAAATGGCAAAATTGATCATTATTGTTTTTAAGACCCCGCCCTCCTGCCCCTCCCCTAATGACCCCATGGGCATTTTACCTCGGTCTCTGGGGAAGGAGATGGGGATAAACCTTCATGTGAAGTTTGGTTAAGATTGGACCAACGGTCTTCGAGAAATTGGTTGGACAAGTTCATGGCCGGAAGAAGAAGAAGAGGAAGAATAATAATAATAATAATAATAATAATAATAAGAAACGGTGCAAAAACAATAAGTCGCCAAACTTTGTTTGGGCGCCTTAATAATAATAAGAAACGGTGCAAAAACAATAAGTCGCCAAACTTTGTTTGGGCGCCTTAATGACTCATTTATAGTCATCAGCAGACCTTAGCTAATCCACGGCATTAAAGTTTACTATTGTAAATGTAACATCTGACTTTCAATTTTTTTGGTTTATCAAACGACTTAGGTATTTGATTTATCAAAACTAAAATGAAATGCTTTACAATTAACTAGTTTTGCTACTCCTAAAATGGGATTCATTATATCTTAGTTGTATGATTTGATTAAAGCTTTATCGGTCGCATTAAAATAGTAAGATAAGATTCGAATTTCAGGTGCAAAAATTCATTGAATGATATTGAACGTATTAATTTACTCAAAATTATCAGCATAGGAAAAACATTTAAATATTTGAAGTGCATAAATAAGGATGTTTTCTCATGGTGGTTCAATATTTCCTTATTGTACCTTTCTTTACTTAGTTCAGTTCGGAAGGATTTGACTAAAATGGTGATTTATGAAAAAACCTAGATAATGCACTACCTTTTCGTTATTGTCATATGTGTCGGACATTTTCTATATTAAAAAGCTACCACAGTTCCTCCATTTAACTTTTCCATGCCTTCTCCCGGAATTGGATCTAATGAGTCTGAAAAATAAATATAACGCAAAAGTAAAAAACAAATACTACTTGTATATGTAAAATGTATATCACAATTATGAAAATCAAAACCAATAGATTTGTGGTGTACATAAATTAGGAAATGCCAATTTTTGTAGACATTATACAATTGTTCATTATTTTGGCCGACACCTTTGGTTTTTTTCATTATAGAACTTGAAAATTGCAATACAAAAAAACCAACTTGTTTTAGGAAAGTATTTTTTCGCAAAGTTTAAAGGGATAATCATAATTGAAAATTCAGCAACAATTTCCATCAGTGTCGCATATTTTGGATATAATTTTCGAGATTTTAACGAGACTGCACTTTAAGATGAATACATCCTTAAACATATATTAAAAAACGATTGATGCGAAAATGTGGTTTCGTTAGGGGTTCGTACTCAAGATCGTTCGCGCGGCGCGATGAGAACGACAGAACCACCACCACATTACCAATCCAATGACAAAGACTCGTACGTGTACGAGTTATCCCTCTTTTGACGTACACTATGTGGTGTCATCTGTTATTTTTATTTCACTTCTATAATTGATGACTTTAAAATAAAAACCGACAATGATCTTTAACACGGCACCATATTTATTTTATGTTGTAACATAAGTGAGCACAGAAGAGATATAAATTCGTTTATATGAGCCTTTAAGGATGGTTTGAACTTCTAGAACTCAGTAATTGCACCTGTGATTTGCAGATTGGATTCTCAAGACATTTTTTCAGTGCAAATCAATATTATTTTTTGTAAAACAATTTAATTTTGAACTTTAAATGAGCACTAATTGGGTAATACAGAATCGTCATGATAACAACATCTAATCTTGTCGGTAAGTAACATAATTATTTTCCCATAATGAAGTAATACGAGTACAAGAACTATAAAGCTATCATCGATCTGGTACATTATCACGTTATTAATGTTTAATCTAGTGGAAAATACAATGATATAAAACTTGGTTTAATCTCTCGACCCTCTCTAAGTCATAAAAACGTTTTTCATTACTTAAAAAATCCAGGAATTGATAGGTTAATACGAGTCAATTAGCAATTAATTAAGATTTTATTATTCCCCTTGTTATGTTCTTTTTACTTTTATTACTTCCAGTGGAGTAGTTATTCGGAATGATGAGAAACTAATTATAGTATGGTTCCTTAACTTGCATCGATGGTTAAATTTTCGATCCAAAATCAGATTTCCTGTTGTAGCTGGTGGCGTCTTGATATGGAAGGAAAGGATATTGAGCAAACTAAATTAATAAATCAATCAATCAATCAATTATTTCACCCGCCAAAATCTTTTAGAAGTCCATGTTACAACAGGTACTAAGATAAGCGGCGGACCGGACTCGACAGGTGACCGGCTATACTGTCATATTATAAATTTTTGAATATTTCATTCAGAAAATTCAAAAATTTATAATATGACAAAACCGACTGAGCTTATATGCAAGTGCATGTATTGTGAAGGTTCATGGCCGCCGCGGCATTGTTACATAACGCTACTTCATTTACATATTCAGTGATAACTTGATTGAAATACTGGTGAAAAGAGTGAACCCAGAGTAAGAAATGGTTTGGTAACATAAAAAATAGCAAATGCAACTTGAAGTTCCTCTTGAGAGCCAAATACCCAACATCTACAAGGTTTAATGATTTCCCACGACCTTAACCTTTCTGATATGACCTTGGTTCAAGGCCATGACACACCTTTGGATCACGAAGCTTAGTCATGTGAAGTTCCATGACAGTCGTAGAATGCAATTATGAGTTATGTCTCGGACACGATTTTACACGGACAGACAGACGGACGGGCAGGCAGACATGGGGATTCCTATATACCCCCCTTAAACTAGTTTGCAAGGGGGGGGGTTATAATCAGGACTAGTAGTAGTTCTAGAAAAGTAAAGTAACAGACCAGCTACCACCAGAGACCCACCTGTACTTGAACTATACAAGACAAATCACATGAACATTGCAAGACAAACTGACATCTTACTTAAAATACATAACTAACTTGCTAAATGAAATGTGTCTGTCACAATAGCCGACCACATACGAAATTACACGTACTTTTTTGACAAAAGAAGAAAGAAGCGATACGTTTTTAATACTGAGTAAAACGAATTTCATTTGCAAGCATACTTTTATATATAAAATTCGCTACAAAACTATAAATTTAACTAATGTCACGCAACAACAGTTTTTATCATTTGTAAGTCACACTAGAAAGACGCAGGGTATATTAGATTTCAGCCACGTGGTGACAATGACAAAAACCAGAAATTAACACAATTTCAAATGTAATCATTTTCTCTGTATGGGGTTTGTTCACGACGATACATCTTTATAAGAACGAAATAAAAGAACATGCGACCCGATTAGGCAAACAACATTGACCTGTCCGCTTGACCTTTTCATAGGAATATTCATATAGGATGTTCCACTCAATATATGTGTAGTATTAGGATTCGTGGTTAAGACATAAATAATGTAAATTTCCCATTAAACAGAAATACGAAGGAACACTTGTGTTCCCTATATTATGCACTGACCCATTATAAATATTTGTCTTAAAAAGGTCAAATGGACAGGTAATTGTTGTTTGCCTGTACCCCAATGAAGACGTAAGGCCTCAATCTCTAATCCAATTTAAATAAGGTATAACATTGCATTGTGTAACGTTTCATTCCATCTATCACTAACGTTAATTTGTGAAACATTTTTATAAATATTCGGAATACTTTAAGCTGTTTGTGATATTTGATGTCTATAATTATGGCTTCAATTTTCATCTACTTTATTTAAAATCACCTGACATGAATGCTGAATTAAGTCGTTTTGCTAAAATTTAAAGCTAATTTATATGAACATAAAAATAAGACGGATTCATTCAAATGGATAATCATGGAATTACACGTATAAGTGCTGTAGAACCAGTGCCACAGAGCACTTGCTCTCTAAAAACTACAAGAAGTATCTTGAGAGACAAAAACCCCGCCCCAACATTCCTAGTATTTATTTTTCAAGATTTAATCTTGCTACTCTGAACCTTAATCTAGGCACCTAAATGCGGTATGCGAAACATCGCCTCACATGACGGTTTACATGTATTCCAAATTTGATCAAAATCTATCTATAAACATGAAAGATATACAGAGGATATTGTTACGACGGCTCAGACGGACAGGGTAATCCCCATAAACTATGATTAATTCATTCAAAGAGAAAATCATGGACATGGTTTGTATGTGATACTGTAGAATCTTTGTCACAGAGCACTTGCTCTCTGAAAATAAACAAACAACAACAACAACAACAAAAACAAAAACAAAAACATAAACATATAAAACGCTAATGAACGTATATTTATAACTACTAAGGACCATTTTTATAACTGGCGAACTTTGCAAGCATGACATTTCTTGAAGCACAACTATATGTCTGAGTTTGTTAAACTCTGAATTTACAATTTTACTTATTTGAGATATTCTTTCCCAAAAGTAGCTGAAACATTGGTTCAACTCAAACAAGATGTTGGTGATATGCTCGTATAACGTATCTAACACAAAGCTTATATCGTCACGCGTTTAATTAAGTCTTAATTAGATGTCATGATTAAACCAAGATGTCCTCAGTGGAACATAAATGTTTTGTATGAGTAACATACCCAGTTTTAACCGATTTAACGTATTCTTTAGTGTATCTGATATATCTTTTATATAAATCATATTTCAAGCTGGGATAGTTGACACAAAACCAGACGGTTTAATGCACAACATCACCGTTTCTCTTCTGTACAAACACGAGAACAATTTGTCTTTATTAAGTTTTCAAATGGTGCAACAGGGGCTTTATCTAGAAGCACCAGCGAAATCTGTCATTTGGCAATTAAACGACCTTTTGTCAACCCGATATATCGCACTAAAGAAAATATACATGTGCATTAGAAAAGAAAATAAATATTTGACACCCCTGTCATATGCAGAATTTTTTATTTTTCTTTTGGAAAAAAGTTAAAATTCTGCACGTGAAATGCTTAAGCCCTTTTTAGGTTTGTCGAATGCTCCGTAACAATGTTCCATCAGTTATGACGTCACATACCACTATGGTATGTAAAGAGAAGCAATGGAGTTTACCTCATAACATTTGTATAGCACGTTATGGAAAACTCATAGCTCAGCTTATGAGATTTAATATCCAGTAAGTGAAATAAGGTTAAAAAAACCCAGCTTATTTGTCATTTGTAATTACTAATTTGACAGAAAATTACCACGTGACCGGAAGTAAAATTCCATTAGTCCAAATAATCTTCATGACATAATGGCAATTTTAAATGCAAGACACTAAATTGGTTTCTAAGCTTATTTGTTGATATTTTATCATTTATGTCGTGAAAATGGCCACCAGGTGACGCTTCTGAACTTCTTAAACAAGTCGAACACCTACCCTGAAATTTTGGCATGTTGAATGGTTTATGCCAATGTACAACATGTCAAAATTTCAATATATTATCAAGCGATTTTTAAAGTATGGATCTACCTTAAAGTAATGCAGAAACTGCAGAATTGAAGACAATTTTTTCTTTGTTATATCATTATAGCAAAATACATTAAAAGTGTTGGCGATTTCTTCATTTGGCCACGGGCGTAGCTAGCTAGACAGACGGTGCCAGTGCACCCGGCCTCACTTCCCTACTTCTCTGGTGGAAGTTCACGTGTTAACTCTATTTGCCAGTTTCAAAGTTTTTACTTTGCTTTGATATTGTGGTTTGGATATTGATTGACATGTTTGTTTTTTTATTTTGATAAAAGAATGGTTTTAACATAACAATCTTTATCGTTTAAGCATATGTAAAGCATTGTTGCAATCTAACAAAGGTCACGATTTCTTGACGGCGAACAAACAATATGATTTCGGAATGCATTCAAAAAGTCGTTATCCCGATTTTATTGGTTATTCTAATTTCAATACCATTGTCATACTTGTAATTCAATTTGAATGCAATCAATATGTGAATTTTGATTTTCAAAGTCCTAAGCTTAATCCGCCTAAAATCCAATTTTCTTTTACAGGTACAGCTAATTCAGTTGGATGAAATCATGCGTCTCTAATTATTTTAAAATTAAATATGACTGGACTCGTATTATTCATTATTATTTTTTATTCTTTATATGGCGGTTCCAAAGAATATGTGATCAACATTTTAGAGACTTTTCCGTTTCATTTTGAATGTATAGAGCAACAATAAGTTCTGAAATGAAAAACGTCGAAATTGTTTCCGGAAGACGGCGCTATTGTGATACAACATAGCCGTGGTCGGCTTTTTCATGTAATCCGTGATGTGTAATGAATTTCAATTTAATCAAATGAATATTTTTCTATACAGTTTAGATTAATGTAACACGTCGGCTGTTTTTAAAAATCATTAATCAAATTTCCTTGACGGATAGCGGTGATTTTAGCGGAAAATTGTAATTGAAAACGTGAATAATATGAACAACCGATATCCTCTTGTCGCGAGTTTTTAATGTATCCGGCTGGCTCGAAAAAAATCTTTTATTGCAAAAACATTAAAAGGATTTATAAGGAATGAATATCCGAATTTGTTCGGTTTGTTAAACTAATGCAGAGTTGACATGTCATGCAGAAGTAATTTGGTTGAATTAAAAAACCAGAAGCTATCAAAATATATTTGGCTGTGTATGGAATACAAAATGAAGCAATTTTATTAATATTACATGCAAAATAGCAAACCGAGTCGATTTTAATTCTTACATAGGTATTGCTATATGAGATACAAATGTATCATAGGTAGACAAGAATTTAATTTAATTTTCATATTCATTTCAATTGCTTGTTCCTCTATATGCTGTATGTAACCAGTGTCAGCGAGAAACAGCTTTTTGTCTTGGCTGCAATTTGTAATGTGGGGTTGTTTTTAATTACAATTCTTCTGAACACTCTTCGGTTAGGGGCATACATGTACAGTTGCTATGAAATGACTTGCTAGTTTGATTCATGATAAAATATTTTTTCATGTAAAAGTGATTTTGAATAAGTTTATTTGCTATCGCAATTGAATACATAGTGTCTCATAAGACGCGGTATCATAAAATAGTATTAAATGTTTGATTATATGTGAAATTAACACATGCTTTTGGATTGTGATCTGTACATGTATTGGTATGTTTGTTTTTTTTGACTGTTTGATTTAAGTTAGTGACCTACTAGATGTTTGGATTTCATGGTAGTAGTGGTGTGACTTGGTGGTACATTTTGACGTACAAACACCAAATATCCAAGGTTTTAAGTAGTAATTAGCAAGTTTGAAATGCAACAAAAACAAAGCTGCCATGTGCTACTTCATTAAATTCTTTACTGTTTTATGCCATATTGAATTTTTTGAAGAATATTATATTTCACAAAATCAAAGAAATATTACATAGAAAATATGTGAAGTAGCTAAATATGTTTTAAGTTTTTGTTTCTAATCCCACCGTGTAGGTTTTCGTTGCAACGTGAAAGAAAACAAGAAACATTTGAACAATGGTTTCTATTCAAAACTGAGATAAAACTAAAAAATACTGCATTCATTTGGTTAGTGGTTATCATTTGAGGGTCATTTACTCGGAATCTTATTTCAGCATTAGTCAGACACTGTCAAGTTCAGTCACCGATCTTACTTTACACTAATCAACCTCCGGATCTGGCATGTACTTGTATAATGTATATGTCCCTCATGAACTGATACAAATCATTGTGTTATGGTGTAAAACGTCATTATTGTTATTATAATCAGACTATTAATGATTAATTATTAAAGAATAAAGAATATACATTTTCTACATGTATAACTTGTTTATCTACACTTTGTACACTCGATGATTGCACATGTGCTGAATCCAATTATTGTTCATTCCATCATCAACATGCGAGATTGAGGAATTGGATTCCTCGAACACATATACAACGTCACAGCACATGAATCAAATCATATGAAATACACGCTGCAAATTCAGTATCAACAAAACGATAAATCTGGAAAACATCATAATTCATAATACATTGTACATGCAAGGTCGTCAACAAAAGAAAAAACTAACTATTTGGAGGGCGTTACCTTCTTAATCCTCTTAATACGGTTTCAGCACAGAAACCATTTCTTTGTGCCAATGCTGTTACTTGGCCCCAACTCAGATCTTGCTGTTTCATATTTTACACTGACCTTCTCCAAGTCTTTCACGGCCTTCATAGTTTACTTCTTCTGTCATTCCGTCATCCCTGTGTGTTTCTGTCTGTTGTATCCTTACTACGTGGTATATCCTCTATATCAACCTCTATAGTTATTTCTGACGACAAAGGCATGGTGTTTGAGAGAGAGAGTTCAATCTTTTGCGACAAAGTCAAAATCATCTTAATTTACGTTTATTTGATATGATTACTCTGAATAATTTGTCGCCATAAAATTAAAAATAAACACTCTATTTAGATGTTACGTCAATTTTAATTTCTTGCATTGATTACTTGTTTGAACGCCGCAATTCAACGTGACGTTCAATTCTATTTAGTTACAAACGTCTGATTAAACTGGAATGCTTCGACGAATCGACGAACATGTACTATTGAATATGCAAACTATTTTGCATTTTTATTATTAATTTTTTAGCAATAAGCAGTGTTGTTATATGAATCAAAATAAATTTGTTATTTTGCTATACGCTGTAGTGCTAAAATAATAGTATTTTGCTATTCATTAGGTTTTTATTACGGCGGCGTGGAAGGGCCAAATGAAAAAAAAAATTCTAATTCGTCCGAACGAATTACTAATTCGTACGAACGAATTAACTAATTCGTACGAACGATTTAACTAATTCGTACGAACGAATTACTAATTCGTACGAACGATTTAACTAATTCGTACGAACGAATTACTAATTCGTCCGAACGATTTAACTAATTCGTACGAACGAATTACTAATTCGTCCGAACGATTTAACTAATTCGTTCGGACGAATTACCCAATTCGATCAGTTTTTCAGATTATTATAACGTTTCAAATACTTTACTGTTATCTGTCTTCCTGTCAAGAATAGTTCACCTACATTAATACGCCACCAGGTACAAGTGAAAGTACAGTATTGTCTCGATATGGGACCTGGGCTTTTAAAGGCATCGTCCTTAAGACCTGTGTCTTTCATTTTTAAATGACGGGTTTTTGGTAGAGTTCTTGCTCCGTAAGTTGAAGGTTGTGGGTTAGAACCCCAACCCAACACCGAGTCCGACCCAAGACTTTTAAGTTGGTAGTAATTGTTCTGTCAGCAAGCACTCGGCATTACGAAATGATAGTTACGATTCTTTTAAATAGGAATTTAAAATAAACGGTCTCGTGTCACTTTGGCGTGGCACTATAAAGAACCCTGCTGAATAATGTCATCAGCACAACACACAGGCAAAATTTTCTGCACCTTTGCCTATATCTGGCGATGATTCGATATAAGTGAAATATTCTTGACTGGGACGTTAAAACCAGTACTCAACTCAACTCTTTGCAAAACCACAGTCATTTCTCAACAGTGAGGCCCGTCCCGGGATCTCAAAATAAATGAATAAAAAACCAAGAATTAATTAACGCAACATGTTATTCATTATACTGTGCATGTTCACAGAACGGTGAAATTAAACCATAAGTCGCTGAGGACAATCGTTATGATTTGCAAACTAAAAAGTTTGACCGGATGAACAATGTAACTAGGTGAGTTAAAATCGACTGCTCTCTCTCTCCTTGGAAATCTGAACGAATTACTAATTCGTACGAACGATTTAACTAATCCGTACGAACGATTTAACTAATTCGTACGAACGATTTAACTTATTCGTACGAACGATTTACTAATCCGTCCGAACGATTTAACTAATTCGTACGAACGAATTACTAATTCGTCCGAACGATTTACTAATTCGTACGAACGATTTAACTAATTCGTACGAACGAATTACTAATTCGTTCGAACGAATTAACTAATTCGTACGAACGAATTACTAATTCGTCCGAATGATTTACTAATTCGTCCGAACGATTTAACTAATTCGTACGAACTAATTACTAATTCGTACGAACGATTTAACTAATTCGTACGAACGAATTACTAATTCGTACGAACGATTTAACGAATTAGTTAAATCGTTCGGACGAATTAGTAAATCGTTCGGACGGATTAGTAATTCGTTCGGACGAATTAGTTAAATCGTTCGGACGGATTAGTAATTCGTTCAGATTTCCAAGGAGAGAGAGAGAGAGAGAGAGAGAGAGAGAGAGAGAGAGCAGTCGAACTTTTTAGTTTGCAAATCACTAAGTTTACAGATACCGATTGTCCTCAGCGACATATTGTTTAATTTCACCGTTCTGTGAACATGCACAGTATAATGAATAACATGTTGCGTTAATTTATTCATTTATTTTCTGATCCCGGGACTGGCTCCACTGTTGAGAAATGACTGTGGTTTTGCAAAGAGTTGAGTTGAGTACTGGTTTTAACGTCCCAGTCAAGAATATTTCACTTATATCGAATCACCGCCAGATATAGGCAAAGTTGCAGAAAATTTTGCCTGTGTGTTGTGCTGATGACATTATTCAGCAGGGTTTTTTATAGTGCCACGCCAAAGTGACACGGGACCGTTTATTTTAAGTTCCCATTCAAAAGAATCGTAACTATCATTTCGTAATGCCGAGTACTTGCTGACAGAACAATTACTACCAACTTAAAAGTCTTGGGTCAGACTCGGTAGTGGGTTGGGGTTCTTACCCACGACCTTCCATATACGGAGCAAGAACTCTACCAAGAATCCGTCATTTAAAAAAAAAGACATAGGTCTTAAGGACGAGGCCTTTAAAAGCCCAGGTCCCATATCGGGACAATACTGTACTTTCACTTGTAGCTGGTGGCGTATTAATATAGGTGAACTATTCTTGACAGGGAGACAGATAACAGTAAAGTATTTGAAACGTTATAATAAACTGAAAAACTGATCAAATTGGGTAATTCGTTCGGACGAATTAGTTAAATCGTTCGGACGAATTAGTAATTCGTTCGTACGAATTAGTTAAATCGTTCGGACGAATTAGTTAAATCGTTCGTACGAATTAGTTAAATCGTTCGTACGAATTAGTAATTCGTTCGTACGAATTAGTTAAATCGTTCGTACGAATTAGTAATTCGTTCGTACGAATTAGTTAAATCGTTCGTACGAATTAGCTAAATCGTTCGGACGAATTAGTAATTCGTTCGTACGAATTAGTAATTCGTTCGGACGAATTAGATTTTTTTCATAGTAATTCGTTCGGACGAATTAGATTTTTTTTTCATTTGGCCCTTCCACGCCGCCGTATTTTATAATATCTGAGTACATAAAAATAAATACATGTATAAACGCATTTATTTGAAAAGAAAGAGCAAATTTAAACTCAATGCATTCTAAGAAGTATTGCAAGATAGTGTGGTGCGTGCCATACTCCTTAACGTTAACTTTAATTCTCTCCTCGCTAAAGGCACATGAAGCCGTAACGCTATCTTTCCATTTTTGCCTGTCCTTCGCCTCTGTTTTTGCTGTGTTCCAGCTGGTCAATCCGGTGGCGTTTCTTTCCTTTTCAGTCGTTCTTCTCCATGTGGACTTAGGTTTTCCCCTTTTTCTTTTTCCCTCCGGTTGCCATCCTAGTGCTGTCATGTAGTCCTTTGTTCCCTCTTCCCTCAGTATGTGCCCCAGCCAGTTCCATTTTCCTCTTCTGATCTCACAGCATATGTTGTTCAGTCTAGCAGTTTCTTTTTTTTAATTTGTGAAAGGTTTTAATTTGGCTTGTTTAAATAGTGTTTACAGTTTTGTTTACATCGCTAAGCAACATATTGTCTGATGGCCGTCTGAAACAGGGAGTTTTATAACAAGTTGCCTCATTATGTCCGTTATATTGAGCCAAATAGTTTGGTATTGTCAACTAAATTGTTTACCAATCATCAAGTTGTGTAAAAACGCGCATATAACAGATACATTTATGACATGCAGTTTACAAAACAATGGTTGTACATATAAATGGTAAATCTTTTATAAAGGTGATAATGGAACGGTTATTGGTATTCATCAAAGCCTAACCTAAAACGGGACCAATTTCTGAAACTTCATCGTTTCTGTAATTAAATAAATCTAGATGGAATAAAAGTTAATTTGCATATAAACGAGCATCGTTTGGTTGGGTGACCCTCGGGAAATCAAATCTGACGAACATGTAAGAGATGTGATTAATCTTCTTGGACAAGTGAATTTGAGTAATAGAATGTATACGCAATCCATTAACTAGCTAACACATTAATGACCTCCTTACGTGATCAATTAGGTGATATTCGGTATAGGGATTAGGGATCTTCCTGCAATTCCATCTGAAGACGTTCCGTATTTTAAATTGAGCACGTTTCCAATTTGCGTTTTATTTTATTCTTAATCAAGTTTAGTTGATAGGGTTAAGTGAGAATTTAAATTGAAGCTGCAATCTTTTCCAAATACGTATTTATAACTTAAAGCACATAGAAATGGTATTGGTTATGTGGTGTTTTAATTCACGACCAGCATTTTTGACAGACAGATAATTCTAAAAGGTTAAAGTGAAAAACTCGAATAATGTGAATGATATTGACATGTATCACCGTTTTCCAATCATAGCTCTGTTTTCATTCCTACTAACCAACATCGCAATTCACAACTTATTTCTGAGAAATAACAAATCAACTCGAGAAAATAGCAATACTAACAAAGAACACAACATCACAAAACAAGCAAAATAATAAACCAACACTCGAGCCAATTTCCAGAGTAACCAAGACTGCACAATAATGATAACAATAGCATCATTATGATGGTTATTATTTGTAGTTGTAGCAGCAACAGCAGCAGCAGGAGCAGTAGTAGTAGTAGTAGTAGTAGCAGCAGTTGTTGTTGCTGTTGTTGTTGTTGTTGTATCAAAAGTATATAGTTCTCTTAGAAGATTGTGACCACTGCGGTAGCTCAGTTGGTAGAGTGCTCGCTCCGTGGGAGGTCGTTGGTTCGAACCCGGCCGGGTCTGACCCAAGACTTGTAAGTGTGTAGTGACTGTTCTTTCGCCAAGCACTCGGCATTACGAAATGAAAGTCACGGTTCTTTCGGATGGGAACTTGAAATAAACGAGGTCCCGTGTCACGGTGGGCTTGGCACGCTAGAGAACCCTGTTGTATAATGCCATAAGCGCAACGCACAGGCAAAATTTCTGCACTTTCGCCTATAGCTGGCGACGTCTTGATATAAGTGGAAGATTCTTTACTGGGACGTTAAACACCATTACTCACTCACTCACTCTTTGCAGATTGCGTCATCTAAGAGGAATCGCATTGTTAAAGTGCATAATACCATTAGGGATTTTTTTTAATGCAAGGAAAATATATTAAATGTATATACTATTAGTAGTGTTGATGATTAAATGCGTAACTTGATTAACCGTGAAATATTTATAAGAAAAATCACGACAATTCTACGGTGAGTTGCACTTTGGTATATACCAGACTTGGTGTCTGTGGCGACTGACGACAGCAATCTGTGCTTTTAAAACACCTTTGTCATTGCATTAGGAAAGTAAGAAAAACAAGTGAATCAATTACTAGATGCTTACTTGAAAACAATACATTAACTAAATTTGAGACTGAATAAGGTTAATAACCAAAACTGATACAAATGTATGTTATTGGTTACTCTTCTTTTTGGCCTAAAATGAAGGAACACGTTGTATTTTCAAACATGATATGTATTGTTAAAAGCAACCAGGCAAGAAATCAAGTTTTATGATAAATTCGAACAGAGTTATGGAGCATTGACCCACCTATTGGTCTTGGCCCACCTATAGCTCTATAACCGCGCCACTCGGCATTAAATCCAGGTGTCAGTTGTTCAAAGCTTGAATAGTTTAATCAGTTGATTAGTCAAAATTGGAATTTCGCATATCTATTGAGAAATTAATTTTGAAAATGTTGAAAGTGAACAGCATTTCACCAGACTTAACCATATCATTATAAAACTATCAATTGGGTACCGTAATTCTGATTTTTTTTTAAAAACTTTTTGAATGTATATTAATTATTTATAAAACTAATCAAGCTTCAACAACTTGGTTCAGTGCCCGTACAACGTCAGCAGTTTCATAATAAGTGGGGTACCAAGATCTGTTTGTCTTCTCTGGTATTGTTTATCTGTTTTAACTTAACTTTTTATTGTTTTCTGTACTTGGTTGCGTTGGTTGTTGCATACGTGTTTTTTTGGTTTTAGGATTTCAGTTACAATCTGTTATTACTATTTTAAATTATTCTAAAAACAATACAGACCTGTCGAAAGTTCAACACTGAGTTGACGAACCTCGGCTGACGAGTGACCGGTAGTAGGTATAACTAGTGGGAGTATTTCAGCTTTAGCTAACGAGATATATCTAAAAGAGGTCAAGATTGCCATGAGCTGCAGATTAGGCCGAAATTTTAGTTCAGTGTTAAACTTTCGACAGGTCTGTACTGTACATGAAAAGGGATCTGTTATGTAACAATGAAATAATGTGAGTAAAACCGTATTTAATATATAACATTCTTAACTCTCAATCTGTAATAAGATAAATCATTTGTTCTAATAAAAATTCTGAACATCACAATATAATGCACATATTTATAACAAAATTACAAGATTTATACTAAAATCCACATGTATAAAACATTTACTGTGTTACAATCATTTTAAATTAAATACAGTTTTCTGTGATTTATGAATCAACAGCTTGCGTTTTGTCTTTTATATCATATCCAGTAAATTATCTTTAAAGAGCATTAATTAGTACTCACAATACTAGGATGATATTATATTTAAGCTTTATGGTAATCTTCGCTATTAACTCGGATCTGCACTACATAATATAAAGCCTTTCAAACATTTTTACAATTCGATGAGCGTAAATTACAGTACGGAACCGTCGAAAGTTCAACATTTAGCGAAAGAATAAGTTCCTAATCGAGAGTTTATCTCGGCAGCTATTACTCGACATATCTTCAACAACTGTTAGCTAAATTTCGGCAGCTTTTCTGTCAACATCTATTCAAATGTCAAGCTTTCTATAGCCGAATTCCGATTCCTTTTCGTTTGCTCAGTGTTAAACTTTCCACAGGTCTGTACGTATCTTTTTTACACTTGAATTATTTTGTCAGATTGAATCAGAAAACATCTTCATCATTTGTTAATTGCCATTCTTTGCCAATATAAATTGCACTCAACCATAGGATGACTATTTTGTTCTTTAATTCGATATGGCATTAAATGTTGGCTGTAACATATACACTGCTTTTCACGTGTTACTATGGTTGTTAAAACTTGTTTGATATGCAAAATTCAAGATTTTATCACCGTCAACGTTATATCTTATCCTTATTTTATCGGCAATAAAATGCAATTCCAATTTTTCTTCACACCATTTGCAGGTGCACGCATGTAAATATCAAAATGTGCTTTAGTTACTGGTTTTTGGAATAACACTATCAACTGTGAAAACTTTATCAAGTAAAAAGAAAAGGACAACATGAATAAAATAAGACGGATTAACTGTTAAGGACAATGCAATACTCTCCCATAGCAGATTTTTATCTATACGCTGTGTCATTTATAGCACAGATGATCTCAAAATGTATCCTCATTTTTAGAAGATGCGCAACTGGGTGTCATATAGCTGACAGCAGACAGGACACATTATAACAAATGAAACAAGAATAAAACAATCTATTATTGTTTCTTTCTGAATACCCCCTCGTATGTAGTCATACTTTGGACCAGCATCCAATACAATTCAATTCAATAAATATTTATCGGCTCTAAACGTATGTTACATCTATAACCACAACAAATATCCAAGGCGGCAAAATACATTATATTGTACATAATAAATTGATGTTCAATCATAATTAAGTATACACTATCTTCTTTCAAAATGCATAATATAAATATTTTGCCAAATCGATAATTACTTTTCATTTTTACTAGACAGTAAATTAACAAAGACATATTTGGCCAATGATAAAACCATTTTGTGATTTTTAGTATTAGTATCCATTTCAGTTTGAACGAAAATTTAATTATCATTTTTATTCGACAGTATAAGAACAGTTATCAAAATATTTAGTGCTTAGGAATTTTAGTTTTACCACAATATCTGTGTTCAAACTTAACCATGGTATCAATTTTTATCAAGCAGTATCAATTCAACTTATTCTCACCTTTTTGTATCGTATCAAAAGCATTTTTATGGAAAGTGTGCCTGTAACCAAATCTTCATCAGTATATATGTCTTAATTGCTGTACGTTGGAATTAAAAAATTCTCGAATAGTTTCGTATTTTTCAATTAACATCTAAGCAAACAGGTGCCAGGTGTTCGAAAAGGGAAGGTTTTTATTTGTGATTTTCAAAAATTGTCGGATATTTGGAATAGCTTAGTTTTCCGTTACGTTATTTTTAGAAGTTTATATTTCAAAGAGAACGAGAAACTGTATATTACATTCAGCATGAACAGAGAAGAAAACAATGTTAATTAGTAATTAAGAACAAAATGTAAAGAACATGCTGGACACTTTTCTAGACACTTGATGGAACTTCATCATCAATCGTTGGTTTATAATGCTTTTCATTTGGTTTTGGGGTAACCAAATGACCAAATAAAGAGCTCTGACTGGCTGAAATTAGATGTTTAAGATAAGAGTTTTGCGACACTGTTTACATTTTGCCTTTCAGTTGACATTCGAGACTTTACTTTTTTCTCACGCTGATTATTATAAGGATGGTGAGAGACTACTGTAATTGTGTACGTTACACAAATCAAGTTGTAAAATATTTAAAAATATGCTCCTACAAAAATTCCCAATTAAAACAGGAACATATGTTTTATTGTTATTGAATATGAAATGGGTTGAATTGTTTTGGTGACGAACCCTGGTCATATTGAGGTTTCCCTTTCCATTGCTACTGTTTGGCTTGGTCCCATGGTGATGTAGAAAGGTATACTATGTTATTTGAAATATTGCTTGTATGCCATAGCAACACTTAGTTTGCACTATTGCACTAATTCGTAACAGCAGCATATAAACTATATTGGATAATTGCATTAATTAATACTTAAGGAAAAGACACTGTAATTTATGACTGAAAAATTATAATTGATGCAACTGTTGCTCCAAGTATTGAAAAAAGGTAATAAAAATTCTCCGATGTACTTCAACTACGAAAATCATTGTATTATCTATAAAGCTAAACATCAGTTTATTTAGAGATGTTCATCTAGTCGGTAACAATGATATTCTCAAACACATATGTGCACATTACATGTCAAATTCAAAAGAAAATAACACGTTGTTTAAATACTTTCCTATTTTTTGATTGGCATAGAATTAGCATATCTAAGCAAGCAGGTGTCAGGTGTTCGAAAACGGAAGCAAAGAGAAAATCAAATCTTTAGAAATCTTATAGAGCGATTTTGACAAATTAATGTCCTGTGTTGTGTTATGTTGGGATAACTGAACAGAACTTAAACTGTAGATTTATATCCTATCTCGACTATTACGTCAGTAAGACGGATTAGAGGAGAAATTCATGGTGAAGATCAACAAGTCGGGATTTCAAAATTGTTTATGGAAGTCACAAAACGTGCTGGAGTAAGTCAACATAACATTACTCTTAATATGAAGATATGAAGTACCATAAAATCTATGGACGATATAATTTTATAAGCGTTTTATAACCATAAAATAGCAAAATACGTGATGTTTCTGACAACTTCACTTGGAGTAGCTCTGATACGACCATACATTGATTACCGAAGGTTATACCTTATATCTTAAAACATTTGAACAAGGCTGTGTTTTATGACAAAATATTTTATATTCAAAAGGAACCATAAATTCAAATCGATTAAAGACTCGCATTAAGGAAGGCGTTGACATAGATATATAACGTATTTTTATCTTCAATTGGCTAATACAAACAAATTGCAATGCTGTGAGGCCCTGTTGTGCATTTGGAATAATTTCACACCGAATCAAATTTCTGTTATCATAAATCGCTTGCTGTTTACATAAAAGTTATCTTAATATACTTCATACTTGCTGCGTTGCCTGATCCTTCATCACAGTTTGGTCCTAGCTTTCGTTTGACTAGTTTTGTGCATCTTATTCGTTACAAGCACATGGTTGTGGTTTTTCCAATATAAATTAGAAATTTTTGCCATCTCGCCCAATTTCACCTTCTATTAACCCCTGTGTCATCAACCGTTAAACAAGTTAGGTAATGTTGTCTTTAATGTGCAAAATGTAGACGCAAAGAAATCTGATGTCAAATGTGTTAAATCTGCGTAAAGACACAAAAGAAATACAATCTGTTATGATTGGACATGACATGACAATATACGCTGTCTTAAAGACTCATCTAGTCAGGAGATACAGATAAACCATCATATTGTGCATATAATACTTCAAAAGAATAGGCTTCAAGACCACACATGGCGTGCACGTGTATGGTTGATGTAAACAAAGCATGTGAGACATTGCATTTGCAGGTTTTTAGTATCAGTTTTTGTTGAGAACTATCGATAATTAGTGTTATCACAATAAACCATGTCTGACCATTCACTTCACACAAATGTCGTATGTTAATCATCACGTTTGTTACAAATCCGTCTGTATCAGAGTTTGGTTTCTTGGTATAAAAAGTATCAAACTTATGCGTAAGCTATGCTGTTTTTATTTAATTTAAATCATATGTCAAAATATTAACGGGATAGCTCGGTGTAAGTTGCAAGTATCATGTTCAATAAAAAGAAATTAGAAAATTTCTCTATATATTTATAAAGAAATGCCTTATTTTCCATATACACATTATATTACATGTATGCATAAAATAGAGTCAATTACTCCGCATTCTTATAACTATTCGTGGCTAAAACGTACAACATGAAAATATTTAAATAAAGTAATATAGAACTAATGTATTAAGACATTCTAAACTGTATCAAAGGCCAGTTACAAATAAAAACAGGAGGGCTTATTAACAATTATATTTTAGTTAAAATTTATTACAAGATGGAAGTCTGAAATGTTATGTCCAATGTTATAATTAGAAAGTTCTTTGTTATTAGTGTTTGATAACAACACATTTTATTAGAAAACACAAGGTCATCTTATGCACCTTATATTAAAATCATACTTTTGGTATTATATATATATTGTTGGTTAACTCTTTGATAAAATATTGATGACATTGTATTATGAATTTTCAAGTGTTGGTATTTATGAACAAATTTTAAAATAAGTTGGATAATATGGGACCATCCAAACGTACCAAAACCGAAACTGCTGGCCATTACATTACTCCATTATTAAATAATAATCAAGTACCCGTCCAAAGTAGGAAGTTTTATTATCAATGGTCACAATATATGTCTCCAATGCTTCCTTCTTTCATCTGTTAAGTGTTTTGGTTTCATTGGTTATTGCCAAGTGCTTGTTTTAAACAGGTATAAATTGGTGTCTTTTGTTTTAACAACTAAAAGAAAGCTATTTCTCTTAGGTTTTTTTTGTTAGAATATATAATAAATGTAAGAAGTTCAAGAAAACTTGTTGGAAAACAAACAGACTAGTCGATTATATATAGACATCACAGAATGGTAAACCTTACATAAAGCATTAAACCTAATCTCTAGAGGAACATAAAATGATGAAGAAATGATAGGTATTTCTCTTCAAGACTTTACTTTGTCATTTATAACGGAGAGAAGGTTTAATTGATGTCTACATACAGACTTTTACAGTTTTCTGGATAGCTTAAAACTCGCCTTAATACCTCTCTGTATTGTTTCATTCCCGTGCTTTGTCTAACGAAATATACTTGCAATATTAACCCACTTATATATTTAGACGTTTATTGAAGAACTTTTGTTTTGAGAGTTAAAATGTATGGTTTTGTCTGTTGATAACTATGCCATGTGCAAACTTTTGAATTTTTATGCTATAAATCAAGTATTCAAAAAGTTGTATAAGTGTGCTCATTCTGCTTGAATTCACGTGAAATAATTATAAAAATCATGTCGTTGCTTTCAAATTAATTTAAGACTTTGTGATTATTTGAATTTTATAAGTATATGCCAAAGTTCATCTATTTTCACTAAACTTCAAAAATAAAATGTTCGTTTTGTATGAAATAAAGCATTCAAAAAATCAGCATTTGACATCTGTATGGATTTAAACATCGAGTGATATACGGTAATATACAGAACGGACAAAGACAAGAGACAACAAAACGTACGAAAGAAAGCACAATGAAAAATCTGAAACAAAAATCATTACATGTGATCACAATACATGTACTCATCAATTGAAGCATTTGAGGCTGAAAACCGCAACAAAACGCACGGAATAAAGCATACTAAATTATCTGAAAGGACAATTACCACATTTAACCATAATATTAATAACTTTTAGTAAGTAGACGTAATAACGGTAAAGAAATAATAGCACAATTACACAATTAGCTACAATGTTGATGTATTGTTTCCTTAGGTGTTACACATTGAATAACTGAGAAATTAGCATTTTACTTTCAATGATAAATCACTAAAGTTAATATGGATATCTTTATTAATTGTCATGTTAGTTATATAACCGGTCCAACTTCCCTGGTGGAAGTTCATGTATTTGCCAGTTTTTTCATGGCTTTTACTTCGCTTTTGATTGTTGATTGGACATGGACTGGTGTGTTTTTGTTTGATTATGGCACTTTGTTTCCACATATCTAAAGTGACTCCTAATTTTCAAACAAAATTTGTAATATACTGCCTTTCAGCCGTTTTGTTTTTTTATCTAGTTACCTAGTTACGTATATTAATATCATATTCATAACTTCCTAAATAACTATATCTGTTTAAACCATTACCAAAATACCACATATAAACAAAACGTATAAAAATACAATGGGAAAATAGTGTGAGTAAACAGTGATTTGATATACAGGATCTAAAACATATTTTTTAGAATAAAAAACAGAATTTTTGTCATGGTTCATTGGATTAGAACACGAGAGTTTGTCATCATTAGAGAAAGCTTATATGATAATGTCATATATTATCAGCTTCCGATACTCTGCAGTCATTAGTCAATGTCGAAATTGTAATTTGTACTGCAATCTTAAATGAGTATACTGCCTGTTCACAGAATACCATGACATTCTTTAACAGTATTCCATATCGTAGGATTCTTCTTATGATGTATTTTACACGTATTTTTCAGTTTTTTATATTTTTTCTTTGTATGCTTGTCTCGAGAGATGGTATCATTACTTGTAGTTATTTTTTACTTATCAGCTGACTGGGTTGTTGGAACTATAAGTGATTTAAGAGGAACAACACTGTCGCCACCTAACTTCACAGCGGTATGTACATCTCTTAATCAGTCTAGTTACCACTTCCGTATTACCCAGGTGAAAGAACATTTATCAGTTTTGAACATAGGTATTGTCGGAATGGAAGTGGAACTGTCAAAAACAAACATACCAATCCATGTCCAAATCACATGCCCAAAGTAAAAACTTTGAAACTGGTTTAGGTTAAAAACACGAACTTTCACAAGGAAAATGGGACCGGGTGCTCTGGAAGGGTATTAAGTGCTGAATTGTCTCTAGACATGCCATTGTACATAAAGCAGACCTTAATAAAATATATCTTATAAAGTTTAGTAATACTAAATATGGTGTTTCCTGGCTGTTTTTCGATGGTTTGGGGTTTCGAGGTACAACGGAAAGACCAAGATACATTGCTATAACCGGAAGGTCATTTAAACCATATTGTGATGACGAGGTAATAAAGTTTTTGAGAGCCTTTATAAGCCCAGGGCTACAATATCCCCGATTACCTATTTATTTGTTGGCAGTTGCTCCGTTGTATAATATTTCCATGTGGGAACGAGCTCAACACTGCTTATTGTTACCAAAGTTTTGGTTTCTTTCAACACCAAAAAAAAAATTGCCAAAATTTGTACAAGAGAAATGTTGATATTTGGCTGCAATTTCTTTTTCAAATCTTCTGTTCATTACCGACCTGTTTAAATTCTACACAATAAAGTAAGACTAAAAGGCTGATATGTTGTAATCTTTGACTAATAACTGTCCCTTACTACTGAAACAAATCGATACAAAACGCAATTTGATTTAGGCGGTCATTCTGATTTACTTAATGCGAATTTTCAACTTGGTATCTGCCATTTTCGAATTCAGTTCACGCAAATTTGGTTAGAATGGTATACTGTTTTGCTTTTACTAAAATGCCTCTACCTCTTTAAAATTATGACAATTCTGAAATTGTTTATTCATGTTCATGTGGAAGGTTTAATATTATTAACTGTCCATTTTAAACGGGACAAACACAAATGAATTGCAACATAAACTTAAAGACAAATTAGTTACGATACATGAGACAATGAAAAAACCAGGATGCCAAGACCAAGTCATAATACTTCGTAACAACGAAAATAACAACCAACTGGATGTCAAGATCAAAATTAGTCACAATACAAGGTGCCAACGAAAAAAGCCAGGATGTTAAGTTCAAAATTAGTCACAATACAAGGTGCCAACGAAAAAAGCCAGGATGTTAAGTTCAAAATTAGTCACAATACAAGGTGCCAACGAAAAAAGCCAGGATGTTAAGTTCAAAATTAGTCACAATACAAGGTGCCAACGAAAAAAGCCAGGATGTTAAGTTCAAAATTAGTCACAATACAAGGTGCCAACGAAAAAAGCCAGGATGTCAAGTTCAAAATTAGTCACAATACAAGGTGCCAACGAAAAAAGCCAGGATGTCAAGTTCAAAATTAGTCACAATACAAGGTGCCAACGAAAAAAGCCAGGATGTCAAGTTCAAAATTAGTCACAATACAAGGTGCCAACGAAAAAAGCCAGGATGTCAAGTTCAAAATTAGTCACAATACAAGGTGCCAACGAAAAAAGCCAGGATGTCAAGATCAGAATTAGTCACAATGCAAGGTGCCAACGAAAAAAGCCAGGATGTAAAGATCAGAATTAGTTATAACACAAGTTTCCAACGAAAAAAACAGGATGTCAAGATCAGAATTAGTCATAACACAAGTTTCCAACGAAAAAAACAGGATGTCAAGAACAAATTAGCCTCAACAAAAGGTGCCAATGTAAAACAAATTTCCCCACAACGAAATTTCAAACTGTATATTACATGTAAACACTTGCAGTTTCTTTGTGTTAGATCTCAGATGTCTTGTGTTGCGGGTCGAGTTTTATGTTACTTAGCTATACAAAAGAAAACTCCTAATTAAAGTTGATTATTTTTTTAGTTTCACTTCACATGAGATTGTTTATCTAAAATCAGAATGAAGAACTTTGATCGTTATAGTGTATGTTTTTAAAGAAAATAACACTCTGTTTTCTCATTTAGAATTGACTTGGATAAAGGAATTCTAATATAGGAAGTCGTTTACAATGATTAACACTGGTTGGAATTGCTGCCATTTAATCTCCATGCAGCTTAAATACTTAACACTGTATCAACTGTCATAGTTTTTCATATTTTAGACACTCTAATCAGGAAGTTGCATTGTAACTAGATTTCTCAGTTTTTACCGTTTTAAGCTTTGCTTTTTAGATTGTGATTTAAATATGGTGTTTGTGTTTGATTTCCATTATTTTTGTTAGATAACAATCTAGTTTCTCATGCAAGAATATGGGCTATAGTGATGAAAGTTTGAATGCAGGTCATAACCGACTGGACTGACATCAAAAAAAACAGAGATCTTTAAATTTTTTGGTTAGAGGCTCTTCTATATCACCCATCATTAACATTTTGGGAAGAAACACGTAAGCATGTAAGCATAAAAAAAGAAAGACTGACACTAGCACCACAGTGCGAAATATTTGGATATACCAATCGAAGCCTCTCTCTCTCTCTCTCTCTCTCTCTCTCTCTCTCTCTCTCTCTCTCATTTTATAACTATACATATCATGTATATAATTCCGGTTATTCAATCATTCACGTTACGATGAACCTGAAAGTCATTAATGAATTAACGTGCATGGTATTCTCCTTTACCTATCGTTATATATCCTTTCTGCGTTTGCCAATTTTTCTCCAATTCTTGCAGAGAAATCCTACATGAATCACATATTTCCTTTCATATGTTTACTATTTTTGCTGTTTAACGCATTTTTACAGATGTTTGTTTCCGTGCACGCGCTTTGATAACGTCTGCTTCATCGGATCATTACCGGTGATTAGCGGCGTTTGGGATACTTTGTATATGAACTTCTGACATCATGCATATGTAAAGATGTTGAAACAATTTGTTGTGTTACATAAATGGTTTATGGTTTCACTGAAGAAGTATATTTTGATGGCAGCCATTCTCCCAAGAATTGGCGTAAATTACTTTATTACATCATTATGAGAACAAAAATGTCGGCGGGAGGGTGGGTTCGTTCTCCACATGTCTAGACTGGTGTATACTTGGTGTCAGTATAATACATATCGGGTAAGAGCCAAGAACATATAAATCAACAACAACCACACATTTCTATGGTGATGAGTTACTTTGTGTTTGGCATATGAATGTATACGATCGTACCACGTCACCCAGAGAAGTTCACGCACATTACTAATATTGAAACAAAAATTGATAAATAAAAACAATTCAGTTATTTTTCAACACGCTTGGTTTAGTTGGAAGTGTTCATCAAGCCAGTTCTTACCACTTAACTATTATGATCTACAAACAAAGCAGGAACCTAAACGAAAAAAATATTATAGACTAACACAAACAATATAGTAAGTATTTAACTTGTTTGATTTTATTGGAGATGTGCATCAAACCAGTTTATACCACTTCCTTAAAATGACCTAAAACGAAGCAGGAAGCTAAACGAAAAAATACAGACAGGTTAACACTGTCTGCATAGACATCTACAAGGTATGACCTTCAGGGGTGAATTATGAGTGAATGAACACTTGTCACTAATTATGAAAACTTTTTATTGGTGTCTCATAAGTCAGTTCGACTGGGTGTTAATATTTTAACGTGTTTTAGATATAAAGAATCATTTTTAAAGTGTTATGCTTATTAACACGTGACACTTGAATAAAATATATTATTATGATTCCCCACCACCGAAGGTGGGGAATCATATTGTTTTCGTTCTGTTTCTTCTTATTATTCCTCAGAATTATTATTATTCCGCCTTTCTCAAGACCTACTGTCATAGTATATGCTGGATCAGATCTGGAAAACGGCTTGATGGATTTAGATGAAATTTGGAACCAAAAATCTGTTATCTATGTAGATATGCTAGACATGTTTATTTTCTCTTTATCTGGAAGGTGGGTGTGTGTAAATGGCGTAATTAAATACGTCGTTGAGGACCTGGGGAAACCAATTCTGAATGGACATAAGCTGGTTACGACACTTTAATAATACCAAGCCAATGCCTTCACCTATGAGTTAATCCGATAAGTGACCGTCAAACAAGTCCACTCAAGCATGGAATCTTGTAAATGAACAATAGATCTGTAGGCCGCAGGACAAAACGTACCCATACCATAATGTACCCTACCAGAAGGTACCCATTTTTGGACAAAACGAGTGTGGCGCTATATATATAATCCGGTTAAAAGACCCTATCTATGGGGAAAACATTCTTTTTAACACGCAGAGAGTCTCTTTAGTCCAGACATTTATAAATGCGCATTTCTTTGCGTTTTAAAATACCAAAAAAATAAACATGCCCCTTTTGATATTATGCCTCTCCCATAAGAAAACCCTTTAAAACAATCGAATAAACTTAAAATCAACGGAATGAAAATCATTAAAAACATTTGAAATAAAATAGATCGGCGCTATATATATAGTCCAGTTAAAAGACCCATCTATGGGAAAAACGGGCATTTTAATGTGTAGAGGATCTTTTAACCGGACTTAATAAAGTGTGTTGAAATAGATCGGCGCTACATATACAGTCCGGTTAAAAGACCCTATCTATGGGAAAGACATACTTTTTAACACGTAGAGGATCTTGTTAGTTCAGGTATAATATACGGAATAAATCTCGTGTATGAAATTTATAGGATGGAAAGAGTAAAGCGTCTGAGTGATCAAGATTAACAACACTCTTATATTCTGGGACGGTTGAAAACCCTGAAAAAGAAGTAAGACCCAAAGGTCTTTTAACCGGATATATGCCATATATTATTTATGGACGGTGGGGAATCATACGTAACTGGTATCCCAGTTACAATCTCTAGTTATTATTATTATTATTATTATTATTATTATTATTATTATTATTATTATTATTATCATCATCATTATATTATTATTATTATTATTATTATTATTATTATTATTATTATTATTATTATTATTATAAGCTGGAACCAGTGTTTGAAATAATATCTAAATGCCGTACGTAAAGGCTGGAAATGGACCACCATCACTCCATCTCCGAACGGCAACCCGACCGACTAACCAACAAACCTACGAACCATACATCGTAAGGTACACGACTGGCAACGGACCACCACCACTTCATCTCCCACCGACCGACCAACTAACCAAACAACTTACCTTAAATGGGTCCTTTGTGCGAATTTTAACATTAAATGACAGTAAATAAAGACGATTCTGGAAGAGTTAAAAACAAAGTGATTTACTCAGCAAAGAGCAATGTCATGAAGCAAATATGGCCATTACATAAGAATAAATCGTTTCTTCAAGAATCATTTGTTGAATGATTTGTTTCTTCTTTGATAAATTCGTTCGACTAAACACAACATAAATTGTAAAGAATCCATATTAAACATGTCATTTGTGCAAGACAGGGAAAACTGAAACTGTTATTACATGCAGTATACAGATTAAGCATGTTATTTGTTTAATGGAGAGACATGCAGTCAGCCAAAACTTTTGCATTTGTGATAAACATGGAAACCAAAACTTGCCACAAACTGGTAGATATGCTATTTGTTCAAGACAGAGATATGGACCTCAAATTTAATGTTGGCAACAATGGTATGGGTTCTCATTTTACAAGACTTTGTTTAAGAAAGAAATGTCCATTGTTTTCTTGTTGGTCAGATTATAACAAGCTTCCGTTTCACTCAAAACATATCTGTATGTCTATTGTGCTCTAAGTAACAGCTAACATCTACAATAATATCAAGTTTAAAACGCGATTTTAAAATATAACACCATGGATTTTATTTGAATTTATTCTTTATTCATAAAATCCAAATCAATAAAAACTAGTGGCATGAGCCTTTTAAACAACCATGTTATCTCTCAAATTTCGACACCTAATAACGCGTTATCTCGGGGTATCAACGCTTTTTATTTACAATAAGCCAATTTATTAATTTGGACGTGCATTTTGTAAACATTTACTGTATACATAGTGCGAGAATTGTTTGACCTAGTGACAATATTATATTAAATACTTGCGAAACTCAGAACTAACACGTTTTTATTGAAGATTTAGGGTTAAGTTCAAGTCTTTTTAGCGTTTGATAAGTTAAATTTAGGAATTTTGTTTAGATAAAAAATGTTAAAACTCCGTGTTGTCCTTTGATATTGTAAGATCGATAGAACGGTAATAGAATTTGAAATGTCAAAATAGAGTAATTTATAATAATCTATATTGATTATAACAGCAAGAAGTAAAGCAATTTATCAGGGGTCTACTCTGTGTCATGTTACGTAACTTGTTAAGAATTAAGGGTATTTTATCCTTATCAATCTACGTATCTTTTTCGTATTCATATAACTGCTCAAATGAAGATCACTTTCAGGGTAAAATGCTATATATTTTGTGAAATATAAGTCCCACATTCATGAATACATAATGACGATGACATATTGATCTTACTGTGAAATTCAATTATATAATCTATTACTCAAACCAAGCTTTGAAACAGTATTAATGTACGATTATATATCATTTATATATATAATAACAAGCATACTGGTTTATTAATTAAGTGCAGCATGTTTTGGAATACACAAAATGCTCTAATGTGACCTTCCATAGTGAAAGAGAGAGAACAGGACACAAAAGTGATGAAATTTGATAACGTAAACGTTACAAACCTTACACAGAACCCACTAAAACTAATCAAAACATGCATGTTATAACCACAGATCCCCCTTACAACATTCGATCAAAAATCAAACTTGCATGTTAATATCATATACTATCAGTGATTATACAATAAATGGGAAACTGCTGATGTATGCTCTTGTTGACTATGGCTTTGGCCGAGTACAAGTCATTCGAATGCAACGGAAAGTCTTAAATATTCTATCTTATGATGTAATGTCTGAAAGTCAAAGAAATGACAAAGAAACGGCAAAAATAATATTGGGTATGTTCTGTATAATGTTTGATTGTTGCTGTGTATTCTTGGCCACTGTGCTTTTACCGAGTACAAGTAAGAATGTCATTTACTTTAAGTATTAAATGTTCCCTTATATATACATAATGTAGCGTCTAAAAGTTACTTTACGAAATAAGAATCGGTAAAATTGATATTGGTTATATTCTGTTATATAAAGTTTAACTGCATTAATAATAAAATCCAGTCAGATTTAAATTATTTAGCCATTTTCTTAGAATTGAACTCATAATAGCTAGTAAACAGTCGAATTTAAAATTAGTCAATAACTAGAATAATGTTTGTTTTCCTGGCGGCTTTGTAATGACAAATTGATCTCAAGACTGCAATTCATAACAGCCTTTCTATACGTCTACAAAACTGAGAATAGGCAATTGTCTTTGGACTTTAATTTAGATTCTATCAATATTACCAAGAGTTTTCTCAAGACTTAGTCATCGCGAAAACAGGAAAAATGATTGAAAATAAAGATTTTGATTGGCATCCAATCAGTGCGTTTCAACAAAGTCCCAATACAGTTCTCGATTCGATAAGAAACTATTTAGTTAATTTACTATCTCTGTCATTTGTTTTGGACAATTTGTTTTATACATAAATCGATTTCGTAGCTCTCTTCTCTCTCTCTCTCTCTCTCTCTCTCTCTCTCTCTCTCTCTCTCTCTCTCTCTCTGTTGGTTTGCTGTGCTTCGTGCGCTTTCAAATACAAATAGTTATAAGATTAAAGAAAAACCATACCACTAGATATAGTTTAGTCATGTAAGGTGCCCGTTTGGAAATTTTAAAATTAGTGTTTATCTTGCATCTTATTCTTTGTTAGGTTGTGTTGTTGCAGCGTAACTTAGATGGTTTGGAATACAAAACCCACTATTTCATTTTACTTAATTTGCTAGTCTCCAAGGCTTTTGCTTTTATGCGATCGTGGTTTGGACATGGACCATCATGTTTGTGTTCAATTTACATCTCAAACAACATTTTGGTTCTCTTATAACTCTATTGCCTTAGATGAGATGACATCAAAAACAAATATGCAAATCTATGTCTAAATATGACTGACAAATTAGGTTTAACACTTGAACTTCCACCAGGTAAGTGAGGCCGGGTACTCCGGAAGGATAAGCATCTAGTGCTTAGCTAGCTACACCCGTCAAATGTGTAATCAAAATTGAGAGTAAAAGAAACACGGGCTAAAAATTAATCTCTGTTCTAGCATTTACAGCCCACATTCGAATATAATACACATGTAAGGTTCTATAAGCACTAAAACAAACCCATGATATAAACCTGATGGAAAGCAATGGAGAGATCCTTGGTTGTAAATTGCTTCCTTTTTTAACGTTTGTTTTAGCACGTCATAAATAAGACTGTAGGATTAATACGTCTTGTGAGACTACTTAATTTGATCGATGTACTGGGTTCGATTGATTTCTGTACAGTGTTTGGTAAGGATATTTACACATGGGCTTTGCAGCCGAGTTCAGTGCTGTCTGGGGGACTATATAACCTTTGTATCGTTCTTGTCTTTAGATAAATTTATGAGGATTTTACAGAATTTAATTCTAGTTGAAGGGTGATGAATTGAGCTTAATGACTAAAGTTTGACATGCGTTACGTTATCGTCATCTCATACACAGTGAATTATCTAGGGTTGTGCAACAATCTGAAGCTTCTATGTATTATAACGGAATGTAAATCGGTGACAAGTTAATTTTCTAATGCTATCACTTATTCTGAACGCTATTTGAGAGGTTATTTATCAAAGCTCTTCTAAATGAATTTCCTAGGATATTGCTCCGATATTCATTAATTTTTCTAAGGTTGATTTTATTTTTCAGATTATATCAGTCCATATTCAGAATCAACTCTTTGGGGCTGATAGGCAGAACATATTTCTCAAGGCATAGAAATGGCATATTAGAAATACTAAATTCGCTATTTTAATCATAAATCCCTGGTATAAATAATTGTAAAAATTTACAGTTGCTTATGCCTATAAAGAAAAGTAATGTGACATTATGATACAGGGCTATGCTTATAAAACATAAGTCTTGGTCCTTCGGAAGAGACCCTGAAACTGATTACCCTTGTCACGGTAGGCACGACATGTTAAAGAACCATCCCTTCACATTTCCCAGAACGTGCTGCAAATGTCAAATTTCTGTCACTTCACTCAGAGCTGGTTACGTCTCAAAATAAGTGAAATATTTCAACTGGAGGTAAAACCCTTTCAATCAATTAATATTTATATCTGATTCTTTTATCAATCCGGATTAAGTCAATGCATTTATCGGTGAAGGAACTCAAAACTTGTAGTTCACTTAATATATCTTCTTGTGTTTTCATTGTTAAAACATTGTTTGGTTTTACACGTGGTGGATGTAGCTAACTACTTTTGTAAATAGTATATGCTTACCCTTCAAGAGCATACGGTCTCACTTACCTGGTGGAAGTCCACGTGTAACTTGATTTACCAGTTTTTGTTCAGATTTTGGGATTGTGATTCGGACATCGACTGGTATGTCTGTTTTCGATCGAAGACAGGAAACCAATACATGCTTACCCCAATTCCTAATTCAACTACTGCATAGAGATTAATGCGAGTAACGGTGTAAATAGGTTACAATTACGCATGCTCAGTTAAATGATGTCACATTACCTTTATTCAGCAGTAAAAATTTTCTTTGACCATATTCCCTAAATACCATTTGCAATTAACAAAACATAATTCTAAACTTATTCTCCAATCTACTATATTGGGTTTGTTGACCTCAAGTTTATGATATACAGTTAATGTTATTTTATTTCATCGTTACGAGAATTCTTTACTCATCCATAAATTTGATTCATTATTAATCCACAGAGAACCATCTACATTGCCCTACACTGGACTAATGGTATTGAACCATGTTCTATGGTTGTTTCCGTGGTGAAACGAATGTTTACAAACAATAAGCTAGAACTATATGGAATTAATGATAAAAAGCACAAAACTATTTTAGAGCAAAATTCAAAGGAGAATCAAATGAGCTTATGTTGATATATGGATCAAATAATGGTAGAACAAAATAAACCAACGCATTGTTTGACAAATGTTTATGCTTATACATCTATTATGAGGGGCGTTTCCATTTGCTTTGAAGGTTTCATACTATAAAAACCCCATGGCATTTCCAATGAAATTATAGATGGTCAGGTTTTTTAATTGAACTGCACGTGAGACAAGGGATTTCTATGTTGTATGCTTGTACCAGTTGCCATAAGCGTAACCTTGTCAAAGCACAAACGCATAATATCATAATAATAAAGGGTTGTTCTTTGTATGGCTTCATTGAAACTGATGAGCATTTTCACTATCAGAGCGCCAATAACAGTTGGCTTGTCGTAACGAGCCGAATAATAGTTGGTGCTATGTTAGCAATACACAACCAACCCTTTTGTTAGAATCAGAGGATTTTGGGTGGATAGGTGGTCCATACGATCAGTGTCACTGTTACTTTAGACATTGTCAAAGCAATACGGCTGATGTAAGAACGTGTTTGGTCTTTGATCTATGTATTCGTGGCGATATTACAAAGATATTAGTTTACATGTCTTCTAAACAATTTATACATCGTGAAATTATCTGTACAAGATAAAATAGATAAAAGTTATAAGTTAATATATAAAGTATATGGTATCATAAATACAGTAGAGGCTTGTCGAAAGTTTAACACTAAGCTGACAAAAAGTGCCGAATCGGTCGGGGGCGCTCTTTTCAGTCCCTCGTTAGGTATATCCTAGAAGCTGTTATCAATTTCTGGGCAATTTTTGGCCCCTTGCTTTCCATATCTCAGTCAGTTAGACTCTTTTCGTTAGCTGAGTGTTAGACTTTCGACAGGACTGTACTGTATATATATATATGATACACCTGATTTCGTTATGTTTTTGGTCGTTATCTCCTTAGCTGTTCCCTCGGAATACATATCACCATGCTAGATGTAATAAACTTATTAATACAAACAGAACATGATAATATACAGTTATAATATAAACAGTTAAAGAGAAAGTGGATATGGTAGTCCAGAAAGTTATACCAGGCCTTCTAACCTCAAACAAGAACTACAAGGCATGCTATTAAGTTTGATTATGGTGGCTCAGAAAGTTTGACCAGGCCTTCTAACCTCAAACAAGAACTACCAGGCATGCTATTAAGTTTGATTATGGTGGCTCAGAAAGTTAGAACAGACCTTCTAACAAGAACAACTAAACATTCTATCCAGTTTGATTATGGTGGCTCAGAAAGTTTGACCAGGATTTCTTACTTGCGTTTTATCAAATTTGGATATGGTAGTCCAGGAAGTTTTAATCTTGTCTTCTAATTTGCCGTTTTAACCTCAAAACATGAACTACTAGACAAGCTATCAAGTCCAGAAAGTTTGACCAGGTCTTTTGATCTGAAGATTTGATTTCAAACAATATCTACTAGATATAATATCAAGTTTAGATATGGTTACACAGAAAGTTTTATCAGGTCTGACCTGACGTTTTACCCTCAAGCAGGAACTGCTACACAAGCTATAAAGTTTTGATATGACCAGAACTTTGACAAAGAATAACTACTAAACATGGTGTAAAGCTTGGATTTGTATGGTAGTCCAGAAAGCTTAACCTTGACTTCTGACCTATTCTGACTATTTAAACTACACAAACTACACAAATGTTTAGTTCATGTGCGATAAAAATATGGAGTTTGAATAGTGTGGTTTTCATAACCTTAGTTTCCTATATTTCATATATTTTAATGAATCGGTTGTTATTACCCGAGAAATATCAGGATTTAGAAAGTTCTCTAGATCTTCATATAAAGTAAAATCATTTCCTTTAGTTGAGATATTGTTAAATGAACATACATTACAGACTTGTCGAAAGTTTAACAACGAATAAAGGAATGTGTCGAAGCTCTTGGACCGACTCGCGAGTGACCAAGAAGCTACATAACAGCTGCCGAGATATAACTAACGAACTGAGTTTAGTAATAGTGTTTAACGTCCCAGTCAAAAATATTTCACTTATATCGATACGTCGCCAGCTAGAGGCGAAGGTGCATAAATTTTGCCTGTGTGTTGAGCTTATGACATTATACAGCAGAGTTCTTTATCATGTCAAGCCTACCTTGACACAGAACCTCGTTAATTTTAAGTTCCCACCCGAAAGAACCGTGACTTTCATTTCGTTATGCCAAGTGTTCAAGTCTTGGGTGAGACCCAATCGGGGTTCAAAACCCACGACCTCCCACTTATGGAACGAGCACACTACCAACTGAGATACCACAGTGGTATATAAGTAACAAGGAGTAGATTTAGTACTAATTCGTTTGATGAGTGTTAAACTTTCGACAGGTCTGTATTGTACATGTTGTTTGTATCATATAACGGTTTGGCGATGAGTTTGCTTTAGATAAAGGTTATCAAATGGTTTATCAAAGTAATTTGGCTGTAAATCATTTATTATATCTAAAATCACTAAAACTGTTTCGCCACAATAAACATAATAAGATTTTTCAAACGCACATTTAACAGTAAAACGTGTACATATGGGTTGCCTCAATCGGAAGCTAATGAGTCGAGTCCATTTCATATATTAGATTCCATTTCATCTTGGATTGTTTGGTGTTCTATTATTTTAAAACAACAAAAATGATAATAAATGTCCAGTGAACACCCCTAATCGAAAAAACCATTCTTTAACAAGTATTTGGTACATGTAGCAGACCAACACCAATAACTATAGTTTTATTCTAATGTATCCATTGCTGTACGGATACCTGTGTAATATTGTTGTATTTATCAATCTCAGAAGGAGCAGTTTTGAACATGAGATACGGTTGTTTCTTTCATATTACCAAGGAAACGATAGCGAGTGAAAATGACGAAATAAAACGACACAGTTTCTTAAGTTCATTTTCAGATATATATTTGATCCTCCATTCTTGACTAAATACGGACATTATATACTTTACTTTTTCTCCCTCAAATACCAAATTACACCTTGTTCTTTATAAATAGGTAAGTATATATGACTTTTGTGGCAGTTCGTGTCTTATTCAAAGTCTGTTACACTAGGGCAGTGTCACGAAGAAAAACCAAGGGGTTTATTTTCAAAACACATTAATTACAAAAATGCCAAAGAGATTAACTCCGAAAACAAAGACCACATATAATTTAATGATAGTGCAACGCCTTACACAAAAAATCAGATGCAGGTTCTGCCAACACGTTGTAACAAAGTCTGTTAGTGTTGAAAAATTAGTCAAGTCATTTCACTTCTTCTTGATTCAACACAAACAAAACTTACTGTATAAATGTCTAAATAAATATCATTATTACGTAAAACTATGTTTTTACTTGTGTATTTAACGTCAGCTTAAATCTGCCCTCATTTGTGTTCTCTCTGTATATGGAATACCTAGACCAATCCATATATTTACTTTTAATTAAGGAATATTTACATTTTGGCAATGCAATTATGTCTTTTTTATTATAGTCATTCTGCAGTGGATAAAGATGTTACATGTGCTTGTGAATGTGAGACATATAACTCAATAGCCAGGTAGGTGGTCCAAGTTTGCCACTAAACAGTTTCTTGTAATCTTTTTTACCTTGGAACAGGATTACAAGAAGGAGTCGGATAACGAAACGGCACCTGATTCCGTGTAATGCATTGAACACGACACGACAGCTGTCAAATTCACTTAAAGCCATTTTAAAGGTGTTAAGTGTATATGTAGAGGATTGAATTATCCTATTTGTTAGGCTTCTTGGTTTGATTTGTATGGAATGTGACTACAACACAAAGTACTCCTCAATATACCTGCTTATTGTCGAATAACTTATCTACTTCTATATATTAATCACACATTATAAAGTTATGTCACGTACGTCTTCGGTTATCAGGTATTCATTTAAATCAAATTTGAAACGCCCCTCTGTATCTAAAAAGACGCCAACATGTCTATAAACCACCACCATCCTCTCTCTCTCTCTCTCTCCTCTCTCTCTCTCTCTCTGTGTGTGTGTGTGTGTGTGTGTGTGTGGGAGGTGGTAAAATGATAATGTTATAACTTTTCTTGTGTCTTTTTTCAATTTGAACGTTTACATTTATCAATGTTTGGATATAGATAAATGATTTTTGTCTAAGCCAAGTATTATTTAAAGAGCCAATGTATTTGGTTCAATGATATTCAACCTCTGAAGATTCAGGATACTTATCATTAACCAGTAACTTAAACTTATATTTGGTTTATTTACAGTATTACATTTTAAACATTTCACGTGATAAACCTATACGATGTCACAAAGCAACTTCATTTATTTTAAAATTAATTTGAATTTCGAATGGTCTTTTCGCCTGGTTTCCAAATCACCAAACTTGTTGCTAACAGATCCTATGCTATTGCTTGTTGTCTATAAGCATGTTATAGTATACGCACGCTCTGTAACAACTCCTAATGAAGTCCAACACATAATTAACTTCATTAGGCGTCAAAATCGCAACTTCTAATGAAGTCCAGGCTTCATTAGGCGTTGGGTTTCATTAGGAGTTGTTACAACGCTCGTTATTTATTGGAACATTTAATTTTATTTCGTTGCAAAAGGTAAGAAATGCATTGAAACTGTAGCAATAATCACCGTGTACTGAATACTTGTAATGACAGGCCCACATATAGTGTGTGTAATGTTTTTATTGTTTATCTTGTCTCTTATCTGAACTCTTTCTTATCTTGTTGTCTAAAATCAACATTTTCTTTGCCTAAGAGAATTATTTTCAAAAGACGGATTAGACTAGAATTCAGAGTACAGAGGATACTGAAAATGAACTAGATGGGCGCTATACAAGACCATAAATACAGATTATAGTTAAACAAGGATGCAGAGAACCCCTGACATGAACCCAGCTCAGCACTATACAAAAGCACAGCCATAAAGGAGAGGATGATGTTTTCATAATTATCTTTATCTATTGTTCTAGCTCCAGTTATTCAAATCTTTGTTAGCTTTATCAAGTGGTCAGTAGAAATAATAACTGTTCCCGAAAGCAATTTTTCTCACTGAATTTTCAACAAATACACATATTTTCACTAGATAAATGGTAACGTTAACAGAAATATGAACAACCAGGTGCGGATAGAGGGATGAAAACGGTCACAAAGTCTCTGCAGATCTCTGTCAGTTCCATTGATACAAGAAAACACAAGTTTACTGTTAAAAAATAATGGTTTAGTTTGGCCAAATCAAAAACAAAAATGTTGCATGTTCACAAGTTCACTATGTATTTAACTAACATGGATCGTGACAATTATCCATATTGATAAAAAATGCGAACTACTTAATATCAAATTCAGAAAATTTTCACAAAAAGCCCATTATGCAGATTACAAGATAAGACTGAGAAGTGTGTATCAATCACTTACAAGTTACTAATGTCAATAAAGTTTGTTTTTAAAGAACAGATGTTGGAATGATTTAGAGATTTTATTGGAGTCTGTCAATGGTCTGGGTCGTTGATAAAATACCGACACACATTGTATCGACAAATAATCAAAGACAACCTGCTGTATGAGAAAATCTTATTTCTGTGAATCTTACATGGTATCAGTTTGGTTTTATATAGTATCGAACTCTGCCACTTTACCAATATTTCACGACTCTCTACTAGGCATGGAGAGGGTACTAGGTGTGTTATTTAAGGGAAATTGTACAGTTTGTTGATACCCAAGCCAGCCTTGAACAACAATACATTACAAAACAAAATGAAACAACAAGGAAAGCTATTTACAAAAGATACTTCAGTTCATCCACAAAATAGCAGACAAATACATGTTGCAATTTTCTCCCACAATTGAAAGCATATATATATATATATATATATATATATATATATATATATGGAGAATGTTAAAAAAAACCATACATCGATCACTTCATTGAAATATAATTACTTTCCGGCTAATTAAGTGGGAAGAAAAGAAATAAGCATGTAGACATATAGGAAATGTTCAACTGGAGCCGATAGTCTGTCTTGCAGACGACAACATGGATTCCGCATTTGTTAAAACTCAATTAATTAGTCATTATTCCAGCTTCTTACGTCCGAGACCGGATACATTTGCTGACAATAGAAGCTTGTCAAAGAAGACTGCCGAGCTTATTATATTTAAATAATTCTTAAATAGATGTAAATAGACATTTACTCAAAAGAAAATCTTGAGCAGACGTTTTCTTTATGAACTTGTGTAGGTGTCTTTTTATAGGCCAATAAACAAAACGAGACTTGCTCCAAAAGTTTATTTCTATTTGAAATTGCATATTATACCTGGTTTAATTTTACAGCACTAGACGGTCGTTTCGGAATACAATTCCTCATCAGTAGTGCTTCGGCAAAAATTATGAAACCAAAACTTTTTCCCAAGATGTTGAAAAGAAACCAAAAGGACCAAAATCAGCTTTCAAATTGTAACATATTAGTTCCCACGTTCCTCTTCGGGAGAAAGCTCTTTGGTCCAATCCCCAGCGAAACCATTTTAACATTGTCTACGTCTTTATTTTACAAAAACGGTAAGCCAAGATACAAATATCTGGTGCTGAACAGGGATTCTGGTTATTTTGTCAAGCATCATACGGATTCCAAACGAAAATATACTGAAGATATCATCAACAAAATGTTGGAGTTTTTGATAGATAACATATTTGTTGTGTTTGGTAATATAGTTTTTCAGCAAACAATCGGTATACCAATGGGTACAAACTGTGCAACATTGCTTGCTGATTTGTTTCTTTAATCTTATGAAGCAGAATTTATGCAGAACCTTGTTAAATCTGGAGAGAAGACTTTCGCCAAATCATTCAACTCAACATACAGATATATAGATGACGTTCTGTCTCTTAACAATCCTAACTTTGGAAACTATGTAAATGTCATCTATCCTAGTGAGCTTGAAATAAAAGACACGACTGATTCCTCAAGTTCTGCTTCATATTTAGACTTATACCTGAATTATGACGCACACGAAAGGCTACATTTAAAACTTTATGACAAACGTGATGACTTCAATTTTTTTATTGTCAACTTTCCTTTTTTATGCAGCAATATACCTGCTTCTCCTGCTTATGGTGTCTTTATTTCCCAATTAATACGCTATGGTAGAACTTGTTCCCACCACAGGGACTTTGTACAACGAAGTAGGCTGCTTGCAAATAAATTGTTGACTCAGGGATATTGCCATACTAGGCTTATCAAGGCCCCCAAAAAGTTTTATGGCCGTCATCACAGTATTGTTGACAAGTTTGATGTCTCTGTGTCCAGGATTGCCCTGGATATTTTTGACGTCTCATAGTTCCATGTTCCTTTCACACAAATTTGATTACACACGTTGCGGGTGTAGCTAGCTAAACAGGAGGTGCTTACCCTTCTGGAGCACCCGGTCTCACTTCCCTGGTGGAAGTTCACATGTATAACCTAACTTGTCAATTCCAAAGTTTTTACTTTGCTTCTGGATTGTGATTCGGATATGGATTAGTATGTATGTTTGTTTTTGATTCATGAATAAGAAAGCAAAGCGTTATTACTGGTGTCACATACCATTTTTAGCTCACCTGAGCCAAAGGCTCAAGTGAGCTTTTCTGATCACAATTTGTCCGTTGTCTGTCGTCGTCGTCGTCGTCGTTGTCGTCGTCGTCGTAAACTTTTCACATTTTCATCTTCTTCTCACGAACCACTGGGCAGATTTCAACCAAATTTGGCACAAAGCACCACTAGGTGAAGGGGATTCAAGTTTGTTCAAATGAAGGGCCACACCCTCTTTAAAGGGGAGATAATTGAGAATTATTGAAACTTTGTTGGTATTTTTCAAAAATCTTCTTCTCAAAAACTATTCGGCCTGTAAAGCTTAAACTTTTGTGGAGGCATCCTTAGGAAGTGTAGATTCAAGTTTGTTCAAATCATGGTCCCCGGGGGTAGGGAGGGGCCACAAGAGGGGGATCAAGTTTTACATAGGAGTATATAGAGAAAATCTTTAAAAATCTTCTTCTCAAAAACTATTAGGCCTGAAAAGCTCAAATTAAAATGGAAGCATCCTGAGGTAGTGTAGATTCAAGTTTGTTCAAATCATGGTCCCCGGGGGTAGGGAGGGGTCACAAGAGGGGGATCAAGTTTTACATAGGAATATATAAAGAAAATTTTTAAAAATCTTTTTCTCAAAAACTATTAGGCCAGAAAAGCTCAAATTAAAATGGAAGCATCCTCAGGTAGTGTAGATTCAAGTTTGTTCAAATCATAGTCCCTGGGGGTAGGGTGGGGCCACAAGAGGGGGGTCAAGTTTTACACAGGAATATATAGAGAGAATCTTTAAAAATCTTCTCCTCAAAAACTATTAGGCCAGGAAAGCTCAAATTAAAATGGAAGCATCCTCAGGTAGTGTAGATTCAAGTTTGTTCAAATCATGGTCCCCGGGGGTAGGGAGGGGCCACAAGAGGGGGATCAAGTTTTACATAGGAGTATATAGAGAAAATCTTTAAAAATCTTCTTCTCAAAAACTATTAGGCCTGAAAAGCTCAAATTAAAATGGAAGCATCCTCAGGTAGTGTAGATTCAAGTTTGTTCAAATCATGGTCCCCGGGGGTAGGGAGGGGTCACAAGAGGGGGATCAAGTTTTACATAGGAATATATAAAGAAAATTTTTTAAAATCTTTTTCTCAAAAACTATTAGGCCAGAAAAGCTCAAATTAAAATGGAAGCATCCTCAGGTAGTGTAGATTCAAGTTTGTTCAAATCATAGTCCCTGGGGGTAGGGTGGGGCCACAAGAGGGGGGTCAAGTTTTACACAGGAATATATAGAGAGAATCTTTAAAAATCTTCTCCTCAAAAACTATTAGGCCAGGAAAGCTCAAATTAAAATGGAAGCATCCTCAGGTAGTGTAGATTCAAGTTTGTTCAAATCATGGTTAAATAATAGTGTATTTTCCATGCTGTATTCTTTTATATAAGTATTTTGATATAAAGTTAAATATATTGTTCATGAGAAATATATTAATTGTACTTGTATTTAAAAGCTAATTTTTAATGTAAATCCTGCTGTATTCTATAATTTCTATTTGCCATTTCCCGATTACAGTATTCGGCCTATGCATTTTCTCTCTTTTGAGATTGGTAGATTGCATGATGAAATTTTTTTTTAAAATTATTTCATTGGTTGAAATGCTGTAAGAAAAAGGTAACGGAATAAGCCGAGGCTTGTCGAAACATCAACCTTTTACGGTACATAGAAATACTTACAAATGCATCGGTAGGAAGTATAGATTTCAGTTTGTACAAAACCTCCCTCCCCTGCACTCACTTCAATACTGAACTCATTTCGGCTTCTACCTAGCAAGTTGCTCAGGTGAGCGATGTGGCCCCTGGGCCTCTTGTTTTTATTTTATCATAAAATACATTCAAAAAATGGTATATAACACTGGAGTTCTTGTTCTTAGCGTAGTATGCATTTTCAAAATGTACTGTCACACTTGCTGTAATTGTATGATCATTGCTTCTTTCATCAGTTTTGATACTATACTGTAATAGAAGGATGGGGAGTTTCCATTGTTCTCAATCTCTGAATACTTTTATACAAGGTCAGCTCTTATTTTGTTTGAATAGCATCATGGGAGATAGCTGTGTCTTTAACAGTGTGCGCCAATTACTGTGCCCGCTAGATCTATTAGTTTGTCACATAAAATAATAATAAAAAATTTAAAAATTAACGTGTTGCTAGAACAATGTCCAAGTAAATTTTCTGCATATGCATATTATATTTGTTTATCATGGTACGCTGTCTGTGTACCATTGTTTTGTCATTTTTTCTAAACATTCTTAACCCGTTTTAAATGTTTCTAACATGTAAAATTATTATATTGCTTAGATTTGCAACTTTACGTGTTTCAATTAGATTCAATTAGATAATTTGTATTTAATTAGTTCACAGAATACTTTAAACAAACTTTTATTCTCGGATATTAACTTTAACTTAAGCAAATCCATTTTACGATTATTAACTTTCGCGATATGGACTATAGCAAGATACCTACCTACCTATCCTCTTAATTCCTGGGGGGACATAAGGCCACAACAAATTGCCTCCACTTCACCCTGTCCTTTGCCATTTTTTATGCCTGCCCCCAGGATAGTCCAAGGTCTTCCAGTTTAGCCTTTATAGTTCTTCTCCAGGTCTGTTTTGGTCTTCCTGGCTATGGCAGGATATTTGGTATTAATAATACCATTTTTATAAGCAAGCTCTCGACGACTAACTTTCGCGATTATTTTGTCCTCGCGAAACACGTGAAAGTTAATCGCACGCGAATAAAAATGGGTTTACAAGAATGGTCGGCAAACACACTTCATTCCTACAAATCGGGGTGGTGAAGGGCGGAACAGGATAAAATACTGATCAAACATTAAAAGATATGCTATTTGTTATTCTAATATATAAATAGGAGGTGTTTACCCTTCCGGAGCACCCGTCCTCACTTCCCGGGTGGAAGTTCACGTGTCTAACCTAGCTTGTCAGTTCCAAAGTTTTGACTTTGCTTCAGGATTGTGATTTGGACATGGATTAGTATGTTTGTTTTTTACATTATTCTAATATATAAACAGGAGGTGTTTACCCTTTCAGAGCGCCCGGCCTCCCTTCCCACGTGTCTAACATAACTTGTCAGTTTTAAAGTTTTTACTTTGCTTCTGGATTGTGATTTGGACTCGGATTAGTATGTTTGGTTTTGATTTTATACATAAATAGCATAACTACAACAAAAAGGAGCTACTAACGGGGAATAATGATTTGGTGCTTCGTTTTGAATGATCCTTGGAACATTGTTACTATACATTCTACAAAGGTCAGAAATGCACACACAGAAACAAATAATACATCACAAAGGGAGCAGCATAACAGTTCATACTACTGTTACTTTTGAATATTTTTTCAATGATGCTGTTATTTCATTGTGCTTCCATCAATTGTTATATATATGACATATTATGACATTTGGGCGATAAAAAGGGTTTTCTTTGGTAGTTTGTTGCACTAATGGCAACTTTAAAGGTGCCAATATCTGGTCCAAAATTTTGTAAGTACATAATCTCACAACTGGATACAGTTTTATCGTTAGACATGCCTCACTTCCCTGGTGGAACTTCACGTGTCTTACCTGACTCGTCAGTTCCAAAGTTTTTACTTTGCTATTTGATTGTGATTGGGACATGGATTAGTATGTTTGTTTTTGATTTTCAATGTCGTATGCTGTTTAGTAATAAAAGAAATAATCAGAAATATGATTTGTAAAATTATCAGCGATCCCAGTATGTGTTTCTCTGTGTGTCTTATTTTTATTGCGTCCATTTTGTTGTCACGTGTTTTTGGATTCGCTGGATATTCCAAAACTAGTAGACAGTAGTTTGATTTTCATCCACAAACTTCTGTATATTTTTTTATATGTTATTATATATAATTTATTGTAGAACAAAGAATTGTATCATCATTTATATTAAGATGAACTGCATGCTGGTGCTTTGTTCTATCAATATAACCCTAGTTATAGAGAACAAGAGTGATTTGATCACGCATATCCTGCACGGTCTTCTGGGACCATAACGGAACTTAATCAATGATGAAAGCGTACATCATATCATTTTTCAAAAATAATGGAAATTTCAAAAGAAATGACTTTAATCTCTTTCTCTTTATGTAATAACTACAATATAAATATGCCATATCTGGTAATTCTCCCGGTGTCAGATCTTAAACTGGTATCAGAATCACATCACAACGTAATGATACATTCATGATGAGTTGTGTTTATTCCTCCGTGTTATGCATGGAAAATAAGTTTTTGTAATGGGGGTATAAAATTGCTTAATCAAACAATAAATTCACTTTAATTTCTATCTAAATTACAATAAAATTTGCGTGACAAAATGATATATACAGTTTCCCAGCCCCGATTTCCTTTCAAACTTTACTGCCAATTACAGATGATTGCAAGTAATTCTACCACTCGATGGAATTTAATAAGAGCCCTGTCATATATGTTACAAAATTTTTGTGGGAAAAACATCCTTTTTTGCCTAAATAACGATGCACCTGGGATAGATTATTTGGGCTTTGTTTGGCATATGTTAAAGATACCGATTGAAATTCTCTGTAACACGTGTGTATATGTGAGAGTTGTTCTATGTTTAAGATATAAAATATCGGTTTTATTCAAACTTTTACTTTTACCCTAAACTTGAGTTTGGACGAACGAACTTACCGTCAGAGTACATAGACAGAAAGAAGGTAAGAAAATTTATTTTGATATAGTAACAAAGTCAGTGTTTTACTACGCCTTAGTCAGGATTTCACTTACATGTATATCGAGACATCGCCAGCTAAATACAGGCATTACGCTAGTGTCAAACAACTTTCTAAAGGTACATGTACATGGAACATGGGTTTCAGGTTTTTATCCAATGAATGCAGACAGATGAAAAAGTCCATACTTTAATCCCGCGTATATTGAGACGCTACCAGCTATATACAGATACTGCTCTTATGCCAATTAGCATAGTCATCTAAAGGTACAGAGAACATTGGTTTTAAATTTTCATCTAGTAAATCAAAATGTAGGCCGGTGAAAAAAGTCCCATGTATATTGAGACACTACCAGCTATATATACAGACACTGCGCTTATGCCAATTATCATAGATAGTCATCTAAAGGTACAACAGTTTTAAATTTTCATCCAGTAAATCAAAATGTAGACCGATAAAAAGTCCAGATTTCAACCCCATGTACATTTTATATTGTGACACCACCAGCTATATAATACAGACATTGCGCTAATGTCAATTTGAATAAATATTCATCTAAAAGTACATGGGACATAAGTTTCAAGTTCTCATCCAACGTAGCAAACTGTATAGCAGATAAAATAATTTTTATGACATCCTATTAAGTTGTTTTTATAGGAATCCAACTGTTTGGGTATTATATAATTTTATATGATATAATATTACAACTTGGTGTGACATTTCCTTTTTATCAGTAACCTCATCTAAATACCTCATAACTAGTTAAATATTGTTACAAGAAAATGTTAAAAATCATATGTTTACCGACACAAAAGCGTCGTTATGACATATTTGTTCATCGTGTTATGTCTGCTTATAGCACGTGCATCATTAATATCTGGATTAATTATTGAGAGTTTATATACCAATGCACAGGTAAAATTACTTTGTCTCTTATCCGGTTTTCTCCTTTTAAGACTTAGACTAAGCAAGGCTCATGAAGTAGCTATAATACCGACATAAGTGAACAAAACAAACCAATCCCTGTTCAAATCACAATCACAAAAGCAAACAGTAAAAACTTTTAAAACTAGTTAAATAAGTGACACATGTGAACTTCTACCAGGGAAGTGAGGCTGGATGTTCCGGAAGTGCAAGCACCTCATATCTGGCTAGCTACACCCGCCACTATGTGAAATCAAATATAGCCGCCATAGATAAAACAGGAAGTGGGTTGGAGTATTTGGACTACACCACAATTATTTCAGTTGACCATTCAAATTCGAGAGATCTGATTCCGTTAGTTGTGTTTTCTCGTGGTCTTGATTGCTATGGTCGTTGTCAGTACATGTAATGACTTATATTGCAACCAATGTCCTTAAAACAAAAATGTGATTTATAAATAATAAATACAGCAATGCATATTGTGAAACTTTTCAAAGAAAATTTCAATCAATCTGTAAAATAACACTGCTGACTATGACAATTCCCTTCTGAAAAATTCATAAGGCGAAATCAATATTTTTAAGATTTGAATAATTTTAATTAATAGTTTCGTGTTAATTCCCCTGGATGACTTGTAACATTCGTATGTAAAACAACAGCTTGAGAAATGGAGAAGTCGGTTAACCAATTTGTACTGTTAAATTAATGAGACGCCATGGATGACCCTGCGTCATTTGTTAAAACTTAACTACTTGTTTATTACAAAATGTCCCTAACATTAAAATTAATTTTGTATGATGGATTCCATATGATCATTTTACCTATCGCTAAAACAAAAAACTGTACACGGTTTCTTCTAGTATATACAAAAAGAACCTTTTAAAAAATGTCAAATACAATACACTGATAAAGAACGATCACATGACAAAAATTAAAGATTTCAAAATATTTTTAGTTTGTGATTACTGTCATTGTCATTGCCATCGTTGTTGTCAAGATGTGTGGACTATAGTTAAGTATGAGCTATAGCACACATTCAATAAAAAACAAAGATACTAATCCATGTCCGAATCACAAAGTAAAAACGTTGAGACTGATAAATTAGGTCAAACACGTGAACTTCTACTAGGAAAGTGAGACCGGGTGCTCCGGAAGTGTAAGCACCTAGTGTTTAGCTAGCTACACCCGCCACGTGTGTAATCAAAATTGTGTGAAAGGAACATGGAACTATGGGACGTCATATATATTCAGGGCAATCCTGGACAAAGAGACAACATTGTTATCTAGTAAGATGTTCGTCTTCACACCCTTAATAATGTAAGTCACTTGACTCATAATAAATATTTTATATTTTGAAACCTTATTGTAAAGTTTATCATAACTGGCTAAATGCATGCTAAATATACCCTTTAAAATAGTATGAAAAGTTTGGTCATCATTTGATAACTGTACAGGAATGTCCATTTTGTCACTTTTTTATAATTTTAATACACTGTACATGCATGTGTATTGAAGCACTGGTCTTAATATTTTACTTTTTCATTTGTTGTTTCGTGCTTTATTAACTTACAATGCTTATCGGTTGTTACTTGGAACATTGGTTGTAACCAAGTACATCTATTGTAACCAAGTAAATTGCTGTTACCAAGTAGCTTGGCTGTAACCAAATATCTTGACTTTTACCAACATTATTAGTTGAACGTAAGTATATAAGTAGTAGCCAAGTACATGTACATGTTTTTGGTTACATGTAACTATATTTATGCTTAAATACGTGGCCACATTCTGAAACCAGAACAGCTTGCATTCTATGTCTACAGTAGTTTTATAATTGTAATTCCTTTCATTTTGGTGAAGCTTCCTCTGAATGGTTCTGATTCACCAGTATCTAGTAAGAACAATCTTTGTATTTAATTAAATTGTTCACCAATATCATAACAATTTTTTGGCTTCACTTTATTAATTTATGTTTTCCTTTAATCTTATTTTCTCAAACAAGAAATTTTATATACACAAAAACCTAAACTTTGATTTTGGCTGTCTAGAAAGAGATGCAATTTGGTCTAAATCGGAATAACCATCGATCAATATCTTTTTCTCTTTCGATTTTACATGGCTTTGCACAATAACTTGCGCTTTGTGGATCTTTACACGTTCAGTAATTGGTTTTATTCTCCAATTCTTCTCTATATGATACGCTTCTCTTTACAGAGGTGTCATATGATATATGCAGATTTAATAACATATTATGTAGCAATAAAATAGTCATGTTTATTCTCATTGTAATCATAAAATACAGAATCAATAACATTGTTAAAAAATGAAAAACGAAACAGAGAGTTTTTAAATCCTTCTTAAGTGATGACGAATGTAATTTTCTCTTTTCAATAAGACGTTGTTGTTCAAGCGTTCCCGAATAATTTTCTGAAGCAAATTGAATATTTGTAATATCCTCTATCTTCGGACAGTGAGCATTGATTCCTCTCTACAAAATTACAATAATATTTGTAATTTTGTTATTACAGAAGTAAAACTGATCCGGACTTTTTGTTAATGAACTACTATTTAAAGATAGATTGTTGTGATATATATTTGGCAAATTCGTTTAAAACGCGTCATTTGAAGAGAAGTCATTTACATCTTAAATATGTAAAATATAAGTGTATTTGTAAAAAGAAAATAAATATATGGCGACAGACATCTTAAATCTTTTAGTAATACCTATACAAGCGCCATGTCGCTCTTTGGCTGGTTTTGTTTGCTGCAAAAGGGTTTGCTTATGTGATCGTAAAGCAATATGTAAATTAGATTTTTCAGCTCAACTATTTTTTCTCGAACTTATTTGATTATATATGACTGCAAGGAATTGGTATATTTCATTTGTTTACCAAAATAATTAATATCGACTAGTCTATACAGTATACAAAAATGCTCCCGTTTTACCTTTACAATAATACAGAACCATTCTTTGGACACTGATATAAAGAGTGTTCCCCTCTATTATGACGTCAGACAACAGATGGCGCCGTCAGATAATTAACTGTTACGTGACGTGATTTGACGTAGTTTCTTATCGCGCTTATTGTTCCTGTACATAGAAATAATAAATTCAAACCGGAATCATGATACAATATTTACGACCCTATGGCTAGAATCCAAAGAAGAAACGAAAACACCGAACAAGACACATGATAAAACGCCAGATACTACAAATTCCCGACTTTGAACCGGCGTCAGTCAAATGGCATATCATTTATTATACAACCAAAAGTCCCTAAATGTACACTAGACAAACAATGTGATACAAAATGGTTATTTTGGTTGTCAAAACTAGTCCAAATAGATTAATTATGGAGGATGGGTGACAATAAACAGACAATCAACAATGTGCTCAAACTAGTTTTTTTACCATCATTTTTGTAATCTGAGTTTAATTCATTATCTATGAAATATTTGGCGCAAGAATTGGAAAATTGAACCCTCCCTACTTTGATAATAATTTTAAAGAAAACTACTGAACTCCATGTTTTACTAATCAACAATAACCGTAATATCTCCGTCTTATTCTGCCCTAGGCAGGTACATACTTATTACTTCCTGGTACCACACCTGTTACATTATAATAAGTAACCAGGTATATGATGCAGATGCCACAGTTTTGTTTCTGATTGATTTCTTACTTAATAGAATCTATCACAACTTGTGGTGCCAGATAGGGAAATCTCAACCCAAGTTCTAATATATTTGGTCCAGAACGAGGCTTGCCGAGTTCTGGACAAAATATATTAGAACGATGGTTGGGATTTCCTTATCTGGCAGTACAAGTAGTGATTGATTCTATTTCTTGCACCAGAAACTATAATTTTTCAATTTAAAATCAATTACAACTTTCGAAACACCTCTGGCTGTGTTGATAAAATTTTGCGGGAAAAATGGCGTGTAGGCTATCTTGCACAGGGGGGTACAAGATGGAAATATCTTGCACCTCTTTTTTAAAGGATTTTTCTATCTGGGGTGCAATAAATGCCTCTCTATCATTTACTCTGACCGACAGAGATGGCAATTATCTCTATCCTTTACCGTTTCATTAGATTCCATCATTAAGAGATTGGAAACTGTTTGTATTCACAATCCCAATAAAACTAAAATCACAAACGGGCCGAAGACTTAAAATCAGAAATGCTTGTGGGAGACACTTTGGCTACGTTTTCCCTCTATTGACATGTTGTGCGGAGACATTTTCGTTCAGTTTCCCTTCTGTGATATGCTTTTTAAAATAATGCATTCAAAAGAGCACATGCCATCACTGTTCGCCGGGTTTTCCATCAAAATTGATATTTCATAGAGGAAGGTTTTTGCGCCTCTGATGTTGTCCTATATATTTTCTTCATTCATCACTAAAACCATCCCCCGGGATATCGTTAATATTTCTTATGTCATCAAACAATATTGAATAAATGTGGTCGATCTAATCAGACTGCAAAATACAAATATAACGTTTCCATGGTTACCCTCTTGTTTAAGAATAAATAATTAGTATTGATGTGTTTCAATCCATGTCCATATCACAACCCCAAAAGCAAAGTAAAAAAAAACTTTGAAACTGGCAAGTTAGATTTAACACGTGATCTTCCACCAAAGATGTGAGGCCGGGTGCTCTGGAAGGGTAAGTACCTATTGTTCAGGTTGCTACAACCGCCGTTTGTGAAATAAAGGAACTATAAGCACGTCATCTATCTCCATGGTAATTTTGGATACACAGGTCCAGATAACTAGATATTTCCAGATCTGCGTCAATAAGCAAATAGAAAGTTTCATTTCGGATCAACTTTCTTGAAAGTGAAGAAACGTATCTTAGAAACAGCTGGACGGAGTAATTAAATATACTAAAGATAAGAACAACGTGGAAAACGGAAAGTTATTATAAAACCAGCTGTTGTTGTGAAAACCCGCCTATGCTGAGCGCTTCAAAATATTAAGACCTTTATTTCACATTTACATCTGTTGTATTGAACGGACGAGGTAGTCCGTGTAATAAACATATCATATATAAAAAAAAAATTTCTGTGTGATGTATACTAAACTCTTACCAAGTACATCTGTATATATTAAGTACTCTTAACTTTTATTAGACCATACACTTTGATAAGTAAGGAGATTGGTGTGGACTAATAAAAACATTATTACTTTCACGTATAATAACATTAATATTTGTCTTTACTGTATTTACAAAAATAAAATGTTCCATTTTTACGTTACATCCGTAACCTGCTAAATGTTTCTGTTTTGGTTTTTACTATATCTTTATTTTGTTTTGTTTTCTTTGTCCGTTTTGGTTGACCTTTTGTGTTTCTGTATTTTTGGTTGACCTTTTGTGTTTCTGTATTTTTGGTTGACCTTTTGTGTTTCTGTATTTTTGGTTGACCTTTTGTTATTTTTGGTTGACCTTTTGTGTGTCTGTATTTTTGGTTGACCTTTTGTGTTTCTGTATTTTTGGTTGACCTTTTATGTTTCTGTATTTTTGGTTGACCTTTTGTGTGTCTGTATTTTTGGTTGACCTTTTGTGTTTCTGTATTTTTGGTTGACCTTTTGTGTTTCTGTATTTTTGGTTGACCTTTTGTGTTTCTGTATTTTTGGTTGACCTTTTGTGTTTCTGTATTTGGTAAGTAGTAAAGAGGTTAGACAATTCTGGTTTTGTTTTCTTGGTCCGTTTTGGTTGATCTTTTGTGTTTCTGTATTTGGTAAGTAAAGGGTTTAGACAATTCTGGTTTTGTAAGTCAATTGTTTCAGTGTTGATGCCATTTGGTTCAGAATTGATTATGGTAGATTTTTATTTTAACACCTAAAATAAAAACAAATTATGTATGGAAAAAATATCCTTTGAGAATGTAACTGAAACGTTATGTTATGAGAGGACTTAGCTATCATATTGGCAATGCCTGCTTTCCAATCCTAGTTAAGACTATTGTTAACAATGGAAAAAATAAACGTTATTATATACCAATGACATAAACATTGAAAATATTGTGATTATATTATCATGGTATTACAACTTTTTAACATAATTTTCATGTTTTCCTACTTTGCACCCACAAGACGAAAAAATGTTTAAAATCGTCTTTCCTTTCAGAAGGAGAATTATTATTATACAGCCACATTTGTCTCCAAAGGCCAACCAAAGGAAACAATAAAAGTGGCCTTTATGGGCAGGTGATCCTTATAAACAGGCTCAAATAACACGAATAAACGGTGGTCAAATAACATTGATAAAGAGCACTGGGATACAATTTTACTGACCTTTAAAAAAATAAGGTTATTTTTATATAAAGGCGGCCTTTAAGACAGGTTCTACTGTATTTACGCAATGTAAAAAGTCGGTTAATAATTAAGATGTTAGAGTATTCAAACACATCACTAAATACGAGACTGACAACATTCCTTCAGTTATAATAACACTACTACCGTACAAATATTATTTGTTATTTTCTATTAATAAGGCTGTAGTAAGTGTGACATAATGTGCATATTTCAGCTTTATCCTGCAATCTAAATAGTTTTATACTTTAGTTTTACATGCCTTTTATTGCTCGTAAAACTTCATACATTTATTGCCTTCCTTGCATGCATATTTTCTGGGAAAACACTTACACGCTCTAATAAAAGAGAAGAGTGATGCTGTTGGAGTTATAGCTGCTACTGCTGAAATATATCTTGTGACCAAAGTAGATGTTTACACCACACTAATAATAACAGCATATGTATATAATGTTTGAGAAAGAAGCGGGTTTTCCTTTTTAGCTCTTTTAGTGTTCGTGTTGGTACCTAGTGTTAAATAATTGTAAGAGTTTGGTTAAATTCGTTTTTTGCAGGAGAGCTTTGTTGATCTTCTGAAAGAGCTGGTTTAATTGTTATTTTATTCCTAAAAAAATATATTTCGGTCCAAAAGGTATCTTTTCAACATCTTCAAAAACAATTTTGGTTTTATAATTTTGGTCCAAGCACTACTGATTAGGAATTGTATTCCGAAATGGCCATCTAGTGTTGTAAAATGTTTAATTTAAACCACTGCTGGTGGCTGGTGATCCGAGGATACCACAAACTCAGTAGGCAATAATTGTGTATTATTGTCAGAATTATACTATTGTCTACATTTGCTGCTAGTTAAAATTTGAAATTCCTCAAAACCTATGGCATACTCCCTTATGCAAAGTATTGCCTTAGCTAAACTTGGTAAAATATATTTTGGTCTTTTGAGTATCTTTTTAACTTCTTGAAAACAAATTTGGTTCAAGCACTACTGATTCCTCCAAATTGTATTCTGATACGGTGGTCTAGTGCTGTAAAATTAAAACTGGTATAATATGTAATCTGTCAGCTATTAATATTCTTAAGTATAATACTTATCTTACTTTGAGAGATTTGGTAGACTGCATTGTTATTTCCAGCTTGGCTTACGTCTTGATTCCATTGGGTTTCAAAATTCAAGTTCAAGTTCTTTATTCTCATAAATTGTACATTGAACATATAATACATTACGATATACTTAATAACATAAGCTCAGTTTATACCCTAAACAACAGAAACCAGTATATTGATGTGAACAATGGAATCAAAGCTGTAGCTGAAAATACATGTATCTGGCTATGACAAAGAGCGGCTGTTGAAGTGAAATATACACAGAAACTAAAAACTAAGTTACTTATGCTTAATGGCAAGAACAACCTAGAATATGCAACACGCCAAAAAAGAACAATCATGCAAAACATAAGGTATACACATATCAGGTGACATTGAACATAATAGCAAAATTAACAAGAATTGTAATTATGACAAGCACAATGAGAAAAGTCTCCCTGTTTACATGGTTATGACAGCCATGTTGGAATTTTATCATGTGGATTGCAAATCTACATGGATGATGAATTGTTGTTATAAAATTTCATTGAGATTGAGTGAGGTGTCTCTGATGAAAGCGCTTACGGAAGGAGACTTAAATATTATAAATTAAAAGTCGACATTTTCCACAACTGAAATATTATTTTCAATTAGTATTAAGACATTTCTATCTTCAGAATTTCCTACTTGACATGGATATAATAGTCATAAGACAATAAATAGTGGACTTTATTTTTATGATATAACTGACTAGATGAATGTTTCAAATCAAAACCAGTTTTTGTTACGAATTTAAAAGTATGAACGGGTGTTCATATCAATGGCATAGTTTTGAATGCATTAACATCACATCTGGAATCGAAGAGCATAAACTATGACCTACCGTTGATTTCTACCAACATATTGGGCATAATATCATAAGCGCATTTCAGTTGTGAATAATGTCAAAGTTCTTAACTTTCTATAAGAATTGTTGTCAAAGCCTGTTGGTCTTTCATCAAAGATTGTTGCAGAAAGCTCAGAGCATATTGACTTCTTAATTAGAAGGTGTTGCACCATCACGACAGCAGATTGGTCTTCAATGCAAACTTATTAGATTCTGTTTATACATCTGCAAGGTCCGAGTCTGTAGGCTTTCAATTAGAAAATGATGCAACATTGTCAGAACCTGTTGACTTTTCATCTTTAATTGCTACATCAAGGTCGGACCATGTTGACTTTCGATTATAAAATGCTGCAACATTATCACCCCGGTTGAATTGAATTTTCGTCCTTATTTATTGCAAAAATGTATAATTTGTAGTTCTTGAAATTTTATTTACTGACAAACATACGGGTTTGGTTACTGAAAAGAGAAATTATATCTCCTACATAAGGTTATGAAAATTTCTTGTACGAAGATAATGCAACTTATTTATTTTCTACGCAAATTTTCACCACTCCCGATTGTATTGGAGTTATTCGTCTAGTCTATCCCTATGAAAGAGCATTTTATAATGGCTTGTCACATATACAGCATTATAACAAGTAGAAAAATATACATTGTATATATATCGTGAAGCATTACTGAGTAACTCTACATGATAAATGCAAGATAAAACAGAAAGGACAAAAAATACTTTGTTTCATGTATTTGTTTGGTCAGATCTCTACTATGTACTAGTATTTTTACATGAAAGAATGTTGCTGATGTTGCCATGGCCGACAAGCATAAACATTTGTATCTGCACTAGTTCATCCTAGTTTCTTTACCCATTATTTATGTAAAAGTATCAAATGAGTCTATTTGCTATCAAAAAATTAAAAGCAATGACATTTGCGAATCTTTTTGTATTGGAAAAAAATGAAAACATTTGAAATTTGTAATTTAAGCAATGGCTGCATAAATCGTTAGGCGAATCCCGATTCTCTGATTTTTTTCCTTAACAAAAACACATCCATTTCTTTGTAGCAGTGTATGCACTGAAGATGGCAGGAATATGTGTAAAGTACTTCACTTTTTCTACTTTACTAGTTGATGATCAAAACTAGTTTTTCATTGTTTGAAAAAAGGCTTGACCTAGTAATTTCTGTATAAAATTGGTTATCATGACAATTTTAAAGTTTAAAGTTGATATGGTAATCCTGTCTCGTAAATTAAAAGCAATGACGCGAAGATTATTTAGAATGACCCGCTCCTTTGATGTTTAGGGGAATAAGGAACTTTTTTCAAAGACCAAGGGCTTTGATTGAGCCTGTTAGGTATTGATATGGTTTAATTTAAATGTAAAAAGTTCAGTTTTTATGAAATTTCTGTGTCATTATACTTCTATTACTTCTGTGTCATTAAAACCATATTACACCCGACAGAAAATAAAATCCCTTTATATAATACAACATTAGCACGACTGAATTTAAATAACCAATTCTTTTCTCATCTGACGCTGGTTTCTCGGGGCGTAACAATTTCGAAAACACCGCTCGTTAAATTTAAAACCACTTGACGATGGATTAAAAACTCTTGAGAAAAGAAGGTAGTTCCTTGCCTTTATAAAACAGATGGAATTCAACAAACTAATCAATGAATTAGTAAAAGTATGATCAAAGAATAAAAAATGTGGACATTGGTTTTTATGGCATGTCTGGTCCAGTTCATAACACTGATGTACCAGGACACGACTCCAACTGGGTGGTTTCGTGCATGGTTTATTGTTTTTCATTTCAATGTCATGAAGTACAATTATTTGGGCCCTTTTTTTAAAAGAAAATTCAATATATATTCCAATGATTTTATTTCAGTATGGATGCTGAAACTTTTTTACATTAGCTGCGAATCTGTATGCAAAACCAGTAATATCTAATAGCTATTGCTTAATGTCTGGCATATACAATGTTCAAATAGTATTGTGAAAAAGTCGTACTTTTATCCATGGTTTTCTGTTGCGTCATTTGACTCAACTGGTCCCAGTTTAGTTTCCCTCACTATAGATATCATCCAAACACAGTTTAACAAAAAACATATTGAATTTATAAAACGCTTCAACAGAATGCAGGGGAATTTTTGTTGCATTCAATAATTCCATGTTCCTTTCATTATCAATTTTGATTTGACATGTGGTGGATGTAGCTAAACAGAAGGGCTTATCTTTCCGGAGCACACGTCCTCATTTCCCTAATGAAAGTTCAAGTATTTAACAAACTTTGCCAGTTTTCGAAGCATTAACTTGGATTTTTTGGATTGTGTTTCAACTTAGACTGGCATGTTTGTTTTGTATCAGAAACAATTAAAATGGGAATTTGAAGTTTCCCGCGTCGGTCCTCCTTTACATGAATTAAAGTGTCGCGAAAATATCTGGATTTACTGTAGTACTAATGAAAAACAAACATACTAATCCATGTCTGAATCACAACCCAGAAGGAAAGTAAAAGGTTGAAGCTGACAAGTCAGGTTAGACACGTGGACTTCCACCAGGGAAGTGAGTCCGGGTGCTTCGGAAGGGTAAGCACCTCCTGTTTAACTAGCTACACCTGCCACGTGTGTAATCAAAATTGAAAATGAAAGAAACATGGAACTATGGGACGTCACATTCCTAGACAAAAAAACATCAACTGTGATGACGGCCATAAATATATAATTAAGACTTCTTCTAGAAACCAAATTTGAATGTATTCATGCTGTCAATTTTTCACAATACAAATCAAAATATTAAACTAATACAATAATAAAGACGTGTTTCTTCTAGAGCCCCTATTGTGTAAAAAATTATAATTTTTAACTATTTTAATGTTATATTGCACAACTAATGTCCTATTTATATTACAAACGTATGGGTTTGTTCTTTTCTTTTAAAGGAAAGAATTTTAAATTTCACCCGAAAGACCCTAAATTACAAAACTAGTATTCAAACATGTATAGTTCAAATAAAAGTGTTTCTTCGAGAGCCCCAATTTTGTGCGTAAAATTATAAATTTTATCCATGGTGTCTTGAACAAGTCTTTTTGACATATTGTAAATCAATATAAACGGAGTGATAGACAAACAAACAGGTGAGAAAAATTCAAATTTTCATTAAAGCACGTTTTCTATTTATTTCTCAATACTAGAGTATCAAAAAGAATGACTTATAATGTTTACACGTAGCCTGAACAAATTTAAATCTATCGACTTGGGATATGTTTTATCTTCATATAAAACACAGGTAAATTGAGTTTGGGTATACATATATATATAGAATTATTTCATTCTTATCTTTTCAAATACAGCTTTTTGATCAGGTGTGAAGAAGGTATAGAATAATTAATATAAATATATGATGCTGGAATATATATACTTCTTGGTTCTGTACTGATGCAGATACGTCGGGTTTTTAACCATCGATAAAACAGTTTAATACGAGTTTATCAAAAATTAATGATTTCTATTTTTCTGGAGTAGTTTGGTATACATTGCGCTGACTGACTATAGATTTCTATCGATGTGTGACTGGGATGATTCCGTTATAAATAATACATTTAATGTGCGATTTTCTTAAATTATTGGTAATTTGTACTTGCAGCTTATTTAAATAAGAAAATCCAAATTATCGTGATGTGAAATTCAGCCACATGAACCATAGAACAACCAGGTAAGAATATATTTTTTATTTATTATTATTTTACCTAATAAATTTATGAGCATCATTTTGATCATAGTGTCCTAAAATGGACGAGATAAGTTTACATATCTGAGCCCAGTTGTTCGAATCTTGATTAGTCAAAATTTGCTGGATTTTTTTTAATTATTATTTGCATTATATCGAATATTTTGTTAATTTTTATTTTTATTTTTTTTTTTTTTTTTTTGAAAACACACAAAAGTTAATAGAATTACATCAAATTGAAACACAATGTTTTAAAACTGTTGATTCAATAATGATATGTTAAGTTGTTTTTTATTGGTGTTTTAAATTCGTGTTAATAATCACTGATTAATTTAATCAAGCTTCGAACAAATGGGCCCTGATATTACAAAAGTAGCAAATGTATGTCAATTTCAATAATTTGGATAAGATAAATTTTCCAATTCTGTTAACATGATCAAGAGCTTTATAAAATGGAACTTTGCATTTATATCGGTAAATTTATGTGGTGAAATATTACTTTATTTTAAAATGTACAATTCGTTTCTCGTTCTACTGGTCCTTCTTGACGTTTTGTCGTATGGACGCAGCATATTAAAAAGCCATTTTGACTACCAATATTTTATGGATAAATGTGTAATTTTGAGTGTGCTCTCTAAAGGACATGATAGGTCCGAGGAAGACAGTATTTATTCATTTAAGTCATTTGAGTAAAATGAATGACCATCCCAAGACCCATGATCATATACATGCCTTCTTTACCACTTTGTCGCAATGGTCCCCGTTGCCCACAATGACTGTTACTTCTCGTTGATAATGTTGGTTTTATCTTTAGAAGATTTCAAGCAGAACATTTAATAACCATAAACAAACATACCATAAAATTCCACAGAATTTCCATAATATTGTGGAAATCAAAATATTTTTAATTCGTTTAAATGAGAAAAATACATTGAAATTGACAAATCAAAAACAAACATACCAATCTATGTCCAAATCACAATCCCAAAGCAAAGTAAAAAACTATGAAATTGACAAACGTTAAACACCCAGGAAGTGAGGCCAGATGCTCCGGAAGGGTAAGTAAGTTACCGCAATGCGTGTAATCAAAATCGAGAATAAAAGAAACATGGAACTATTGGACGTCAGATATATCCAGAGTAATCCTGACATCACACTTGTCAACAATATTTAGAAGACGGCCATAAATTTTGTGATGGCTCTGATAAGCCTTGGTTTGCAATATCTCTTGGTCAAGAATTTATTTGTAAGCAGCTTGCCTAGTTGTATAAAGTTTCCGTAGTGGGAAAAGCTCTACTATAACGTATTAATTGTGAAACCAGAAGAAGCAGGTATATAGCTGCATAGAAAAGGAAAGTTGACAATAGAAAAACATGAATACATATTATGGGGTCTCTCTCTACCTACAAGTCCACGCAATGCTTATCATCCAACAAAACATTTAATCGATATGCATGTAGATATTTTAGTTAAACTACTTCATGGGTTCTGAAAACTTCCAATTCTTCATTTATCCTTGGTTTAAACTCGGTCTTGGGGACATTTTGCACTGGTCAGTTGAAATGTTATACCCTACAGACAGACAGACTTTTAATGATATCACATAGGCTTAAAATGTTAGCTATATCTTGAAGGAAGGAGCCCATTGGAACTATGTCCATGGACCATATTCATGTAATCAAATGTCAATTATAATGGAAATAAATCGGTAGTTGATCGGTGTGGTATTTTTATCATATGTCGGACTATTGTAAACAGCGTACAATACAACACTATTAGTTAACAAATGACATCATTATAAATGGACATTGTACAACAGAGAGAATGGCATTTTATGCTCACTGCTCTCTCATGACACTCATAATTAATACGTGTTTAATACATGTGCACATGCACGTGTTTCAAACATAATGCAAATGTGTCCTTGAATCTACTTTTGTTATTTCAAACAGTGTGTGTGTGTGTGTGTGTGTGTGTGTGTGTGATATTAAAAGCAGCATATTTCACTAGTACCGTATATAATGATTTATAGAATACTTGACAGTTATAGGTGTGAAAATTATTTCAGGTCTATTCATTTTACAACCGTAATAGTATTAGATCGGATTAGCCTACATTACAATTTTAATTGAAATTGTAGCAAGCTGGTGTACTTCAGAAAATCCATGTATTGACAAATTCTATTAACAGATTTTACGTATTCATAAAAAGCGACCACGTATGAAAAAATTGATATTAACTTACGCAAAAATAAATTCAGATGTTTACTGTGTGTTTGTACCCCCAAGGTACGCTAGACTTTGGTGTATTTTTCTATTTAAATAGCATTGTTTGTCATATTTACTCGAGAACCTGGTAAGATGAAATTAAGAATTAAAAATTTCAAAACATATATTCACACTGAAATAGTTTATATTTATTTTTATCTGTATTAAAGAAAAAATTCTCCAAGTTCACCGTAAACACGTGTTAAAGAATTGTTTCTTTTAGAAATATCAATTTTATTAAAAATACCTTTAACTAATTTTACCTGGGTGGTCATGTTTAGACTGAAATCCAAAAGTATAAAGACAACATATGAGTCAGAATTCTTCATTTTAGGGTTTGACAAAACAGAACCGTACAATATAAATATACAATGTACTTTATTCGTTCTTTCATTTTGTCTTATTTTTCACTTGGCACCACTGTGGTAGCTCAGTTGGTAGAGTGTTCGCTTCGTAAGTGGAAGGTCGTGGGTTCGAACCCCGACCGGCTCTGATCCAAGACTTGAAAGTGAATAATGACTGTTCTTTCGGCATTACGAAATGAAAGTCACTTTTTTTTCGGATGGGGACTTAAAATGAACAAGTCGTGTCACGGTAGGCATGGGACGATAAAGAACCCTGCTGTATAGTGCCATCAGCGCAACGCACAGGCAAAATAATATTTCTGCACCTTCGCCTTTAGCTGGTGACGTTTCGATATAACTGAAATATTCTTGACTGGGACGTTAAACACCATCACTCAACTGTTTTCCATTTGGCGATATACAGCCAGTGCTGTCGTATTATTTTCTCTTCCAATGTTTCTGTGACTTTTCTGATGCTGGTCATACAGAGGTATTGGTATTCAGAAAAGCTCTACCACATGTATTATTTATATTTTGCTTACATATATTACTAACTTTGCAAGGATAGGGTCGTTTAGTGACTAATTATGTGCTTATGTGATCCGAATATTGTATCATGACCGACTAGATGAACATTTCCAATCTAAACAGGTCTTATTTGCATTGACTGCATATGTATTGATGACTAAACTAAAATACAATACACTTGTCATGTTCTGTTCTTGACAAACGTGCAGGAGAACATCCAATCGAAACTCAAACCCTATGAAACAAGGTTTAGTAGAATTATATATCATACCAGTTTTAATTTTACAGCACTAGACGGCCGTTTCGGAATACAATTCTTCATAGAACTAAATTGTGAAACCATTTCTTTATTTATTTGTTTGATATTATTCCTCTAATTGCCAGATCTATTATAATTTACAAAACTTCGATGCATCAGTTGCGTAATTATGTATCGGGCACCGACCAGTAAAAGCGTGATTAAGTGATGAATTCTTTTAGGTAATTAAACCATTAAGGAGAAACTAAAAAGAAATGTTTACAAGAATTTTGACCAGAAAAAATGCCATAAAATTAGAAATAAAACATAATTTATTATGTAAAAACATGCATTATATTATCATGTTCCTGAATTTTAATAGTTTTATTAAAAAGTAATCTTGTAGATGTTTTAAAATCAGAAGGTGGGAAAATGAAATTCAATATATTTCCATGTGATTTTTTTCATTCTTCTATCGTCTATGTATATATACGTAGATAAATAAAGTAATAATAGGACTGCCCCTACATCTGCATTTGATACAGAAGCATCTGTTAAAAATGGTATTCAACACGAAATAGTCTCCCGGAAGATTTCGTTTTGCGGTGAAACGGAACGTATTCTTCCTTTCATGACTGTATCGAGATATTTAACTTACTAAACACGTGTTCTAAGAGTTTTTATATAATTTCTGTTTTATGATATGAATGTTTTGTTGAACAAAGATTTATTATCTAGACTTCAAATTTTCTCTTTAACATTTTTTTTCCAAACAAGACCTTAGTATTCTGATGGTTTAGATAAAATTTCATTTCACTGGCTCAATTCATGCCACCTTGATTTCATTGGTTTAGTTTATTCGAAACTATCGCAATGGATACAATGTGATACCAGTAGTAAATCTGGTCTCAATTGACCTATCTAGGGAACACACGTGGCCATAGCTGTAAAGCTGAAGTTACACGGAATAATGATATATCTTTCAATAGGCCATTTGAAAGATTTGACAGGTGTCACCTTCTACAAGTAGGCTCTTGTAGCTGCAAATCATTAACTCGACAAAAGCTCATGCACTAAAACAAACCAAACAAACAATTCACGAAAAAAATGAAAACGCGACAAAAAACCAAGAATACATCTTGAAATCCCCGACTTTGACTTGGTACTGGGTGTAATTATAAAATTTGTTATCAAGTGATGTGGTTTAAGACACGATTCATATAGATAATTGCTTTCACTCAATCGGTTTATAAATACAATGCATTGGTTACACAACTTCCTCTTTCAAGGCTACACACACTTTGTGTTTCACTTAGACTTTTTTCAAAACTTATACACATTTGGTGTTCTTGGCAAAATTTGCATTTTGCTTATTGTTTTCAGCATACATGCATATATATGTATACATCTGTGTAATGTTTTTAAGATAACTGTCAGACATTATTTCTTAGTAGCAAATTATATTCGTAACAAATAGCATCAGTAAAAATATAAGTGTTCCCTATGGTTTCAGAGGTTACTTTATGATTAATAATGCTACTACTGAAAATAAAACTCGTGTCTCGTTGAATTCAAAAGTACGGAACCAAAACAATAAGCATAACAATACATGTCCAAATCACAATTCCCAAACAAAGTAAAAAAGCTTTGAAAACTGGATAATTAGAATAAACACTGAGCTTCCACAGTAGGGGAGTGAGACCGGGTGATCGATTCAGAGTCAAGTTAGATTGGATATCAGTTTTAGGGTCATCTAAACATGCAAGGATAGTGACGTGTATCTGCTTATTATAATAAGCACATGTATATGTCATCTCATGCATTGAAGCCTTTACAGTGACTGACTAGATGAACACCCAAAATAAATGTCGGTTAAAGTTTTTATTATATTTATAATTAGCTGTATGCCTCAGTTCACAATAATTTATTTTAGGAGCTTTTTATCTATAGAAATTGACACTTTTGTAACCAAAAAAGAAGTTTTAAAGTCTTTATTTTACAATATGATTTAAATAATGACTAAATCTTACTGGCCGTTGAAATACAAGAAGCAGACGTGACAGGGTAAAATGATTTAGAATTCGGAGGAGTACAAGCCATATTGGAATTATTTCAGTGTATCTGACGTGATATACTGTACAGACCCGTCGAAAATTTAACACTGAGCCAGAAGACTGTCGATTGGTCGATATATGGACAGGTTGTGACCAAACATCTACCGAGAGATATATAGATAAAAGATGTCAAAAAGCCCCCAGGATATAGCTAACGAGAAACCAAGCTTAACTGTCGAGTTGGCACGAATTCTTTAGGTTAGTGTTAAACTTTCGACAGGTCTATACCGTACATACGTTACATTTGGCAGCTTTCTCATTATCCGCATGTGTATCCAAGATGGTGAAACAACAGATACTAATTAGTGAGATATCTGAAAACCGGATCCCAGCCTGCCACTCCATCAATCCGTCATTTTACCCGCCCAAAATATGATAGTATGTTCATAGATGTCGACATCGACGCCCTGTTTAAGCGAAACAACATGACTGCCAATGATTTCCAACTCCAAAATTTGGATCATTATCGAATTGAATGTAATTACAGATGCGAAAACGGACTACTTTTGGAAAAAGATAACTTTGAAGGAAGAATTTAACACATGCATGACGCTTTACCATCTTTTGCTGGATGTGCACGTGTGTTTGTACTTCACTAAAATGTGTTTTAATATTGCTTGTTTGGCAATGGTATAAGAAAATGATGGATAACCTACCTAAGTATGTTTCTGTTAAACGCGTTATTATTCTCCGTGAAACGTAACACATGAGTTATAGATATATATGATGTAAATGTATCCCAGAAGTTTCAAACATAACGGACATTTTACATCATTATGCAGTTTTTGTGAGTTTGATTTACCAATGCAAAATGCCAAAATAAAACTGAATATTTTGATATGTTGTTATGACAAATGTTGGATGATAACGAGATGTCAGATATTTACAGTTTTTCTATTTCATGGTATTTTCGATTATATAACAACATATATATTTTATATAAGTTTCCAATTCAAATAGCTCAGTATACACTTGTTTAAAGAAGAAAAATGCAGTGAAATCTGTCTGTAAAAACCACATAAGGGAACCAATGAAAGTGGCCTGTAAGGGCAGGTGACCTTTATATACAGGTTCAAATAATAAGAATAAAGAACAATTGGGATACAGTTCTACTGGCCTTTATAAGCAGGTGGTCCATATATATAGGTGGCCTTTAACACAGGTTTGACTGTATGCATTAATATGTTTGAATATTCTGAAATTATTAAAGTTGTCTTTAGTTTCTTTCCAGATGTCAAAGTTATCATTATAAGCCTAAAATCCAGTATAGAAGAAGCCTTTTCACTCTATAAGTGGACCAAAATGATAAAAAAAACAACTCTGAGAACCAAAATCATACAACTGATTATGCTACCCGAAAAGTTTTTAATCTCTTACTATATATATATGTGTGTGTGTGTGTGTGGTGTGTGTGTGTGTGTGTGTGTTAACCTACAAAATGGGGAGTCTGCTATATTGATCGCTTCAGTCCTTGTCCTTAGCATTTCTGGGAGGATGGCTTGTTGGATATTTTCGAAACTTTACAGAAACAATAAGGTTACGGGGTGGGGTGTATTTGTTTATTTGTGCTGTTTGGTGTCTTGTTTGTATCGGGTTTCATTGCTGTATTATCGTGTCCGATTTGGAACCATTGTGGATTTGGTTTTCAGACATAATAATGACATCTTATTACAATTAACACGTGTTCTAATTAAAGATGAACTACCTAAAGTCATTAATAAGTGTTTCTACGTGCTACAACAAGAACGTAACAACAGCTTGTATCCGTCATCCAAGAAACCCACTAGTATGTGCCTATCCAGTGCTATCTTATTTATTTATGCGTCCATCATTTTAACTTAACACTTTAACTTTAATGTCTACTTACGTTTTTGATAAATAAGATGTCAGATTTTGTCGTTACTAACTTCAATTCTAACACATTAAAATCTGCATACAAGTCCTTAACTGTTAACCACGATTTTTATTTGCATTAAAAAGATCCTTCAAAGCATTCATTTCGGGTCTTTTAACCAGTTCATCATGGAAATACATGTACTACCATGCATGAAAAGTGTATTGGACTTCGATTTAGAATTTAAACCCTTGTAGGTCTAGAATTGTCGGATTCAATAGACCGTTAATGCCAAAAACTGAATCAAATTATCTGTTTTCAGAAATAGGTTCGTACAACATCAGATAAGTTTAGTATTATCATTTCCAGGGAAGATGTCCATCATTTAGTACTAACTTTCCCCGTATAACTGCCCATCCGTACAAAAAAGACTCCATGTGCACTTTGCATGTTTGTCTTATTTTCGAGTCAGTGATAGATTGTGTTAAATATTGCCTCCAGAGAACCCGATCTCACTTCCTTAGCGGATGTTCATGTGTTTAACTTGATTTGTCTGTTTCATTTTTTTAATTTGTATTTGTGATTGTGATTTGGACATGAAGCGGTATGTTTGTGTTTGACTTTTGGGACTGTGATTTAGACATGGAGCGGTATGTTTGTTTTTGACGTTTGGGATTGTGATTTGGACATGAAGCGGTATATTTGGGATTGCGATTTGGACATGGATCAGTATGTTTGTGTTTGACTTTTGGGACTGTGATTTAGACATGGAGCGGTATGTTTGTTTTTGACGTTTCGGATTGTGATTTGGACATGAAGCGGTACGTTTGTGTTTGATATTTGGGATTGCGATTTGGACATGGTTCAGTATGGTTGTGTTTGATATTTGGGATTGTGATTTGGACATGAAGCGGTACGTTTGTGTTTGACTTTTGGGATTGTGATTTGGACATGGAACAGTATGTTTGTGTTTGATATTTGGGATTGCGATTTGGACATGGATCGGTGTGTTTGTGTTTGAATTTTGGGATTGTTATTTGGACATGGAGCAGTATGTTTGTGTTTGACTTTTGGGATTGTGATTTGGACATGGATCAGTATTTTTGAAATACCCTTTCGAAGCACCCGGCCTCACTTTCCTTGTCGAAGCTCATGTGTCTAATCTGACATGTCAGTTCCAAAGTTTTTACTTTGCTTCTGGCTTGTGATTCGGATATGGATAAGTATGTTAGTTTTGAATATTACTCAATAAATAGACATGTTATCGGCTCACGTGTTTCCTGTTTCCTCACCCTCCCTCTAACGACAGCTGGTTTTAAATCGTTGACGATTTGTAAACGATCGTCGTAATTTCTTACTATCATCAAATTCAAAATCAACAAAAAATCTATCAGACTCTATGAATCTACTGTAAACAGTTAAATTCTTTGGAAGTAAAAGAGTTTCTGTCATCTACGTTTTGCAGTAAAAACTTGATCGAACACATATGCACATAATCTCCTAAATTGGCATATTGGAAACCCAGGTACCAAAGCTTTCACAACTGGAACGTTGACACTGGCATTGACTTTGTTCGGTTAAAGGAAGTCTTTTAGGGCCGGTTTATAATAGGTTTTTGATATTGTAAAATAATAATATGATTGATGAATGTGTTGGACACAAACAAATAACATCAGTTCCTTGTAGTTTCCGTCCATTGCATGTCTGAGTTTTTCGAGTACTATTTTTACAACTTTGTTTGCTACAGTTTTGTTGCAGATGGTTTTTTCGCTTTTGTCACTGTTATTGTCACTCTCTACTTTGTCGGATTATTTTGTTACTTTTGTCTTTCATTTAAAGTAGAGATTGCTTCGAATCTTAATTTTTACTTATAAAGATTTGTTACGGTGTGTTCTGTGTTCTTGTGATTCATGACACTACAACGTCTTTCGAATGGAACGGTTTGAGCTAATTTGACAGTCTTTAATGAGCTTCATTTCAGACTTATGCTTAAAAATAAAACAATACAGTACATGCCTGTCGAAAGTTTAACACTGAGTTGACAAAAAAGAATCTTAGCTCGGCTACCGAATGGCTAAAATATGGAAAGCAAGTGGATAAAAATCTGCGGCAAGATACCATAACAGCTGTCGAAAAGTTTTAGAGGTATAACTAACGACGAGTCGAGATGGACTGTCGTAATTCGTTAGCTTGCTGTTTAACTTTCGACAGGCCTATACTGTAACGTCATGTTATCATTTTTCACTAGATACATTGTTCGTTCAAAGTCTGAAGGTTGTTTCCATATCTATCTTGTCTTCTTCATTATTGATTCCTGTTCCCAATTCCTTGGCCTATTGTGCTTGTTTATCGGCTATAGTTTCCCGTTATAATTAAAAAAACATCCATGATCATTCAGTATAAATTTTACTTTGGTTGTCTTCAGAAACTTTGTTTGATGTCCAGGATTGCCTTGTACATATTTGATGTCCCATAGTTCAAAGTTCCTTTCACACAATTTTGATTACACACGTGGCGGGTGTAGCGAGCTAAACAGGAGGTGCTTACCCTTCAGGAGCATCCGGTCTCACTTCTCTGATGGAGGTTCGCGTGTCTAACCTGACTTGTCAGTTCCAAAGTTTTTGCTTTGCTTCTGGGTTGTGATTCGGACATGGAGAAGTATGTTGTTTTTGATTATGTATCTAACCACAGTAAAATAATAATATGTGCTGGTTAACTTTTTTCAGTACTAGTATAAGACAAAAATTACTTTGATAATTTAACAAAAATTTGGTTGAATGAATAGATTGGTTTGGTTTCTAAAGTAAAGTCTATGATTTTCTGTATTCCCCAAGCTCGGTATTTTTTCACAAATATGCCATGCATAAAATCTGTTTCTTATAAACATATGTATTTTGTCTTAATTCTTGATTTCCATCCCCCTACTAACCAGACACAATATTTCTTTCTACAACAAGTTAATTAACGTACGTGTTTCACCACTGATAAAACTTCAGAACTTAATATCATTCCGTTAGTGTCAGGGGGTTAAATCCCTTCATTTTTAATTACATGTACTTTAAATATTACACTTATTTTGCATGTTGAAGTTTTTGTGTTTTGTTGAAGTTTTTGTGTTTTGTTGCAACAAATGAAATAAAGAAATCTGTGGCCAAATACCCTTCTATACATGAGCCAAAGCAATCAAGGCTGTTCCACAAACTGGCAATTTTAAACATTTTGGTTATTAATTGTGTTGATTGTATGTCTTGCTGTTTCTTGTTGTTTATCCTTATTTGTTTCTTTTGTTATGGTGTGTTCTGATAGTTGTTTCGAGGATTGTCAAGACAAAGTTGTGTTTCTACCACTGTTCGCCAGTCAATGAGAGTGTTTAAAATATGCTGTGTATCTGCACTAGTGTGTGCTGATTGCGACTGGACTGGTCCACTGTGATGGATTAGCACGAAAAACATGCTAGAGTATATATGTATATATACCGCCGAGCAAACCTGTAAACACTTGATAAACTTATACTGTCGTATCCTGCATGTTGAACCTCAAAAACTTGATAGAAATAATTTTATAGTCATTTTAAATAACAAAAAATTCATGATAATTAAATAACATTATGTGTCTGGGATGATAGGTTTATGGTCTTCACAGGGTAATAAATTGAAACACGTGTCCAATTTTGCATATCTTGTAAAATGCAATTGCATATCGAAGTTTACGATATTTTCGTGTTTTATCGTCATAAACCTCACTATCCTGTGTAATAATATCCGAGCAGAAACTATAGCAGCTACCGTGTCGTCTCAGTGAGACTTGAATAAAAGTATTTAACAGTATCTTACTTATATTAAATACTTGAGTTCGAACCCCGGTCGGGTCTGACCAAGACTTAAAATACGTAGTGACTGTTCTTTCGCACAAACACTCCTCATTTAGAAATGAAAGTGACGGGGTTTTTCGAAGGATACCTTAAAACTCTAGGTCCATTGCCCCGGTAGGCGTGGCACGTAAAACATTGCCCTGGGCGCACTGCAATGGTCAAAATTTCTGTCACTTCACCTAAAGCTGGTGACGTTTCGATTTAAGTGAAATATTCTTGACTGGAACGTAAAATCCATTTAATCAATTAAACATTGATAAAATTCAAAACTTTATAATATGACGGTGTTCTTGATTGTCCTGTCTATCGTCAGGTTCACATATCACTACGTCAAGGCTCCCTACTTCGATTTAAACTTTAGGGTCAAACAAAACACCAATATATCTTACTGAAGTTGACAAAACATATGTAGAGTGTTGATTTATTGTTAATGTCAGGCTTGAACTTTAATTTGACTTAATTTAATTAGTAGCTTTAGTTAAACTGCTTGTCTTGGGGAATAAAGTTGAATTTTCAAAGAGGTTCCGTCGTTGTTGGGGGTTGGTGGAAACGCGCGGCAAGTTTCTGACTTAATAAGTGGTGGTTGAAAAACAACAAAAGATGAACATTGAAATATATACTCAACAAAAAATGTTAAGGACCACATCAAAAACATTATTTTATTTTGTAGAACATAAATCATATCATTTCATATTCACACTTCTTGTAATTTCATAAAGAATATTTAATTTCATGCACAAAAACATTAATTTATTACATCATGTGAAACAAAACAAGAGAGCAAGAACAAATTATGGATGAAATTTTATATTATTCAGTTATTAGATTTTTATTTCAAACTTAACATTTGTCCCTAACTTTTTTGTTGAGTACAGAATGTAGATAAATAGCATTGACTTGACAACAGTGGTCTCGGTGACTTAGTGGTCTATACGCACACTTTAGGTAATTAAGCGCCTCACGTCGCCTTTTATGCGTATCCCACACGGGACAGATTCTAACGTGAAAAAATTCCGATGGTTTCTCCAAGCACTTAGGTTTCCTCTGTCATCTCTGAACTTACGGTTTCTGTATTAGTGAAAGAGTCTTTACTGTCGCGAACTTCCCTGTCTACAAAACTCATGATTCTGAACGACCACTGCGGTAGCTGAGTTGGTACAGTGTTCGTTCTGTAAGTGAAAGATCGTGGATTCGAACCCCGACCGGGTCTTACCCAAGACTTGAAAATGCGTAGTTATTGTTCTTTCGCCAAGCAATCAGCATTACGAAATGAAAGCCAATGTTCTTTAGGATGGGAACTTAACATAAACGCGATCCCGTGTCACGGTAGGCTTGGGACGATAAAGAACCCTGTTGTATAATGCCATAAGCCCAACGCAGAGGCAACATTTCTGCATCGTCGTCTATACCTGGCGATGTCTCGATGTAAGTGAAATATTCTTGACTGGGATGTTAATCACCATTACACAACTCAATGGTACCGATAACCCTATTCTGAACAGACAATTGATTTTTCTGGGCCAGGGTTGAGGATCAGTTCTTTATACCAAAAATGTTTAGGTTTGAATACATCATTTAAAAGATGTTATTCTTATTACCATGTTCTCATCATCTGAAATCAATGATATTAAAGCAAAAATGAATTACGTCGCCGACAGGATTCGAACCTGTGCGGGGAGACCCCAATGGATTTCTAGTCCATCGCCTTAACCACTCGGCCACGACGACTTATACGCTCTATCTTGTATGCTTTTAGAAAGTCCCATTCTCTTATCAAAGTTGTTTTGCTGTTTATACAAGGCCCTTACTTTTATAAGGAAAATATGACCATGGCTGCTTGGAAATTTTTTTATATTTGTGTTGATACAACACACGTTCCTTGTATATGTATCTGCAAATTTTCATGTTTCAGAAGTTACAAATAATAATGTAACCCAGAGACCTTACAAACTGTAGTTTTATTGCTTGTGTTCATCTAGTCGGTTACTGTAGTTTACCTTACCAAAAATCAAAACCTTTACAATCTCCAGTTTTATTGATTCTGTCCATCTAGTTGGTAACTGTACTGCTATACCACTAGTATCTGAGTGGTATATAACATATGTACATATGTTTTTACTATGTTCGTGACCATTAATGTTTTACTACATTCTCATGAGTATATTGACCTGTCAGTTTGACCTTTCATTAGGAATATTCATACAGGAGGGTCCGCCAAATTAATGGGCAATGTTAAGATACACAGTGCACATGTTTACTCTATAAGGTGAATATATCTCACGATAGACACCTGTGTTCCCTGTACAAAGATGTACTTGGTCCGCGATAAATATTTAAATGAAAGGTCAAACGGACAGGTCAATGTTGTTTGCCCATATGTTTCCATCATCATAAATTATTCACGCAAAAAAAAGGAAATGCGTCGCCGACAGGATTCGAACCTGTGCGGGGAGACCCCAATGGATTTCTAGTCCATCGCCTTAACCACTCGGCCACGACGACTTGTACGTAGCTGTTATCTCTAACTACGACTTGAGTGAGATAACAGCTCAATACAAGTCACAATTAATTATGTTACCCAAAAGCATTACAACCTCTAATTTATCTAATCCTTTACTATATCTTACTTTATCAAAGACCCCAATAACCTTACAAGCTTCAATTTTATTGAATGTGTACATCTAGACGGTAACTGTATTTTACTAAAACAAAACCTCCAAAAGCCTTACAATCTCCAGTTTTATTGGATGTGTCCATCTAGTCAATAACTGTATTTACTATACCAACGGGTATATAACACATATACATATGTTTTACTATGTTCGTGACTGACAATGTTGTATTGTTTCAATGTGTTTGTGGTATATTGTAGTTGAAAAGCGCGCACTTGCATCTTTAAGTCATAGCTTAAAATAATCAGAAAATAAAATTATCAAAGTGACATTCTTCATTTCCGAATCCATCATGCATCACTAAAGCATATTTATAACAAATTATTTGACTTTTAAGGTAAAAATTTAGATTAAAAGTGTAGTAAATTGTAAATGACAAGTGTATATGTATCCAGTTACCAAGGGAACAATATATTTTATTTTGTTTTGTATGGTGGAATTAATGGTTTTCGGTATAATAACTCCCTTGGCAGTTATAAAATCTGTTTTCAACACAACAAAACCGAGCATTCTGCACGGCATTGTCTTAAGCATAATATTTTGAGCTGTTCTGGATGTTGATGATGTGACTGGGTCATTTCAACCCATCTGTCAACAATTTACTATGTCGGTTTGTGGCTTTATAGTCATAAATATAATCTAATACTAGTAAAAAAAATATATAATATTTTAAATGTTTTACATATATATTGATCGTAAAGAATAAATATCTCACTGTCAAGTATATTGTTTTTCGATAAACTTCTCAAAAACAAACAACCGAATCGGTAGGATTTTATTTACTATATTTGCAATAAATTGTTTTATTTGGTCTGTAGGTAACGTCGAAAATACAATAGCTATTTTTGTGGTACGGTCATATAAAATTTATTAAAATTTAATCATAAAATTCATTAAAAAAATGGCATATACCTTTTTTTTAAATTTAATCATAAAATAGTTAATACATTAAAGAAAATGTCATATACAATTTTTGAAAGCATTTTATGATTAAATTTAAAAATGTTTATGACATTGCGGTTTAGTACAACTGAGACAAAATAAATATTTTCTAATTTTGATTTGCAGTCTTGATTTGGACATAGCAATATATTTACATGTCATAATACATGCACTATAACCTGGAATTTCTGTTTTGTGTTTACCCCAAGTAACGGCTTGGGAAGTCTCAGTAATCTTACATCGTGTTGTCAGATGAGCTTGGAAGTTCTGTCGGACATACCGCCATCTGCTGAAGATATCCACGCCGGACTCTTACACACGTATTGCTTTGCTTGGTAGTGTGTTCATTTTGTATTTTTAAAAACAATTCATCTTTATAAGCTATGTTTGAGTTCAATGGTTTCATAAAAATAAAATCAAAAGCAGCATATTACAGCTTCTGAGATTTTTTTTTCAATTTTCACTGGAAATATATATCACGTATGTCATGTGCTGATTTTGAATCCATATTCAAAATCACCACATGACAGTTACATGTTGCAATTGTGCAATAAGCCTGGCTGGAAACATATATTTGACAGTAGCCAATGGACGCATGGACCAAGCAAAATGTCTTTGATGTGAAATACAAGTTTTAACTCAACAACGTGTGTTTGCACTGCACCACAAGTTCGAAAACAACACGCAAGTTCTGGTTTAAAAACAAATGAAAGTAAAATAAAAAAGAAAATAAAGCTCACAAATCATGTTTCAATCTATCCATGAAACAATAAAGAGTAGTATGAAACCAACATAAATAGATAAATAAATAAATAAATAAATAAATAAATAAGACATAATGTTGAAATTAAGTTAAGTATCTGTCTCTGTATGCTGAGTTGATTATCATGTGGTACTATGGAATTTTTGTAAAATAATGCATCAATTGTCATGTGCTACTTTTGAATGCATTATGTTATAAAAATTCAGAAGTACCACATGACGACAAAAGTAATTGGTAAAAGATGGGATTTGAAAGATTAGTCTTCTTTGTCAAGCTGAAGAAAATTAGAAAATATTCATAGTGTCATATACCATTTTTTTAATTTAATCATAAAATACATTCAAAAAATGTTATATATTTGAGTGAGGAATAAATAATACGGGAAAATATGTAGACAAATACTCCATAAACATATTTTATCCATTTTTATTATTATGGGTGTCAATTAATAATGATAATAGTTTAATAAACGTGCAAGGATATAGACTGCTGTTTTGGTCAATATCGACCTGACATTCGGCTTGTTGTTCATAATTACTGAGCCAACCTTGCTGATTGTTGTCATCAGTTTCCCTGATGAGGACGCCGAGTTTGACCGTCTTGGTCTGACATTCAGCTTGCTGTTAATCATCACTTCGCTGACCTGGCTGATTATTTTTTACACTTTCACTGATGAGGACACGGATTTTGACCCGCTTGACAATTACACTTTTGTAAACTAGTCAGGAGAACATAAGCTGGCTTGTGTTTGGCGCCGATGAAACGGGACACGTTGACTGAAACTTCCAAAACGTCAGACGTCGCTGGACAAAGCGTGGACACGTGAAATACGAACTGCGAAAAACAGAACTTACAGAATTGTCATGTGCTGATTTTGATTTTTTTTTTAAAATAATGCATTCAAAATCAGCACATGATTGAATGCATTATTTTAATAAAAATTCAAAATCAACACATGAAATAAATAAATAAATAAATAAATAAATAAATAAATAAATAAATAAATAAATAAATAAATAAATAAATAAATAAATAAAACAGAGATTGAAACAGGTGGGAGAAAGAAATGGTTGTAAGATAAGACATTTTAATTTTTAAATGTTAATTTTATTTTAAAATATTTTTAATGAATAAAAGTACATTTATATCGTTGTCATGTCCTCATAGTTTAGTTTTTATAACAAAAGATAAGAAGTTATCACTAAACAATATGTTTTAAGTCAATATTATGTCGGTCATATCACGATGTAATGAAAATGGGACGAATACAAAATTTAAAGGAAATCAAGTTTCAGTGATGGAGTGTGGTTTTATGTCCCAGTAAAATTCAGTTGCAACTGTCTATATTTCATTATTGTTTTATTTAGTGTGGCTTGTAAGTCTGTGAATGTTGTATTTCAATCCAGAAACAGTGGATAATTTTCAAATCTAGAAAGTTAAATATCACATTTGTTTGTTTTCCTAAATAGGGAAGAATTTTTCTGAACCAATTTTTTTTTAATGTATTGTATGATAAAATTTAAATCTGAAACAAAGGTATATGACATTAACTATTCTTTCAAGTATTAAAATCATGGGGAAACCAAAATATGGTCTTTATGATTAACAGTTTCAAATTCCACAACCACAGTGAAGAAAATGTAGAAAGTTTATTTTTTAAGAAAACGCAAGAAACGGTATGCATTGATTTAGCTATTTATAGCATAAATTTTGTTTCAGTTTTAGTAAACTTTTGACTGTCTCCTTTTATATAAAAATTGTTAGTAATTTATCTTGTATAACGTCACATCAGCAGGTAACAGTAGCTAAATAGGAGGTGTTGTCCAATGTACCTACATGTGTATACATTCACATTTTACAGAACTTTTTAATTTTTATAAAGTGATACATTCTAATGTAGCACCTGTTTTTTATAAGTCTTTATGGCATATAAACATCGGTTTTGAAATAATATAAAACATGAACACCTACATCTATATACCTATTACAATGTATATTGTTTCAGTTCAATATTGTAGGTTATAGGTTACATCTATTCAAAACAGCACCTGTTGTCATGCGCTACTTTTTAAGGGCATTATTTTATAATAGTTAATGTCATCAACCTTTTTTTAAATCATCATTCAATCGGAGACTTATATGAAAAATGGTATATGGCATAAAAAAGTCTAAGCAACACTTGGCAGAAATAAAGCTGCATAATATATATATATATATATATATATATATATATATATATATATATATATATTATATAAATGGTAAATATGGTGGTTAGTAATTTCCCCGCCCGTAATTTCTATATCCAATGTCGATTTTTATTTCCAATAAACACTGATAAAGTTCTAATGGGGGAATGACAATATTTACTGGGTATTTTTCTGTAACAAAGAGTAAATTAGCTTCATTGCTAAAAGGAAAATTTACCTGGTAAAATTTGTCAGTGGTCATTATTTTATTTTTAATCAGAAATAATGTAAATTCTAGTTTATATTTACTTAGTTTTAACTGAAAACCAATCTGTGCGTTCGTAAAAGCTTAAAACTTATTTACAAATCGTTATGTCTTGTCCATAGTGGTTTTAATAATGTTTGAACATGATTTTCTATATAAAATTGGAAGATTATTCAGCCTTTAGAAATGAGTAGAAATGAACAAAGATAACACAGAGGTATATTTGCACACCGAGTTGAAGAATGAATTAATTTTCTCTGTATAATGCTGTACTAAGCCCCATCAAGAGAAAATTTTAATATAGAGAATTTTTAAATACGATAATTTATTTGATCAAACAAATCTCAACATTCAGAAGCTGAAAATGTTACATAAATATCTTTATTTGTTTTAAAAATGCAAACAGATTTGTTGAAATTTGAGAATTTTTGTTCCATCAACTTGTGTATAATTTATTTTTAACGATCTAAAATTCACAGAAACCGATTAAAACTCAAAATTCAAGTTGAAACCAAACAATATCTCATCTCTGATTTTTGGGTATACAATCCAAAATAATTGCTATAAAAATTGTACTAATTAAAAAATTAAGATAAAAAATTGAATATGGCTTCTCCATGTTCTGTGGTTTCTGAGCCAATACATCAAATAAGTGTAATATAATTAGGTTAAGTAGTTAATCACTTGCTAATCTAATCACCGGTAACTGTTGCTGAATTTTATTTAAATTGTCGGCAACGTCAAAAGATTTTCGCTAATTCAATAAGTTTTTCGCGTCTTAGGTGTTTTGATTGACACCATGGGTCGGTAGGATGAAAGCAATTTATCCATTTTCAAATTATCTACTTGTGAAAATCCTTAGTTATCAACCAACAAAATTACACCAATCATTTTTGACGAAACCTTTTTTGTTTGTAATTGATCTTGACAGCTCTATTGATACCTGAAACCAATGTTTTTATTATCCGCCAATCAAATTGTCGGAATATCAGCGAGGTGTTGATCGGCAAGTTAAACCACGCCTACTGACCCATTTTACTACGGTGAACCCTGCACCCTTCATATATCTGTAGATCAGCAGTTGAACTTGCGCATGTTGTTTGGTGTGAAAGAATGTGCAGTGTTTTCGGTTTAATTTATTGATTAATACTTATTATTGGATGTTAAAGTATACAGAGAGAATATGTGAAAGAAAGACACTAATTTTAGACACTTGGAATAACTATACAGTGGATTTAAATTGTTTTATTTTATGGATATATTTGTTTCGATTTTCACAGAGTTGAAGTACCGCACAGCAAAACCAGTTCGGAATCGCAAGCCGTAGTTTACGCATGGAAGGGTATGGGGACTGCTTGTCTCTCTTACCCGCCCATGCCCCCCATCAGCACTTTGTTGATCATCATAGTCACTACAACTTTAATTAATTCAGGTAAAATTATTAATTTTTATTATGTTTAACAGTAAATTGTAATGAATTTCTTAAGTGACAAGCGTTCGACTGCCTTACTATTATTTTTAAGGAACAAAATGGGAACCAAAAGGCTAAAGTAGATTATGTGTATTACATTTGTGTGTATTTATAATAATTTAAGTTTCACTTATTAAAACATTCAAATATATTATATGTACTTTGATGCTAATTGAATGATGTATTATTTATTGGTTCCATTTTGTGTCTTAATTGTCTTTTGATAAAATATTCAAATAATAAAAGGGTATTCAAATAAATTTCATTGTTATTCCCCCGAAAAATTTTAATCATATACAGAATCTGTTTCCATTCTTAGTAGCCAAAATCGCCAGTGGCTAACAAATACTGAGAAAGTCTTCAAAAATTAGATTATCATTTTTTAGCAAATTTGTTAAAATACTTTAATATTATAATAAAAAAGAACTATATTATCACAAATTTTGGAAATGTGGCTACTAATGATTTTAAATTCATGAAAATAGAGAATGTAATTGAAAATTTAGTTTAATTAGACAGCAAAACTAACTGTTTTATTTCAAAAATAAATACTGATAAGTAGAATAAAAAAATTGCAGTAATATTAATAAATTAAGAAAAAAAACCCAATAAGTATGGTTTTACTAACCATAGATACATTCTATATAGTGCTACCAGGGACATATTTTCTAGCTATATCCGTCCCTGGTGCAGCAATTAAGGATGTAGTGTATGAGTAGAATAGTTTTGTAATTTATGCATATTTGTATTTTAATTGATGTCTGATATTATTTATGTAAAATATTTAATACTAACTTGATTAATGTGTTTTTATTTTCAGTATGTGGGTGTGATTTAGATTCGTGTTGGAATAAATTCTTGAATGCTCAAAGTCAAACAGCAAAAATGGAGACTGACGATGTTTGTATTCCACTGAGGACTTATTACATATGTTTAATTAGCAATAAAAAGGGATGTAAAGGAAACATTAAGTACCATTCTATGTTTAATGGAATTAAGAATCAGTTAAGAAATCGGAACTGTACAGTTGAAGGACCAGTGAGCAGCAAAGATCCTAGTAATAATTCTAGACTTTTTATAGGAGAAAATCTTATGTGTAATTATCCAGGGAAGAAAATTCACAGAGTTTGTAGTTTATTTGGTGATCCACATTTAGTAACATTCAAAAATGAATTCCAGACTTGTAAAATTAAAGGGGCCTGGCCCCTAATAAACAACAGACATTTAACAGTGCAAGTTACCAACGATCTCGTAGTGGAGAATGGGGCAGCTACTGCCACAAGTCAGGTAAGATCAACCGAACGCAATTTTTTAGTTGCAAATTTTAAACAATGTATATAATTGTTATAAAACCGATACTTAGTTGATTGGGTAACTACATAACATTAATAGGTTCATTATTCAGCCTGAAACCCAAGTATTCAGTCGGTATCTGACCCTATAGAAAGTTCTTTGTGTTATGTGTATTGTGTCCCAGTTTACTAAAATCTGTGTAATGGCGGACGGTTCGAGGTGCCAAGGATAAGAAATGCATGAATAAATTTAACCTGTTTTCTTCACTCGTCCAACTAAGAAACGGGGAGATTATTTAAATCATTCACGCGTGAAAGTATCATCTAAATAAGACAAATATTTGGATGTTATAGTTCTCCTAACTTCTACAATCCCGGGTGTGAAACAAAAACAAGAAAAAAATGTTGAACTCTATGACCGACTTTTGACTTGAACAATATGGCGACTTTGTTAAACATTTAAACTTTTGTGTTTTGTAAAGAATGTATTACTGAATAGTCTTAAGACTCAAACAAAAAAGAAAGAAAATTTGTTTAATTTACCGCAATATTAATTGATTTTGACAAGTGAAACACAAGTTTTCAATTCATTTAAAGATGTCTATTTATCAAATGTAAAATATTTTGTAATATATAACCAAGTAATGTAGGTTTATATTTGTATCACTTTCTGTGTCACCATTATGTTCATTATAAATGTGTATTGAGAATATTGAGACCCCCATTTTGTAGTTTACTAAAACCCTGCAGTACACATTTAAGAACTCAACTTAATAAATTAGGGTAATAAATTAACCCTAATATACAATATAAAAACTTTGCAAGTCAATTTATTTCTTCAATTTTTAGATCAGAGATGTGTTAAACTTTTTGCAAAAGAACATTTTGTAAAATTTTACATACAACATAAATTTAAATGAAAAAATACTTCATCTTTAAACTGTTAATGCAAGGATATGCACTATAAATGTAAAAAAAAATATAGGATATTAATTAAAAGCAAAACTATGACAACTTTAACCAAATAACAAGTCCAAATAGCAAAGAAAAGGAAATTGGGGTTCTTGATCCTGTTACTGGTATTTAATTATACAATCTCTCTCTCTCTCTCTCTCTCTCTCTCTCTCTCTCTCTCTCTCTCTCTCTCTCTGAGTAATCTTCAGAATTTTTAGACATTCTCATACACATTATAACTGCACATTAGAAAAAGTGTTAGTCCTGTCAGAAGACACTACTTGGACATCATGTTGCATGTCAAAGTCACCACCTTTGTTGATAAAAATTTTCTACAGTGTGACCTGTAATTGGTGACAATGTTCAGGGTTTTCATTCGCCCCTTGACTTTGAGAGGTGACTGGTCAAATTGACTGTTCAAAATCTTTTAAGAATAGGCCTATATATTGCAAGTGCAATTTATTGTGTGTGGTGTACTAATTTGTGCTTATTTCATGGACTGAATTTTCTGCAAAAATTTGTACCACAGGTAAAACGATACATTAAAGAATGTTCATAGCAAACATCAACATTGTTTGAAGAGTCGGACATAACCATGTGCCAATAACTGCCAAGTCTTGTGTTGTAGTCAGTTTGATCCACAAATATTATGTACCCAGCAAAAAATTTAAAAACCATAGAAATTTGACCCAATGGAATTAAGTAAATTTACAGTAATTACTGTACAGTTGGTTCTTGCTGAAAATGGGAGTCCAATTTCATGTTAATTCAGTCACCATGGTCTAAAGGCACCCTTGTTCATGTAAGAGATCTAGATCATTATCAGTTCATATCATACTAACAGTGTCCAAAATACGGCCAATATTTCAAGTGGTCTGAATTACATTTGTAAGAATTTCAGTGTGTTTTCATCAAGAATATTTCCACACCCCCTGTATTACAGGTTTACCGTCGGACTGAAAAGTAATACTGAATGTTTCAAATCTGTTGACTAGGATGAATACACACATGTTGGTACTGTGTCATCAATATGTAAAAATGTGAATTTCTTGTTTGTGTTCATATTTGGTTCTGTACAATTGTTATTTGATAGTCTGGGTACAATTTTTGTTGTTTCTACAAGTCACTTTATGATATTTAAAATCTTGAATTATTGCACATTTTTTTCAATCCAAATTTAATCAAGTGTAGTGTGTATTGTTCACATTAGATATGACAATTAAAAAGCCAATGCTACTGAATTGCAATATATGCAAGATTATTGCCAAAATGATTGCTTGCAACTTAAAAGCAGATGCATCTATATTCAAAACCCATTGGAACATGCATTTCTACAGGGGGGGGGGGGGGGGGGGCCCGGCTTGGTGGCTGAACAGTCTAAAATACACACTTGTAGATTACAACACTTCTCCATCAGGTTTGAATCCCATCTGAGACAGATACAAGTATGTGAAAGTTTGTCATTTTGCTTGCCGAAGAAAGTTTTCTGGACATCATACATGAACTGACCACCTCTAGTATTATAAGTATATAAGTGAAAAAATCTTGAATAATGCGTCAAACTTTCATTACTCCACTCTATAGGGCAGTCTTTGTGATTCTTTTCTTATATTGTTAAGTTTCGGCATTACGAAATGAAAGTCACAGTTGTTTCAGATGGGAACTTGAAATAAACAAGGTCTCTTTTCATGGTTGGCCTGGCATAATAAAGAACCCTGAAATATAACGCCATCAGCGCAACACACAGTCAAAATCTCTGCATCTTTGCCTATAGCTGGCAACAATTGATATAAATGAAATTTCTTGACTGGAAGACATTAAACACCATTACTCTCAACTCTTAAACTGTTTAAAAATCACTGGCTTGATGCAAAACTAGACAAAGAGTTGAGTTGAGTAATGGTGTTAAACGCCCCAGTCAAGAATATTTTAATTACCCCCCCGTATATTGAGAGGTTGCCAGGCGAAAGTGCAGAAATTTTGCCTGTGCGCTGCGCTGATGTCATTATACAGCAGGGTTCTTTAATGTGCCAAGCCCACCTTGACACAGGACCTTGTTTATTTTAAGTTCCCATCTGAAAGAACCGTGACTTTCATTTTGTAATGCTGAGTGCTTGTTGAAAGAACAGTCACTGCCCACTTTTAAGTCTTGGGTTATACCCGGCCAGGGATCGAACCCATGACCTCCCACTTGCGGAGCGAGCACTCTACCAACTGAGCTACAGCAGTGGTTACTAGACAAAGAAACTAAATATCTACACATTTTGACCGTGTATGTGTATGTACAAGTGAAATATTCTATGCTAAATCAAATCAAATCATTCCCCTGTAAATAGAATGTCAATAGATTGGTATCTGAATTAGGAAGCACCTTGTTAAAAGCTCTATTTACTGTATCTTACTGAAGTAGACTACTGTAGTCTTGGTATTTTATAGATCAATACCGCTGTAATGTTATCCTCTTATTTATTCAACATTGATTTGACATGAAAACATGTAATTAAAGCTGTAGAACTTCATAGACTATCTGAGCTTTATAGATTCTCAGAACGAGATGAAAACATCCATGGTCAGCTAGACTCGGCTACCTGTTGACTCGACATTTAATGGATTGTTTTTAATTTCCTGCTTAAAACAGGGATTCCATTTTGAAACCTTTATTTTCAAGGTCAAATTGACTATCTCAAATCTTTAGTCCAATCATTAACATTTTTTAAAAGTCAGGAATCAGATTCTTCAATTCCCAATAGTTTGAACCATAATCTCAAGGGTCTTAATTCATCCATGTAAAAAGCTTTACTAAAAACCCATTTTAAGTAAGATAGTTTTAGGAACCACAGGGATATGATATTTTTCTGCCCAAATTAGCAAAATGTGTATATATTTTAGAATCAGTCTTGAATCACTAGAGTTATTTCATCAGCCTTGATGGATACCAGTATTTGGTTATATATTTTGGAGGCATGCAGATTTCTGTGGGTACTTCCAATTTCTTCCAGTTTCCAGAAATGAAAGCTTTGATATGATTATAAGTGAAATAATCTTGATATAGAAGGCATAAAACACAGCTCTAGTTATCCTATCTATTATACAAGGTTAAACACATGTTCTTTGACATTCGGGTTTTTTCAAACAAATAAAAAAAATGCATTGAAAGTTTTAAAAAGGAATAAATGAAATGACACTCTGTCATGTGTAGATGTTGCAGAAATTTTTGCCTAGCATAAAGCAATCTGTTTATAGCTTACAATTTTCAAGATGATTCAGAGGACCTTAGGACTTTCGAACTTTTTAAAGGGGAGTGCTTGGCAAAAGAACCAAAGCTCCCCATTTTCAAATCTCAAGTTGAGCTGTATATAATGTTCAGCCCAAGTCTTCGGTTGTGGTTTAAGTAATATTTAACTATTTTATTTTCTTTCTGTATTTTTAGTTAACCATTGTGATTAAAAAGAACATAGATTGTGCTGCTGACAGTTTTGTAACTTATCAAGCACAGAATGATTATCTACCTTCAACGTTTGATGATGGCCATATTCATTATGGACCCGATAGAAGTGTGCAATTGATCGAAAAATCTCCTGGTAAACATGTGGAAATATTTTTACGTTATATAGACACCATGATTTCAGTACAGAGGATTGGCCAGTACTTTACCTTCGCAATTAAAATGCCAGAGGAAGTTATTAATTCTAGTGAAGAAAATAATTTAGAATTGTGTGTAACAGGGTGTCCTAAAAGTGAAATTATTCAGTATCAGAAAGTTATTGCTAAAAATAGAGACAAAGTGCTTGAAATTTCTACAAAACAAGGTGAAAATATTGTGATTTCACGGAGTGATGCATTAGAATTGTGTCGCAAAGCACAATTAACAGATTTTTATTTAGATTCTTGTGTTTTTGATCTCCTAACGACTGGTGATAAAAATTTACACTCAGCCTATCGTGCATGGCAGGATAGTGTGTCAATGATGCCAGACATTAAAGCAACTCAGGAAAACCGGACAGATTTACAAGTTCATGATGATAGGTATTTTAACCATGCATCATCATCTTGGACTTCTAGCCAAAGTTCATTTAGGATTACCATAGTGACTATGTTGTGCATACTGATACAGCTTGCAGTATAACATGAGGCAAGCAGGTGCTCAGGTAAGCATCTGTTTGTTGCAGCATTTAAATTAATTAAAACCCCGTGATGTTCTCTCAAAATTTATACCATACTTAAATGATACAAACACATTTTTATATATACATGCATATATGTATTTTACATTTCATTTCATATCAGTCATCGTGTATTGTCTTTTCAAGGGAGATAACTTCATATTACAAACCATATTGCATACAGCAAATTTGGTCAATTCACAGTTTGTCAAAATTAACATTTATGAAATTAAGTAATTTTCATGCATATTAAAAAACTTATTAAAAAAAGCTTTAAAATTCTATATATGCAATGTACAATAAATTGTATCTAATTTTTTGGTGGGAATTTAATTGAAATCTAAAATTTCTTAATTGGCTACACATTGTTTGCTTTCATTAAAGTAAAGTTCTTTGGGAGTTTTTATGTCATTTTTCATCTAGTGGATGTACTACCGGTAACACATATTCATTATATTGATTATTGTGTTTTTATTTCATAAAATACATTAATTTTTATTGTTTGGTTAACAACTATGCATGTTTGACTACTGTCACCAAAGACAAACATTGTTGGTATCAATATTTACAAAACATAATTTAAGGTTTAATTACAAAACTCATTAGTATTATAATTGATTACGGCCTACGGTAATTTGCCAGTACAATCTTAGTTTATTGACCAGTAGACCAATCTACCTCAGTATAACCTTCCTGAATGTTCTGTTTGGTCAGCGCTTTTCTGTTTTGACCATTAAAACTATGATATGGGGCAATTAAAAAATAATTCTTGTATTGATTTTTTATCCTTTTTGGTAGATACATGTATCTCTGTTTCCATTCCAGTAGCCAAAATCGCATGGACTACCGATGTCTGATAAAATTTCCAAAAAGTAACCTACCATAGTTTAGCCACTTTGTGAAAATTACTTTAACAAGGACTATATTTTCACAAAATTTGGAAATTTGGCTACTAATTTGACTTTAAAATTTGTGGAAATCTGAAGTTCCAATGCCAATGAGTTGAAACACAATTAATTTAGCAGTGATTTAAATAAAACCATCAAGGCCATGGAGATTGTCTGCTATCTATTTGGATTTAAATACAGTTCATTGCTTACTTCCACTAAGTTTACATTATGTTTTGCAATACTTAATACATCATACTTCTTGCCTTCTTTGAGAAACTTATTTTCTACTTGAAACTTTACTGGAAGGGCTGAATTAGCGATCAAGTTCATACATGTACTAAAAAAGGAATCATCTTGTGATGGTAAAAACCATCCTATTTCTATTAGTCTATTAACATTTCAAAATTTCTAAGAAGCCTTTATTAAAAATTTTCTTGTGCAAGTTGTGTATTCATCATTTCAATATATTTCAATATTTTTACCACCATCAATTAAAGCTAAGGCGTTGGAACTTTTTATTCTACATACTTAGTACATCATTTCAATAATTATATATGTGCATGTATATAATAAAAATGTGTTGCTCTCAGAATTTTTGTAAAATTTGTACATAACAAGAAAAAATATCTTGTAGTGTTGAGAGAATGAATGATCATCTACGGTAGTTGTTGAGAAAGTCCTGATAATGAATGATGAATGTGTGAATATAAGGATGAAACGATGTATGGATGGATAGAAGGAAAAAATGAATGAAAGATAGAAGGATAAATGTTATGCATGGGGAAAAGTGTAAAATGTTGACTGGATTTGATGTTTGGGTTAGATTTTGACTGAATCCTGTCTTATTAGAAAATCCAGTCAATAGTTTATATTTTGCCAAATGGATGGTGTATGAATGATCATGATTGAGTGATGGATGGATGAATGACAGATGAATTAATTGTAATATTATGAATATGTTGATTTAAGATGACTTGTTACTGAAAATATATAATTGTTTGTTATTTAAAATGAGCGATGTTTTTTGTTATTTATCTTAAATTCCGTAAATTTAGATTAATTGTATGAATTAATGCATTAAAAATCAACCTCAGATTAATGACTCAAAGGAATATTCAATACTCTTAGGAAATGAGATAATTTTTTACTTTAAATATTTACTGTTTGAAAAGTTAATTACCTAAAAAAAATGACATATTTGTGTGAAATATCACCAAACCAAGGTAAACGGTGTCACCAAATTGTTTTTGGATCTATTAGTGCAAAACATAAAACATATTGAGAGTAAAATCTACATAAATTAGTATTCACAGACAGTATTAACATAATTGTTCTTCCAATTATCCTGTTTTTCTCCAGTTTTGCATAAAAAACCCAGCAATTATTGCCAATTAACATCCTGGATGTTGCAGAGTTATTCTTTGCAGTCATTGTCAAATTGTTCCAGAGATATGCCATTTAGGACATTGACTTGTCCAAACATTTTAGGAGTTTTAAGAAATGCTGTGATGTTCTGTTGTTTATTAATCTGAGGTTCATTTTTGAGAGATCCCTGCTTTGCTGAGATGCCCCAAGTTTTAAATCGCCAACAGGTTTTCCAAATTAAGTAGCATATATTGATTGGATTAGTAGTGCATACATGTGCCAAAGACAAGTCCGAAGGTTTTAACACTGAATTAAGTTTTTCTGCATTTTTTTAATTTGATTTTCTTTGCCCATGAGGTTATAGAAATGCTCCAAAAGAACTACTGTAATGTTCACCAATATTTGCTGCTTCCTTTGAAATTTGTATGGCACATAATGTGTTACATTGAAAATTCAGAAACCTGTCCAATACCAAAGTCAGGACAAACTGGACCAAACATTATACACCCTGATCAGAGTCCAGTCTAACTTGAAGCCTGTCTAAACCCACAACAAACTGAAAACCTGTCCAAATGGAATTTTATAAACTGGAAACTAGTCTAAATGGAACCTGAACAAACCGAAAAATAGTTTAGATATCAAAAACAAATACAATGATCTATGTCCAAATCATTTCCCAAAAGCAACATTAAAAACTTTGGAAACTGGTGAAACGTGAACTTCAACCAAGGAAGTGAGATTGGGTGCTCCGGAATGGTAAGCACCTACCATCTAGCTAGCTACACCCGCCACATGTAAAATTAAAATTGAGAATGGAACGAACGTGGAAATAATGATACATCAAACCTGAACGAATTGAAAACCTGTCTCACCAAAATGACCAAATGTATATTATGTAACCTGTCTATAGGCCCTATGTAAACCATATATAATTTGATTTGCTTGTAGCCAACCTTCAACCAACAAAAGTCTTAGATTATTTCAACTAACAGATGTTTTTAAGATATTTTAAACAAACGATTGTCCATAGATTTTTTTCAACATACGATTGTCCTCAGCTTTTTTTTTTAACCAACTATTGTCCTAAAAAATTTTCAACAGACAAATGTCTTAAAACTGTTTGGGGAAAATTTTCATGTAAAAATTAGATTAAGGAAAAGGGGAAAGTGTGCAGCAGCCTATTTCTTCTTTGGTGGTTTGTATACACTAAACAGTGTTCAAAATCATGGCTGGATTACACTGACTGTGATTCTTTGCATGTCGGGGTTATATCAGCTGTACTACCAGCCAGTATTCACACTCATAGTTGATATTGGTCTGAATTATTTGTGGTGTTAGCCCAGTTGTAACCAGAGATAAAATATCTGAACATAAAAATATTCAGCAGGTAAAAGTTAATAAAGAAGTCCTTTGTATTTGACAACACAATACCTGGTAAAGGGGGTGTGTCACCACACACTTATAACTCTTAAACATTCTTTTAAAATGACCTATTTTTGGACACTAACAATGATGTGTATTTTCACTGACCTCTAGAAAAGTTTTCAATTAGGGATTTGAGTGGTCATTACTGGTCAAGTTGATAAAATATGAAAATTAACTCTGGTCAAGGAATTCTAATTGCCTCATCTTCTAGTTAGAAGTGACTTTGACTCGACTGATAAACCAAGTAAATGTTAATTTTGATTTTCAAATTGGGTTAATTAAAAATCTAACAAATTTATAAACAAATGATCACTAAGTGTTAATTTAGTTTAGAAACAGACAAGTAAATGATAAAAGTACATTTGTATTTTCTTGGTATATATATAAAAATTGCAACTTGCAGATCAATAAACTGTATTCATATTGTTTGTTCTTAACATACACATGATACATGTATGTTTTAGATGGACAAACATTTAGTGCACACCATTTTGTAAATTTGCCACCCCGATTTCAACTTGAGATATGTTTTTCATTTTACATGTGGTCTGGACATGTTACAAAGTTCTTGTTCAGCCAGTCCCAAAGTCCAAGAATGGTAACTTTTGGGAAGGACTGGTTAATTTTTCAATAGTTTCCTGTATATATTGTTATGTACCACAATAGAAAACATTGAAATTATCAGACAAGGGCAGTGTTGGAATAAGACAAAATTTTCAACCTTGTCTTGATAATTTCATCATTTTCTTTTGTGATATTGGAGTTATCAGTCCTTCCCAAAAGTTGTAGCTCTCTGACTGTGGACTGGGACTGACTTTTTTTTACACTGGGGTAGTTTTTTCATAACTACTGGTAATGAAGGGGACAGGGGTTGTGGTGAATTAAAACAGAAAACTCCTGTATTTCACTTTAAAAAAAGACAAAGATTTATTTATATACCAGTATATAACATAACCTCGTGAGTAATAAGACGTTTAGATGGATTTATGTGGAAAAATCTAAAATTTTCCACGGCAAACTGAATATCAAATTTTGTAATAAAAAACCATTTTGTATTTATGTTTAAAATCAGAACTGTTTTCTGCACGTGTGTGATTACCAGGGTAAAGATTGTATGAAATGTTTCTTGATAAGTAGGAACAGAATATTTTATGGCCATTTTTTTCCGCCAGAGAAGTTATGTGGTATATATACTGCCAAGTAAAGAGGCCTTATCCTGCTCTAAATCTACAACTCTGATATATGCACACCTGCATAGCTAGTTTATGTATAGAGAGGGGCTTGTAAGGGGAGTACGTTTTAATTCTTAAGATATTTAAAAAGTAAGCTTTGTTGTTGTATAGGTAATACCAAAACAGAATAAAAACATAATTTTATCTTTTTATAAATAGGATACAGAAAAAAAAATGTTTAAAAAATTCAATGTAGAAGTGTTTAAAATACAAAATGTACTTTTCTTAAAATATGAGAAACAAAATAAGACTGAATTGTTGATTTTTTACTTCTTTTTTTTTTTAGTTTTTCTTTTTACTTAATGAATGTTTAAAATGAATGAAATAACTAACCAAAACTATTGGTTAATGAATTTAAAAGCAGACATATTTTTTGGTTAGATTGTTAGGAGTTTAAATGATGTATTGTGATAAAATTACACTCCATGAAGGACTACTAGTAAATATCGGGAATAATGATAGAAGTTTAAATTTTTGTAAATTTTTACAAATTTAAGAATAATTACACATTAAAATGCTAATATATTGACTGATGACAACTTTAACTTTTTATACAAATTACTTTAAAATGTATTTGTTATTCTGAATTTTGTTTATCTAAAGTAACAGACTATTTAAATGGCATTTAATTGGAATTACTTAGAAATGCAAAAAAGCCGTGACTTCTTGACTTATTTGCAAAATACTGGTAATATTATAAAGTACTTAATGTTACTAGCCTATACAAACTATAACAAATCATAATCCTGACACCATCGAGTGTCGTAGTTGTGTATTGTTTTTCACGGACTTTTATATACCAGTGGGCAAAGCCGTTCTTCTGAATTATTCTGAAGCGCTTTTATTTTACATTTTGTTTACACCACTGAGTATATCTAAATAAAAGTTAAGAGATCTTTTTTTTAAACCGAAAGGGAGAGTTTATAAAGATAAGTGAATAAAAGTTCATGAAATTTCTAAATGCTTGATTTAACAAAAACAAGATAAGTGGTAGATGACCCCCTCCCCCCATTTTCCCCACGTAAGTAAACAAGACGAGGTTAAGGTAGGAATCTAAGTAAAGTGTGAGATAAGAATGGATTTTCAATGGTAAAAGTTTTATGGGTCAAATTCCTTACACATATATCTTAAGGCATGTATATGTATATGCATACATGTGTTTATTGATAATATTAAATGTACTGGTATAACTGTACTGATATATAAACATGCACATTTTGCTTTTGACCTGTGTTAACACTGATTGTGTGTAGACTGAATGTGGATGGAAAGCAGATAGACCCCAAATAAAAAGTACAGTCGTGACTGCTTTAAAGGCCACCTTTATATACTTCTAAAGGCCAGTGAATTTTTATCCCAATTGCTCTGTATTCATGTTATTTGAACCTCTATATAAGGTCCACCTGGCAATAAAGACCAATTTTACTGGTACCCCTAGGTGAACATAAAAGAAATGTGTTCCAGTATCTTATAGATACATCCAAATTAAAGCACCAATTTGCCACCGTTAAAGTTCCATTCAAATTTGGTTAAAAATAAAGAAGAGATGGGTTTTTGGACTGTGATAAGTGAGGTGGATGGAATTGTGATGAGTGTTTTTACGGTTTGTGTATGTATTTGTTATACATAAAGCCTTGTGTACACCATACAGTGAATACTTGATAAACTTGTACATAGTACATTGTAGTCAAATTTGGTTTGCTTAGGTATTGTGAACAAATTGCTTAACAACACTGTCCAGACAAGGTAATGAACCATTGACCTCCAGTTACTGAGTATTCAGAGAAAAACATTGTTTTGAATTAATAATTAATTTTAGTTGTACTATATTTTAGCACAACTACAATGGTTTGAAGCATTGCAAAATTTTTATTCACATTCCTTTGATGCAAGTGACTGAACAACATTGGCATTGTTTCCCTCAATTTCTATCTAAAGATATTATTTTTTTTAAAGATCTATACTAAATACAAAGATTGTTTGAAATTTTAATGTATGTTGTGGACAGCAATTTTTGTCCTGAATATTGTTTACATAAATAGTGGCATGTAATTTGAAATACCCGTATGAAGAATTAGCATCCTCCTTCCCTTTCGCCAAAGTTTTATCGTTAGTTATTTTTGTATAAAGATCTACCAGTATTCTAAAGATGTTGTGGACAATGGTTTAATTTAAAATATATTTTTTAAATAAATATGATGAATTAACATCCCCCTCCCCTTTCGCCAAAGTTTTATCTTTAGCTATTTTTTTTAAGATCTACCAGTATTCTAAAAAAGGATAATAGTTTGAAATTTTGATGTTGTGAACAACAGTTTAATTTAAATTATATTTTTTTAATAAATATGATGAATTAGCATCCCCCTCCCCTTTCTCCAAAGTCTCTTTTTAAGGTTGAAATATTGCCTTGATGACATCTCTGTCTCTCTATTTATATAGATCATCATTATAACATTTATAAAAACTTCACTACATTGTTTAAATGTCCTTATATTAATATGAACATCTGAGAGACCTAACAGGGTGTGAAAGTTGTCGAGATTCTACTAAAACTTGCTAGTTTATTTCCGTATTTTCTCGCCCTGGGCTAAAGACATGTTGACAGGTTGATGTTTAAGGTATACATATGAATTATCTCTCCTTATAACAAGAACAAATTTAAGTAAACATAAAAAATTTAAGATTTAAGTGAAAATTTTGGCAAGTTTTAACATAAGGTTTTTAAAATTTTATCTATGTTTTTTAAGATTTTTTTCTGCCATAAAAAGCTAAATTTATCCATCTGAAAATCTTCAATTTTATCTGGTATCAGTTTAATATCCGTTGTGGACACCTATGTATTGACAGTTCTTGGTGACATTTACATATGTAAAATATTAATATATAATACACAGGTAATCAAGATTTCTTGTTCTTAGAAAAAATACAAATTTTGACCTAATAATTGAGTGCATTTTACAAACAAGCTTTGCATAATTGCAATTTTTGAAGAAAAAAGTTGTTTAATATTTAGATCATTTCTAGCATATTAATAACTCCAATGGTTATGAGTCATAAGCTGTCAAGAGAAAAAAGTGTTTTACTGTGATATTTTTAAGGTGTTATGTATATATTAGTACAATACTGGCTAGAAAGTGAAATAATATATTGGCAAACAATTTTGACCTGTCCACTTGACCTTTCATTAGGAATATTCATATAGGAAGACCCACTCAATATAAGATTTGCAGTTAATACATATATACTTGTTTCATGCTTAGTATTCTCATCACATAGATGAAATATATGTACATGATACTTAAACTTATATCAAAGATTTAATTCAAAGGTCAAGCGGACAGGTCAATGTTGTTTGCCTTTATATATTATTTTTGTTGTCATTATTCTGGGCAGGTTTTACTTTAAAACATCTTGATATTTTGTGCCTGTCTTGCATTCATACTGGCCTAATAGAAATATGATGTCTTGATATCCTGTGTCTGTCCTGCATATAATCAAACCTGCCTTTGATATGCAGTTCCTGTGTAACATTAAACGATGCAGTAAGTCAACTAGTCAAGTCTGACTTAAATGTCTTTATTTAAAGGTCAGTTGTTTTAAAAGTGGAATTCAATTTCCTGCAGATTTAAACTTGCAGTTTTCTCAGAAAAAGCAACTTACTTTGGAGGGGTTTTAATAAGACTTAGTTACTGAGGTTATGGGACCTAATTTATGAGAAGTCTTTGGCATAATTTACTGAGAAGGTTTTGTAAATAAATTACTGAGAACTCTTTGAGACCTATATTTGCTGAGAAGATTTTGAGAACTTGATTACTGAGAAAGTTACATGACCTAATTTACTGAGAAAGTTTTGAGAATAAATTAGTGAGAAGCCACATTTGCTGAGAAGATTATAAGAATCCATTATGAGTATCCATGTAGGATAGGGAAATCTCACCCGAGGGGTTGAACATTTCAGTCAGAGACGAGGCTTGCCGAGTCTCTGACCAGAAATGTTCAACCCCGAGGGTGAGATTTCCCTATCCTACATGGATCAACTCATAATGGATTATTTTTCTTCCATTTTAGTGCCAATATTTGGCTTCAGGTACGATGAACATGGACATCGACGCCATGTTTGTAAAATCTAACTTTGTAATTCGACATTTTACTTTAAAATAAATATGACCATTGGATAGATCGTACCAGATTTTGGTTTATACAAAGTGTATAAACTACAAAACAAAGTGGTTCATTAAAAAATCCAATATTTATCATTTGAAACGCACTCAAAATTTCTTCATTGTGAAGAATTGGATGTCATTTTCCCGCAAGATGACGTCATGTTCTCCATATGATGACGTCATGTAATTGTCTTTTGATTGTGACGTCACTAAAGGTCACGTGGTCATGTGAGATACGCGTATCTCACATAGGGAAAAACCCTATCTTACATGAGCAGATATGGAAGAAATTGAGAATTTGATTACTGAGAAAGTTTTGATATTTAATCAGCAAGAAGTCCATGAGATCTAAATTACTCAAAAGGTTTAACACAATGAAAGCAATTACTTAGAAGTTACTTAATGAATGTTTATCATATTTATTACTTTATTTATCGTACATGCAGTCTAACTGGTCTATAAAAGCCACCCAAGGGAACCAGTTACAGTTGTCTTTATGAACAGGTGGTCATTATATGCAGGTTCAAATAACATGAATAAAGAGTAATTTGGATATAGTTTTACTGGCCTTTAAAAGCACATGGCCCGTATATAGAGGTGACTTTTAAGGCTGGTTCATCTATACTGGTAGATTGGGTTAATGCAGCTTGAGCTTAGCCAATGTTGCTTCAATATACGGTATGTAAAAGTTTCTTGATGTAGCTTTTATAATTAACCTAGATTAATGCTTAGCTGGAGATGCATCAATATAAGTAAAAATTTCTCAATGGAGTTATGAAGCTAGGTTAATGGCTACAGGTATTAAGTCAAGTAGCTTAAGTTTAGGTCTTCTGATTATTAAATCTTTTGTTTTCATGTCCCTTATAGACAGGTGATCAACACAGTGAAATGAAATACAAAAATAAATTAAGCTCTGTTGTAATACTGAAGTATATCAGCAATCTTGGATTTACAAAAACAATAATCAAAAGTGATATTAAATTCTAAGTGAAAAATGACCATCTTATTTTGATTACTTGATAAACTGTTCTGCAAAATCACGAATCTCTAAAATCTAAAATACAAAGAAGATATCACCTAACCGAGGTTTTAAGTTAAAAACTGGAAAAACATGACTGATAGTGTAGTCATATATTGTGTATCTTAATCTGGTGTATTTAAGATAAAAAAGAACAAAATTTGAGTTTTAAACCCATTTTAGCCTCTGGATTCTCAAATATACCTTTCTAGCATGACAAAAACCATTTTAATGGAGCAGGTATCTGGTAAAGAGGTCATTCTTTATTGACCCTAAAAGAGATTTTACATAGTGAATGAGTTTTAGGCATGATATGTACTGTGGGTTAATGATTCTCTATAGTAATCTACAGCCAGGCATAGATATTGTCTTTTTATATTGGCACAGAGGTTCCATTTGGAACACGTAAGTCTACCCACAGGTGCAGAGATATATCCACAAACTAGTTCTTTGTCTGTGACCATGCTCATTCAGTCATTACAAGTATAGTTTTACATTTGAACCCTTTACAAATTGTCCACAATATTTAAATATGACATTTTTGTGTGTAAGGTTTATTTTTTGTCATTTTTGTGTGTTAATGCTATGTTGTGTCCTGGTATTAAATGTTACGTCGTGCCCTGGTTTCATTTGTCATGCTCATTATTTTTTGTGTCATCGTTATTGTTTCCATATCTGTCATGTTGTCATCATATTTGTCCAGTAACTGGGGTATTGAGTCAAACCTTCATAGTACCTCAAACAGAATTACAGGTTTTTTAAACAAATATTTTTTTATTTCTGAAACACAGGATTTACCTTTTAATCATGCCACAGGAAGTTAAAAATACCAAAACAGATGTTTTCTTTAAAACATTAGAACTGAACCTATAGAGACATGTTGGGCAAAATGAAAGCATTGAACAAAAATAGTTTCAGCAACAGTTCAATACATGATATGATGTCATCTTTCAAAACAGCATCAGTGGACATGTCAAGACAATAAGGCCTTTCAAGGAAAAAAAATAAAAATAAAAAAACAGGAAAAAGAAAGAAATTTAAAATACTTGTATATTTTTGTATAAAAGAGAAAAACATTTATACAAATTTCACAGATGAAATTCAAGTTTAGAGGAAATACTTGAGGCTAGTAGCTTTCATTGTGACCTTTTTGTCAGGATCTTGGTCCTGTTAATGTTTTTCTGAGTTATTATTGATGAGTAGTAAAAAAGCCTTTGCCAGATCAGACCTCGGCTCATAAATCTAGAACACAGATGTTAGTTGAACCTTGGCTGGCAGGGAAAACACAAACTGATGTTATTATAAAAGTGAGAAACTTTATCAGATGTAATTAAAGTCAGTTGATAATATTTAAGATGGCATCCATATTTATCATTTAGAATACATCAGAAACATTTTCACCTCTGTAATTAAACACTGTAGTTAATTCATGACATTCTTGCTGCAGATGTGCTGCATTTGTCAAGAGTGAGTTGGCTAGTTGTAACACAAGGATACACATTTGAGGTATAATTTATGGAGTTGTAAAGTCTGTCAGGATGTCTCTATTATATTTATTTGTATTTTATATAAGTTTTATTGTTGTATTATGTGTTGAATTTCCCTTCTGGTGGTTATAGAACAAAAAGTATGTGTTAGAACCGAGATCCAGGTGTATACAGTCAAACATGTATATACCGGTAAAGGTCAAGAATGGACTCTGTCTATAAAGCAGAACTCGGATCCAGGTGTATACAGTCAAACTGTATATAAAGGTCAAGAATGGACTCTGTCTATAAAGCAGAACTCAGATCCAGGTGTATACAGTCAAACATGTATATAAAGGTCAAGAATGGACTCTGTCTATAAAGCAGAACTCAGATCCAGGTGTATACAGTCAAACATGTATATAAAGGTCAAGAATGGACTCTGTCTATAAAGCAGAACTCAGATCCAGGTGTATACAGTCAAACATGTATATAAAGGTCAAGAATGGACTCTGTCTATAAAGCAGAACTCAGATCCAGGTGTATACAGTCAAACATGTATATAAAGGTCAAGAATGGACTCTGTCTATAAAGCAGAACTCGGATCCAGGTGTAATACAGTCAAACATGTCTGTAAAGGCCAAGAATGGACTCTGTGTTAGAAGTTGATCCAGGTGTATACAGTCAAACATGTATATACCGGTAAAGGTCTAGAATGGACTCTATAAAGGAAAAGGCTCATAAAACTAGTTATAGATGGTCTTCTCTGAAAGCGACCACACTGAAGATAACAACCTTCTTGTTGCTTTTTTAGAATAAATTGACCCTAAAACTTCTTACTGCTTACAATGCTTATTATAGACCACAATGTTTGTGTTTTTGGTAAGTAAATATAAATGTTTTAAAGTCCTTCAAAAAAAGTTGTTCATTTTTCTTTCTTCTTTCTTTTTCAAGCACAGAAGAGTGAAGAACATATGTTGTATTTGGAGATTAAAATTGATCTTAACATATTGAAGAACATATGTTGTTCTGGGGGTATAAAATTGGGTCTTGAGTGATTCAGTGCTCACCTGCCAATACATGGAGAATATAAATGTTTCTCACTCACAGAAACAAGACAAATCTTTAAGATGTCCCAATTTTCATTCATTTTATGAAATACACATCTTCGCTAAATTTTACAGTCTTTGGATACATGTAGTTTAATGGGAAATCATCAACTTTCTGGTATTGTTACTAAATGGTTTCTATATTTAAGCAATATAAAATCTGGCCAGAGAAGAAATACACAATGTTTGATATTGTGGTTTTTATGAGTAAAAATTAAGTTTTTTAATAAAGTTTAAAAGCTTGTTTAACTTCATGTATACATGTACGTTAATTAATGAATAATAATAATTAATTGTGCATTAATTAGCATAATTTTACCACAAAAGTTGGCTCATATCTCCATCATATCAAGACATCATTCATAAACTGCATGCACTTTTGATTATTTTGTAATCTATCCTGTCTTGTGCTGGGAAGTGGGCGGGGAGGAGGAATATATTTATATCCTAATTGTTGAGAGGAACGTGTTGGTATTTTTTGTGTTCAGGGTTATTTTTTTAACCAAAACAATCTGATTCAACCTTTTGAATGAAGATTTTGTCTAAAGATAACCTCCAGCCTTGCGATTGATATATTTTAAATATTTTTTGTATTCATACTTTTACGATCAGTCAGATATGAAATTTACTGATAGGCTATAAGATAGCTGGGATAGTGTGTGATTTTCTCGTGTCACTGTGCATTACAATTCAGATTTTCGTGTTTTATACAATTCTTGATCAACTTGATACTCTATTTAGAACATGACATGCTATTGAAGGAACCGCGGATATTCTCTAATTAAATTGGAATACTTGTGAGAGAAATCAATACATAGACACGGGAAGAGAAGATATAAGCTTTTGATGCCAAATGAGTAATTTGTGTAGAAACATAAAAAGGTTTTCTAGAATAATAAATTTTATCCAAGGTTAATAAATTATAACTAAAATTTAGGCATGTAAATTTCATGCAGGGAGAAAATCATTTTTGACACAAGAATGTGACAAGTCACTCTGTGTCGTCCTCAAGTTACTTTGTATGTACACAAATTGTACCTAGATGTATTTGGATTTTTTAGGAAGACATTTCAATACAGATTATGAAAATACATGCAAATTGGGTTTTTTTCAAAAATACTACCACAGAAATGGACCCAGATGCTACAGATGTTAAAAGAGGGAAGAGGGTAGATAATGAACCTGACAAAAGTTGGACATGGGAACAGATTAGATGAGAGAGAGAGAGAGATGTATTGATTTTAAGGGAAAGATTGGAAGTCTTTGAAAAAGTAGAGTACATAATTAATATACATTTTGTTTAAAAATGGAAATTTTACTCATTTTATGATTGGACTTTGATAAAATCCAAATATTGAGAGAGGGAAGGAGCGGGTCAATACCAGTCATAATTATGGAATATGAGGACAGGACTTGGGAATAGGATGGCGGCAAGAGTTATGGAACAAAGGGGGGGGTGTAAAAGTACATGAAGACAATACATATGTAGCACGTGTTTACTTGTGGCATGTAGAAATATTTATGCTTCTCATAAAACATTTAAAAACACACAGTATTCTAAACTCTCAGGAATTCCTGCCTGCATAAAATACAGAGGAAGAAAACACAGTTTGACTGATGTAGAAAGATAATAATAAATATCCTACAACAATTTGATATGAATGCTCCAACATGATGTTTTATGGAGTTAAAACATTCTTTTTCAATCAAGACAAAAATATGTTTTATATCATCATCTCAAAACACAAGTCAGAAGCATATGGAACTACTTCTGAAGACTTTCTTCTACCGTAATGATACCAGCAGCTAGCTAACATTCCCTCTTCTTCCTTTCTCTGTTAAATCTGATATGTTTCTTTTGAGCAATCCCTTGTGCTCAAATGTTTAGAGAGAAAATATGAATTTCATCCATATTTCACAGCTGTTATAGTCTGTTTCAGTTTTATGTTGTCTTAGAATCATATTTATCTTCTATACTTTTTCCTTTTTGGCAAATTTACAAAAAGATACAATATTATTATTATGATATAAAGGAGAATTATCACTGAACATCACCACAACTGCGTTTTTTCTGTTTATATTTAATGGTTTTATAGTTTTACAAATTTTATGTTGATATTTAACAAATTTCAACTGTAAACACATATATTGGATGACTAATTTAATTTATTCAAAACAAATGGACTGATTTTGGAAATTATGAAATAAAGACATATAATGTAAAAAAGTTATATGTTTGTACAATTTATAATTAATTATTGTAGGCCAAAATGAACCTAGTTATTTACCGCAAGTAAGGTGCATATCAGTTTCGAGTTTTAAATATTTGATATTTTGATGCAGGTAAAGAAAAACAAAACAATTTTAAGTGATTGGTTATTTAATATTTATTAAATGCATAAACAGAAATGCATAAAATAGTATTTGTTATAATTTTGCTTTGTCATGTACTTCTGGTATAACTGTTGTATTAATGTGGGCAAAATTGGCTGACTAAATTGGTACCGGTAATTAAAGTAACTTTAATTACAGTAAGTCCAGTAGTAATACAAATGTTTTGAGTTGTTTCCCAGCTAAAATGTTTATTTGTACAAGCAAAGGGTGTTAAGGAAAAACAGACTTTCTTGGTCTTTTAAAGATCTAATGTGCATTTTACTTTAAACATCTAGACACTCATAAATATGTTTCTTGCCCATAACTATTCTCTCTCTCTCTCAAAAATAATTCATACAAAATAGAAGGCTCAATTTCTTAATATTATGGTTATAAACTCTCTCTCTCTCTCTCTCCACACAATATTATGGTTATAAACACTCTCTCTCTCTCCACACAATATTATGGTTTTAAACAATCTCTCTCCACACACACACACACACACACTGCAACTGCATTTTAAAAGTAATAAAGTGATATATAAAATATTTCACATTAAAGGGAAAAAAATGTGTTTATTGCCCCACCACCACTGTCTGAAGAAGGTCATATAGAAAGGCTGTCTTGTAGTTGATTATTGAACACCTTTACAGGTGTGCTTTTAAAGGTATTTTATTTGAGTATATAAATCACACTTTATTGATATTTATGTCAGACCTTGTCCAGGTATTTACCTGTCCAAACTTGATGTAAAACTTTAAATAACAGGTCAGTTAGCAGTGGGTTATAATCTTTCTGTGGACCTAGTGGACAAACAAATTTAACTCTAAATTTTGTACTTATTTCCCTCTTATAAATGACACCCTGTTGAAAAAGATTGTAAATAACTGATTTGTAAACAAGAGTGGTTTCTCCCAGGACTAAGTACATAATAGAGATACAGTAGGCACTGGTTATAAAGAAGACTGGTATTATAAAAATATACAGGGACCAGTTGATTGAAGCTTGATTAGTCAAAATTCAAATTTTGTAAATATCTGATGTTTTGTAAATATAATGTTTAAAAATAATAACATCAAACTACATACATTGTTATAAAACTATCATTGTTACAATGTTATTTTCATTTTTATTGATGTTTTGAATTTGTTAGTCATTTATTGAACTAATCAAGCTTCGAACAACAGGGTTTTGATTTAGAAGTCATAAGCATATCCCTTCTTGTAAAATTGTACAGTCAAACCTGTCCATAAAGGCCACCCAAGGGAACCGGGAAAAGTGGCCTTCATGGTTAGGTGGCCTTTATATACAGGTTCAAATAGTATGAATAAAAGCCTGAATTGGGATACAATTCTACTGGCCTTTATAAGCAGGTGGCTTTTATATAGAGGAAGCTTTGTATATATTCAGAGTGTTTTATTATATTTCATATTTTCATTCAAATGAATTATAATAAAATCTGCCAATTCAGGGTTTTGATGAAACATCATTTTCAGAAGAGATTACTCACTGGCTGATTTCAAAATGTGAAAATACATAAATGGATAAATAAATAAATTTACAAATAAATGAATTTTAAACTTTTCTCTACATTTAAAAAATGTCTCAAAATATTAGCCAAATCAGGAATGTTTGAATAAATTAATAGACATCTATTAGATGAATCTTACAACAATATATTGATTTCAAATTAAAAAATACTTTTTTGTCTTGATATTCTTAATAAAAAGTTTGTTATAGTATAAATGGTTAATAGAACATAAGATTGGTTATTTGTTTTTGATTGTGTTTGTATTTCAGAATATATATATACAGTGCGATTGTGAGACACCTATAAACTGTCAAATTTTGCCTTTAATGACATAGTGTAAAGTTTGTACTAGACTAGCGGTGTGGTTCATGGAGATCCATGGTGAACCGTTTTGCCTTTTTATGGCATATTGTAAAGTCCAGTTTAGGCTTAGCGATTTGCTTTTGTTAATGTGGGGAAAATAGATTAGGGTCTAAAAATTTTTACCCACTGCAAAACACCCACTATAGTTTCTTCTTATAGCATGTTATAAAGTCTAGACCTGACATGCTGTCAGGATTGTTGGTTTTAAATGGATTTTTTGGTGGTCACAATAAGTGTTGAATATTGCTATTGCTAAGTACACGATATTCAACTGCAATATTATACAGTTAAACCTGCCTCTAAAAAGCCAGTAATATTTTACCCCATTTGCTCTTTTTATTTGTGTTACTTGAACCTGTATATAAGGGCCACCTGCCCATAGAGACTGTATTAGGTTGTCTTTATAGACAGGTTTGACTGTATTTTGCATAAACAGGCGAGTTATTATCTTTCATTCTTACAAAATTTACACACACCCTGCAAAGTGTTTAAGATCAACAAAACCATTAGAGCACTTCTGGAACCAGTTGTTCCGTCGCTTGATTAGTTTAATCAGTGATTAACAAAAAATTAAAACATCAACAAAAATCATAATATCATTATTAAATCAATATTTTTATAACAACTTTATTTAATTTTGCAAAATTCTATCCATTTTTGAAATTTTCAACTTTAATTTCACAACACTCTGCTAAGTTTGAGACAATGTGTTACAAAATGTGTACAATCGAGCTACAATTACACAAGACAATGTAAGATAAAAATGTACCATAACAAATCCATATGGACATACAATAATGTCTGGTAAGAAAATAAGCTTTAAAGAAGACAAAAGAGAATTTATCACGGTTTATTGGAGTTGTTCATCTTGTTAGTTACTGTGAAATCTTCAATGAAGCACTTGAAACAGAAGGCTCCAAGTATGCAAGATAAAATGCACCTCAACAAATGAACATTTAATGGTGTTAAGGATGATAAGAAATAGTTCAATTACAATAAATTAGTTAAATTGGAGTTGTCTATCTTGATAGTGACTGTGACATCTTCAATGAAGACATTAAACAGAAGAGCATGAGGATGGAAGATAAATAAACTATGATAAAATTACTATACTTAAATAACCAGAGGTAACAAGCACATTCAAACAAGGGCAAAAGAAAGCAGTACAAGTGTCTCTGGAGGTAAAATAAGGACGGAATGGCATTTTAGATTAGTTCCATAATATGTTTATTTATTTTTATGTATTTAAATGAAATGTGTGTGTTAAATTTAAAAGTTAGAAAAAATAAGATTGTTTAATATCTTGTACATTCAGTTGACTAATGGGGGTTTGTTTTATGCTTCATAACCCAAAGTTTAGAAGATGGATGAGAAAGGATAAGGTCGAGGTCAAAGGTTACTCAGGACGAGGTGTTTGTGCCTCGTTTTACAGCATGCTGTCTGTGTGTTGGATTGACTGATAGTGTGGAGAAGATAGTTAGCAAAGCTAGGTCAAACTACTAATATCTGCAGGTGTACTTACTATGATATAATTTATCAAAGTTATTCTGACAAGCAGATAGCCTTAGTCTTCACAACAGAATTTGCATGTGTGTTTATATTGCCTCAGATAAGAGATTTACACGTTAAAACGTCTAGTAAAGGAAATTTTAAATACCTTATTTAAACATTATCAATTTTTTCATTCAGGGATTACAAATTCTGCAGTTTATGGTATCAGTTTTAGACATATTATCTCACTTCTTTAAGACAACCCTTTTACTTTTTGTAATTATCAACGATACGAGGTTTATACATCAGACACTGGTTATTTTAGAAGTACTTTTACAGTCACCGAGAGCTTCTAACTGGAAATGATAATTACAGTCAACTCCACGTAATAGTACTTTTACAGTCACCGAGAACTTCTAACTGGAAATGATAATTACAATCAACTCCACGTAATAGTACTTTTACAGTCACCGAGAGCTTCTAACTGATAATGATAATTACAATCAACTCCACGTAGGAGTGCCGAGGTACTGATTAATGCCGTATGAGAAGTACTGATATCACAAGAATCGAATAGCCATAGAAGTACCGTATTTCTATTACCGGTTGGAATTATCCAGCCCATAATCATGAATGGGCTTGAAATTTTACTGATATTACGTTTTCTGTTATGTATTCCATATGTGCTATCAGTACCCAGGTACCATTTATGCCTCATCTAGTATAACTTGACGTACCCATTCAACTTAAGCCTGGAAGTATATGCTTAACCAAGTATAGCTCGACTTACTCTAACTGAAGTACCACATTAGTGAGTGCTCTTAGCTTTTACTGTAATGGAAACACCCATTTGTATTCCAATACAAAATTGTTGTTACTCGTATTTCCAAAATGTGAAGGACGAGGTTAAGTACAGGAGCATTTGTGGAGGTATCCATTTGTAGTTGTAAATAGTTTCACATTTATGCAGGAGTGACCGTTAATGTTCATGAGCTATTGTGTTAGGGCATTATTAGGGAGATTTGGAAGTGTCCTTTCTTTCTAAAACGGACAAAGAACTATATCTACACCGAAGGACATGCCCAACGACTTGTTTGTCTCAGAGCAGCCGACGCTACTGGACGCAGGCTCTAGGTACCCAATTGTCACTTAGCTTTCTTGTTTCCATTTGCCCCTGAAACATATTTTGAATAAAGTTAACGTAACAGTGACCTGGTTTTCAATGGAAAGCCATGTTGCCTTCTCTGAATAAAGTTAACGTAACAGTGATGTGGTTTTCAATGGAAAGCCACGTTGCCTTGTACTCCAACACTGGTTTTCGTTATTAGCAAATTTTATCTAAGGAAAGATTTCTTTTGTGGTTATGTCTGATAAAGACATTTATATATATCATAAACATCGAAGACAGGACAATATACATATTAATTTACTCTCATTTTTCTACACTAAAAACCAAAAAGAAACAAAAATCCTATGTATTTTAAACCTTTAATATCAAATGTAATTACATCTTTTTATCTAACTAAACTGGACATATTTTTGTGTATCAATAATCACCATGACAACAACACAATAAAGTTTACTACATCTTATCTCACTGATACACCACTCAACAATGTAAGTCATGTCATATCACACCAAATAGACTTAAAGAAGTAAGATTCAATCTCAAAGTCACTTTGTTTGTAATAACAATATACAGAACTGGGATAAAATATATTGGGTTTTGATCCATTCGTTTTTCGTTTAATCCATTCATTTCTTGATTTTACCACATCATAAATCATTGACATTCTTTTGGGTCTCTGGTCTTTCTTGGTATGGATTTCTTGGTAGATAAAATAATGTCTGTTTGGACATCTTGAAATATAGATAAAAAATTACAATGAACATCTTTGTTAGTACATTATGTTGGTTTAAGATGGTCATTTTGGATAATTTATGAAGTATTGTATCAAAGGAATGTATCTGTTTTCGGAACAAATCTTGATTTTCAAAGACAAAGAACATTATAAAAACTAGATGACCTCACTAACTACTAAACTTATCATGAAATATGGAATGGAGAGGAGTAATGATGTTTTACACCCAAGTCAAGATTCTTCCACTTGTATCTAGGCTGTCAGTTCTGGAATGGATGACACCGGAGTGTCACGAGAAAAGAACCACCGTTCGGCAAGCGAAATTACACACTTTCTCACGCTAAGTTCTGTCCGAGTAGGATTCGAATCTAGGCAGTGGTCCGAGCCGCTGTGAACCGTAAATGCGTGCTTTAGAACACTCGGGTGCCGAGATCCCTTGCAATGAAATATGAAAGCAAGTTGCTGCTGAAATAAATTGGCAATAACCAGTGTCACTAAATTAGACGCTCCGCACACAAAACGCTAAAATATGACAATTAAAAAAAATAATAATAAATAAATAAAAATAATACCAAATGCCAATACATTGGGACTCTATAGATGACAGAATGGTATAATATGGATAGATTTTGCATTAAATCGGAGATGGTAAGCTAATGTATAGACGTAGGTGAAATCTACAAAATGACAGGGCGAATGTTGACGACTTTATACTTTAAAAACACGAAGCAATTTTGGCTATAATTCTTCAACCAAACAATTTCGGAGGACTCTAAAATAATTTTCGACTCTGTCTGCATAAATTGGGTGTGGGATGGGTGTGTTGGTCAGCTTCTTGGAAATGATCCGTGTAAACAACGATATAAAAATGTGACGTTTTTGTTTAATAAATTGGCCATAAATTTTTAACTGTCTCCGGATTTGCTTGGTCATATATCCCATTAAATGGCGCTAAATACCCGAGGGTAAAAAGTTAACTTGACATTCGAACACATTTTTGTCGCCATCTCCGGTTCTCTAAACAGGCCTTTGGGCTGTCTGGTTGATTGTATTGTCACCTTCGGATCATCAATACTTTACAATTTGTCAAATAATAATGAATTTTTCTAAAGAAAAGAGTCATCTGATCCGACGAGCTTGAAAATTCAATTACATGGTCAGTGACACAAAACATTCATATCAAACACGTATAATGTTTAAATATTATCCATGGCTATCTAAGTTAGGGAGTGTCACTTTCTGTTGCCAGTGTTAAAATGCCTGTGTAATTATTTTTCAAATTAGACTTGGGCAGTTTGGAGACATAGATCGGTTAGTGTTTAACGGACGTGAATAAATTGAAGTTATTTATTATAATTTTGACATTTCGATTTTACTGTTGGATTAAATGACGCTAAACTACATTTAACTTCAACTGACCTTATACAGAAGGTCAAAACTAATCAATTGAAGCAATCACACAGTTATACACAGCCCAAACTCTTGCATACAGATTAAACAGATGTATTTTCACGATTTTGTAATGTTGTAACATCCTTCATAACTTCAGTAATACAACAATGTGATCAGTGGAACTAACAAATGTCCAAGATTTCGACAACAATTTTTTTTTAATTCAAAGCCGGAATACGTCCTTGGAATACAAGGAATCGAAGTTTGAAAAAGTGGAGGTTTTAGGACGTTCACTTCCGACTTGGATTCGAAAAACCATCAACGACCAAAAATTGCCTGCTGTTACGAAAGACGATGAATCAAAAACAAACAAATTAAATCCATTTTCATGCCACAATTTCAAAGCAATGTAAAACGTTGAAACTGGCAAATCAAGTTAAGCATGTGAACTTCCACCTGGGAAGTGAGACCGGGTGCTCCGGAAGTGTCTCGGAGTAACTCCTCTCTTGCTAGCTACATCCGCCACGTGTGTTATAAAAATGGAAGGAACACGGAACTATTGGTCTTCGGATACTTTACTAGTATCCACTGTAATTCTGGATACAGAGAAAGCATATAGTACTCGGTACCAGTCCAAAGTAATAGTTTTGTAGTCGTGTTCTTTATATCGTGGGGTTTCTTTTTTTTTTACTCTTGGTGCTTCTGGCTATTGTCAATTCGGTATATGCTATTCAGCTGTGTGTGTCTGTTTCGTTGTGGCGACAGGAGAAAATGTCTGCACCTTGGCATATACTAGTAGCTGGCGACGCCTCGATATAGGTGAAATATTTTTGACTGGGACGTCAAATATCATTACTCAACTCTAACAGGACATTATTAGCTTTGTTTATAATTTTAAGAATTGCGTTTTTTATGGAAAGATAAACTATTTTTACCCCGATCATCCGTAAACTATTCATTTGATCAGCAAAATTTGCAAAAAGTTGAACAAAACTGAAGAACATGATAAATCATTCGGGAAAACATTAAAGTCGAATGTTTAAATCCATTAAACTAATAAAAAGAGAAAGATCTTTAAATTTAACAAAATACTGGAATACATAAAAGGGAACTAAAAACTATATAAAAATATATGTGTTATAAATATGTTTTGCTAAGGTGTCAAAATCCTGTGACGTTTTGTTTGACCATTATCACAGGGGGATAATCCCCCTGTAACTCATAGCTAGCTACTCGACGTGGATTACCTTAAGTACGGCCTATTGTTGGGCATGCAGGTGCAAGGAAACACTACAAACTTCAACACCTCATTGACAAACCTAACACATCCGTGCCATGGTTATATTTGCATTCAAGTGCTTTTATTTTGTAAGCCTACGTTTGTTCAGTATAAAACTCGACGTGAGGTATACGTGGTCTATAGGCTCTTGAAATCCAAATGAGCTGAAAGCAAACAAAACTCCAGATCTTGAGAATATGTAATTAAAGAATATTCTCCTTTAATAATGGCACGTATTGAGCTCTAGCTTGTTAAACAAATGTAAAGTTAAACTTTGAAACACAATAGACGTTTTAAACCCAATTTAAAAAATCTTCTCTCGGTCGATTTGAATAGTTTGCTGAACTTGGTACACAATTCATCAGGCCGGCCGAAAAACCTGCCTTATGCGATTTAAAGTTATTTTCGTATTATTTTAGTCGTCTATCAGTAGTGTCGATATCTCGAAAATGTTTCATTTGGTATGAGAGGTAACTGGGATATAAATCTCAAATAGATAAAATAATGTTTTGACGCTGAGAAGGTATCCATATGAGCCAAATTGCAAATTTTAAGACAGCAGCAATGACTAAAACATAGCTAAACATAGCGCAATGGTACCAATAGCTGTCAAGTTTCAATTTGAGATTAACCTGTCGTCAATTTATCAAATTTAAAAAAAAAAAAAAAAATAGCGTTAACGGCAGTTTTCTCGGTCTAATTGCGATATCTTAATTAATGCGACGAGAAGATGTAAGACGGTTAAATATTGGTGTCAAAGACATTCTTTAAGTTGACAATGAAACACTATGAGGTATTCAAGTGTTTACTTTCTCAGGACCGAACTAAAAGCGGACTGATCGGAATATTTTGAACTTTGACTACATAAAACTTTTCACTGTTTACTGATAAGAGAATCAAAGAAATTTAGAAATTTTGAGGATTTTTTATTTTTCTATTTGTAATTGACAAACAAAAACTATCAAGGTTATTTTAATATTCTCTTTGTTGAGTTTTTATGGTTTAAATTCAGTGTAACAAGTTAAATTCTGATTGACAAAATACATACTATATAATATAACATACTCTAATAAACTACTTCAGAGGCTTCAAATTATATGATCATTGATCGATGGAACAAGGACACACCTCTTAGCAAATTTAACATGCTATATTTGAATAATGTAATAAAACAACACAATATAACACTTTGAAGCCAAATTTTCAGCTTAACGCGTTAAAATTACATTAAATATTTTTATTTCAAATATTGTGAAAAATAATAAAATCAATTTTAAAAACTACCAGAAGAAAAATACCAAAAAATTGATAAATTACAAATGGTTAGCTCAACTGGATAAATCGTAATTGAAGAACCTTCGCAAACTTAATGGTCAGAAATTCCCAGCCTCACATAACTGCCTTTTCCGGACATAAATCTAGAATCCATATTTCCTTTTCATATTTTAAGGTTAAGCCTATGCTATGTTTAGTTAGACGTATACGCAGATTTATCACATCAATTGGGGTTTGAAACAAAATTCCTCTCTATGTATTCGGTATTACTTATGGGATTTTGTTGTTGAAATTTTCCAGCTTGTTTCCTAGTTTAACAGAATGGGGCAAACTTAGTTTTCACGAACCGATTAGTGATAACGAAAATGATTGATTTGCAAACAGGTTAACCCCACAGGACTCGGCACCTCGGGTTCTGATCAATATGGTGATAATGAGAGGTTTTGAAATCATTCTAATAACAAACTGTTGGAGAGTTCCTGTTTTTTACCCGTTTCACCACAATTCCAGCATTTTTGACACTCTCTATGTAACATTAATCAATCCAATTGTTATCCGAAAGTTATCGGCTTCCGGAAATTGATTCTAATGGTTGAACAATAGGGGACCCATTGTACGACCTTGCATGACACCAGTAGATATTTACAATAATGGATTTTTGATCCCCTAAACAAATGATTTACAACATCATTTTATCAATAAATCACACAATAGTTATGGATAATTTGATCATCATATCTAAAATAATTTATACCCTTTCGCTCACGGCCGTCTTTTAGAACCGATATTTAAAATTACATTCATGAATTCGAAAACGGTATGGCACCAAAAAGTATTTAACTTTATCGATTTCCAACAAAATCTGAAGACATATGTCATGCTAGTAGCAATTATTTGAATATTCTTATAAATCAACTGTCATCGACTGATTTTATCAGGATTTTTAACACAAAATTTCTAATAGATTCGGGATTTTCTAAGCAATATGTAATATTTTCTAAGAATAAAAATTATTATATTACATGACGATGAGATATAAGTTACTTGTGTTTTAAATTTGTTTAATGAGTCTTATTTCATATTGAGATATCTTTATATAAAGCTGTAATTTTTTATAATATAATCATGTGTTGCGCTACACGTCGAGCCAATGCACGTGAATTTGCGGATATCATGGTCCCAAGTTAAATGACCCTAAAGCAAATGCGCATGGATCATTTAAAACAATAATTAATATTTATATTAACACGTCACAAGTCATACAGCTTTACATGTTACATCCATTAGCGTATGGTAAAACTTGGCCTCTTCATTTGTAGAAATGTCACATCGTATGTTTTAAATTCTGAAGTGGTCATATCGTAATGTTTTAGGTTTTTTTTATAAAATGAAAAAAATCAATATGACAAAAATCTAGGAGTCTATATGGGGACGAACGGAATATTTAAAGTGTCTCATAAGTCAAAATTTCAAGGCTGGTGTCTCATAAGTCAAAATTTCAAGACTGGATGTCATACACTGCTGATTTTTCACATTGTATTTGCTTGATGTATCTATCCGTGGACAAGGGAATACTAAATGGGGTGTCGATGGCAGCAAATCCCCAGGGCCAGTAAAAAATGTACTTACAAACTTTATCAGCACATGATATGATATGAACGGTGTTTTTACTATGAATTCTTTGGTAAAACAGATATCATAATTACTTTATATTGATATTTTACCCCAGCCGTTTAGGTACCATTTTCTGTAAATTTGATATAAATACATCTTAAATAATACTAATGCCATGGTTGATATAGCAACGTTTTCATGATAATGATTCATTTAAAACTTATAATTTAAAAACACAACCCTTATTAAAAATGGAGTTTAATTGTAAGGGGACTGAAAATGATATTCGATTTAAAGTTTTATGACCCTAAAAAGAGCCACTAAAAGAATCGTAAAATGATGGCTAGGCAGCAATAAATACACCACTAAATCATAACTCGATCCCTACGAAAGGGGCTATTTCAACGCAATAAAAACCAAAACAGACCAGAATATTTGAATATTTTAAAAAAATCCATTGTTTAATTTAACTTAACGAAATGCTACCATTTGATGTAACTGAAGATGCAACAAAAAAAACTTAAAATGTTTATTTAATCTTCATTTTAACGAAATTTAATCCTAAAAATTTGTTTTATTAGAATTTGAAATTATTCTTGGCACTTCGTGGCCGCAAACCACACACCTACCCAGCTCTCTCTCCCTCTCTCTCTCGCTCTCTCTCTCTCTCTCGCTCTCTCTCTCTCTCTCTCTCTCTCTCTCTCTCTCTCTCTCACACACACACACACACACACACACACACATTCCGAGAGTAAACTTGTGATGTTTTATTTACTAGTATTTATTTATTTTATTTATTTATTTATTTATTTATTTATTGCATGTGCCGATTTCTTCCCGTGTGCAGAATGTTTTTTATTTACACAAGAAGGCGAACTTTGAATTTTTCTGGTGTCAAAAATTCTAAATGCACCTTTGTTCTATAATATTTATCATTAAAAGGTGTAAAACTGACACTGAGAGCGCTGACAGTGAAATATAAAACATTATGCAATTTTGTCAAAATCATAAATATAAATATTTGGATTAAAATGCGATTTTGGTAAGAAAAATATACATTTTTCAAGGGATAATCTGACAATTAGAGGACAAGGGAGAGAGAAATATCTCTTTAGATAGTAATAAACAATGAAAAACCTTAACCGGGGGCGTGAAAACATTAGATAATGTTTGATTACACGCATAAAAGGGCGACACATGACATCATATTGGTCATTATTCCCGGTTATTGTTTTTTATTTCTTGTCAACATGTTCGCAGGATAGATAGCCATCAGATTGAGTGACAGATAGGTAAAGAAGTCAGTGATTTCACTGATATTAAACCTGTTTGTTAACAAAAATGCCCCCAACAACTAAACAATTTTATGGATTTAGACTATTTGTTTTCAACTGGTATTAAAAACCATGTTAGGACATAAAATGGTCATTAAAACCCACGGAGCCTCTTTGATTTTCACTAAATTGATATTAATGTTTTTACGTAATAGGGGATTTACGAGGCGCATTAAGGATAAAAGGGGGATTATCAGAACATCTTTTTAAAAATCCCCCTAATCAATCATTTTTATGAACTTTTTTATGATAAAAACTGATTGATCTGCCGAAACAGAGTTAGGAATCTAAGACAATTTTATTGCTTGTTTTAACAATTTTATATCTATTGAACTCGGGAGTTCTTCCTTATTCAAGTCTTTTACGTGTCATTTGGTAATACAGTAAAGTCAAACCTGCCTATAAAGGCTACATAAGGGAATCAGTAAAAGTGACTCAAATATTACAGGTTCAAGTTACATGAATAAAGAGCAATTGGGATAAAATATTTACTGGCCTTTAAAAGCAGGCGACCCCTATATAGAGTTGGTCTTTAAAGCAGGTTTAACTGTATTTCCATCAGCTTACCCTTCCGGAGCACCTGGCCTCACTTCCCTGGTGGAAGTTCACGTGTCTAACCTAACTTGTCAGTTCCAAAGTTTTTACTTTGCTTCTGGATTGTGATTCGGACATGGATTAGTGTGTTTGTTTTTGATCACTTAAAATATAACCTATTTCAATTGTTGAAAATCATATCAGGCCTATAATATTGTCATATATATATATATAATATTATATATAAATTTTATCATTAAATGCATTCAAAAATGATATATGACAGCAATGGTAGATGTATTATCATCTGCATGTGAAGTCCTAATTACGTTAATTACCATTATCACAAAGCAGCAGAAAAACTAACAACAAAATATTAAATGTTTCAAAATAATTTTCTTTGTTTTTTACACACTTAAATATCATTGCAATTATACACTTCCACGCCACTCCATAAATCTATCGATTGGAAATTATTTGTTTTTGCGGTGTTGCAACTGTGCAATAATATCCATGAATGGCGTGCAGAAATGGTGTTTTACGGCCCAGGCAAGAGTCTTTCTCTTATATCGCTGTCATTTCTAGGATGGTGGAGGAAACTGGAGTACCTGAAGAAAACTCCAGCAAGCATTATTATAAAAGTACTTTTCGACTGGGATTTGTGAGAAGCCGAGCCCAGTTTATTCCTAACATATCACGCAGGTATCAGTACAACCTTGAACCCCGTCTGTGTGTATTAATGTTTTGCTCTTTTGGATACTTTAATTTGACAGGAAAATTGTCCCGTGTTTAAAAATATTGTTAAGCTGACATTTTACTTGAGCTAAGTATTGTCACCTTCGATATACCTTTTTAAAATACCTTCATTGTTCTTTTAACACCTGTGAGATAAAACACTTTTATGTTCTAATCCGAAATTTCAATGCTGATATTTAATAGCGCGAAAGCCTTTTGAAAACGTCTTACGGGATTATAAATAAAAAGTCTTAAAAATGAATTATTAATTTTTTTTATCCGATCTGATACTAAAGAATTTACAATAGTAAATAGGTTAAAAATCCAAGGAAAACAAAAAACATAAATTAATACATTGTTACACAATGTCCGATTTTATCAGAAAAGCAAAACCACGCATTTATGCAAGAAAACAATAGTCTAGAAATTAGGAATGTATGTATGTGGTTTAGTGGTTAAGCCGCTAGGCGTAGTCTGATAGGCACAGGGCTCAAACTGACTTAACTTTTAAATGACATTGATACGGAACATTGATTTTTACAACATGTATTTGTACTCTCTCTCTCTCTCTCTCTCTCTCTCTCTCTCTCTCTCTCTCTGTTTTATTGGACCCCCTTCGTAAGAATTTTATGAAGAATACTTTATCCTACTCATTTGCCACCAAAGTACAGTAAACTTAAACTAGAAAAACTGTGAGCCATAAGCTCACGAAAAATACCTCCGCTCCCCCCACATAAAGAAAATCCATCGGATCAAATTTTTAAATAGGAGGTGCACATCTACATTATATCACAAAGATTGTGTGAAAGTTTCATGAAAATCCATTGAAGGGTTTAGGAAGAGTTGTGGATAAGAGATAGGTACCCTAAGGTGTAACGGAAGGACGGACGGACACCCCTATCAGTAGCCACTTTTTAAGCGGGGGGTATAATAAATGATACGTGTGGTATTCAACTTGTTCGAGTCATGACCGCTGTATAAAGAACCCGTTGAAGATTCATCAATAAAGTGTCTGAATACCTTTTATCAAACTGTAATTTATGTTTTTATTGGAATCTAACTATAACCATTCGAAATCTATAACCCCTTTACCCCAATACTAAAAAGCAAACTTTACTCAAATTTGGACATGGATTGGCATGTTTTTGTTTGACTTATGAGACTGTGATTTGGACATAAGTTTAATTTTTGAGATTGTGATTTGGACATGGACCGGAATGTTTGTGATTAACTTTTGAAACTGTGATTTGGACATGGATTGGTATGTTTGTGTTTAATTTTTGAGACTGATTTGGACATGGATTGGAATTTTTGTGTTTGGCTTTTAAGACTGTGATTTAGACATGGACCGGTATGTTTGTGTTTGAATTTTGGGATAATGATTTGGACATGGATTGGTATGTTTGTGTTTGAATTTTGAGATTGTGATTTGGGCATGGATCGGCATGTTTGTGTTTGACATCTGGGATTGTGATTTGGACATAGATTTGACTTTTGAGATTGTGATTTGGATATGTATGGTATGCTTGTGTTTGAATGTTGTGGCTGTGATTTGGACATGAACCGGTATGTTTGTGTTTGACTTTTGGCCGATATGTTTGTGTTTGACTTTTGAGATTGTCATTTGGATATGGACTGGTAGTTTGTGTTTGACTTTTGAGATTGTGATTTGGACATGGATCGGCATGTTTGTGTTTGACTTTTGAGATTGTCATTTGGATATGGACCGTATGTTTGTGTTTGACATCTGGGATTGTGATTTGGACATAGACTTGTATGTTTGTTTTTGACTTTTGAGATTGTGATTTGGATATGGATTGGTATACTTGTGTTTGAATGTTGTGGCTGTGATTTGGACATGAGCCGGTATGTTTGTGTTTGACTTTTGAGATTGTCATTTGGATATGGACTGGTAGTTTGTGTTTAACTTTTGAGATTGTGATTTGGACATGGATCGGCATGTTTGTGTTTGACTTTTGAGATTGTCATTTGGACATGGACCGGTATGTTTGTGTTTGACTTTTGAGACTGTGATTTAGACATGGACCGGTATGTTTGTGTTTAACTTTTGAGATTGTGATTTAGACATGGACCGGTATGTTTTTGATTTGGATATTATTAATCGTGTGGTTCTAGCAGCGTTTTGTTTTTGTATGCCACAACATTCACTGTGAGTATCGGTAAAAGTTACATGCATTATCGAACGGGGTTTAGATCGCGTACATTAAATATCAGGAGCGCAAACTATCAAGTGGAGTTTCGACCGCGTACGTAGTTGAACAAAGGGTATCGGAAATGACTTGGATGAACGGGCAACGATTTGGATACCAAAACAGCAGCACAATGAATATATAAGGGTGGTATATATACAGATAATGAACGGTTACCTTACGACTTGGACTTAAACCACCTTAGATAAAAAACTTTCTCATATATATTATTATATATTGTGTCAAATATTTCATGCAGGAGTGACTTATAATAAGAAATAAACGTCTTTTACCCAGGACATATTGTATCAAAAAAGTAATTTATTTTTCGTGATAGAGTTAACTTAGTTATCCCATTACAAAAGAATGTGTTTGTGGCGATTACTAACCCGAGATTTCGACTTGGTTTAACAGAATAAAGTACGTAATTAATTCAACACAGGTGCGAACCAGGTGTTTTGTTTGGCAAACTTTTCGCGTTTTATCCTATTTAAATGCAATCCAACAATTTGTTTACATAATCTGTACTAACCCAACAGAAATCGCCTAATATCTTCATTATAGATTTCTTCTATCTTTAACAACTATATATGAAGTATGATGATTCACTGTTAACAAAGCGTAAAGTAAAATATGGAATATTATGGAAGCGTCGTGTGCATTATTTTACATTTTAAAAAAGAAAAAATGTCCAAAAATAAAATTGAATATGGTAAAACAAATATCCTCAAACATACAAACTCATGTCCAAATCATTATATTAAAAATAAAGTTAAAACTTTGAAAACTGACGCATAAAGTAATATACGTAAACTTCCACCCCGGAAGTGAGACCGGATGCTCTTGATAAGTAAGCACCTCCTATCTAGCTAGCTACACCCACCACGTGTGCAATAAAAATTGACAATAAAAGGAAAATGGAACTACAGGATGTCATATATATTTGCAAATAGTCAATAATTCTAAATAGGATAAAGAATCAGAACAATCCATTTGGTTCAAAGACTAACACAGAGCTGAATGGCTGGTAGGCGTGTCACTAGTATTGGTGGCTTTCTAACACACTACAGCTCACTATTATTTTAATTTAAAAACTTGTTCTCTTACATCATCTTAACATTCATAATTGTCATGTGCTATTTGTAAATTTCTATGAAATAATGTAAAGTACTATGCGACATTACTGTGCTAGAACTTTGTCACTAGTTACAGTTGAGTGGCAGTAATTGTTGAAGCGCATTCTACGTACAGCAATATTAAATTTTAATAAATTAGATGAAGGAAGTCACCAAATGTTTTGTCTCAAATCTAGAACTATATACGATACCACACACTAAGATGCAGGAGAATACATTGTTAGCGATGTAATGAAGTCTCAGATTATTATGTAATCTGGTTTCAGTTGTGGTTTTTATGAATATTTCCGTGACAGATTCCTCCAAGTTTGAAAATGATTGATTGACCTTAGAAACAGAACTATGTGTTAAAAAGCTTGACATAGGTACACGTGGTTTATCCCAGAGCAACGGACTACAATCCAACAATCGACTTGGAAAACGACATTATGTTTACATCTGACTTGGCTACGACACTGGCTATATATTGAACCGGAAATCACCATACTTGGCAAATATCCATCTGATAAACCGGAAACCATAAGTCTTGGCAAACATCCATATCATAAACCGGAAGCCATAAGGATTGGCAAACGTCCATATATTGAACCGGAAACCATAAGGCTTGGCAAACATCTATATGTTAAACTGGAAACCATCAGGCTTGACGAAATCCATATGATGAACCGAAAACCATAAGGCTTGGCAACCATCCATATATTGAACCAGAAGCAATCAGGCTTGAGAAACATCCATATGTTGAACTAGAAACAATCAGACCAGCAAACTAGCAAACAACAAATCTCATGTAATAAAACATATAGCTGATTGCTGGTGGTGTCATGATTTAAGTGAAATATTTTGGACTGGGACGCAAAACCCCATTCAAGTTTTCATATTCCGGGTACATGTTACAATCTACCCCATTCTTTATTTTCCACAATACCTATGATGAGCTATGTAAGTGTGACACAACATTTTACAGGTATATATTGATTCTATGGTTCTTTTACACATCAACAATAACATTATATGGAATTTAAGTATATCCCTCGTTTGAAGTAGCTCGGAGAAGCCTGGTGGTATCACAGACTCCCGCCGTGAGGTGGTAGAATTGATAACTTGCTTCAATATCCTGTTTAGATTGTAAATCAATTTTTAGAACACTTTAACTGTGAACTATTCGTTTTTCCTTTACACTTATGGATTGTGAAGTAATTTATTATTCCATGGTTTAAAACTTGTATAAAATTAATTTATGGCAGCTCGCACATATAATACATATTTGTTAACAGTCGGCGTTGACTAGACGATGCGAGATTTGTATATATATTTACAATGCTAAGACATCATTCATTTTTCCTTTATAAAATGTATATCTTTCCAATCTGTTTTCTTTTAAGTGTGCATAACAGATGTAAAAATTATTAAAATTTATTTTCTCGTTTGTATTGTAATGTAAATATTAATGTTGCTGTGATTTAAATTACACAACAATATGTAAATTAAATAGAGAGTTATAATGGGATGAAACTTATCTTGTTATCATTACACCTCACATTAGCACTAATTGCGTAATATCACAGTATTCAGATGTATATCTTGGATGTTAATTTATTGAATGTTCTAAATATATTTCGCCGATTTAAGTTTGTTCAAAATTGATTATGTGGTTAATTTTGATTGGTCTTAATTATTAAACAGCCTAGAATTAAAACCGGAATGTGACAGACCTGACAAAGTATTTTGTATAATAGCAAACCGGAAGTCATCTGACCTGACTATGCGTTCAAACGTCATCTACCCGGAAGTACACTGCCTCTTGTACTAATGTTGTTTTATCCGAGTCTGTAAAAACTTTGTAAATTCATATTTAGGAACATTTTGGTTGCTTAGTTCATACTATGTAATGAAATAGTCATAAGAACTCTTTTGTGTACATAAAATAAATGCAATCAATTAAATGGCCTTAATATATGTTTATCATTTCGTTGTTGTTTTTATGCTCTGGATAACTATTTTGCCAACGGATGTGTAGGAAAATATACAAGGTATTTTAGCCAATTTAGACCTGTATTGCGCCTCGCCAAAACAAGACAACACTGAGAACAAAATTATAGACAGAAGAAGGCATGTCACAGGACATGTATGCATATAGATCACAAATGACCATCATAGTATTGCTGAAATAAACAGCAAATAAAAAGAAAGCATGCTAAATAAAAATATACATATCAAAGAACAGCCGCGAAATGGGAAATGGGTAGGACTTGGAAAGACAAAGAGAGAAGAGGGCGGACTGTGAGGATTAACAGGAAACACGAAAACAAAATACATGTAGCAATGTCTAAAATCCCAGACCCAAAGTAAATAAACTTTCGTTTCGTTTTTTCATCTGTCTTTCGAAATGGTCCCCAACACAAATTAGATTGATTTTTTTGGGATATATAATATTTGCACCTTTAAAGCATCATTGTTAAATGTCAGACGGGGATTTATTTACACACTAGCAAGTTACAAGACTCCATATATTTATTTTAACATCCTCTAAGTCATCACATGATCGACGTTTTATGTTTATTCAGATGTCGGGCTGAGTTCACTAAAGGATAGATTTACACAGAAAAAACATTTCCTTGTTTTCTGTTTTTAAATTCGTCTAGTATAGATAAATATTCGGTATTCCAGTTTTGCTCTTAATTACTAACAGGTGTCACCTTAATGTTAAAAAACTTCGGATTTAGATTTAGTTGTCTTATAATTAACACTGAAAGTACCTTAGTATTTGTAGTAGTCAACAAAGTAAATCGCCTGGTGAATAAATAACTTTTTTTAAATTAAGGTATTCTACACTGTTATTTCTATTGTTGCACCAGGATACGCAACAAATAAAACAATATTATATGGCTTAAAACACAACTAAAGAACATTCGTATGACAAAAACACAACCAAAGAACATTCATAATTATGGCGAAATCACCACCAAAAGACATTCATATGGCGAAAACACAACCAAAGAACATTCATATGGCAAAAACACAACCAAAAACATTCATATGGCGAAAAACACAACCAAAGAACATTCATATGGCGAAAAACACATCCAAAAACATTAATATGACGAAAAAAACAACCAAAACCATTAATATGACGAAAAACACAACCAAAAACATTAATATGGCGAAAAAACACAACCAAAAAACATTCATATAGCGAAAAACACAACCAAAACATTAATATGGCGAAAAACACAACCAAAGAACATTCATATAGCGAAAAACACAACCAAAAAACATTCATATAGCGAAAAACACAACCAAAACATTAATATGGCGAAAAACAAAACCAAAGAACATTCATATAGCGAAAAACACAACCAAAAACCAATCATATGGCGAAAAACAAAACCAAAGAAAATTCACCAACACAACATGATTGTTATGATTTTCTTTCCGTTTTCCTGAATTGTTCGATGGGGGGCTTAATTTAGCAAGTATAGCAATACTTTGGTGCTCATGCCAGAAAAATAACACAAGGTCCCCACGATTTGACTATGTAACTGGGAGTATTTGTAGGTTGTCTGCTTTCCAACGTCAAATTCTTTCTTGTATGAAAACTATTTTTCTGTTCTTTAGAAACCGTCCACATTATTCAGTAACTATACAGCGCAATATCATATAGTGGAACTTCAGTTTAGACAGTACAGATGATTGCAAAAACAAAGTTTTCATGAGAAATGTGAAGATGTCAAACCGTATCAATTACAAGTAAACAAGAATAAATTTATAACGTGATATCTCTTATTATCATAGTCTATATGACTGATTGAAGCAATTAAATTTGTCACGAGTGTCATGTTTGACATGCAGCTTCTCATCGACTTCAAATTGGTACATTTTCAAAACAATTATTATAAAGCTTCCTATCTTTTATCACATGGACATTCGTTCACCAGTCTTGGTTTACAACAAGGGTTCAATTATTAACCATATTTAATCAACTTTTGTAGAAATTCCTGTTGAAAAGATTTTAAGTGAATAAAATTGGTCAAACAGTGGAATTGTCTTGTCTTGGTTTCTTCTACACTTGTTGTGTTGTGAAGTTTTAGCTGCATTTGTTATTCTCGAGCGTATTTTTCAGTTGAAAAAAGACCATAACCCATTATAAATACATATAAAAATTAATAATTGTTTATTTTTAAATAAGCTTGATATCTTCACATTTTTCATGAAAAAGTTGTTTTGCAATCATCTATACTGTCGAAACAATTGGTCAATGATGTGAAGATCCACTATCTGATTTTGTGTTGTTGTAGTGACGGTTTGTAAAGAACAGAAAATAGTTTTCATACAAGAAAGAATTTGACATTGCAACACAGACAATATACAACTACACCCAGTAATAGTCAATCGTTGGGGCCTCGTGTTACCAAAGTGAAACGGTTTACTTGCTAAATTAAGCCCGCAATTCAAGGTAAAGGGAAACAAAAGCAAGACAAACAAGTTGTGTTTGTGAATATTCTTTGACATGGTTAATTAAAATTGTCAGTCAGGTTACAAATTTTTACTTTGTATTTTTGATTTTTACTTTAACCTAGACTGGTATGTTTGATTTTGAATTCAGAAGAGTATATTAATGAAGTATCAGGGTCCTATCACATATTGGGACAAATTACGATCAACGTATACATAATTTATAGCCAGTTTATGCTGAAAAATAAAAAGTCAGAAAGAAGAAATGACTGTTTTATGGGTTGTGTAGATTACTTCATACGCTGAGAATAAACTTGTTCCACACTGCAAAACATAACCTCTATAATCACGGAGTACGTACTGTGTAATAGTTATATTGCTTCTAAACTTCGAACTAATGACACATGATCTTGATTAAAACAAGGCGTGAATACCTAATGCATTCTCAAGTCATGTACAGTATGGTGGCGCATTTGTGCTTATTTCGTAAAGTCGAAAAGCATCAAGCAAAAAAGAGTAGGAACAAAGCAGAGAGAAAAAGGCAAAATTGGGTCGCCTTGCGTCTGTAATCTCTTTCTTTATGCCATTCCCTAAAATTGAGGTTTCACCAATTTTGTCTCGTAAACAAATAAAGTGAAAAACGAAATGGTACCAATTGGTCACCATAGTAAATGGAGATAACAAGTACAGCTGTTTGTGTCGGTCAAGCCGCATACAAAATTAGCCAAAAAACGTTTAGTTTTCATCATTTTTTTTCAATCACGTGACAGTTCAATTAGGCGGCCGGGTATGAAATTAATTAACCAATTAATAGTTCAAACAAAATGTAAATGATAGTAAAACTGTTCAATTTCTCGGTTATATTTATTTCAGTTTTCAAACTTGACTTTCCACTTTGTTTTTTGGATTGTGATTTAAACTCCGACTGATATATTTTTGATTTGGAGAATATTCTCATAAAATCTCTCTCTCTCTCTCTCTCTCGCTCGCTCTCTCTCCACAGAGGTTAATACGTTTGTTAGTATTGTATTAATTATTCAGACAGTGACTTTATGTCTTCAGTCTTGTTTATTAATACATTTGTACAGAATGAACATTTTAACAAAAAGTTAAAGGTATAAAAAGTTGTAATTTTATTCTTGTCAGGTGATTTAGGTCAATATGATACATATGTAAATGGTTATAATGATTTAATTAGCTTTTCTGACACTTATATTAATTACAGACTAGGCATATACCGTGTAAGACAGAAGTAACAAAAAATGATGTTTCTCAATTGCTTTAGGTTTAGAGGATACAGTACAGACTTGTCCAAACTTTAACACTAAGTTAACGAGAAAGTACCGATACGGCAGCTCATTTAGGTCTTAAACAGCTTCATTTGCAGCATTTCGGTCACCAACTATTTTCTTCTGTTTTACGCAGCAGCCGAGCTTCGACACCCTACCCCCTTGTTCATTTCCTCAGTGTTACACTTTTGATAGGTCTGTATTTATATCATCATAATATAATATACAGAGTTATTGGAAACCAATAATTCATGGTTGTTTACATTTTAAATACTTTAATGTTTTATTTTTGCAATGGACACCAAATTTGCTTAGTTTGCCAATTAAGACTGCGAAGTAGACTTCAGATTATATTCTTGTTCTAACTCTAAAACACGATGATTTTTCGCGTTTCAAAGGGATTCTTTGGAATTTGAAACAAAATTTGTTTCGCCTGTCAATCATGACGGTTCTACTTACTTGCCTTTAACTGAAATTGTTTTTTCTCTAATACTGCCAAGGAATTACAACATTCCATTGTTGTAAAATACTTGAATAGTGTTAATCCTGTTTTGCCAATAAGCAAAGAGGATACTGAAAGCTTTTGGTCGATTTTTTAAATGACATGTCAGTTAAGCTCATTTTCAGAACCCTAGAAATAGAGGCTTTTCCTTCAAACTACTTTTAATCCTCTTGGTCTCATCAGTACGATTTGCTACGTACAGAGGTTAGGGTTAGCAGGCTGACCAATTCAACGGATTTGTACCATAAAAACGGATAAACGGACGGACAAAACGAAAAGGTCAAATTAACAGTTTGACACAGTTTTTTTTAAATTAAAAGTATACAAAATCCGGACTTTTTGTATGGAAATTGTACCAAAATCAAACACCTAAGGATAACGAAAGTAACTAAGTGACAATCTTGCACACTAAAAATGTACCGATCTCGACAAATAAATAAATTCGATTGGTCAGCCTGGGTTAGAGGGTGTTGATGTATTTGGCAATAGCTAGAGCAACCAAGAACTCTTTGACATAAAACGAGTTAAATAAGTAAAAAGGCAAAACGTCGCATATATACCCTTGCCACTTATAATAAAACTACCGACGTTTGACGGGTACTAGACATAACGGCGCAGTAGTATAAAGTGGCATTGTTTAAGTACCACAGTGGTATAAAGTGGCATTGTTTAAGTACTTGTGGAAGGTCTTAGAAAAACTTGACTTTTCACAGCCATTAGCGGTCAATTAATTATGCAATCTAAACTAAATGCAAACAAACAACGATTTAGATTCACGTGAGCGCGTGAGGTCTTGATATCGGAGAAAAACATGAGAGCTAGGTGAAAACCCACTTCTTGTGGCAGATGACCTCAAATACCTTTTCACATAAACCATAATGAGGTGAAAACAAGGTTAAATGAGATATGAATGATTTTGTTTTTAAGTTGTTTGTTTACAAGATAGAAAGTTAAAAATAAATTTTTGATTTTAGTGGAGTTTTTTTCGGATTTAGGGATTTGTAAGTGTCGTGAAATCGAATCTGTAACTATAACACATTATGATACCAACACGATGCATTTTGGCAAATTGATTGCTTGAACATGCGCTGCTAAAACATATGCATGGTGTTTCCATATGTAAACATATTAGATTTACATTGACAATAAGTTTAAAAAAAATAGATCCTCGACTTACAAATATCTTTTGTTATGCAGAAACAGTTCAGCAATTATATTTATGTGAACAGTTCAAGTCTTAGTTGTGATATTTGCCATTTCTAGTTTAACGTACTTTAGACTAATTAAGAAGAATATTTCACTTATATCGAGTGGGCACCGTATATAGGCGAAGGTGCTGAAATTTTGCCTGTGGGTTGCGCTGATGACAGTATACAGCAGGACTCTTTATCGTGACACAGGGCCTGTTCCCATCCGAAAGATCTTCATTTCGTAATGTGGAGTGCTTGGCGAAAGAACAGTTACTACCCACTTTCAAGTCTTGGGTCAGATCCGGTAGTGGTCGAACCCACGACCTCCCACTTACGGAGCGAGCACTCTCCCAACTGAGCTACCGCAGTGGCAATACAACGTAGAGGCATCTGGTGGTATCTCAGTTCACTAAATATATTTAAAATGCATATCTAGATCAAATGATATATTATATAATGCTTTTTACAAGAACTTTGTTTCATTTCAAATTCGAATCTTCAAGAATAACTCAATGAAGAATTTGTTTAGCTGTTTGTTCTCATATATAGTGTCTTTGTGTATAAGTGCTTTGAATTAAGCATAAAATATGCAAAAAATCAACATTGATAATAAATGCAGCAACTGCACCAGCAAGTGAACAAACAAAAAACTGGATTAGGTAATATATCATGCACAACGTGTTAACTCGTTACGGTAATATTGTTCCCACATGGTCAATTTGTGCATATTTAATTGGATAAAATGAAACACAGAGGATGCAAAAACGACCAAATGCAAGAACAGTATAGAGAGATAGTATTACATTAGGTAATACTCAAAGCACAGCGTTTGGTGTACACATATACGTGTTACATTAGTATGCAGAACAGGCAGCAACTTTAAAGCGGGAAGCCAATTCAATAATCGTCTGCTAAATCTAAATCAATCAAAGGAAATTGTCATGTCGAGAGTAATTCTTCATGTACAACTTTCTCTAGGGTGGAATTTTGTTCAATTTCCCATCGATCACTAGAGGGTTTCATTAAATGTGTATTGGCTGGATTTCTTTGTCAGAAGAAGCACATCTGTCATGTTATATAAGCTGTTAGTCACGGTTCTGCCTTTTGTGTATTGGCTCTTAAAATCTGAATTTTCCATATAACAAAATGGAAAAGGACGTTAAATTTAATAAAAAAAAATAAAATAAAAAATATAATTGCACTCGGGAGCTTATCAAAAGAGAGATGGCAATAAAATTCTATGGAAGTGCACACATTTGTAAAAATTAATGATAAACCGCCCATGTATCACACACTGTATCTGTGATTTTATTAAGTTCAGTAACTCGGTTCCCTGTTGGAATCTTAACACTGACATAGAAGATATTACGTGGAATAAAGACGATGTCTCTAATGTGCTTTTAAATACTCACACAGTGCATTAATACCATAATATATGTTATGTGTAAATGCAATTATAATTTCTTTTTAAAAAGTGTTTTTGGTTTATTTTATCAGTAATTTAAAGATGAAAAATGAGTTTTATTACCAAATCATTTCAATTTATAAAATATATATCATTTTAGAGATGTTATCATGTGCATACATTGAGATTCGTGTTGTAATACTCTGTGTTGCTTGTATCATAATTCGTGGTATCCCAATGAAATCTCTTTTACATTGCCTTCTGTGTACGTGAATATAAACATACATCTATAATCATTTTACAGACCAACCAGAGCAAACTACCATATTCATACCAAGAACAGGTAATAGAAACAATGAAACACTAGAACACTATCTCCAAAGAACGGAACAAGCTACCATGTTCAAACTAGGAACAGGTTATACAAACGGGCAGCTACCACCATCTCCCAAGAACAGAACAAGTTACCGTGTTCAGAATAAGAACAGGTCATACAAACGGGCAACTACCACCATCTCCCAAGAACAGAACAAGTTACCGTGTTCAGAATAAGAACAGGTCATACAAACGGGCAGCTACCACCATCTCCCAAGAACAGAACAAGTTACCGTGTTCAGAATAAGAACATGTTATATAAACGGGCAACTACCACCATTACCAAAGAACAGAACAAGTTACCGTGTTCAGAATAAGAACAGGTTATATAAACGGGCAACTGCCACCATTACCAAAGAACAGAACAAGTTACCGTGTTCAGAATAAGAACAGGTTATATAAACGGGCAGCTACCACCATCTCCCAAGAACAGATCAAGTTACCATGTTCAGAATAAGAACAGGTTATATAAACGGGCAGCTACCACCATCTCCCAAGAACAGATCAAGTTACCATGTTCAGAATAAGAACAGGTTATATAAACGGGCAGCTACCACCATCTCCCAAGAACAGATCAAGTTACCATGTTCAGAATAAGAACAGGTTATATAAACGGGCAGCTACCACCATCTCCCAAGAACAGATCAAGTTACCATGTTCAGAATAAGAACAGGTTATATAAAAGAGCAACTAAATCCATCTCCAAAGAACAGAACAACTTTCCATGTTCAAACTAGGAACCAATATAAAGATACAACTAACAACATTTCACAGACAAACCAGAACAAACTACCATATTCAGACCATGAACAGACAATAGAAACAATAAAGCACAACCATCTCCAAAGAACGGAACAAGATACCATGTTCAGAATAGGAACATCCATTATGAACTATAATCATTGTACAGACCAAAACAAACCACCATGTTCAGACCAAGAACAGGTTATAGAAACAATGAAGCCCTACCATTTCCGAAGAACAGAACAAGTTACCATGTTCAGAATAAGAACAGGTTATATAAACGGGCAACTACCACCATTACCAAAGAACAGAACAAAAAAAGAAAATGTTACTAGTATATAAACGGGCAACTTCCGCCATTTCCAAAACAGAACAAGTTACCGTGTTCAGATTAAGAACGGTACATGAAATACTATAGAAACATCTTCTAAATGTAAAACTTTCAAAAGTATACCTATATGGAAAGGCTGAATATGTGTGTGGAACAAACCATGTTCCAAAAAATAAATCCGGTCATCAACAATATTTAGGCGGAAAAGTTTATATTGGCTATAGATGACTTGTATTCATGTTTAGGACAATCATCTGGTCTCCACATTGAAGTATGGTATCTGAACAACAAAGAAGAACATTTTGACTGATTTGCATCATTGTAACAAATAAAATTCCTGCAGGCAAAACTTGCAAAAGTCCCCCATCAGAAAATGCCGGTCTTCAATTAGACCAGGGGTGGGTAGCAGAAAATACTTCTAGAAAATGGAGATACCCCTACCGGAGGTATAACAAGTTGCAACTGGTATCAAAATAAAGCTTATGATCTATAGTTTACTAAAATGATGTTGTACTTTGCAAAATAGGTGCACAACACTGTCATTTTAACCCATTTACTCCCAAAACTCGCACAAAATTATAAAATACACTACCTTCATATTGAGTGATTATTTTTTATAGAAATTCACAATTAGACCGACATACTGCTGTTTTCTTGTTGAGAATAAAATGTAGGAAAATTTTCTAGCTGTTTTAGGTGTTGCCTAAAGAATTAGATGGGTTTATCACCCCCCCCGTCCCCCAAAAAAACTACATTTTGTCCTATTTTCTACCTTTCTGACTTTTCCCAAAGTTCTGACTCGTTCTTATTATCTAATAAAGACTAAAACACTTGGATATATAATTAGAATAACTTTTATTTGTGTCCAGTGTCTAAAAAACTTTAAATTTTGAATAAAGATGCCACAATATAAAAATGGTTGGTGACCCCTCATTTTACGAAACAACAGAATCAGGTGAGTGCGCTCATGTAATTTCAATTTAGCAGGGGTCAAACATGCACCGATAGGTTTTGTGCTAGTCATTTGTCCTTATGCCACTGAAGAAGCTTAGTATTTATGTAATTGTATATCCCTGGCCTTTATGGTTTGAAGTGGTCTTTGGAGCAGTCATCACCATAACATGATTTCAGTCTTCCTCATCATTCCCATCATCATCATCTTGAAGTAGATTGACAGTGTTTGGGCAGCTATTGCAGCGACATATTTCTATGCATTTCAAGCCAGCAAATACACATGGACATTTTCTACCATCGATGCAGTCAGTATCTCTACAGTATAGATGGGTCAAATCCCGTATTTCTCTAGGGGCTGATTCCTTAAGGCTTGTTACACACTGTAAGCTGTCTCCACATTCAACCCAACCATATTCAGTGAGAACTCTCATACTGGGCATTGCAACATGGCTATTGCACCAGACCATTGTCTGGTACTTTGCTCTCAGGGCATGTTGCCTAAACGCATCATCAGTGGGAGGAAGGGATGAAACTGGTTTGTCAGTCGTGGATGACAACATATAGCGCAATTCATCCAGAGTGTTGTACGATCTTCCCTTGCTACCCTTGCCATACATCAAGAGGAGGAGCTCTCTAGCAGTATCAAGTCCCTCGTCATCTGGAAGGTGGAATTCTGTCAGTCCCTTTAGAGCCTCCTGGTGTTTCTGGAGAATGGTGTAGGCAGTTTTATTTCCAAGCCTGAAGAAGCCACTAGTCGAATCACACCCTGTAAGGGCATGCACAGCAGGTAGAATAGAACACTGTTCCTTCCCAATCACCTTGGCAATTTTTGATACTGGAATGAACCGCTCCTTGGTGACAAACTTTCCTGAGTGGCTGGCATGCATGTATACATCATTGCTCAATTTACCTTCACTTTGATAGTACAACAAAATAACCAGAACATCTGTATCATCACATCTGACAACAGTTCGGGGAAAGGTAGACAAATGCAAATCTTGGAACAAGAGATCTGGAGGAGCAGATGAAGCAGATACTAAGATGATATTGCATGCCACCCATTTGTCTACCTTTCCCCGAACTGTTGTCAGATGTGATGATACAGATGTACTGGTACTGTACAGATTACCCTTTGTGATGTTTATTTAATATTTTTTTAAAAAGTTTATTAATAATCGTGATTCAATGCGCAATACACATCGTAGGAGGCCATCTGTTTGTATTTTAATTATGCGACTTATATCGGTTATTCCTATATGTTTGAGGTTCATGATCATAACGATATATCTACTCAGTCAAAACATATGAATTTTTGTAACTCTAGTTAAGAATATTTCGTCTCGGTCAAGAATATTCCTACTGTTTTCGTATATACATGTATGTATATATATATATATTATATATATATATATATATATATATATATATATATATATATTATTTTCACTAAAAAGTTTTACAACTTATGAGTGTATATACAATATAGTACAATATTTTGGCAATGTTCATGGAAATGGTACATTAAATTGAAATGTTTACAACAAAATAATTATTCTATAATATACAAAATGGTAGTTATAATAACTTAATTTTATTTACAATTTTTGCCTAAATTTTACGAGTATAATTTCGGGAAAAATAAATAGTGGTGCCTCATAGATCGTGATCATGACTAAGGGAACAAAATATAAGGGAACAAAATAGTTTTTAAAAAATGTTCTAAATTTCATTTCAAATTTTAGTATAATTCTCATCTTATGCATCACCATATCGTCAATTTTCCAATATATTTCAATATTTTCAAACACTATATAAAGTCCGGTTAAAGGAAAAAAGACATACCAGTCATTAGGAAAGTGTCAATCAGTAAAAGGAGACATTTAATTGGTGTAAACTTAAAAAGTGGGCAGTCTTCTACTTCCACAGTCAGTGATTAACAGAATACCCCCAAGCCATTTCGACACGCTTAACCTTCTGCGATCTATCAAGGCAAATTGTATACAAGATTGCAATGTGTGAAGAAAAATACATATCCCACCATTCTGGTGGATAGGAGATGTTCATTTAGTCAGTAACTGAATGATCTAGTCAGAAATTGTCAGTATTTTTGCGATTCAGCACTGATCTTCTGTATTCTTAAAAGTACAACAAAATAACCAGTACATCTGTATCATCACATCTGACAACAGTTCGGGGAAAGGTAGACAAATGGGTGGCATGCAATATCATCTTAGTATCTGCTTCATCTGCTCCTCCAGATCTCTTGTTCCAAGACTTGCATTTGTCTACCTTTCCCCGAACTGTTGTCAGATGTGATGATACAGATGTATTGGTTATTTTGTTGTACTATCAAAGTGAAGGTAAATTGAGCAATGATGTATACATGCATGCCAGCCACTCAGGAAAGTTTGTCACCAAGGAGCGGTTCATTCCAGTATCAAAAATTGCCAAGGTGATTGGGAAGGAACAGTGTTCTATTCTACCTGCTGTACATGCCCTTACAGGGTGTGATTCGACTAGTGGCTTTTTCAGGCTTGGAAATAAAACTGCCTACACCATTCTCCAGAAACATCAGGAGGCTCTAAAGGGACTGACAGAATTCCACCTTCCAGATGACGAGGGACTTGATACTGCTAGAGAGCTCCTCCTCTTGATGTATGGCAAGGGTAGCAAGAGAAGATCGTACAACACTCTGGATGAATTGCGCTATATGTTGTCATCCACGACTGACAAACCAGTTTCATCTCTTCCTCCCACTGATGATGCGTTTAGGCAACATGCCCTGAGAGCAAAGTACCAGACAATGGTCTGGTGCAATAGCCATGTTGCAATGCCCAGTATGAGAGTTCCCACTGAATATGGTTGGGTTGAATGTGGAGACAGCTTACAGTGTGTAACAAGCCTTAAGGAATCAGCCCCTAGAGAAATACGGGATTTGACCCATCTATACTGTAGAGATACTGACTGCATCGATGGTAGAAAATGTCCATGTGTATTTGCTGGCTTGAAATGCATAGAAATATGTCGCTGCAATAGCTGCCCAAACACTGTCAATCTACTTCAAGATGATGATGATGGGAATGATGAGGAAGACTGAAATCATGTTATGGTGATGACTGCTCCAAAGACCACTTCAAACCATAAAGGCCAGGGATATACAATTACATAAATACTAAGCTTCTTCAGTGGCATAAGGACAAATGACTAGCACAAAACCTATCGGTGCATGTTTGACCCCTGCTAAATTGAAATTACATGAGCGCACTCACCTGATTCTGTTGTTTCGTAAAATGAGAGGTCACCAACCATTTTTATATTGTGGCATCTTTATTCAAAATTTAAAGTTTTTTAGACACTGGACACAAATAAAAGTTATTCTAATTATATATCCAAGTGTTTTAGTCTTTATTAGATAATAAGAACGAGTCAGAACTTTGGGAAAAGTCAGAAAGGTAGAAAATAGGACAAAATGTAGTTTTTTTTTTGGGGGGGTGGGGGGTGATAAACCCATCTAATTCTTTAGGCAACACCTAAAACAGCTAGAAAATTTTCCTACATATTATTCTCAACAAGAAAACAGCAGTATGTCGGTCTAATTGTGAATTTCTATAAAAAATAATCACTCAATATGAAGGTAGTGTATTTTATAATTTTGTGCGAGTTTTGGGAGTAAATGGGTTAAAATGACAGTGTTGTGTACCTATTTTGCAAAGTACAACATCATTTTAGTAAACTATAGACCATAAGCTTTATTTTGATACCAGTTGCAACTTGTTATACCTCCGGTAGGGGTATCTCCATTTTCTAAAGCATCTTGCCGCGTGCCTAAATTGCCATTTCATCATTTACGTTTATTCAACTAAAGCCTAAATACCTATAACTAGTATAAGTTTGTAAAAGGCGAATAAAACTAATCGTTCAAAAGATTATGTTATTGTTTGGTGCATCTTAACGGCTTCAGGCTGCCTGTTTGGATTTTCTTTTACAGTAAATAATTTAAAGACCATGAAACAATATTGCACTTTTGCAAGTAACTAGAAAAAAACAAGCGATGAATGATGACGTATGTTCTCAGTTCACTAAGTAAAGGGACATAATCCGAAAACAGTGTCCCTAATGTTTCCATTTTCAAACGCAATTAAATTTTATTTCTTATCTTTAAAGCTACATTATCGTCTTAATGTCACTTGAAAACAGTAAATATTCTTCAGAAAACATTTCAAAAACCGATCTTTCTACACCCAGATGTGAATCAGATTGACATGTTTTTCCGTGTAATAGTATACTAGAAAATTGAAAGGGATTTAACAGCAATCAACAACAAACAATAACCCCGTGATCACCGATATCTTCTGACATTATACATAAACCAATAAATCCTTATTTTGATATATACCACGTGATTTTAAAGTGCCAGGTTAAGGGTCACGAGGATTTCATGTTAAGGGTCATTTACTCTAAATCGGTCAAGATTTAAATAAAGTTGTCAAATTTACCAATTTATAACAAAGTGGGATAAATCATTGATTGATAGTCCCCAATAAGACTTTGTATAAGATATTTATTTTCTTTCAAGATGTGCAGGTGTCCGCGGATTTCTGATAAGTGACAGAAAAGTCAAGGAGGCAATGACGAGGAGGGGGATCTTTTATTTATATTATATTGTACCTACTGTGTTTTCAATATTTTGATAAAGGCTGAAGCATGACCTGTCATCTGATAATTAATCTTATTTTACACACATGAAGTTTTAGGAAATTTGAGGCTTTATGAAATATTCTGGCTTTTATGACTGTTTCGACTAGCTTGTTATTCTACAACTACCCCGGCAGCTCTGTCGGTAGAGTGTTCGCTCCGTTATGGATAGTCTATGTTCGATCCCCTACCGGATCAGAATGGTCATTCGTCTTATTGGCAACATCTACATCAGTAAATGGTTGTATGTAATGTTAATTGCTATTTGATGTTAGCACAGATAGCACAATGCGATTCCTCACTTGTATTGATAAAGACATTTTTACAGTTAATGTATGAAACAGGATGTTTTCTTTCAAGTTGGTAATAACTATCCGATTTGTCTTTGCGTTGTATAGATGTTAAAATAGGTAATATGTATGGTGAAAATATAAATAATAATAGCAAATATGATGTGAATGTAAGATTTTACCGTTTTCTTTCACGTCTGTGGCAACTATATCATTTACGTCCTTGGTCATAGTTTATATGGGAACAATTTTTAATGTTTTCTTTCACGTCCGTAATGTTCAACTATATATCATTTACGTCACGGGTCATGTTGTTTACATAGGAACAATGTTTAATGTTTTCTTTCAGGTCCGTGACAACTGTATATCATTTACTTCATTGGTCATTGTATTCATAGGAGCAATGTTGACTGTTTTCTTTCACGTCCGTGACAATTAAAATAGGTATGACTTGTAGTCAATGTATCTATATCAGAATAATTTTGATAGTTTTATTTCAAGTCTGTTTAATATTTTAGATGTTTAAGTATTGTCCCTCATCATTTTATTCGAGGGTATTAAATTATTGTTTACACTATAATTTCGGAAATATGAAATGGGCCTGCTTGTTGAGACCGGTATCATCACAACCTTGTATGTTACAGAATACTCAGCTAGATTTTTAGCTTTGATATGAATTATTATCAAACACATGTTTTATTTAAAATATTAAATTCCTTTCTCGTGTTTCAGATGTACTCTTAACTTCAATAATACAAGGCAATCAAAGTTAAACTTATAATTTAAATATCTAAATTCCGCCTTTTTATAAAATGTATTATTTTCAGTTATTTTTTTAAATCTTGTTTCTTCTGTAAATTTAAAAAAAAGCCGCGTCATACTTAAATATTTCACAAATATGTAACCTATAAAATGTGTTTTTTAAAAGAAAAACTAATAAATTCAGAGACATGTTTGAGTAATATTACATACTGTTTTAAGTTAAAACCTACTGAGTTGGTAACACCAGTGTACCTCTTAATTCACTCAAATCAAAACCCTAGGAATATAAAACGTGTTGCCTTTTAATAATAGGGTCGGGGAAATTTATGGATACTTCTCTGTAATATTATTCCAGACGCATACACATTTGACCTTATTTTAAAATATATATTTTCTTATTTTACCCTATTTTTATTACCGCAAATAAAAAGGCGTTATTATGTTGTTGTCGCGTTGCTTTTTTATTCTATTTCTTTTAAGTTTATAAAGTTTTGCATTTGGGTTTTTATTCAAATTTTCGATTCTTTAAATTTTCATTACTTCGTTTTTGTTCAATTTGTTTTTTAATTTTTGCTTATATACATTTGTGTGTTAATATCAAATGGACTTTAAATGCATTATAATTTGTGGATTTCATCGACAATTGTGTTATACATATACAAATCCAACGCAATATGATTTGATAGGATTTTCTCCCTGCAGACGATATGAAAATCGATGGTGACCTTTGTGTACTTTCCCCACTGTAAGTGTTCTTGTTCTTTTCCTATTTTTTTGTATGATAGATCGGACATAGCTCCACCCTGTACTTTTGTATGATAGATCGGACATAGCACCACCCTGTACTTTTGTATGATAGATCGGACATAGCTCCACCCTGTACTTTTGTATGATAGATCGGACATAGCACCACCCTGTACTTTTGTATGATAGATCGGACATAGCTCCACCCTGTACTTTTGTATGATAGATCGGACATAGCACCACCCTGTACTTTTCCATTAGTATGCTTTGTTATTTGTTTAATTGATTGATCACAACTACGCCCTAAAAGTAATAAGGGTCATGCTATTCATTGTTTCACGTGCATAGAGTACATAACCAACAATTCTGTAATCTTGCTCTTTTCCGTTCCTTTTATTCTGTCCAAGATAGACGCATCCGTTCTTTCCCCTTCTGTTCAATGCCTCGTTCGTTCTTTTTCTATTTGACCAATGCACCATTGATCACGGTATATCTCGCAAAATCAAAGCCCCGACCATGTTCATAATTATGTTGCTGTCACATACCACTTTTTTTTAATTTAATCATAAAATATATTCAATAAGTGGTATATTGTTATATACCACTTTTCGAATGTATTTTATGACTGAATGAAAAAAGTGGTATATGACATTACCATGGAAGTGTAGAATTGATGGTAAGTGCCAAACAATTGAACTTTTGAGAAATTAAGTATTCAAGCATGTGCCAACTTTTGAATACATACTTTATTTCGTAGAAAATAAGAGACAATACATAATTTGTTACGACTCCGTCCTGTTTTAGGTTATAATGTGAATTGTTACCACAGGCAAAAGGTCCAGTTACTAAACCGGTATAGCTGGTTCTCATTTTTGCATAAAACTAGACTCTATTAAGAAATTGTGTCATGTGCTGATTTAATGTTTTCTTTTGATATTCAATTTTGATTTCACACTTGGCAGGTGTTATTGACTAGAAGTTCTTATCCTTCAGGATCACCCGGTCTCACTTCCCTAGTGAAAGTTCAGGTTTTGATTTGCCAGTATTTCAGATTTTCAATTTTGCTTTTGAGATTACGATTTGAACATGGACCGGTATGACACTTGTATTCCCTTCTCATTGGTATAGTGGAACAGTAATGATAGTAATGGTTATTGCTTGTTTAGTTGGAGTTACCGACTAGATGCACATCTCCAATAATACCAGAGATGATAAGATTTTTTTAAATAACACAGCTTCTTTTAGTTCCTTAAACATTTTTAAGACCCATGTTAACTTTTATAACTAAATTTCAATCCGTACAACGACATCTTTGATTTTTTTTTACCTCGTTTTAGCATATTAGTTTGTGCATACAGCATGGACATTTTGACAGTGTATTATGTTAAAAGTACGTTTTGAGAAAACTTGTAATTAATTTATCATATTTATACAAAACATATCAAATATGTTGATGCCAGGTGATAATGCAGCTAGAATTTAGTTTTTAAAAATAACATTTTTGTTCCGTGAAAATAGTCATGGCATGTCAGGTTAACAAGATAGGGTGATAAACATCGGTATCGTGATTAAAACACTTAAACAATCAACATTATCACCTTACAGAAGTTAGCTTAATTTTCTTTTATTGTGTAGAGTTTCCTCTTTTCTGAATTAAAATACTTTATCGTCTTCTTATATTATATTTACAAAAACAATTTACAACATTCACCAAGACAAAACAACTCTGAAGGTCACAACATGTAAGAATAAACAAGCTTTAAAAGTTAAAATGAGTGACATTCAATTTTACAGATAAAATATGCATGTAATGAAAAAAATAAGAAAGGGTCCTGAAAAATGTGCTGATTTGAAATGACCATTTTTTTTTAATTAAATAACCACGATGCCGTGTTAAAACTATTGGGATTTTCTAAATGGAACTTTAATCTTTCAAATTAATAAACTGATAACTAAAATGCTTTAAAGACAATGTATCCAATTATCTATATTCTGCAACATAACATTTAACTGGGTTTTTTTTATAGATTTTGGTTGAAATTACATATTATGGTCTTCGACACATAAGAAAAGTCATTAGTGTTTAATTGTAATAAAACTTTAGTAAATCTTGTCGGTCACTAAATCTATAAACGTGTAATAATTGAGAAATACTAGAAATACTGTTATAAAAGTGTTAGGGCTAAAACGTTAGAAGGCAAAACTTTGACCATTCTGATGGTAAGTTATGGCTTTTTGTGGACAATCTTTGCAGTTCCTTCTTTGCAAAATGCAAATGGCGGGCGCAGAAAGTAAATAAATAACTATTTAACTCTGTGCAGATAAATAACATTACAGGACAATACGAAAACCAACAACACAAAATACAAAATAAATACATTTTCAGATTACATCTCCCTAATTAATGACAGAGTGGTATCAAATGATCTCACAAATTTCAACAAAGGCAGCAAATAGATTTTAAACGTTAATGTTTTGACATATTACTGCATATTCTGAAACATTCAAAAAATGGAGCACTCCCCTCTATCACCAGAACCCATTCATCTTGAAATGCGAGATATCAAACTCGCCCTTATTTACATAGTTAAATTACAATTAAAACTAAAAATTTACGAATTAAAATGACATTGAAATATACTATTTTTGTTTCTAGACGAAAATGATAAATGTTTAAATACTGAAAAAAGAAGTTTGTCTTCACTATAACACGAGTAGTGATATCATTTTGTTTTATCCCTTTAATTTTCAACTGCATATTTAAACACAGAGACTTTTTCAAACCTGTCTATAAATGCCACCTAAGGGAAGCAGTGAAAGTAGCCTTTATGGACAGGTGACCCTTTATACGGGTTCAAATAACATGAATAAAGAGCAATTGGGATAACATTTTACTTACCTTTAAAAGCAGGTGACCCTGTTATAGAGGTGGCTTTTAAGGCAGGTTTGATTGTATAATGTCAGCTTAATGATACTTATGGTGTTGCTAATCACCATCTAAAACTTCTAGTATACTTTATTCATGTATCTCTAAATCATCACGTTCAAATTTCGCAAAAGATGGAAAAAATGTTTACTGGACCAGATCTATACGCAAATAATAACTTTGTCAAACTCTAGTGTAATTAAAGACTTTCATTTAATTGGTCATTATGAAATCTTCAATGAACATTGGTGTATTCCACTGAATAGTAACTAGGCCGTTTAGCCTCGGAATTTAAACAACATTGAAAGCGAAGTCAGTCCTGAAGCCTTTCTGAACTCAGAATTGTTCACGACCTCAATAGTTATACACATAACTATAGGTACAAACGAACCTGCCTTAATATAATTCATAAAGATACATTACTACAACGCATTTTATTTTACTGTTTGTTTTAAAACAAAATTTTAGAAATTAAGATGACATGGATAAAGAACGTATAAGTTTACATAAACAGCGATGATAAATGGTTTAATACTGTAAAAAGAATGTCGACGCTTTCGCTATATATGCATGTCTACACTGTAAAGGCAGAAACATTATTTCTACAATGCAAACTCCATTTTTCAACATTTGATATTCGGCAATGCCATATTTCAGGTCACGCCAACGCAATGACACACTACATATCACATGAATAGCTAAAACTAAGCTTTTGAGAAACTGTTTTATTTGTATGCTGAAGTAATTGGGTGCGTTCTGAAAAAAACTGTTTATGAACCAGAACCATTAAATAAATGCAAAACAAGTAGCTTACCAATACCAATTGATTGTATCGGGGATGTTTAGCACTTTAACTGTAAATAAATATATGGATCCCAAATATCACAAAACATTATTTCAGTCATGTACCAATAGCGCTATAGCAATACTACAATGTCTACATTATGTTACATAATCCGACCATTGCTCGTTTGTATTTGGGACCGAGGAACCCGTTTGAAGTGCTGTAAACAGCTTTTGACACAGAATGAGTTTTGAAATGTTTCAGGCTCAAAGAATGAAACGTGCACATGCTGGAATCCTTTTTGGCAGTGAACATATATCACTTTTCAAATATCACCGATTGCAAAAAATAAAATATTTGCCGTTTGAACAAACATGGGATTTTCAATTTCATATTAGGTTTACTAATGATACAGGTCAAAGGTCATTGTCAACTACTGTCCTTAGTAATAATGTATATTAGTGACAAGTGGATTGCAACAAAAACTATTATACTCTGGGATTTGTTATAAATTTAAAGTAGTTCTACTGTAGGTGAAAATTTCACAATAGGCATAACTGAAACTATTTCCCACATCCCATTTACCTCTCTTTCGAAGATACTTTTTCCTGAAAAAAGTTTAGTTTCATGCCGTTTTACATTGCAACGTCTTGTTTGGAATTTAAAATTTTGGCTTAACAAATATAGCATAATGAACCATCAACATATTTTAATTGTCTCTTCTCTCAAATATCTTTAACTTTTTTCATATTATGGAATAATATAAAGTAAAAGTCTAGAATATAAAAACGGACCAATTATATCTAAACATCAAATCTTTATATGATAAATAATGATGGACGTATACAGTTTTGACTTTTGTGGTGTTGTCAGGATTATTACCTTACCTTTTTTCTAACAACGTGCATATGTTATTTTGACATGTTATGACGCTTGTTCTAATTTTTACAAATTTATGCATTTTTTAAATATAGTAGAACATTGAAACTTGCATATGTATATCTACAAGTTTAAACACAATGTTTGGCGATCTTATGACTTGTAGTCTTAGTTTTAAGTGTTTTCACAAATTTAATTTTTTGAAATTGCAACATTTCTGCAAAATTCGTAGCCTTATTCTGCTGTTAAATTTCACATAATTTTAAACAAAAACCATGAACACCTGTAGACATCCTATTCGGTATTTGATGCTTATTTAATTCTGCCATAAACCACATAACGAAGGGCTATAAAATACACAAGTTGACATAACGTATTTTGTTTTTATTTTATATGTACCTAGTATCGGTTTTCGTTTTACGCTCGGAATTTCAATTTTTCATGCTTGAAGAGATGAGTTAATTCTGCATCTACGTGAAATCGGAACCGGGTGTACGGAGTGCTTGTAGTTTTATATAAATTTAGCATTTTGTGAGTGAAACGAACCTTAATGACCCTGATTAATATTATACTCATAAACATGATTAAAAACGTGTAGTTTGTATAAATTTAAAGTTGTAGGTCATTATTTGAGAATATTTACATTATTGTTATTGAAATGTTTAAAATCTTTGTTCGTGGTTTTTTAAGTTCCAGAAAGAGTGATATTTTAAAATCTGCTTTTCATATCAAATAGAGTTTATACCCTCCCCTTTTTAATAATATACCAATATTCTTTCAGTGTTATTATTTTCTGTATGTAAACGCACCTAGTGCCTCCCTAGAACTGGTATTCCTGCCTTTGATGTGAATTTAATTAATACTTTATACTCAACACCACTCTCTACTCGTATGTAAATTTAAAACATGGCCATTATTTCATGTCTCAGGTTTTGAACAATAGGACTAGGCGATTTTTCTAAATATTTGCCGTTAATTCAGAAATACGGTACACATGTATTAATATCAATAAACATTTGAATCAAAAAACGACTTTATAATCCATGCAGTTGAGAATGAAAAATAATGAGTATAATGTGCACGATTTGAAAGGCCTATTGTAAGAAGGAGCTTTGAACGAAAAATGACCCATGCATGCTTTATCAAAAAATAATAACAAGTCCATTATTCTTTGTTCGATGAGGAAATTACTAAGGTTATGCATGTTTGCACCCAAGTGGTTGCTGGGAATCAATTAAAGATTCCTATATGTAAACTTTAGGGGATTGGTACTGATGGTTTGGTTAAAAAAATTGAGTTCATTGAATGGGTGATATAAAACCAATTTCCTATATACTCAAGATGAAATAAGACGGTATGAACTATACCCACCTGAGTATAAGCTGGTATATTGTGACTGTGATGCTATAATTAGTGACTTATAAAAATTCAAAGTGCTTTAAATGTTTGCAATGTCTCTTTTTTTCAGATACACGTGTAATACGTTAGTAATGCCCACCAGCTTCATCTTTGCACTGCCATGAATGATATGCAAATAAATTGTTGACTCAGGGATACTGCAAGCCCTCAAAAAGTTTTATGGCTGTCATCACAGTATAGTTGATAAGTTTGATGTCCCTGTATCCATGATTGCGCTGGCTATATTTGACGTCCCATAGTTCCATGTTCCTTTCACTCAATTTTGATTACACACGTGGCGGGTGTAGCTAGCTAAACAGGAGATGCTTACTTTTCCGGAGAATCCAGCCTCACTTCCCTGGTGGAAGTTTACGTGTCTAATCTAATTTGTCAGTTCCAAAGTGTTTACTTTGCTTCTGGATTGTTATTCGGACATGGATTAGTATGATTGTTTTTAATGCAATATCCATATGGTTGTTTCCAATCTCATTGTTGTTTTGAATAAATTCTTACCACGGGAACTTTATACAACGAAGCAAGTTGCTTACAAAATTATTGTTGACGCAGGAATATTATCAATGTCAAGAAGTTGACCGTCATTACAATATTGTTGATAAGTAACTGCATGATATCTCTGGATCCAATTTTTTCTGCATATATTTGACGTCCTATGTTCTTTTCATTATCAATTTTGATTTCACATGGCGGCTGTAACTAAACAGGAGGTGATTACGTTTCCGGAGAACCCACTCACTATCTTGCTCACAGTTTATATGTATAACTTAATTTGCCAGTTTTTGCTTGGCTTTGAGGTTGTCATTTAGACAATGATCGGTATGCATGTTTTTGATTCTATGTCAAGATTTTTGCTATATTGTATTGAATACTATGACATTATTGGTTGTTAAATTAATGGAGTTCTTAGAGCAATGTAAAACTTTGAACCATGCCATTAGATACCATTTTCTTATCTTATTCGCTACCCGTACAAAGTCGGGATACATGTCTATATTGTTTCCTTTTATTACGTTTATTTCGTCGATTTGCCGCGTGTTGTTAGTAAATCTGGTTGTTGCCAAGGAAATAATATTTATATTTTAAACTCAGTATATTCCGGTATATTGCATGTGATAAAATGCACGTTTAAAAATCGAAATCCCTCAAAAACTAAGGTATACTCCCTCATTCCAAGTATTTCCTTAATTTTTGGTAAAATATATTTTGGTCCTTTGGGTATCTTTTCAACATCTTAAATACAATTTCTGTTTCATAATTTTGACCCAAGTATTATTGATAAGGAATTGTATTTCGAAACGGCAGTCTAGTGCTGAGAGAGAGAGAATGCCTAAAACTTAGTTTTAAATGCTTAAAACTCATTTTAAGTTGTGAGCATACTTCCAAAATGAAACTTCAAAAAAATACACAAACTTTGATATTACAAAAATATAAATTCAGAAAAATGATGCAAATGTATTTAAAACTGCACATGTTTGTTGTATTGGCTGAATGGATTGTGTTCTATGATAGCCAAATAAAGTGTCGGAAAGGAAATTAAAGGTCGACGATAAAATATTCAAAATTAGAATCACAAGTGCAGTGTATCTCAAGTTAATTGAATGTTTCATCACTTAAAATTAAGTTCTTTGTTTTGTTGGTATTAAATTTAGTTTATATAGCTAATTTATTATGTAACATGATCAATGATGGTTGCCGACTCTAGACTGCAGCAGTCGTACATCATCCGGGCATGATTAAAACGGACAATAAATCCCAAAATCTGTTAATTATCCGTGATTATTTACATCTTTGTACTGGGCAAAGGCCACCAGGTTATGTTATCAGAAACAACATGGCACAGATCAGCAGACGACACATGATGGCGGGAATAATAAGACATGCTGAAGAACGAAGCTTCCACTTTACCATGTCACAAATCTGAGATAATCAAGACATTGGTTCAAGTGTGGCTTTCTGCAATTGTCCTGGGGTTTTATTGGACAGAGTGGGTCACCTGGTACATAAAATTAAGGTTCGTTCCAATGGAGATAAAATGGAAGAAAATTGGTTCAAGGGAAATAGTTATTGTTAAGCATTATTTAGCACAAAGGTTAGCCATGACGTCTAAATTCACATATACCAAAACCTTAATAATTTAGTATCACCAACCAGCAGTTTGACACCAACACAAATGAAATATTTCAAAGAAATGAAAAAATGGCAAATATAACACTTGATTTTTTTTACTTTAGATCAAAACCATTACAGACCATGTCATGTTTAAAGTTCCAGACCACGATTCTAGATCAGATCATGTGATGTATAAAGTTCCATACCTGGCGTGTTTAGTCCCATACCAAGACCATGGCATGTTGAAAGTTCCAGACCTTGGTTCCAGATCAGATTATGTGATGTATAAAGTTCCATACCCTGGCGTGTTTAAAGTTCCAGATCAAGACCATGGCATGTTGAAAGTTCCAGACCATGATTCCAGATCAGATCATGTGATTTATAAAGTTCCATACCTGGCGTGTTTAAAGTCACATACCAAGACCATGGCATGTTTAAAGTTCCAGACCATGATTCTAGATCCAAGCTGCTTACAAATAAATTGTTGACGCAAGGATATTGCCAGCCTATGCTTATCAGGGCCCTCAAAACGTTTAATGGGCCGTCATTACAGTTGATGTCTACCCTGTATATATTTGACGTCCCATAGTTCCATGTTCTTTCATTCCCAATTTTGGTTATACACGTGGCGGTTGCAGCTAGCTATACAGTAGGTCCTTACCGTTTCGATGCACCCGACCTCTTTTCGGTGGTGGAAGTTCAAGTGTTAAATCTAATTTGCCAGCTTTAAATTTTTTTATTTTGCTTTGGGATTGTTGTTTGGCCATGAATTGGTATGTTTGTTTTGGATGTATCAATTTTCCATATAACGAAATATCACACGAAGCGAATACAATCTATGACAAAACAATGTTTGCAACCAAACATTTTGTTCACACAAATAACTAAATAAATAAATAAAAAGAATGATGACGTCACTAGAAAAGTGTGAAATCTTGATAAAATAAACAACATTGGCATTAAAAGGTCAATAAACTGTATAAAAACACAAATTTCAAACTGCAAGTGCTTTGTTTTTATTTTTATGGTATTTGGAACACTCTAACGAAGTAATAACTTCTTTTAACATTTTTGTTTAAACCCTTGTTATAAATGATTAATAGTCCCTTTGTTGGTTAGAGGAGATTCGAGAAACAGAAGGGCCTAGGATTTTTATGTTACTTTTCAAGGATATTGTTCACAGATTCACAGTAAGCATAGCTTATAAAGCTTCAAATGATAACTTCATCGTGGCATTTTTATTGTGACGTTTTAAAGTCCATAAATTAAATTCCATTCCATAAATTTAGCAGGATTTTTTTCATATAATTACTAATTAATTATAAATGTAAGGGCGTGATAACAGTATTTACCGCTTTTAGGTTTAGGGTCAAACTGTGTTCTATTTACAGATATATCAATCTAGTTAACCGTGATAAGAAAATTTAACACGGTAAATACTGATCATTTATCAAGGCACTTTTACTCCTTTTATTGTTATTATTAGATAACCTTTAACCATAATGACGGTGCAATATCCGGGTTTATTGGAGATGTTCATTTCAACGTCAGCAACAAGGTGGTATTGGCCTTGCAAGGCAGCTTAAATGAAATGGTAATCGAAACAATAAGGCGTATCTGTGTCAGCTTCACAGTCCAACCAGACAGGAACTAAATCCTCTAGAATTATTACACTGAATGTCTTAAACAGAACACGATTTCAATTATCCAATTATAAATATTTTCAAAATACATCAGAATCTAAACCATTAAGTTAATCTTGTGTTATGTGATAATGAGATGGTTGTGTCACTGCATAAGTACTTGGGTAACACCGTTGGGAACCAGCATGTCCTTGTATCGTGTTCTTCGCCTTTTGTCATGTCAAGTTGATGTGGCAATAAGTATTCCAAAGTACATTTATTCAATCAACAACATGTACTTTAATTCAGTTGTACATACATGAACATTTGATCACCATTCTTACTTTCTGTCCAAGTGAGACCGCCATTACCGCATGGCAATTTCCGCCATGACGTCATGTTATCATTTTCATACCTTGTCGGAACTCATATTCTCATTCCAGCTAATCTGAACGTTTTAACAGCTTCATAAAATCAGAACATTTTGCTCCTCCAGTGGTATTAACATGCGTGTTTGATTTTTTTTCTCCATTTACGAGTTCGATTTGGTGTGTTCAGCGTCTTTGGTGTTACTTTGGTGCAAAATTCCATATACATGTTTTTTCAGCTACAAATTATGCTTCATTGAAGCTAAATGGTGATATGATACATGAAAATATTTGAGCTATAGATAGCTTTTCTATGTCTTATGCATGTGACCTTGGTCAGTAGTATTAACCAACCTGAATTTACTATAGAGCAAGTGTTCCAGCCATCTACATATAAACATCGTGTGAATTTGTAAATAGATTTATTTATTGTGTAACAATGCATCTGGGGTGGCCTGAAGCAAAACGTGTTTAAATAAAAATTATAACCAGACGTTCACAGATGAAAAATTGTCAAATGTTACAAAACCATATTTTACTAATTGACTAGGACGATGACATGTTTCCCCCAAAGAAATTGAAATAATTTAACAGTAACAGCGCATTTATAAGTCACTTGAAATAGGTAGTGACTGTTCTTTTGCCAAACACTCGACATTACAAAATGAAAGTCACGGTTCTTTCGGATGGGAACTTAAAATAAACGAGGCCCCGTGTCGCGGTAAGCATGGCACGATAAAGAACCCTGCTATAAATTGCCATCAGTGCAACTCACAGATAAAATTTCTGCACCTTCGCCTATAGCTGGAGACGTTTCGATATAGTGAAATATAAAGCATTTATAAGAAAAACGTGCCAAACGTAAATTCTCGAAACACAAAATAATTCAGCAAATTGGACAAATTTTAGTGAATTTTAGTCTCATGTATAATGGTCGCAAATAGAGATGAATAGACGACCCCCTTTTGAATCCAACGTTCATAAATCATGTTTTCATTAAAATATAAAAGCTAAAAGCATGAGAAAGTTAAATCGCATTACCGCAAATTCATTCCAGCGTTATATAACAACGGAGTAAAGATAGTTTTTATACGATCACACCCGTTAGGGCACAGTAAAGAGTAAAAATATTCATCTCCGGCGCGACTCTTAACAATAACTGAAAAAGCAAAAGGTTGATGTTCATAGACCGTGAAATTTCACTATAGTTGTATCCCAGCATGTAGGAAACTGTATACGAAAAATGTAATGAGATTTTCTTTTTATCCCGGAGTGTATGGAGAGTTACAATAACAGACATGTCAAAGTTTAAATTAAATGTAGTCAGGTGAAAATAAATGTCATTTTAAATACTAAGGTGATTGTAATTTAACGTTTCATAAAAACACTATAAATCCAAAATCAGTGCCCTGACCTGGTGCCTCTTTCTGTCTCAGTATTTTTACACATCCTGTGCGTCTGTCGTCTGCAAACCACCCTGTAATAATAAATAACTCTTTCAGCTGTCAGATTTGATGGAATAAGTACGAAATATGTGATTTTTGCAGAACATGCGATCATCATCAGTACCAAAAAGAGCAGCATCGAACAGATTGAGCTCATCCAAACGCCACTTGTGATTAACGATATTGTGATGGTCATGCTGCTACAACATTGAACACAACAGGAATGTGAGCGAGCAGACAAGACAACGACTAGATTGTATAGCAGCAAAATGCGCAACCTTGTTAACATACTGACTGCATTTGCATTGTTATTGCAGTAGACCTAACCACCATCATTAGGCTAATATATGTAGCAGACCTAAACACCATCATTGGGCTAATATATGCTGCAAAACCCAAGTAGAAGAGGTAGCACTTACAAGATCGATACCAGTGACTATAGACGAAACAATAATGAGCCATGCTGCTGTAAGATTAAACTCCAATGGATTGAGAGTGATACTTTTTGTTCAGCATCATGGATGCAAGACCAGTGTACTTGGAATTTTAAACTTCGGGAAAAACACTAACGTCTTGGTAAATAACATATTATTGTCCTCCTGTAATATTACTTTATTGGTTTTATTTTATCCTTGACCACAATTTAACGTCAGTGAGCATTTCGATCGGTTACGTAGAAAGACAAATTGTTACATGACGTTATTAAAAGTGGTTTATAATCATCAAACACACCTGTCGAAAGCAGCAGCTTTTGGGTAACTGGGTATTTATATCTCAGCCTAGCTTCGACTCATTTTCGTTGGTTCCGTGTTAAACTTTCGACAGGTCTGTACCGACTATTGTTCTGTACCCGAAAATGACCAATAATTGATGGTAACAGGACAAAACATACAGGCATAAAATCAACCAACATTTAGGTCATTGTGTTGTATAAAACTATTTTCATTCTTTTGAAATAAACATATCCGTCAAAATAGCAATTATCGTCAACTAATGCCATCAATATAGACAAAAACAAACATACCAATTCATTTCCAATTTATAATCCCAAAACAAAGTAAAAACAAACATACCAATCCATGCCCAAATCACAATCCCAAAATAAAGTAAAAACAAACATACCAATTCATTTCCAATTTATAATCCCAAAACAAAGTAAAAACAAACATACCAATTCATTTCCAATTTATAATCCCAAAACAAAGTAAAAACAAACATACCAATTCATTTCCAATTTATAATCCCAAAACAAAGTAAAAACAAACATACCAATTCATGCCCAAATCACAATCCCAAAATAAAGTAAAAACAAACATACCATTCCATGTCCAAATCACAATCCCAAAGCAACGAAAAAACAAACATACCATTCCATGTCCAAGTCACAATTCAAAAATAAAGTAAAAACAAACATACAAATCCATTTCAAATTCATAATACTAAAACAAAGTAAAAACAAACAAACCAATCCATGCCCAAATCACAATCCCAAAATAAAGTAAAAACAAACATACCAATCCATGTGCAAATCCTAATCTCAAAATAAAGTAAAAACAAACATACCAATCCATGTCCAATATATCCAAAAAAAAACCAAAACAAAGTAAAAAACAAATATACCAATCCATGTTCAAATCATAATCCCAAAGTAAAAACAAACATACCAAATCATGTCCAAATCATAATCCCAAAGTAAAAGCAAACATACCAAAGCATGTCCAAACCACAATCCCAAAGTAAAAGCAAACATACAAAATCATGTCCAAATCATAATCCCAAAGTCAAAAACAAACATACCAATCAATGTCCAAATCACAATCACAAAGCAAAGTAAAAACAAACAAATCAATCCATATCCAAATCATAATCCCAAAGCAAAGTAAAAACAAACACCAATCCATGTTCAAATCATAATCCCAAAGCAAAGTAAAAACAAACATACCAATCCATATCCAAATCATAATCCCAAAGCAAAGTAAAAACAAAACCAATCCATGTTCAAATCATAATCCCAAAGCAAAGTAAAAACAAACATACCAATACATCTCCAAAATCACAATCAAAAAGCAAAAACAACTTTAAAACTGACAAATTAGGTCAAACACGCGAATTTCCACCAATGACGTGAGGCCGGGTGCTCCGGATGGGTGAGCATCTTCTGTTGAACTAGCTACAACCGCCACGTGTTAAGTAAGTTAAACTGAGAATGAAAAGAAACATGCAAAATATATTATCCAGGGTAGTTTAGGATACAGAGACATCATATTTACTTTACAATATTGTGATGACGGCCATAAAACTTTTTGAGGGCTTTGATATGCCTAGGGTTGCAATATCCCTGTGTCAATTATTTATTTGGAAGAAGCTTGCTTTTTTTGTATAAGCAATAGTCTCTACTTTGTACTCTTAACACCAACACGGATATCATATTTAGAAAATCTTTAAGGCGCCAATTGATCCCACCAAAAACTAATATGTCTTCCGAGACTGAAAACACCTTTGTGGGGTTCATGTCTCTGGTATATTGTGGATTTACTAGACTTAAAGTGGCTTATCTGGTACCCATTGATATCCCTAAAACAAATCACACCTCTATCGAACAATATATATCTTATCACAAGTACACGTACTTGAAGCCTACAAGTTTGACCTCTCTCATAACCTTTCCCCTTGTTCACTCAAATTCAAACATTTCCTTCAAACAAATATGAAGATTTTTTTAAACGATTGAATAAATTAGTAAGCTAAAATTGAGATTTATAAACTTTGCTTTAAAGAAAATGTTTGTATAAAAACAAGTATTTATGAAAACTGAGGTCCCTGCATGTGCTTTTATCCAATACATATGATAAAACAGTTCGAGTTTATCTTGTAACAAAAAATAATATGAAGTTGTTATTGAATGACCCACTTGGCTTGTAATAAATTGGTTAAATTTGGATATATAAGGTGCATGGCGACTTCATTTACATGCGTTATCAAGAATCACACCTGGTAATCATGCCTTTAACGGTGGATGTCTATTTCATTGGCACGCACGTCAATTTCACACCTGAGATTAGTTTTAATTTATCAATTTTATCATAAACAAACTATCGATAAAGTTACGATGTATCAGGTTTTAACATACCAATGAATAATATACCATTGTTCCCACATTACAATTGTTCAAATCTTACATTAATTTGAATTTCAAAAATGTTTAAGGGTTTATTTTTTGGCCCGTATAGACGTATAGATGTTTCAGTGGTCGTGATATAGAAAAAGACGAATATGAATGAAACTACATGTAAATATGAAAATGGCCAAATTCGTAAAAAGTAAAAAAAAATTAAAAAATAGTTATTAAAGGTTCCATTCAAGTATACTCCTGTGATATGTCTAGATGGAGGTATAGGACGAGTGTTCATATCCAATTACCATGGATTAGACAGTTATGGGTACTCTTTATAACACTAGAATAATAGCAGATCGGACGAGTGTTCACACCCACTCCAGTTTTAGGACCAGTTCACACCCAATCCAGTTTTAGGACAAGTGTTCACACCCAGTCCAGTTTTAGGACGAGTGTTCACACCCAGTCAAGTTTTAGGATGAACAGTACAGTTTTAGGACGAGTGTTCACACTCAGACAAGTTTTAGGACGAGTGTTCACACCCAGTCAAGTTTTAGGACGAGACTGTTCACACTCAGACAAGTTTTAGGACGAGTGTTCACATCCAATCCAGTTTTAGGACGAGTGTTTACATCCAATCCAGTTTTAGGACGAGTGTTCACATCCAATCCAGTTTTAGGACGAGTGTTCACATCCAGTCCAGTTTTAGAACGAGTATTCATACCCGGTCCAATTTTAGGACGAATGTTCAAGCCCACTCCAGTTTTAGGACGAGTGTTCACACCCAGTCCAGTTTTAGAAGGAGACTGTTTACACTCAGTCCAGTTTTTGGAAGAGTGTTCACACCCAGTCCAATTTTAGGACGAGTGTTTACACCCAGTCTAGTTTTATGACGAGTGTTCACACCCAGTCCAATTTTAGGACGAGTGTTCACATCCAGTCTAGTTTTAGGACGAGTGTTCACACCCAGTCAAATTTTAGGACAAGACTGTTCACACTGAGACTAGTTTAAGGACGAGACTGTTCACACACAGTCTAGTTTTAGGACGAGTGTTTACACCCAGTCCAGTTTTAGGACGAGACAGTTCACACTCAGTCCAGTTTTTGGAAGAGTGTTCACACCCAGTCCAATTTTAGGACGAGTGTTTACACCCAGTCTAGTTTTATGACGAGTGTTCACACCCAGTCCAATTTTAGGACGAGTGTTCACACCCAGTCTAGTTTTAGGACGAGTGTTCACACCCAGTCAAGTTTTAGGACGAGTGTTTACACCCAGTCTAGTTTTATGACGAGTGTTCACACCCAGTCCAATTTTAGGACGAGTGTTCACACCCAGTCTAGTTTTAGGACGAGTGTTCACACCCAGTCTAGTTTTAGGACGAGTGTTCACACCCAGTCAAGTTTTAGGACGAGACTGTTCACACTGAGACAAGTTTAAGGACGAGACAGTTCACACCCAGTCTAGTTTTAGGACGATTGTTCACACCAGTCAAGTTTTAGGACGAGACTGTTCACACTCAGACAAGTTTTAGGACGATTGTTCACACCCAGTCAAGTTTTAGGACGAGACTGTTCACACTCAGACAAGTTTTAGGACGAGTGTTCACATCCAATCCAGTTTTAGGACGAGTGTTCACACCAAGTTTTATTTTAGGATAAGTGTTCACATCCAATCTAGTTTAGGGACGAGTGTTCACACCCAGTGCCGTTTTAGGACGAGTATTCACACCATGTCAAGTTTTAGGACGAGTGTTCACACCCTATCCAGTGTTTCCACACCCAGTAAAGTAATCAATCATAATATCTATGACAATTGAACAACTAGATTAGTGCTCACATTATCAGTAGTAAATATCTGATATGAAGTTGTCTATCAAACCGTCAAATGTTCATATCTTCACACATTAAATATTTGTACTTCATGCCGTGTTAACGCCCATTTATAACACATCAGCATTCCAGCATGTACACTTACATTTCTCCAACAATATATATATATATATATATATATATATATATATATATATATATATATATATATAATTATATATATATATGTGGTGGCTGACTGCATTGATTACATGTTTGCTTTACCTCACATCAGCATTTTTTCAGACTTCTCCATCCCGGTAATGAGTCGTAATCTTATCCGAGCAATTTAAAATGCAACGTCGCATTTTGATATAATAACACAAAGTTGAGTAATTGGGTTATAAGGCCATTTCACGAATCTGGAATAGTGAAGGAAACCAAAGTGCTTAGATAAATGCATCAATCTTCGAAAAGCGAACAGACATCGTTCTCACATTTCCCTGAGTGGAATTCGACCTAAGTAATGAGATTCGCTAGTATCTTAAAGCAGGCGCTTACGATTATTCGGTCACCGAGACACCCTTCCCTCGTAAACTGAGCAATTTCTGGCAGAAAATCCTAGAAAGGCAACCATTCCAAGTTCCCAAGCGATCAGCAATGGTTAGACTTTGGATCCTTTCTCCATAATGTAGAGATTTCACGTTCTGTAAGTATCCTTCCTTCACATAGTCTTTGCCTTTGTAACATATTACGATTGGCTCCTCAAACATTTTTTGCCATTTTAAGGGTTTTTTGTATAAATCTTATTTGTCTTCCTTTTTAAAACATGTGGTTGTTACTGTTTAATTTTATTATATCCCTCATTTCCATTATTTGCTTGTTCGTGTTTTGGTTTGAAGAGAAGAAAAACTTTTATCCCCCATGTCAAACATGCATATTTCAATTAGCAAGGTTTTAAACATACATGTTAAAAAAGCATGTCAATAAATGTTATGCAGAGAACCCTCTATAATAAGAAATTGAAACACGGAGAGTAAAGTGAAATTTTTGTGAGGAGATCAGACAAGATCCGTTATCTGGCGCCATTGCTCATCATGACTTGGTGCTGGGCACCAGACTCTCGGTGAAATCTGCATACCTGTCCTTAAAGATGACAACCGTTATGCGAGGCTGCCATGTGTTTTATCAAATTCTCAAGTAATATTATCGAACGAGCTATAAAAATAAAGGAGGTGCGTTCCTTGGTTGTACCGATACTTAGACAAAAATAAATCGTAAAATACCACCATACACGTGTGAAAAGGCACCAATAGCTTATTTAATATGTCGCATTTTTATCAAAACATATCGTTAATACCGGTATTAAGGCCCATACGTTAGTGAAATTATATTTAAGAATGTTCTGAATTCTTTGGCATTTTAAATTATCAATTGATGTTTTCGGAATGTAAACTCCGACCTTTTGGATGTTTTATATGATTTTGGCAAGCTATGTTGGAATATGCTGAATTCCGATTACCCCCATGCCCTAACTACATCCCAATTTTTCTTATTACGGGGATGATTATTATTATTGGTACCATCGAAGCTGTTAACTCTGGACATACGAAACCATGGCTGTCGACGCTGTTTTGTAACTTATTTGCTTAACACCAACCATTTTTCGATGATGCCTGGTCGTTCCTGTTTATGTTGTTTGAGTCTCCTTATATACGCAGGAAGCCAATGCCGTCATTCGGAACTTATAATCGTGAAACACTGGTAGTCGTTACAATTTCAGATCTGCTTTATACAAATAGTTGGCGCTTCAATTTGGTTGAATTATCGAAAACAAACTGTAACACCTGTAAACAAACTGTAAACGTATTTATTTTCGCGGCGTACTACTTTTCGCTTACTTCGCGGCGTACTAATTTTCGCTTACTTCGCGGCGTACTAATTTTCCCTTACTTCGCAGCGTACTAATTTTCCCTTACTTCGCGGCGTACTAATTTTTGCTTACTTCGCGGCGTACTAATTTTCCCTTACTTCGCGGCGTACTAATTTTACCTTATTTCGCGGCGTACTAATTTTTCCTTACTTCGCGGCGTACTAATTTTCCCTTACTTCGCGGCCGTTTGTTTTGCGCGAAAATTAATACCGAGTGAAAATTATATTATGGTTATTGTGATATAGTGCATTTTTTAAAACGCGAAAATTTGACTACGCTGATATATCTAAATTTCCTATACCGCGAAAATAAATACACGCGAAATTAGGAACGTTTACGGTATATAGAACTAGTGTTGTTACCATTCGTATGACCATTGAATGCCATTGAATTGGGTCTTATAATGGCTTTTCAAAACGTTTTCTTTTATTCAGAAAGTTTATTCGTATGTCAGCTTTATGGTCAAGAACTAAATTCGAATAAAAAAGAAGACGAAGCGTTGGGTATGTTTGGTAGAACCAATAAAAAGATGTATAAAATTGATAAACATAATTATATCCTACCAAAAACAAGCATACCCTTCCATGCAAATCACAAGCAAAGCAAAAACTTTTCAAACTGAGACCGGGTGCTCCGGAAGGGTAAGTGACTCGTGATTAGCTAGCTTCACCCATCACATGTTATAAATTATAACAATGCTTACGTCAGAACATCAACAACTTGACTAAAGCAATGTTTTAAACAGTGTAAACATAAAAATATGGTTCATGATAATGGATATATCGGCATCTTGTTGAGCAATGTGGGTCTAATTTTTTAATATGAATATTCAGGGACCACAAGTCAGTTCCCATATCAGCCATTGTGTCAAATGCATTTCGGCATATCGGCGGCTTTTGGGACTATGGGTTTCTATCTATTGTAGTTCATTTTGCTATGCTGAGTTCTTGATTAATCGTAAACGTATTTCATTTGAGAAGTTATACCGAGCTTTGAATAAGATCTAATCATTTCATCCAGATAGTCGTTTCTCAATGATATAACATGTACTCAGAAAATTGAATTTCATAAATGTGGCTGTTTTTTAAAAATGATAATAAAATTAACACGCAAGTTGGGAGGTATTACACTTAAGATCAAATAAAATGGAAAGTTTCTCTCTTTTTTTAATGCCGTCATTGTATACAAATACAGATAAAACTTAGGACAAGCTTCAACTTAATGTCGAACGCAATCTTCAGGGTCATATAAATGTTTTGATGCTGTAATCAATGGTGTCTAAGGTCTGTAAAAATGTCAATTTTACTGATAAAACTCACAAGATCAGTGCCATTTCTGCGAAACACTGTCTCGATATAGCTCAAACTACTTGGCATACGTTCAAGTATGCGATTTTATTATACTTTTTATTTGAATTTTAAAATCTTTAAAGAGGTTCATTTGGGTGGATTATTTTTTATTAAACATTTTACAACTTCTGACATAATGATTTGGTATCACAATGTACTAAATATGTTTACAGGTAGTATGGTCCTGAATTAATTCTAAACATCAAGATTGAGCCAGATGGTTCAGTGGTACACGTGTACATGTGAATGCCATTGACATTATCATCCCATGCATCCGGGAATGGTGCCGAGTTCCAATCCTTCCCTGACTGTGAAATACATCCACTATCTCTAAGTGGATCTAGTTAACCATTCATTACCCACTCACCCACCCACACCAAAAAAAAAAAACCAGAAAAAGGACCAAGACATCTACATTTGACTACTGACTAGTCAGTATTCAACACGTAGAGCTGGCCAGAACAGTGACATGTATTAATAATAAAAAGAATAGATGGAAGCAGGCTTAGAAAACAGAGATATCCCACCTGCGTTTTCATCCCTTCAACTCAAGCCAGGTCAGGTTACACTGGCACTCAATGACAATCGCATGATGTGAGCCAGTAGACTGGACCATGCTGTGGCGTATATGTAATGGCCAGAAAAGAACTTATACAGTGGTGGTTTTGGTACAAGATTCTGAATTCATTTGTGAAAATAAACCAAATTTATTTGACTCGAATGTTTAACTTTAAACGATTTACCACTGAGCACCGTGACATCGTAATTTAAAAAAAAAATCCCAAAGTAGATCTAAGCACCAAAGATGGAACAGCAGTTTCCATCGGTTGGAATCTCCTCCAGACACTGTATAAAGAGAGACAACTCTAACATTGTATAAAATCTATGTTGGTTATGGTGGATAGTTATCGAGACAACTTTTAAGAGTATCCTGTCTTTTTTATAGGCCAAAACATTATACATGCAAAGCAAAGGCTTTGAAAATATCAACACACGTGTAAAGATAGAAACACAGACTTTAATATCACTTTAATTTCAACTATTTGGTTACGTTGATATCCATATGTTTCATGACCTATTTACCGAGTAGCTTGTTTATGGAGTCGTCGTGGCCGAGTGGTTAAGGCGATGGACTAGAAATCCATTGGGGTCTCCCCGCACAGGTTCGAATCCTGTCGGCGACGCTTAATTTTTTCTTCCTATTTTTATTTTTTTATTGTTGTGAACATTACAGGTTATGTTAATAACATGCATTATGTATCCGGAAGTTCTGACCTCTGTTTTCTAAAAATTCCTTCGAAATAAAATAGGTAAAATACCGAGTATTTGATCGAAGGTGTTCCACTTGTTAAATCAATGCATGCACATTGAAGAAAGTGGTGTTGTTATTAAATGAAAATATAAGTGTAACCCTTTATTACTTTTCAGTTAAGATTACAAAACAACGCCGTCGGATTATTCTTTTTCCTCCTTGGTGATACTGTTATTTATAGGAGTACCCCAAATGCAGGAAACTGTACATGTTTAAAATTTTAAAATATTAATGATTAAATGGAGTTTGGACACTAGACACCTGAAGTCTTCTATTGCAGCTACATTTGTGATGTCTGGAGGCAAGGCATTCCAGTCACGCACTGTTCTTGGGAAGAAGGACATTGTAACAGCGGACTTTTTAGTAATTCTGAACTTTAAAAATATTTATAAAGCTTTCCTTATTTTTTTTATATTTTAGACATTTTAATTTAAACCGGATTTTACATTCTTTTACATTAGTTTTCTATATAATATTTACTTTAGAATTAACTTGTCCTTAATCCGACATTACTCTCTTTTGAGATATAATTCTTGTTGTTACATTCAGTTAGCACCTTAATATGATGTAATCCTTATTTCGTTAATTCTTATTTACCATGTTTGTTTGTACACGTGTTACGTGATTTGAAAAGTTTTAATATTATATAATAAGGGTCTACCCAGCTTTCAAATCATTAGCCAATCAAATTAAGCTTTCAATTAAGAGAAATCTCGAGTGTTAGGGACTTCTAGGATAGCCTGAGTACCGTGCGGTTGTATCGTAATTTACCGATTAATCACGTTTTAGCTCACCAGGTCAATGTGAGCTTTTGCCATCACTTGGCGTCCGTCGTCGTCGTCTGTCGTCCGTTAACAATTTTTCAAAAATATTCTCCTCCAAAACAACTGAGCCAAATTTGATGAACCTTGAGGAATATCATGCCTGGGTAACAGGCTTTCAAAATTGTGTTCCAGGTTTGGCCTCGCCCAACAAGATGGCCGTCGTTACTAAAAAAATCCAAAAGACAAAAAATCTTCTCTAAAACCAAAAGGAGCAAGGCAAATTTCGATTGGATATTTGGATTCAGGATACCTGGGAACAATAAAATTGTGTTTTTCATGAAAATTAGGCGAAAAATAGGTCACGTGTTTTTTGCGTAAAATTATGTAATTTTTAAAATGAGACATTTATTGTTATAACTCAATAACAACTGAAGATAATTGTATGGAGTTTTCACTGTTGATCGTGTCTTGCTAATTTCTTCCAATAGGTCAAAGGTCAAGGTCACGTCCCAGTTTTTGGCCTTTGATAAAAACTGCTATTTTTTTAAACATTTAAGGTGTTTATGGCATGGGATTTTCAGTTAATTGTAGGTATTGACATGACGATAATTTTGATACATCGATCAAGGTCATGGGTTCAAACGTCAAGGTCACAGATGCACAAATATACCGAAATAGTTAATTATCTGGCAGTGCAAAACTATTAACTTTTTGTATAGGCATGAATATTAGAATATTGTATGTAATGACACAATGATCATTTTGATATATGAATAGAGGTCGTGGGTTCAAAGGTCAAGGTCATACATGCAAACGAATACTGAAATGGTTATTTATCTCAGAAACTATTTACTTTTTGTATAGGCATATATATATATATTAGAATATTGTAGGTATTGGCCTAACGATCATTTTGGTATATGAATGAAGGTCATGGGTTCAAAGGTCAAGGTCATAGATGGGATCGAATACTGAAATTGTTATTTATCTAAAAAAAACTATTTACCTTTTGTATAGCCATGTATATTAGAATATTGTAGGTATTGGCCTAACGATCATTTTGATATATGAATGAAAGTCATAGGTAGAAAGGTCAAGGTCATAGATGGGAACAAATACTGAAATGGTTAATTATCTCAAAATCTATAAACTTTTTGTATAGACATGCATGTTAGAATATTGTAGGCATTGGCCCAATGTTTAATTTGATATATAGATTCTTTAGCTGTTTAAAAATAATATATTGTAGCTAGACTTTAGATATGTTATATGTAGCATTTTTAGAACAAACTACAACAAATTTGCAAAAATCTTTGCATATAATTGGCTCTTACTGCTGAAAATTTGGACTTCTCTTCATTGGCCGTTGAGCCGCTGCATGAGATATGTACTCAGCCCAGGGGCCTCTTGTTTTTCACCATACACTTTTTAACGGAAACCGCATCTTAATGATGATTAACTGTTTTACATAGTATATATTGTTACTGAAGATTTACATCGTTAAATTGGATTTTGTATAGCGGATTGTTCCATATTGTTAAAACATATTTGATATTGAAAAACAGAATACAGTCATAGTTCAAACTTTACAGACTCGTTCTAGTTATCATTCAAGTTATAAAGCGACAACGGGTACCGAACTCTGCCCGAAATTCCCCCACGGGGCCCGTCGTTGCAACATTTTCTTAGTGTCAGTTTGGCAGGTTATATTAGGAGCTATTGTGACTTGGCATGAGTGGTGCGCCCGAGTCTTCCGGGTGATAGCAGTCTGTTCTCTTAGCTGATGGCAACAAGCCTTCTATCTACTTTGAACAACATGGTCAATCTAGCGTTCTTATGTCGATGTTGAAGAGACATTCGGCCTAGGTGGTGAACCATGCTGGAGAGGCTGGAGGTGTTTCTAAATCGATTTGTGGTGTAACGGGCTCTTCTTGGACACGCTCTAGTTTATTTACCGGTATCTGGTCTTGGGTGTGTGGATCCTATACGGTACAGGCATGCTCCAGGAGAGGAGGTCTAACTAGGCCTTGGTACGCTAATGTCTTGGTCTTGGTAGACGAGATCCTGGGGTTTCTTCGTATGAACCCCAGTGTCCTGTCGGCTTTGTCGTTTACTTGCTGTATGTGAATGTCCCACTCCAGTAACTGTTTCGCATGACCTGTCTCTCCTAAATCCGTATACGTGCTGTAGTTGATAGAGCATGTTTTGTCTTCTGCATGGCTCATAATACTGGACGTGATGATGTGGTCCATTATCTTACAACAAATAGATGTCAGTAAGATGAGCCTGTAGTTTGCAGCAACATACTTCTGACCTTTCTTGTAAACTGGAGACAAATTTGCAGTACGCCAGTCATCTGGAACAATACCAGTAATATCAAGTGATTTAGCGAAATAGGAGATTAAGCAATGGTGATAGGTCAGCACAGAGTTCTTTGAGGATTCTTGGTGGGATGTTTTCTGGTCCTTTAAAGATAAGACATGGAATATTTTTTTACTATATCAAGCGCTTGTGGCAGAGAGTTAAAGCTGAATCCAAAAATAAACATAATAATCCATGTCAACTTCAGACTGAAACAAATTCTGTCCAACAACTTCACCTTTTTATTCTGATAAATGCTAATTATGTGGATGACATCACACACAACCTGACCACATTATAATGATAAAAGGAAATGGTACTGAACACTTGAAAATCTGTAGTCCGACTAATCGGCCCACTAAACCCTCAATTTTAATTCTTCGTCTAGTCAGCAACACGTAATACAGTATGAAATGCCGCGGGTCTGGTTGGGGGTTAAAGTGTCATATGAACCATAATGGCGATTTTGACCATCCAATTATGGTATACACAATTCTAACAAGACCATATTACGGGGATTTTATGCTCATTTGCCCTGGAAAATGGTAATTTAAATATGGAAAACTACCAAAACCAGAAATTATATTCGAAATTGATGTAAACGATGCTTCAACGCGGGACCATGCCAAACAAAGATCAAAAACAAGAGGCCTATCGGGCCCGATACGCTTAGCTAGCTTAAATATTTTAAGAAACCATAACAAGAGACCAATTGGGCTCGATATGCTCAACTGATAAATAATGGCTAGCTCATATATTTCAAGAAAACAAACAGTGAAGCCCAATGTCCAAATCTTTCCATATATTAAAGACTTTAGGTTTTTCGAGATAATAAACCATTTCAGTATTCTTTTGCATCTGTGACCATAACTTTTGAACCCATGAAATTCACCTACCAGTACATATCAAAATGATTGCCATGTCAATACCTACAATATTCTAATGTACATGCCTATACAAAACGTTTGTAGTTTTCATTGAAATTTGTCCAGTAGTTTCATCAGAGAAGTGGAAAATAAGTGTTAAAGACGCATATCACACATACACATTACATGTCATAATCTCACGTGATCTTTAGTCAGGTGAGCTAAAACTTGAAACCCAAATGCCAAAATCTTTATATATAGTCAAAATTTGATACTTTTCTGGGTAATATTCTAATACACATCCTATACAATATAGTTTTCGATAATTAAATAGTATTCTTTCACATCTGTGTCCTTGACCTTTGAAATATTGACTTTCATCTATTATCAAAATGATTGTTGTATCAATCAATATCTACCATATTCTAATTCCCAACCTCCCAAATAGGGAGAGAGAACTCTACCAACTGCGCTACCATAGTGTTTATTTTATGATAGCACTGGCCCCAATTGGCCCAGTTTCACAATCGCTCTTTACCTACGATTTTCCTTTACTTAAATTTTGCAAAATTTTGGCAATCTTTTTTTGATACTACAAATAAAAGGTTTTGACAAAATTTGAATATAAACGTACTAAGCTTAAAAAGATATTCAAAATGACATCTAATTCATGAATATCTTAAAAACTAAACAACAAAAAATTATTCGGATTTAAAATTTGTCAGATTTAAGTTCAGGAAAAACTTAATTGAGGAATGATTGTTAAACTGGTCCAGAACATGTTTAACATGGTTAAATATTTCAGTGAGTAGTCACTTTATCACTTTATAATTGTTTATTGCATACAGTGCAGACCTGTCAAAAGTTTAACATTAAGCTAATTAATTAGTGCCTTTATCTCTTGTCCTTTGTTAGCTACATTTCCAAAGGTTTTTGGCAGCTGTTATCTATCTCTCGACAGTGTTTTGGTCACTAACTATCTATATCGCGGCCACTTGGTAGCCGACCTTACACTACTTTTTGTTAGCTAAGTGTTAAACTTTCGACAGGTCTGTACTGCACTCGCATGTCGGGTAATACTTAACCATGTACTTTGTTAGTTTTAGTTGTACATGTAGCTTGGCAACCAAACACTATGCAACATTAGGTCTGTTGATGATCAACAACAAAGTAACAAGAACTGCACCTTGGTTCAAGGTTAAGACACACCCTTGGAATGTGAAGATAATTCATGTGAAGTTTTATAGCAGTCGTCCAAAGCAGCTATGAGATATGGCCCGGACACGATTTTACATGGACAGACAGATGGTCAGACAGACATGGAGATTCCAATATACCCTCATCAAACTAGTATTATAAACATACTTTTGCTGGCTGAGATAAGGATCCATGAAATTGTTACCATCATTCTGATGTCCCAATCAAGATTATTTCACTTTTACCTGGACGTCACCAGCAATAATTTCACTTTTACCTGGACGTCACCAGCAATAATTGAGTGGCAGAAACTTGACATTTGCAAAAAAATTGGATCGTGCCTCACTGCATAAACATTCAGGCAAAATCAATGGAAAAACAATTCTAAGTCTAGATAATTCTGCAAAATAAATCTGATCAAACTAATAATTAGGATACACATGTTATCACAAGTAGCATCTGGACATTTTGTCAAAAATTGGAACATGTGGATCTTAATAAACATCCCTGGGGACGAAATGTCTATGCACAGACAGATGGGCAAGGTTATTCGAGTATACCCCTCTCCCCATTTTGTTTTACTTCATTGAAAGGGTGTGTGTGTGTATGTGTGTGTGTGTGTGGGGGTTATAATAGAGTACTGTGGAAGAGTTACCAGCGTTACTATATTTTTTAAAGCTAATGTGACAAGTTCTATGGAAGAGTTACCCTACTTTTGCTATCTTCACTTGTCAAGGAGTTGAGTTGAGTAATGGTGTTTAACATCCCAGTCAAGAATATTTCACTTATATTGAGATGTCACTGGCTATAGGCGAAGGTGCAGCAATTTTGCCTGTGCTTTGCGCTTGATGGCATTATACACTAGGATTCTTTATTGTGCACATACTGTGAATGAGAGTGCCCATACTGTGACACGGGACCTCCTTTATTTTAAAGTTCCCATCCGAAAGAACCATGACTTTCATTTTGAAATGCTGGGTGCTTGGTGAAAGAGTCACTACCCACTTTCAAGTCTTGGATCAGACCCGGTCAGGGTTTGAACCAATGACCTCCCACTTATGGAGCGAGCACTCTAGCAGTGGTCCTACACTTGTCAAGGGACATTTGAATCAACAGGTATCATATTCCTACTATTAACTGAATTCTAATTAATAAATATATTCTACTTATATAACTACATGACAAAAAATTATTAACTCACCAGGGGTTGAAAATTTTTTCAGATGAGTTAAAGCCCAGGACTTTTTTATACAGAAAATCAAAAGCCCCCAAATCTTTTTATCAAGTCCAGAGTTTATGGCAAAATCAAGAAAGACACAAATCAATATGCATCATTTCTATCGGCAGTTAGAGGTTTTATCCTCATCATAAATGATCCATGGAAATTTGTCAATCCATGGCTGTTGAAACAATCGGGCACGCTTGCCCTTATCATATTTGGTGTCTTTATTGTCTTGTGACTTTCCTTTTTTTGACCACAGGAGCCCGATGCAGTCTGCTTGTTAGATGTGAAATTAAAATTCAACAGCGACATAATCAGACATGAATATTTGAAGCGATTACAAGTGCTAAAACGATCTAGATTTTTTTTTATCAATTGAACTCTTGTACTGCCTACCTAATGACTAACATTTCTTACAAGCACTGTAATGATCAAGAATAAATGTAAACAACAACAGAGCAACGTGACTACAGATGGTTTTTAAAGATTTTTTGAAGACAGTCGGAAATAAAATTTATTGGTCTTCTGAGTATTTAAGCCCAATGGGCTTTTCAGTAGATTTTTTGCCAAGTCCTGCTTGCCAAATTGCTAGTCCCGGGCGTCGGGCTTGAAGAATTTTCAACCCCCGCTCACACAGTTTTCTTAAACAAGGGAGCCTATGGGCTTTAATGCTCACCTGAGGATAAACAATAACATACATATGTACAAATACTTTTTTTATTATCCAGGTTAGTGAATACTAGTATTCAGAATGTTCATTTCATCACAATCAAACAACAAATATGAATGTCAAACTTTTCTCAAAACATTTCTTTAAAAATCTTCTATCTTCAGCAAATGTTCGTTCTCGTACTCAAACCCAATTCCTGGTATAGCATTACGTTTCCAGTGATGGACCATGGACTTCTTACCTCCCCATGGGAAATCCTGCAAGAAAAGAAAACAAAAAACTAGACAATAACATCAAGATCTTTAAAAAAAGACCATTAACTCAACCTTTCATTCACTCACTGGTTTGGAAGTGAAACTGTGATGATTGCATTGGCTATAACAACAGGTAGGCAAATTCAGTGAATTAAGATCCTGCACCAGTACTGAGTTGATATTGTTTTGTGACAATTTGCATATCTGTTCAATATTAGTAATATGTGTGTCTTATCACAATTGTTACTTTCTGCTTTTTGATACTAATAAACAGTTTTGAATTACTCAGGACAAATATTTCCTCAGGGTCATATAGTTGTAGTTCATGGTCATAACTCCAAGTACAGGACAGGTCAAGGTCAACAAGCTTCACAAACTTTGTTACAATTTAATACAAACTTTAAAACATACATAAAATTACAAACTTCTAAGCTTTTGATTCATGATATTTTAAATTTTATGTAACTATCCGACAACCCTTAATTACATGTCTGTGGTCTAAAGTGTTTAAATAATGAATAATTCTATTTAACATACCTTTTCATGGACTCTCAAATGGGAAAAGGGTCTGTATTCATACAGGTCTCTTTCATGTGGTAGAAATAGCTCTTTCCAAAGTATCATGCTAGGAACTATAACCAGTGCCCATTTTCCTTTTTGTCTCCAATAAGCACAATATTCTACAACATAAAATAAACAAACAAAAACATTAAATTCAAATTCATACAAATGTGTGCAATTGTTTTATATTAATTGTACCATAATCACTGTATATACAACTCCAAGATATGGAAATAATGTATTTAATAATTAATGACTCTGTCTGTGACAAGTAAGGAATTCTGTATCCAGCCTATAATAATCCAGGTAACAAACATGTATCAGTATTCATTCTAGAAGGGGGCCGTGGGGTTTTTGATCCCTTATTTTGCTCAATGGTCCCATTGTTAAAGCATTAGTGGTCCATATTTAACATTAAATAAATGCAAAAATATTAATGTTTTAGATTTTTTTTTTAAATTCTAGACCTAGAATGAACAATGTTGTACCCAACCTAACACCAAGTACCCAGATCTTTTCAACTTTAACACAATTCTTTATTCTTAATCTGGATATGGTTTCACTTTGGCTTAATTGCAAAGAGATTGCAATAGAGATAAATAAACAAGAGGTCCAATGGGCCTGATACGCTCACCTGATAAATAATGGCTACCTACAATGTATCAACAATACATTTAAACTGAAGAAATAATGTCAAAACCTTTTTATATTGACAATATTTAAAGCTTTTTCCAGAAAAGCCAAATATGACATCAAATTTTTCTCCAATCGTCGGTTTTGGAAAAGAAGATTTTTTTTAAAGATTTTTACACCTCTAAGTCCCCTTGACCTAGTTATAGTAGCCATGGCAATGACAAGAACAACTTTGAATGGGTGTTTTGGAAACAGTTCAAAAGGTCATCCCCGATACTAGGGGAAAATAGATCCCACTGGCAATAAAACTTCCATGAGATTGCCTGTTTCTTTACCCTACATCAGTGGAGACAAGAACTCAAACATATTTAGATTTTCATTGGGACAGATACAAATCAGTAATTCATTTACTTACATGAGCCAGGTTATTGCTCGATTTCAATCTAATCCAGGCATTTTAACTCCTTCAATACACCAAAATATATTTTGGATGGGTGTTTACAATCATCATGAATGGTACAAATTTTGACAAGATGGTGGTGTCTTTTGTGTGACGTAATGTTGGAAGAATTTATTATTTATGTAAGTGTGCAAGGGGTACAATGAAGGGTAGCTCAAAGGTCAGGTTCAGTTTAATTTTTCTAAAGTTTGAAAATGAAGAAAAGTAGTTCACTTTATTAGTTTATCAAATCAATTTAAGTCATCACTGACTCACTGTTATGCCAAAATCATTTCTTTCTTAAACTGCATTAACCTTCGTAGATAGTAGATTTGACGTCATCATTACGTAACAACATAACATTTGATAAACCCCCCCCCCCCCCACCCCCCCCCCATTTCCTAAAAAAAATTAATCATTGTAAACACCCACCCATGTCATATTTTGTTGTTTAAAATGATTATTATAGCGAGGATGCAACCGAAACAGGGATTTAAGCAATGTTTGTGTGTGTGCTTAAATGTCAAAAACTAATACATTGTAAGTTTTGAAAATATATATATATATATGTGACCCGGGGTATTATGTCAATAACGACGAGACTCCAAAGATTACAAAACTTTTATTATTGCTTTACTATGTCGTCGAACATATGATTTGATGGATACAAATTAAACCTACAATATATGAATAAAAAGATCGAATTAGCGACTGAATTATCGCCAAACTTTAACAATGCTATAAATTGTAAAATACGATAAAATATATATAATTGGACATTCCTAATAAATAAATAAAAATAATGTCAATCTTACCAGACATCTGAGTATTGCTTTGCAGCAATGCACAAGGTGATTCAAAGTTGTAATAATATTTTTCCCAATAAATTCTCAATCCCCCTGGAGTTATAGCGGGAAAGTGGTCAGTGAAAACCCAGCATGCACCGTGATTTGCAATTGACCAGTCAAGTTCAAGGTCACATAGGTCACCGTGATGTCATACTGTCCGGTTAGTAAACATAAACAAACACACGTGGAAAGACAATAAACAAACACACAGACATTATTACACAAATAACACCAATACAACACTTACCAAAAATACTTACAAATCACCTGGTTACATATATATATATATATATGGCAGAGGTCCGGAAACGGTCATATTTGCCGGACATGTCCGACAAAAAATTATTTTGACCGACGTGAAAAATCGCCAGTTGGACATTTTTTGTTTTCGGACATTTTCAATTTTACAACAGAAATATTAAACGGACAAATCAGTTTTCGGTCCGACAAAAGTAAACTACCGCTAGTCTGTCTGTCGGTCTTTTAAACTCTACCTGACTTCACTAAGTGTATTGTCCTTACCACGCGTTTACCTGTCAACAACAGTAAGATTTAATAATCAGGTGATTGTTTATTAATCAATAAATACCTGTGGACTTAAGTAGTCGCGTGCCGCGTGTCTTTTTCTTTTGTTTCCCAGTCCGAATCATTATAACTTTCTTTAAACGTGTGTTTGTTTAAAAATAAGTGCATGGTCGTAACTGTGTTGATTACAGAAGCCATAACGAGTGTCGGTCAAGGGTGACGGTTTGTCATCAAAGAGGTTCCACGCGGGGTGTTGAAAATTACCTACTACGCGCTTTGTGACTGTTTCTTTATTAATAAATAAAGAAATGCGATTAAATTTTATTTATTAAGTTTATTAAGTTTCGGCAATAATATCTTTCATTCACATAAATATATTGGAACCTCGTCAAGCAGTTCCCGTTATATCGTGATTCGTTATACCTGAATTCCTAATTTAGAACCTCTCGCGATAATGTTCTAATTACAATTCGTGTATCTTCGGAATACGAAAATTCCTGATTGTTAGTAAACAATATGGCGGACGTGCAATATTAAGCATCGTGGACAGTAACGAATACTGATAATAACAGCATATCGCGGAAGCTTAGAAAAGCAGTAAACGTCTTAGTCTTGTAACAACGCACATGGATTAAAATTGGAAATCGTGGTAGCTCAAAAAATAGGTTGGTTTGTTTGTCAAAATAAAATAATCCACAACATGCACTGCACGCATAGACAGCCCTGTGCCGACGACTTTTTTTTTTTATTTGCTTGTACAAAATGTCCGACGGACCGGACCGGAATTTCCGAAGCCCTGATATATGGATATATAAAATAAATAAAACTTAATTTTCTTAAATTGTTTTCCTAGATCTGTTCCAGTTTTCTTGGTTTAGGTACGAGTTGACTGATCATGTAAAAATAACATGGGTACGAGTTGTCTAGCAACCATAAAACTCAATGTCATTTCATCAAAATGTTTACCCTTGTAAACACCCACCCAAACTGCATGTTGTATAAACTATAGTTAAAGCAAGAACGGAGCCAACAAACAGTATTATTTATAACGACTTGGCACATGTCAGTAAATGGAACTTTGATTTATAACCATACCATCATGGGTAAAATTTGCCCTTTTCACAGACTGGACAAAATATCTACCCTGTCGTTTTCAGAATGGCGTCTGTTGTGAGGATGTTGTTTACAAATGATTATTTTCCATTATGTAAAATAAATGGATTTTTTTTTTTTTGAATAAGAAATAACAACACAGTTAAGAAGAGACTAAATAGTTGTTTACTAACGACTGTCCATAAGATTTTGCAACAAAGTTTTGATTTCAGAACCGAGAAGGGGCACGTCATAATTTGAGGTTTGAAAATTAAGTGACGGTAAGTAAGGGTAACCTGTAAATAAATAATCACCTTTTTGTATAGACTCTATATTTGGTCCTGTATTCATTGATCTTTTAGTAACTCCATTCAACAAGGCAGTTGGTCGCAACCTGCGCAGAGCCATGGTCGCCATTGCTCCCGTCAAGGTGAGACTAACCGGAATGTTTTTTAGACTAAATGTCAAGGGAGAGAATCATCCACGAACTTGCCTAAAGTCATGGATTGAGTTGATACGAAGACATAAAGACGTGGGATTTTTTTAAAATTCGATTTCCTTTGTTTACAAAAAGTTTTATGACCGTCATCACAATATTGTTGATAACTTTGATGTCTCGGTGTCCAGGATTGCCCTGGATGTATTTGACGTCGCAAAGTCCCATGTTCCTTTCAATTTTGATTACATACCCTTATGGAGCACCCGGCTTCACTTCCCTGGTGACAGCACAGGTACCCGGGGAATGGATTTTAAGCATTTAATATATATATATATAACAGCGTGTCACATATATAAAAAGACAGCATTTAATAAAAAAAAATTAGCATATCACATATATAAAAAGAGGGTACTCTTTTTATGCGATACGCTATTTTTTTTTATTATTATTAAATGCTTAAAATCCATTCCCCCGGGTACCTGTGGGTGACAGTTCACGTGTTCAACCTAACTAATCAGTTCCAAGGTTTTATACTTTCTTCTGGATTGTGATTCGGACATGGATTAGCCATGTTTGTTTTTGATTTTCGCTGTTGAATATTTATATGAATTGTTATTGACAAAAATCTCATTATATTTCAGTAAAATTTAATTTTGATTACACAGGAGGTACATCCTTCTGAAGCAACCGGCCTTACTTCCCCGGTGGAAGTTCACGTGTTTAACCCAATTTGCCAGCTTCAAAGTTTTTACTTTGCTGTGGGATTTTGGTTTTGGGCATGGGTTGGTATGTTTGATTTGATTCTATAGTCCGGAGCAGTATTTTTTATGATTGCACGTTGCATTATGGAAAGCACATTTTTGCCTCTCCCACAAGAACTGATGCAGCATCAAATCGATCAATACCACGTTTAAACAACACCGGTTTCAGTTGAAAGCCGATTATTTAACCATTGAACTGTCTAGAAATGGCGTTGATAGTGCTATAACTGCCATTGCCATGCAAAGCAAACCGAATAATGCGCGTAAGGGAAAGGAGTTTATTAAAATATGTTAATATTGTTTTTCGCTGTACTTACACTTTAAGTTTCACCCCTGCTCTTACAGATATATGTGGCAAGTGTCTCTCATATATACAGCTTAAGCTCAGACAGACCATTGTGTGAAGAAAGGTTATCAGTTAGCTTGCCGATCGACGTTCAGTGGTTTTCTCCGGGTATTCCGGTTTTCTCCAGTTTCCCAGAGCTGACCGCCTCAATATATTAATATGTGAAGGAAATCTTGAGTGGGGTGTAAAACACCGTTACTCCACTCACTCTTAGCCCAGTAATCTAAACTGAAACTGGTGGGAGTTTAACCTGGGTTGCAAGCTTCAAAGTACAATGTATTTACTTTGCTTTTAGATTGTGGTTTGGACATGGATTGGTATGTTTGTTTTTGATAACACAAAATGAAACAAAAGTAAAAGAACAATATGTTGAAATTTCTGCCTTCAATTTCTGCTTCGTTGGACCAAACGTGAAATCGGAACCCCAGCCAACAGCACAATGGTTCAAATATGGCTTAAATCTACAACTGAATCTTACTTTGCATTATTTAGATTTTCTCTAATTCTTTGTTTGCTGTCCAGAAAACTTTTGTAGGATGTGGTCCTTTATACTACATGTATTTAGTTTGGAGGTCTCAAGTTGCTTTGTGTTTAATATGCCAATACAACAGTGCTGATATAGCTTAGAATATCCCATTATTTTCCATAGCTTTTCCCGAAAGGTAAAATATTTATCAGAATTCCATAGCTTTCCAAATTTGTATGCATTCATGGTTGCCCAAAATGCAAATTTTTAAAGTGCAGTTAAGCGATTCAGGCTCTATTGGGCCTCCTTGTTAAGTGGAATTATACTCTTTTTTTTACGATATTCTTTGAAATAGAAAACCACATTTATAAACGACTACTGCTTGTTCAGAATATCAAATATGACACAGATATATATCTTTCAAAATTCAACATCTCAAAAACTACTAGAAATAAGAATAAAAAGCATGTGAAACCCACTTCACAAGTGTCATGAAAGACCCAACTAGCCATATAGACAGAAGAAAAGATACGGTTTCAGCTCAGGTGGTCTATTTAGGATCGGCTATACCATTATGCATTATGAAACCTCATAAAACTTGTCGAATCGATCTAGATACTTTCACTTATATTTCAAGACAGTCGGTTCAAATTGTGGAGGAAACTGGATTGTATGGAGAAAACCACAGCCCTTTGACAAGCGAAATGACAACTTTCTCTTGACTGTTTGAAAACTTTTTAACAGGAATGAATGGAAAACTATTGAATGGGATTTTATCTCTAGTCAAAACATTTCACTTATACTGTGACATCACCAGTTAAAATTAAGTGCCAGAAATTTGCAGTGTTCTCAGGGCAATGTGCGGGTTGTTCTCTAGACAGTGTACCATATCTACCATGTCATGGGACACTTCTGAAAAATCTGACTTTCATTTCCAAATGCTGTGGTGAAATATGTCACTAGTAACTTCTTTGTTAAGTCTTTGTCAGACCAGGTCATGGTTCCAACCCTGATCTCTAACATACAGAGTTAGCACTCTACCAACAGTTACTGTAGTGGAGTTAGAAAACAAGGGCAAAATTTTTATAATAGGTTCTTAAACAACTTTTCCCTTTTGGTTTTCAGGGATGTTTGACATCAATGTGTAACTACTCAAGAAAAAGGATATACACGTGTATTACTAAATCATAAGGTTTCAATATTTTCTACACAATAATAGCTAAACCTACATTTTCTAACTTCAATCCATTGATTTAGCTTTCTAGCCCCAGGTGCTGAAAAATGTGAAATTATCCTAATCATATGACATAGGAGTGGAGTAATAAAGATTCTTTCCCTTATAATGAGGCTATTAGTTCATGGAATGTTGGAGCAGGGTTCGTACAGATATTTGGACTCCAAATTTAAGGACTTTTTAGGGTCTTATTTGCAAATTTAAGGCCTAATCAGAAGGACAATTTTAGCAAAAAATATTAGTGCAAAGGCAACTCAATAAATCAAACATGTCCATAGTAACGACATGTAAAGTGGAGGTTGAAGTTGGGCCAGGTAAATTAAATTGCACATTTCAATGTAACATCAATTAATTATTTATTTATATCAGTCTATTTGCAACTACTAAATATTGAAATACAGGCACCCAACTGGCTAAATTCAAGGGCTTTTTAGGGTCAGACTCGTTTTTAGGGTCTTTTTAGGGCAAACCTCAAAATTTAAGGACTTTTCCAGGCCTGTACGAACCCTGGAGGAAGCTCGCAGTGCCATAGAAAACCAACAACGCAAGAGAACTGACACACTATCTCACACTAAGATCTGTCCTAAATGGGATACCTTAGGCAATGAGGCACTGTAATCTGTAGGCCTGCGCTTTAGGTCACTGTGTGAAGGTCCTCATAAAAAGAAATAGGAATAAAGCAAGTATACTTGTATACCATGATGTAAAGTGTTTATCATTCAAGAACTAAAACAACAAATATATCATTTAGAGTTTTTTTTTATATTTATTTTTGCATCATTTTATCGCCATCTTTATGTACATCTCTATATACATAATAGATGTTTATACAAATAACTTGTGTTGTTTATTTACAACACAAACAACAAGAAAAAATAAACAAATATCGGCATCTTAATAATAAAAAAGAATCCATGTGAAACCAGTTCATCAAAATTTTGCTTTCATTTTTTGTTAAATACACACACCTGTGAATTCATGAAGATAAATAATATCACACATACAATAAATGAAAGGTAACACCTGTTGATACTATGAATGACTGATAAAAGATAAGACTAATGAAAAATGTCACAATGTAACACAATAAAATGGTTTCATTTTTTGACAAAGAAAAAAAGGAAAAGTAAATGGAATAGGCATTTGTCAATGAATTCGCACTTGGAAGTTGAAACAAGAGAAAGGAGGTCTGGCATAAAGACCGTACCATGGCCTGGGCTCAATGCCAAGTCTGTAAAATTCAATGTTGAGATATCATTATATATATTTTTTTATTTAAAAATATAACTTTAGATCTGCTTCACCAAAATTTCTCAAATATGAACTCACCCTGTATTTTATCTAACTCTATTATTATAAACTGAAAAAGTTGTGCTCTTTTTACAAATCCTTCTTCAACCTGTAAGTAAGTTTTCTTCATCGTCTGTCCTAACAAAAATCTCTAGTTCAACAAATTACAGGCAAAATAAAAAATCTCCAGTTTAACAAATAATTACAAGTAAAATATTCCATCAAACAAAGGGCTGCATATTGATTTTACCGAAAATGAGACTAAACATCAAAGTCACTTAAAAGCAAGACAATTTTTAAATTTTGAAACCTGTGTAAATTATCTTAAAATCAAGAAATTAATTAATAAAAGAAATTTTAGAGTTATGTCCCTTTAAAAGACAGTTAATGGAAGTTTCACTTTGGACTGAACTATTGATAAAAAATTGACTATTCCCTTTTCTTTTTCAACAATGTCAAAATGAACAATCTAAATGTACATGCAAATATAAATGAACAGTGAACACATACAAATATGAGACAAATGCTCTATCATAATGATATGCTAAAATCAAATACATGTGTATAAAAAAACCTTTCAAATCACAACACAAATTGGTCCTTTTTTTTTTAAAATGAAACAAAAGATCAAATACTGCACTACTACTATGAATGCTATAAGTTCCTGCTGCAGTCCAACGACTTCAACAAATTAGGAGACATTGATTATTCAAAATGATAATTTGGGAAGCTGCACCTCTTTTCTCCAGTAAGGTTTTTTCCTTTCTTAATTTCGGCTGTCAAATCTGATTGATTTTTTTTAACTTTGGTATCAAAGTGAAATTTCACTATCAATCTGGTCTACTTTTTAATTCAAACTGTTAGCATGCAGTAAAAGTCATTAAATACGGTTGATGATATTTGAAATGTCAGTTTGTAATTTGAACTTTATATATGTATATATTAATTATTGTATTTATGCCATATGTTATCTGTAAATGAATGGTGGTGGTATTAAACAAGTGGAGATCAACTGACTGTTTTAGACGAAAAAAAAAAAACCCAACAAGCTTTACAACAAAATATCAGCAAGCACATACACAATAAATAATTAATTCACATTTAAACATTGATTAATGCCACCCTCCCCTTCAAATAAAAAATTCTCAAGTTGCTGCCGTGCAAACTCAACTTGCTAACAGTCATAAAATGGCAGCAATAGCTTTGCACGCACACATGCACACCATTTAAACTCCAAAACAACATTCATACATCCATATAAACCCATTCACAACTAGCACTAGTACATAATCAACCATCAAAGGATATATACTCCGACATGATACCTGCCAACTCACACAGTGAAAAAGTAGTAAATTATGTCTTAATAACAACAAGAGCACTTTATATGAGACAAAATGTACACTGTGTATACATGTATATAATCAAAGACAAAGCTCACGACTAAAAATAAAACAACAAATATAAGCAAATTAGCAAGAGAATTAAAATATGGCAGAGCACAGCTTGTACAAAAATTCGGAAAATCAAAATTAATTTCAAAAAGATGAACCGATTGGTTGACAAAAATCCATATGTATACTTTATCTATTTTTGACTTTCAAAATTGTAAAAATTGTGAAAAAAGATTCCCAAAGTACTATTAACCCCCAATTCAATACTGTCAATACTTTGCCAGATTTTATTTTTTAAAATCAAGCATTTAATTTTTTCTCAAAATTAAAGAGGGAAATTGATCCATCAAAGAAAAGTATTAGTTGCTGAAGACAAAGATAAAATACAAATGCAAAGTGTTTAAACTAAAAGTCCACAAGAAAGTGGTAAAATGGATCTAAAGGTGGAATTAATTTTTAATGATAAAATTCCACTTCAAGAAACCAGATCATTAATTATTGTGTTAAGTAGAAATAGTTTATTTTTTAATGTTCGGGAACTCTGCAGCTGCCTGTCAATCAAATGTGAAATCCAATAACCATATGAGATATCAGATACCACCACAATGCAACAGTAAAACTACTTGATTTCAAAACCATGAGCAAAAATGCTAAAAGTTAGCTCTTCAACAAATCACATGAATAGATCAGAGAATTTGTTCAATAAATTCTAGATCTTGTGTGACACAAATTGATGTTTGACCTATGTTAAAATACTACTTGAAGTTTTGATATACCAGGAAACGTAAATATCAAACCACATTCCTACTGTTAACTTTCTAGGACTTTTACATAACCATCACATTCATATTTATTGTTCGTGTCAAAACTATCAGTGTTTATCCTTCTTTGAAATTACTGTTACGTGAAGTCGGTCCAGTCTAAAAGGATTCTACTTACCACATATTCTTAAAAAAACATAACTTTTTTGCCCATGGTCAACTACTACTAAAAGTGCTTTCCATTAATTACATAATTTTTAAAAACCAAAAAATCCTCTTTACTGGATATTTTCAACTAACTGGTATTACCTTCAGTGAAATGTCATTGTTGAGACGGCAGGTAGGAAATTAAATTCTACCAAACTTTTTGAACACATCTGTCGCATCCATCCCATGTAGACACATTCATACACATAATGATAAAATGAGATGTTTGTTTATCTAGTTAATGATGAAAGACCATCCCAGGAACACACAGGATGACACAAAACCTTCGTTAGTGTTTGGCAAAATTGTCACTATTTGAATAAGAGTTCGGTCTTGAAGGATGATCCTCCATCATTCTGGGATCCTTCATTGATCTACGTTCATAAAATTCATCACCTTTTCTTTTTCGATCCTGATGAGATTGATAACTGAAACAACAGAACAGAAAATGCTGTATAATGACTTTGTCTTTTTAAATTACACAAGCCCTAGTACCCTTTGCTACATGTATCAACAAGTAAACTACAGTCAAGCCTGTCTATAAAGGCCACCACCAATGATAACCAGTAAAAGTGGTCTTTATGGGCAGATGGCCCAAATACACAAATAAAGACCAATTAGGGTGAAAGTTTACTAACCTTTAAAAGCAGTTAAAGTGGCCTTTATGGGCAAGTGGCCTGTATATAGAAATTCAAATAACATAAAGATCAATGGGATAAAAGTTTACTGACCTTTAAAAGCATGTGACCCTTATATAGAGGTGACCTTTAAGGCAGGTTCATGTGACCCTTATATAGAGGTGACCTTTAAGGCATGTTCGACTGTACAAGTTATAATGAACTGAGCAAAGATTAAATTGAAAACCTGTCAAAAGTTAAATATCTATTTCATTTGTTCAATTAACTTTGTAAACTAAATACTTTCCAAGTCAACAAAATTGGATAATGATAAATGTGTTTTTATCTTGAACATGTTTGTTGTGGATTTCTTCCCTTGTATTGAACAACATGAGCTGTCAGTAGAACAAGGAACATTGATGACTCCATTAGTCTTTAAAATAACTCTACTAATAGACACAAGCATGTTCATAATTACACTCTTACTTGGAAATGTTTTGTATTCCATCCAGGCAAGCTTATACACATAGAAAAGAAAAGAAAACAATATATACCCATCAGATCCTGACCGTTGGTAGCCACCAGCACCACTACCCCCATAATCACTGCGGTGACCAAACTGTCCGTAATCTCCTGGTCTGTTGTGATGGTCAGTTCTGTCTCCCTGGAATTCTGGACGATTTGAACGATAATGTCCATGATGATCTTGCCTGTCATGTCTATGTTGTGAGGAAGAGAAATTTGATGAATTATTGTGATCACGATGAAATTGATGACTGTTAATGGAATTGTCTCGTCGGTCATTGTTAAATCTGTTAAAGATAAGAATACAGGTTGATAAGAATAATTGTATATAAGCAACCTAGGGTCTAACAAAGATGCACAATTAAAGCATCAAACAAATCAAAATTAAATGTTCTTGTTCTTTGGGAACCCACTTTTACATATATAGGTAAAGCAGGAGGGTTATAAACAAAATTTATATAGCATGCTATATAAACAAAGTAAAGTTACTAACAAACTATACTGAGTTGTGCTGTTAACATGCTGCTTAACACCTGTCAAATGAATGCAATACCAGGCACTGCACAAAATTTCTAGCAAAGATGATGCCAATGTAAGTCTGGTATGAATTACTAACTCTGCTTTAATTTTGCAGCACTAGACGAGAATACAATTCCTCATCAGTAGTCAAATTATGGAAATCAAAATGTTTGTTTGAATGTTGCTATGAGAAAAATGAAAGGAACATTTTGTTGATATTGATATGTCATAGTTACACCAAACAATGGCAATACTCTGAAAAGTCTTTGGACTTTCCTACATAATAAAGGTAATTACTATACCTATAATGAGAATCTGTAAATTTTTGGTCTGTTCCTCCCCCATGGAAGCCTCTATGGTCCTGATGATGAGGATGCTGTGCCCTGTTATAAGCACTTGGACCACTATCACCATACCTATAATTAAAAAAACATTTAAAATTCAATCTTATTACTCTTTAGATTAAGGCCTAGTCCATTGAAATCCGAATCTTTTGTTTTCTTCTAAGCCACAAATACAAGGAAGAAACATTTTTGCCGACTAAAATGTTACCCATATGTATATAATATCATAAACCTGGTTTCATGCACTAGAACATGTACATAAACTTTGTGTTAATTCATAAAATGGTATTATTACATATTTTAATATGTGTTAATTTTATACAATATTCATAAAATAAAATTGTACAATACAATTCTTAACCTTTTACATTCAATACAGTAGATAAGGTAAAAATTGGCCACCATATTTTCAAGTTTTTGTGAATCAAGTTTCTAGCAATGAATTCTTGAACATGAAGTTGCATGAAATTAACTAGAAGTATGGCAAATGATCATTTTTTCTTTTTTTTTGTTACGGCCATGTAGGTCCTGGGTGCTCACCTGAGAATATGTTGCATTCAGCTCAATTTTCAAACAATATAACCTTTTGAAGGTTAACATAGTTTTTCTATAGATTGTGCCAATAAACTATTTATTGATCCAACATGTTTTATTGATGAGTTGAGCAATAGTGTTTAAGGTCCCAGTCACGAATATTTCACTTATATTGAGACGTCACCAGCTATAGGCAAAGGTGCAGAAATATTTCCATCAGGGTTCTTTATCATGCCGAGCCTACCATGACACTAGTCCTGGTTTATTTTAAGTTCCCATTTTTCCCATAACTACCCACTTTCAAGTCTTGGGTCGGACTCGGTCAGCACTTCCACTCTACCAACTGAGCTACCACAGGGGTTAATTCAACATGACTCATTACCCATATACACATTTGGCCTAGCTTATGCAATGAAGATAATTCTGGAAACGTTTGATGAAGATAAGCCAATACGTTTTACTTCTACATTATTTACAAGGTGATTGTATTATAAGCACTTTGTATAGGGTAGTTGAAAACTATTTCATTTAAGAAACTTGAAGTATGACCCAAAATCAAAAGAAATGAATCAAGTCAAGAGGGCAACATGGCTAAAAGTCAATTCGGTATATGTTTATACACACATGCAGCAAGTAAATGATTTTTAAAAGAATAAAACACTATTAATAACAAAACCATGCAAAATTAATGTGAAGCTGTACATGTATATATTGTGTGAATACTGTAATCTACCACTGTATCGCCAAGCGACAAACAGTGAATGTTAATGTATTCTGAACATTTGTACCATAAATACTGCAGTTTACAATCATTATCTGTAAATATCTGGTTTATACAACTGTATATAGTTTACACAAAATTTTAATTTTTTTTTTTACAAGTTCTTATAAAATTGTTGGTTGATTGTTTGGAATGCTGTTTCACATCTCGATCTTTATTATTTTACTCATGCCCAGATGATCAGTTCCGAGATGGTAATGAAAGCTATTACCTGGAAAAAAACTTACATTCTGCAAGCAAATTGAACAAGAAATTTGTGAACTACTGCTCATTTAGTATACCTTGGCTTTTAACTTCAACTTTTGACCATACACGTCGAAAAAATAAGTTGGTAAACAGGAAGATGTCTGGTAGACTTGAGATTGGTACTTATGGTATGGGACCTCATACTCAACTCGCATACAGTAATTCAAGTGGCTGTGTTTTGTAGTTGCTGAGAAAACTGTTATGGAAACATTTGTTTTGGATGGAGGGATGGACAGAGGTAAACCAGTATACCCCCCCCCCCTCCTCTTCGAAGCAGGGATATAAAAACTATGTTTGTGAACAAAAGATGACTCTTAGTATAACAAATAGTCCACTTTGAGACACAACAGATTAGGATGCAGCTCGCAGCTGTACAGAATGAGACTAGTTACCATAATCATATCTATATAAATCAGGATTGTTCATATATATACAATTATCATAACTTACCTGTTTAGTATGTTCACAAATGTAATATTAAATCAACTCATACACAATATGATATAAAACACACAGAGAAAGAAAACAAGTATAAAGTAGGAGAGGTTACTTTTCAAAAAGTATTGAAGGGATTTATTGAGGAAAAACTTTTAAATTAAAGTACAAAACATTGAACGTTTAATACCCCCAACCTTATATTTTTTCCATTTTACTTATGTCTACTATCCCAATCTTTGTAAATTGTGGAGAGGAGTAATGTGTTTTATGACCTAGTTTAAGTTTAGTAAGCAAACCAACATACTTTTTCAAACAAAGATCTTCATAAGTGGGATTTAAAAATAGGCAGAGAGAAGCACTGCGGTCCATAACCACTCATGTATTTTGTTAAATTATGAACCACATTAAAACTGGTATAAATTAACTACACAAACTGATATTTCAGGTTTCAATTAGTTAAAGTGCATTGGAAAACAATCAACATTTACTTTTTAATAAAATATCATTTTTAGTTTTTTTTCTTTTGTTTGTAGCATATTCTCCAAAAAAGAATGGGAAAATTTCAAGTGTTTTGGGGGAAAATACAGAAAAGAATAGACATGGGGAAACCCCATTATATTAAGCAGTAATCTGAAGGTAAAACAAATCACAAACTTATTTAAGTCAATAACAAGCATAAAAGTGAAGTGAAAACCAAGACAATAAAATAACAAGCACCCTTAACACTTGCCTATTTTTTCTGGGTTGATCTTCAGCTCTTGCTAACGGACTTGCATGCTGCCACCTATCTGCAGGACTAGAACTATTATCAGCAAGATGACTAGTATCACGACCAACACTAGACCTATGTAAATTGGTTACAGGACCGGTGGAATTGTGTGTTGAAGGATTGTGTCTAGGACCATTGCTTACAGAGGATGATGATGAACTGAACAAAATGGAAAAAAAATATTTTTTGAGAATCTGAATTTACAAAACTTAAGCTAGCTGTGCTGATTGTGCTTCTACTTACTCAAATAATTACTATATATATATACAACAACATTAAAGTTTTGTCAGAGTTAATTATTTAAGTTTTATTTCCGGGGCCTTACATTACTTTTTAAATTAAAAATTAATTAATTCTGTTTATAGAAACCAAGTCATTTTTCCATTTCTAAAATACCTTTAACTATTATTTAAATCTGAACAGTGTCTGCAAGTGTAAAGCTTGTCCAAAATTGTGTAATTTCAGGTCGGAAGATAAACAATGACATATCAAATTATTAACTGTTCTTGTATCCTGAAATAGCAAACCCATACTGGACAAGACTTATAGTACAGGCTGTATATACATTTAACTTTTAAAATTGGATTTTCTTAAATAAAAATATAATATCTGACAAAACTGTGCTAGACTACATAAATATACATTTTACAACAATACACATAATGATATAAAATATAATAAAACTTATCTTATAATAAATAAATACACAACATAAGTAAACATGATCCTGCTGTATCTTTATACAATTATTTCACAATTTTGTCATTTTTTTTAAAATAGTAAATGAATATAATCTTAACTTCCATACAAATCCTTGTATAGTCAAGAAACCCCTTGCATTATTAATTACAAATAATATGATTTTAATAATAATTCAAAATGAACACCAAACCGATATTTAATCTACATGTAAATTTGAACCTAAGTTACCAAGCCTATGTGGCACATTCAATTTATTGTACAAAGATCATGTTCACCAATAGAAAAAATATTATATACATATATAAAAACAAAAATCTAAAGACAAAAGGTCTTACTTTTTATGATCTCTGTTCCAATGTTCCTGATGTGAACGTTTTTTGTGGCCATGGCCATCGCGGGATTTATGGTGGTGATCCATATGATCATGTGACCTTTTGTGACTTTTACCATCTTGTGATTTATCGTTAGATCCATGCTGATCTTGAGACTGTTAAAAACAAAATTCTGAATGAACAACAGCTGTCAGAAAAACAGTGGGACTTGTCAATCAAAAACTTTTACATTCAATACCAGTACACATACATGTACCAGGAGTTGCCAGACAAACTTCATGTAGTTTATGTCAGTTTTATTCATACATCATGATAGTAAGAATGGGAAGCAAGTCAGTGAATTATAACCTCTTACCAGATATTTTTTGTGATTTGCACATACACATATCTTCAACAATGTATGCACATTCCTAATTAATACTTTCAACCCAAATTTGTAATAGTTTTGGAGAATTACTTCGGATAAGTTTCCATCGAGTTTTGTAAACTTCAACTAAATAGTTTTTGAAGAATTACTCTGAACAAGAATTTCCCATGGAACATTTTCAACTGGAGTTAATATGTGAAATTTTGTAAAATTGTGATTTATATTTATGGAGATTTACTCTGGGCAAGAGGAAGCATGGTACTTCAAATTTAATTTAATCTTGTTCAGAGAGAGTGTATTGAGCCGTTATATCTAGCCAATAAATACAAAATTCAGATGTTCATGACAGATTTTTGACGTAAGAACTTGCATCCACCTGCAAAGGGGAGCTACAAATTTGAAAAAAATGTTTGGTTATTTTGTTGTTGTTGACATATTGGTTATGTTTTGGATAAAGGAGGTAAACTGCCTTAGTGTTTAATACATATAAATATGAATACCTCTTCTTTTTCCTTTTCCTCTTCTCTCTTTCTATAAGCATGTTTATAGAGTTTGTGTAGCTTTTTGGCATCAAATTCAGTAAATTTGGATACAAAAGTCCATAAATAGCTACAAGACAAAAATCAAAACAAGATGTTAAAGAGGTCACTGATCATAAATGTAAACCAAGGTCAATTACCATAGACAACTTTCTAGAGCTTCATGTCCTGATGCTATAATGAAGTTATAAGCTTCTAGGTATTTTAGTACATGACAAAAAGGTTTAACTATTAAAGGTCATGGTCACTAAATTTTGCAAACTTAAAAGGGCTTGGGCCAAGGAACAACCCTGTCAAATTTCTCTATGTTTAATATGAAACAGAAAGATGAAGCTAACTAAGTAACACGACAAGCTAACAAGACTACGACATAATGTCAAAAGTCAAGATAAACATCTGCTAAGACAACCGAGTATACAACTCCAGACTTGACCAGATCTGGACATACAAAGATGGCAAAATATTGTCCAGTGTTCGTTCATCTATTTTTTGTAAGTGTGTAAAAATCCCATTCATTTTTCAACCAGTGGTCTGTCAATATATACATTTATCCAAGATCCAAACAGAATCCAAAACCTGAATCACTTGCTCATTTCCAACCATGAAATGACAAAGTTTCACAGATAGTAATTTCCTGGCAAACCAAGTCAAACATTTACTCAACTTGCTTTTGCGACTGTTGATGCACATAAAAATAAGTCTTACTTTATGGTACAGTTGTGCAACAACAATATTAACCAAATGAAGCAGGTACCTACCTTCTCCACTGTTTAATGATCTCGGGATCATTATAATCTGCCATACATTCATTAATTCTATCTCCAATCTTTAACAAACAATGACGTGTATGTATGACTTGTTCTTTCTCAGACAAACCTTCATCAGGATTATCTAAACGTTTTAATGCTCGTTTTACCGGTCTCATCATTTCTTTACACTGAAATTATAAATGACAAAACAACTTTATAAGCGAAGTCTGAAGAACATGTTTTTGAAGAAAATACAAGACGATTTTACATGAAGTATGTCATCTTACCAGGGCTGGGTAACTCGAAGTTCTCTTAACAGTTACGATCACAAAGGCGTTAAGTGTTCGTAACTGCTTAGAGAGCTTCGAGTTACCAAGCCCAGGTTTGAGATGATTTTATTTGTCAAATCTAAGCATAAGAAGAGTGTATATATAATGTACATGTTGTACATAAAATACATAACTGATCCAGCTCTACCGAGTGGGAAGTTTGGAAAATGAATGTAAGCTGTACATTATTAAAATGCCAGAGGTAATTGGTTTTCTCTGGATACTACAGTTTCCTTCACTATCCCCAAACTAGCCAACTGGATACAAGTGAAATACAAGGCAACAAATCAATGTTACTCTTTCCACTCTCACACACAATCTACATAGGTCAACCATTCAGCGTGTATTTTATATCTAGCTCCTAACCACAATCATTGTAGCCTCTGTGTGTACACTGAACTAACCTAAGTAAATACTTCTATAGGCAGATCAGTGCCCATCTCTTCAGATGCCACAGCTACAGTCTCTGATGTTGTTATATGTATAAGGCCCCTGTGTATATACTGGACTTACCTTAGTAAATACTTCTATAGGCAGATCAGTGCCCATCTCCTCAGATGCCACAGCTAGTCTCTGATGTTGTTATGTGTATAAGGCCCCTGTGTATATACTGGACTTACCTTAGTAAATACTTCTATAGGCAGATCAGTGCCCATCTCCTCAGATGCCACAGCTACAGTCTCTGATGTTGTTATGTGTATAAGGCCCCTGTGTATATAATGGACTTACCTTAGTAAATACTTCTATAGGCAGATCAGTGCCCATCTCCTCAGATGCCACAGCTACAGTCTCTGATGTTGTTATATGTATAGGGCCCCTGCGTATATACTGGACTTACCTTAGTAAATACTTCTATAGGCAGATCAGTGCCCATCTCCTCAGATGCCACAGCTACAGTCTCTGATGTTGTTATATGTATAGGGCCCCTGCGTATATACTGGACTTACCTTAGTAAATACTTCTATAGGCAGATCAGTGCCCATCTCTTCAGATGCCACAGCTACAGTCTCCGATGTTGTTATATGTATAAGGCCCCTGTGTATATACTGGACTTACCTTAGTAAATACTTCTATAGGCAGATCAGTGCCCATCTCCTCGGATGCCACAGCTACAGTCTCTGATGTTGTTATGTGTATAGGACCATCATCCTTCTTCTTCTTTTCCTGTAAAACATTATCTCATTAATTTGATAACTTATTTTTAGTTCCTCCTTTATTCCATTTCATCCAACTTGTTTTTACATTATCCACAAGCCCAATGATAAAAGTGTATTTTTAATACCAACATTTAAACAGGTAAAAACAACTCTTTCACACTATCTGAAAATTCATTTATACTGTCAAATTAATGAGACATGAAGAACGCTTTTTAAAGTGGTCTATAGGATAATCATACTGCGTTTAAAAACATGTGGTTGAATAAATAGTTTTGTCGCCCTTCAAAGAAATTCCTCGAACTATGTTCGAAAATCTGCCAGGGTACATAAACGCATGTGATGTTTGGCGGTAAAAGGGAAGTAACTCATACATACAACAAATCCCTGTATAACTTATAATTTATTTTTTAACATTAGTCTGTTCAAAGTAATTAAATATTAAAAGTTGTTGCTAAAAATATGCAATGGAAGGGAGGAAATAACAGATAAATCAACTTCTTAAATATCCATGCAGAAGATGAAACCTGGCATTTTTGGATAAAAAATGATCATTTTTCGAAGAACATGTACAGTCCAACCTGACTTAACGGCCACCTCTATATAAGGGTCACCTGTTTATAAAGGCCAGTGGAATTGGATCCCAATTGTTCTTTATTCATATTATTTGAACCTGTATATAAAGGCCACCTGCTCAGGAAGGCCACTTTCACTGGCTCCCTTGGGTGGCCTTAATAGACAGGTTTGACTGTACATGTATATAATCGTTCTATTTTATATCATGACCAGTGGAGTCAATCTACAAATATCTGGAAGTATTAAAATAGCAGGAACTGGTATAGTGTACATATTTATGACGTAATACTGTAAACGTACTTCATTTAACAGTTTTAAATTATCATGGTTTTGTAATTTCATACCTTTTTGTGGCGTATAATATTCACAGATTTATTACACTGACTATAAGATTGATAAATATATTATTTTACATGTGATACAAATTTCCGTGAAAAATATTCAAACCCAAAATAAGGAAAGTTAGTACCCACAAATAAAACTACACTTACAGTACAGTACATAGACAATCTTATCTCTAAAATCATAATTTAAATACATTACCTTTTTCTTTTTCTTCTTCTCTTTAAAATCCACAGAATCTTTGGTAGTTTCATCATCATCATGTTTGATCTCGTGTTTATCACTATGATCTTTTTTATTATGTTTATGTTTTTTGTTTGTTGTAGAATTATCTACAGAACTAGAGTCAAGATTTTTCACTGAGGTTTTATTTGTTAATTTATTATCACCAGAATCTGAGTCCGAGAAATCATTACCAATAATTTCTGCTTTAGATTTTGGTTTTCTTTTCTTCCTGGATTTTGTTGTAGTTGTCGTGTTTGAAGTAGCTGTACTCTGTAACAATTATATTCAAATAGCATGAATGTCTCATAAAATACATGTATATACAATATTGTATATACACAGAATAAATAAATCTTATACTGAAAGAATAATTGACATATCGCCGGCCATGCTTTTTATGTGCTGCCATCACTGTACCAAAGCAGTATCACAGCAACTTATCACATACTAGTGCAAGTGATGTAATTAAATGGCACAATACAGGCACAGTTTTCATTCTTTTTCTGTATAATTCAAGCATGCCGGGGCTTTGTTGGAACTTTCTGGGCGTGGTCAACGATCCGTCAATTGTTCAAATAGTAGTAGTGACGATACCTGAAACACTTATCACTTCTTGCTAAAGTAGAATTTCTATTCACATTATAAATTTTCTTTGAAGTATAGTGCTATGAAGTCAAACATTTTGCCAAATTGTACTATTATTTTTATTCCAGTGACTGCTGGAGCCTCAGTGTCAAGTAGTTATAGCATGTGGTTATTTATCATAGTGCCTCTCATCCCCTAGGTTTGAATCATACTCAGCCACAACCTATTTTATAAAAGTTTGACAGTTTACTTGTCAAAGGTCAGTCAATGGCACTAATTTCTCAACCTACCCTGAACTGGCCACTGGCATATTTAAATGAAAGAATTTTGACTGGGGCATAAAACACAATTACTCCACTCCAGTGTTTTGTCTATGCAAATTTTCAGTGCTACATACATATTATATACACAGTGTGTAGGTACAACCCTCAGTATCAGGTCGAGTCCTTTTTTCGTAGCCGTGGTGATACAGCTACGAAAAAAGGACGAGACCTGATACGAAGGTTTTTATCTAACATTTCTAATTAGGTTATTTAAAATAATAAAAAAAGAATACTTAATGTAAAAAAATTACATTTTACCACAGAAAACCACTGAACTATGTTATGACATTTGTTCTACATTCTCCCTAATGACGTCACAATGAGAACGTGCACGTGCACTTTACCGCAAATGTTGTATCACCATACTGTGGTGATACAAGATTCTGTATCATGCGTGTTTGATAAAACTTGTATTTCGTAGAAAAACTAGTCTAATGTTAGATAAAAGATATTATGAGACATAATATTCAACTAACATAAACAAGTAATACTTACTGATACTTTCCCTTCCTGTTCTAAGTTTTTCTTGAGGATTTTTAATAAATAATCACACCTAGTTTGCAAATGTTTACCCTGTGGTTTAAGATCCCCTCCATCAGGTAAAATCTGTAATAAACAAGTCAATTACTCCAATAATTACCTTTATGTATAACTGAAACTGAACAACATTTTTTAATTGATTGTGAGTTTTATAGTGATCTGAGATATAATTTTGTTTATTTTTATGCAGAACAAATATGAGTTTTTTTAATTTTTTAAATAGCAATGAGAAGTTTTTAAAAATTATGACAGATGATGAAGCACAGACTCTTTTAGCTAAAACACTTAATTTTATGTTTAAAAGGCGTAGTGTAGTTTTTAATTTTTCTTTTATTTTAGTTATTGTATTTAAATTGATAATTATTGTTTTAATTGTGTCTCATATGTCTTTTAGGCAGGATATCACACTTTTTTAATGTATTTATTTGTAAATATTGTTTGAATAATTTTGAACTGTGATATGTGACACATTAATAAAATACTTACTACTATATACAAGGTTTACACATCTCTTATATAATTACAGATCATGAGCTGTCTAGATTATATAATTGGTTGTATGGTTCTGGTACATCAAACATTTTCTAAAGTCTTTTTAAAATTTATTCATCCATGGAATGAGTGAATGAGGAGAGTACCAATCACCAAAAGACTTCTGATATAGAAAAACGTTTCAAGCTGTCTATGTTGACCACAAACAGTAAGTATGGCTGATAATGACTGGGTATAGGTAAACAACAATGACCTGTCCGTTTGACCTTTCATTAGGAATATTCATATAGGCGGGGCCACCCAACAAATGGGTAGTGTTAAGATCCAAGTTAATACATACTCAGTACACAGGTTTCTATGAGGCGAGTATACCTCATGATGTATACAGAATAAATACCTTTGCTCCCTATACATAGATGTACTTGGTCCAGGATAAATATTTAAATGAAAGGTCAAGTGGACAGGTGAAAGTTGTTTACCTATATAGTCTGTCAGTGATACTGTGGCAGAGTGTTTATAAACATGGAAGAGTCTATATAATATAAATAGGAATATAAAAGTGGTTTTGACAAATGAATGCATGAAGGTGTGAATATACACACACAATAACACACAATAACATGATATTACATGTAATACCTTGCCCTTATTTATAAACACTCTGCCAAATATCGCTGATGGACTATACTGACTTTGAATCTAATTTCAAAATAAACTTAAATTGTACAATAATGACAATATTTATTAATGGGTTTCAAATCTAAATGTGCGAGTATACATCATGAATGGAAATTACATGTCATTTTAAAGACGGTTCATTTTGGTTAACAAGATATAAAACATTCCTGCAGATCAGAGAGATTTACAGATACCTACAATGCACCTTGTCATGGAGGTTGCGATCAGAGAGATTTACAGATACCTACCTTGTCATGGAGATTGAGATCTGGATCCATTTTAATTGCTTCCCAGCTGCCTATACCATACTCATATATACCCTTTAAGAGATTAGAATCCTCCTCCATGTCCCATAAACAATCCCAGTGTACAGCTTTAACACGACAGGACAGCTCAAACCTGAATAAAAGGAAGAGATCAACAGATTTTTGTTTTTATTTTTTGTTTATTATATAATGTTCTACAAGAAGCAGACATTTTGATGTATACCTTGTACTGATGATTAATTCGGACAGAACCCTGTCTAGTGCCTATCCAAAGTTAAGTTTTATATTTATTAGTATCAACATGTGTTTAGATTTTATATATGTATCTTATGACTTACATAATTTTTCATTTATTGAAAAAACATCACAAATAAATTAAGTCTAAAATCATGTGTCCACCAATTTTTATTTAAAAACACATTTTGAAAAGGAATATTCTTTGTAAAACATGCTAAAGTAACCATCTCTGTATAAAGATCACTATAAAAACTGAACATGTAGGTGAGTGAGTGAGTAATGGTGTTTAACGTCCCAGTCAAGAATATTTCACTTATATTGAGATGTTGCCTTTGATGATGGCATTTTACAGCAGGGTTCTTTATCGTGCCAAGCCTACCCTGACATATTCTTTTACTTTAAGTTCCCAACCCAAAGAACCGCCGCTTTCATTTCATAATGCAGAGTGCTTGGCCAAAGAACAGTCACTACCCACTTTCAAGTCTTGGGTCACACCCGGTCGGGTTCAAACCCACGACCTCCCACTTACAGAATGAGCACTCTATTAACTGAGCTACCACAGTGGTCTAAACACGTATGTCTATGGTATGGTTCCTGTACATGACTTACTTTTTCCTTTCTTCTTTATTTGAAGGAATTGTTACAACTAATGGTTCTAATTCTTGTTCAGCCTTTATCACAGTCTGTGCGTTTATAGTTACGGCACCCAGTTTAAATGACGGTCCTCTGTTGTTCTTTTTCTTCTCTGTACCTGATAAATACATGTACATACTTACAGTAAATACAACATTTCACATAGAAACTATACTGAATGCTTATTGCCACAAATTATTCCAATAGTGCATTTCAGTGTTAATTCTAGAAGGGGCCATGGGACTATTGATTTCCTGGGTTTTTTTGCCGAATGTCCGCATTTGTCCTTAGTGCACCATATTCAACATAACACATATGCAAAAATATTGATGATATGGTGTTTTAGACTAACTTTTTTAAAATGGCCACCTCTGAAAAATTCTAGATTGAACACTGCATTTTACATGAATTTTAATTTTAATTTTATCAGCCTTTTCAGATATTTAAAATGTACTTGTTCTTTGGGAACCCACTTTTACATATATAGGTAAAGCAGGAGGGTTATAAACAAAATTTATATAGCATGTTATATAAACAAAGTAAAGTTACTAACAAACTATACTAAGTTGTGCTGTAAACATGCTGACACACACTTTCAGGCATTAGACGATACATGCTTCATGATTAAAATTTTCTGGCAACACAAATCACAAAATTTTAATTACTTTAAGTGGAATATTTGGAGTCAAATCATATAATTTTTTAAGGGCAGTGGTCTGTTGTATCCAAACTTGAAAGATTTTACCCCTCATTTAAGTGTCGATACACTAGCTACAAGCTTGTTACTATGTTAAAATATCTATAGCAAGTTCAATGTGAAAAAGGTCTTATTTTTTAACTTGCACTGGGTTCAATCCCGAGATGGTTACAATTTGAACACCATCCTCCCTTTCCTTACTGCCAAAATTTAAGTTCAAGGCAGGGCATAGCCTAGTGTAAGAAAAATTTGTCACTTTGAATGCAGAAGGTGGTTGGATTTTTTTGCACTTTATTTTCTCCACTATCCCTGAACTGACTGCCTTAATACAAGTGAATAAGTTTAAAATAGGGCGTAAATCACCTTGACATATCACAACTATTAGGTACAAAAAGATGAAATGTTCTTGTTCTTTGGGAACCCACCTTTACATATAGGTAAAGCAGGAGGGTTATAAACAAAATTTATATAGCATGTTTGTATAAACAAAGTAAAGTTACTAACAAACTATACTGAGTTGTGCTGTTAACATGCTGACAAAAAATAAAATAAACAGCTTATTCAAAACCTCACAATTAGACAAGAAAGAAAACAACCCTGTGACTTCCGGGTATGTATGTTATACATGTATAATAATACATAACTGATATTAATACCTTCAGCTGGGGGCTCCTCTTCCTTTTTATGTTTAAATTCTTCTACAGCCTGTTCACAACCCTTTTTTAACATTTCTGCCAACTTTCTCAAATCACTCTCAGATTTTTCCTGTAATTCAGCATCACAGGCTATTGCATCTAATCTATAAAAGTAAAGTTACAATTTAAATATATTGAATGAATTTAGACCATAAAATGACCTGTATCAATGGATTCAATTTTTCAGTAAAACATGCAGTCATGTCAGCACTGTATAATTACATAGTGTTTTAATGTGTAAATTTTAAATATTTTTTATATAGATATTTCAAATGTACTTGTTCTTTGGGAACCCACTTTTACATACAGGTAAAGCAGGAGGGTTATAAACAAAATTTATATAGCATGTTATATAAACAAAGTAAAGTTACTAACAAACTATACTGAGTTGTGCTGTAAACATGCTGGTATTAATCATTAGAGATAGAATCTAGAAATTGATACAAAACACCATTCATATTTTGTAGTCTTTCCTGGACTAGACTATCATGATTCATATAGAACAAGAGCACCGCAGAGCGGAGCATTATACGCCCGTAATATATTGATCGAGTAGTACTATTTACTGAGAAGTATAAGTACAACTAGGATATATGTATGTTAAAATATATTGCTAAATGGATAGTGGTAGACTGCTATATAATTCATATTCATTTCCAGGAAGGAAGAAGTTTAAAATATAATGTTAGGTCATGCCAGTGTTAAGCATTTGCATGCAGGAAGATTTTAGGAAACAAATACATTTTTTGTCTGAAATGTTTTGAGAACCTCTTTTTAACCAACCTGAAATAATTTATATCTATAAAGCTTAATTATAATTTGAACTGTTGTCGTGATCTGTGCAGTATGATAAAAAGGTGTTTTTGATTGTATTTGATTATGTTTTTTTGGTTGATAAGATTTTGGAAATAGGATAATAGGTTTATGAATACAGGGTAGATGCTTAACAAAGATAAAAACTGGCATGGCTTTACATTTTCACAATATCCTGTATATATAGTATTATCATATATATTATAGATATTAACTTTTAGTTTATATGGCAATCCATATAATCTTGTGGTCCAAATAATAGACTTCTCTGGTTCCACTTTTAACATCTTTTTTATCCAAATTATGGAATATCAGGTCAAGTGTAGAGCCATAGTCTGTAGATGGTTGAAGAATTTCTTGTTTGTAGGCTAATTCATTGATCATTAGATATTAACATCGTAAATGTGTATACCAAATGTATAACAAATTTCTTTTAAATCCATGTTTGTATTGTCTACTTACTGAATGGAATACAAACCACATGGTCATACATACAAAAATTTCTAAGTTAAAAAAGGGGCATAACTCCTCCAAAAATAATCCAAAAAAGTTGTAATTCAAACTTGCACCAGATATTAACACCGTAAATGTGTATACCAAATTTCATTTGAATCCATAAATAGTTGTAGGCTCTAATGATCGGAAACCACATGGTCATACATACAAAAATTTCTAAGTTAAAAAAGGGGCATACCTCCTCCAAAAATAAACCGAAAAAGTTGTAATTCGAACTTGCACAAGGTATTACCATGGTAAAGCTGTATACCAAATTTCATTTGAATCCATAAATGTTTGTGGTCTCTGTTGAACGGAATACAAATTGTTAACAGACGCCCGCCGCCCGCCCGCCCGGACAGCACCGTAACATAATACGTCCCGTCATATGACGGGCGTATAAAAACTGTGATACATTTATACACATCAAAAAGAATCAAAGTACTGAAAGTACTGAAAGCAGACGGCTCATTGATTGCAAAGAACCTTATCACTGAAAAGAAATGATTGGTAATTGTGTATTCAATCCATTTTATTTAATTCAATATTGAACTGATGGAAAAATTAACATACACACAAAAAATAAATATATATATTGTTTAACATCCTTGGGACAGTAAGGAAACAAAACTTTCAAGAGAGTCAAAATCCCTGGGTTTGAATTTCTAGTCAATACAGTGGAGAAGAAATGTCAATTAACGCCTTGCTTTAAAACATTCATATACTTTAAACAATTCAGTTTACAATACATCTAATTCCTCACATGCATTGTCTTATGCCGTCTGTCATTTTAATTAAATTTAAGTAACAAAGAAATCTGATTTTGGTTCTAATGCAAATGATCTAGACTTCAATTTTCTGGTCTGATTTTTATTAACATCATCACAAATTCTCATGCCACATCACCATCACCATGAATCATCATTATCAGCTGCAGCAACAGTAGAACTCATTTCACCACAACTACCACCAGTCATCATAAATCTCCTTGCTGCATCAGTAACTGGTTTCATCATCATCCTGTCTTATCATCATCATGTCACATCATCATCATCATCATCATCATCATCATGTCACATCATAATGAACATTGTGACATTGCCATCATCATCATCATCAGATGTCATCACCAGCATCATTATCATCTTCATCACCATCATCATCATAACTTATCATGTCACATCATCAACATTGTGAAGTTATCCTCCTCCTCATCAGCATCACTCCTCATATCACAACATCATCATCACAACTCTTCATATCATATCATCATCATCAACATTGTGACATCATCATCATCATCATAATCATCAGGAGCAGATGTTATCACCACCATCATTAACATCTTCATCATTGCCATTATCATCAGCAGCAGCAGCAGTAGAACATGTGTCACATTATTTACGTGGTTACTTCATCATCATCATCATCATCATCATCATGGGCAGGAACAGAACTCATGTCACCATAATCATCATCATCATCATAGCTTATGTCACATCGTCATCAACATCATCATTGGCAGCAGCAGAACTTAATGTCATCACCTCCACCATTGTCATCATCTTCATCATAATCATCATTATCGGCATCAACTGAACTAGTGTCACAACCACCATCATCATCAACATCATCATCATAGCTTCTAATGTCTTATCATCATCTGACATCATGGTGACATCATCAGCATCATCGTCACCATCATCATCATCATCAGCAGAACTGAATGTCACCACTATTATCATTATTTTCATCAGATTATCATGCCACATCATCATCAAGTGTCATCATCACATAAAAAACCTTCACCATGACCAGCTACTTCCCTTTATTTGCATTTGACACATAAACTTGTTTTCCTTTCCAATGTTTAAGTCATTTATTTAATTCACTATATTCACAATTAATTTGAAGAAAAAAAATAAAACAAAATTAAAAAAAATAAATCTTTGTTTTAGTGTAAATTTAAATGTAGTTAAAGTTATTGTGGAATTCATATAAATTGACCAAGTGAGCTTCAAAAGCCTGAATTGCTATAAACAATTCTGACACATCCTATCGCCCCTAAGCTAACAATTTGCATCTCCCAATAACAGAAGTTGTCCAGGTAACTGTCTTTCAGAAGTTTGTTGACAAGAATGGTGTACAAAAGGGGGCAATATTTCTTAATATGATTAATTGATAATAAATTTATTATTATTTGGATAACTGAAATGTCCAACATTATCCTCTGCTGCAATAAAATTACTTTGAATTTAAATATTATTAGGTGGTTGGATAATTTTATTTTACTGATTTTAAATGTCCAGGTAATTTACTCCCGCTGTGGGCCCCACTAAAAGGTGAATAAAGTCAATACGTCTGAAGAACCAGACACTGTTCTATTTATAGTTGACAAAGTGTGTAAAAGTGTTGTTATTTATTCAGAGTGAGAATTTTATTAACATCAGGTTCTAATTCACGGATTAATTATTATTATCAAGTGACCACCGGAATTTTTAAGGTAAGAATACCACAATCTCGGACTTTCCATTTTGTCCGTGCAAGTTTATCATGACACACGTGGATTGAAACTATTTATGGATTGAAACTGTTTTTACACTTATTCAATAATTTTTGTGTTCCCGAGGATGGCATTTAAAAGTGACTGCATGTTGTAGACACAGGTGGTCGCTATATGCATTCAGATTGAACTGTAATTTACACTACAATATGATGAAGTTTCATTTTTATTCACTTTAACATGGCGTTATGAACGATTAATGCTGATGTATTCTGTCCTGAATTTTCACACAATATCCCTGATTGTCCCGGATAAATTTTAAACTGAAATCCCGATTATGATGCTCAACTCGGCCGTAATTTTCAATTGATGTAAAGGGGGGAAAAACAAGAAACAACAGTTACATTTAAAGATCGCCAATGTAAAAATTATATTTGTTTACATACGGGCTAGTTTAACCATCCTACGATCTTCTAGATCTACTCAATATTTTATAAACGGACGACGTGATATTAATTTTATTTAACCTAACCACAAAAAAATTATTTTTATTTATTACATTTATATGCTTCAGTAGCCAAAATATCGTTTGAAAGAACGTGAAATCTAATTTAATCTGAAAGTGAATGTTCCGCCCACTGACCAATCAAATCCATTGCCTAATTATATATGCATGTACAATGGGAATTCCCGGAACTTTGCGTCCTGTGATGTCTTTTATAATAATTGATTGTAAGACCTTAAAATTATTATTTATTTAAAAAATGGTAGATGTATTTCATAGATTCTATATGGAATTTACGTTATTATTATTTTTTTATTTCATCGAGTGTCACGAACGTTAGTGTCGATGTCTTTCTGTGAAGTACAGTGCCGTGTGCAAACTTACGCACATTTTTGCCGATAGTGGAATATATGGCGCTGATGTTTTTCTTCCGGTCAAATCTTCCTGATCGCAATAAAGCTGACGCTGTTAGCGTCTGCTTTAAAAATTGATAAGTGTATCATAGGGTCATCTTTCTCTGTAATTTCAATTGTAGCCATGTAATAGGTGTAAATCTCATAATTGATAATCTTTTTAAAACCTACTAAACGAAATTGTGATAAGTATTTCAATTTCTGGTTTATTTTTAATAAACATCTGGCTTGGTATCATTTAATTGGTTTAAACACACAGGAAGACAAGAGGACAATTTTATTTACCTAGTCAAAGGACTACCAAATTTTTTGTAGCTTTTAATAAAATGTCGGATTTCTTTTTCAGTAAAACCTCTAACAGTGTCTTTTCCAGATACCCTTGGTCGACCCCTCTTCTTCGGTCGATCATCATCCTCTGAATCTTCACTGCTTTCAGATTCTTCTATATCCTTCTTCTTTTTCTTTTTCCTTTTATTGTCATCTGAATCATATTCTAACTGGAGCTGTAATGTTAGTAATATCAACTTTTGAGTAAATTTGATATAGTTTACAAAATTCTATGAATTCCTAAAATAACATACATGCATCAACTAATCAGTGATTAAGTTACTAACAAACACTTTCTGCCTTTGGATTGGGAAATTTTGCATAATTTTTTAATAAACTGGGAAAATTTGGAATATGGTAAATATATACAGGGCACGAGACCCTTCTAACAAAACTGTTGTATTGTGACAATATCTAAAATTTCAGTTGGTCAAGATGGTCTTATACATTTCATTTCAAATGTGTGAACAGTTTGCTTGTGGAATATACATTTGACACATCTCTTATCATATGCATCACAGCCCCTATCACTTCACTGGGGCAGATCCTAGTGTGAGAAAGTTTGTCAGTTTGCTTGCCAAAGGTTGGTGGTTCAATATAAGTGAAAGATACTTGACTGGAGTGTGAAGCTCCATTACTCCAACCACTCTTGATGAAACACAATTACCTGTTGTATAGTTTTTCTACTTCTAGGAGGTAGATTAAGATCTAATAACTGCTGCTGTTTTTCTTCCTCTTCCATTCTCAATCTATCTACTTCTGGAATTATACTATCCCAATCTTTACCTAGAATAAAACAAAGGCAGTATATAAATCATTATTAAATCTACCCTATACAAACAAAACAAAATGCAAATAGTCATTTACTGACTAGCCAATCTTGAATCATACAGACAATAGAAATTTTTAAGCTCCAATCTTTACCTAAAATAAACACTGAAATTAAATCACTATTATAACCTGAACAGCTGAATCAGCTGAAACTTTTTATGCTGAATTGTGTATGTGATTTAAATTGTCTGGCAGTCTGCTCTTCACTGCACATTGCCCCATGTGCAAAATTTCTGCCACTTTACGTATATAGCTGGTGGTGTCTTAATAAGTACAGAATATTCTTGACTGTGGCATAAAACCCCATTCAATCAATCTAAGAGTCTGCCTGCATTTTTAATCCATGAAAAACTTCAAACAATGAACATCACAGTCATCCTCACAAAAATGGTATGGCATTATTTAAGCATAAAGAAGGACTAAAGATTATAAAATTGCATTAAGAAGAATCCGTACCAGTATCTTCATTATAATTAGATGGGGGATTATCCAGATCACTATCTTCCTCTTCTAAGTTCTCAAAGCTGACAACTTTAAACTGAGATAAGAGTTCATCTCCAACTGTTGAATCTTCTACTTCCCGTGTCTCAGCTCTCGTCAGGATTTCATCAATATCCACCTGAGGCTCTTCATCATCTTCATTCTCTTTAAATAATTCTTCAGCACCAAATTTCAAAATAGCAGATAACTCATCTTTGTTGAATGGAGTACTGTAGACATACAAAAAGGCAAATAAAACATATACAAATATTTATGTACATGTGTTTATTTACGAATAGTGGGCAATATTTCAAGGGCTGTCAGATAAAGAGCCAAGCACAACTGCATATCTAGTCCAGTTAATCCAAAAACGTTAACATTAGACACAATGATGCAGGAGCATGCCATAAGCATTTCAGTGAAAAATATGTAATTCTATATTGCATGTGAGACATATTACAGTAGGAAATCCCATATAAATAAATGCATCTATAAGACCTTATAACTACATGTGTAAATGGTATTACCAGATTTCAGTAAAATTATATTAAATACAAAACATGTAAAATGTAACCAGTCACAGAGAAGAAATTATACTGTCAGAAGTGGAAAAAAACCTGTCATCTTAGTCAAAATGGTACTTCCAAAACAAGAAAAGATAAATACATTTGTATATCAATGGCTCTGCCAAAAGAGGAAAAGGAATATCAATGGTACTTCCAAAAGAGGAAAAAGGAATATCAATGGTACTTCCAAAAGAGGAAAAGGAATATCAATGGTACTTCCAAAAGAAGAAAAAGAAAAATGCTAGTATATTAATTAAAGTGATTTACCTTGACGGAACTGCACCTCGATTTAGCACTGTTCTACCAGTAGTATCCATTCTCTGTATAACTAAGTGATCTAGCACCATTTTTCTTTTTGCCCTCTCTACAATATCTTCCTCTACACTGCCTTTTGTTACAAGTCTATATACACTAACCTAATTATAAAAGAAAAACAAATTATAATTTGATCTTTGAAACACATAAATTTTAAGTTAATCGACCAGAAACTTAGCATGACATCTATCATATGTTACACGTCATGGATACTGTCGTAAAAAGATCTATAAAAATAAATATGCAGTTTTTTTCTTTAAGTAATTCTTTCAGTTGTGTAATTCAGCAGAGAATTGCTAGGTTCAAGTTTCAGCATATATTTTTACTCTTATTCCGTTACATTTGGGCCTCAACAAACTCTGGAAAGCCTAACAAATTGGCCTTAGGTTGGAACTGGTAAGTTTAAAAATACTTTGATCAGAAAAATAAGGGAGGGGTTTGAACAGTGGTTAATACTGAAATAGTGGCTTATAAACTTGACTGTTAAATGCTATCAATGGTATTGAAAAGGTCTCAATTTCAAACCACAGGTTAGCCTCACTTTCTCCCTTCTTATAACTTAATTTATATGTGTAACTGAGAAATTTGATTGGCGTATGTACCTGACTTTTTTGCCCTATCCTGTGTGCCCTAGACTGTGCTTGTAAATCATTTTGAGGATTCCAATCACTATCAAAGATTATCACAGTGTCAGCTGTAGCTAAATTTATACCAAGACCTCCAGCTCGTGTTGATAAAAGGAAACAAAAGTCCTGAAAATGAGAGAATATAAAAACAATGGTATATATACAATAAACAAGTATATCAGATCAGATTATACATAAACATGTGTCTGGACATACAGACAGATGGAAGGATGGAACTTAATTCAATATCATTTAATACCCCCCCCTTTTTTTTTATTACAAAAGGCAGAGTACATATACATGTAATACATAACTACATTATTCTGTGACATTGGTTTATTTTCAAGAACCTGCACCAAAAACGGTTTCTCGATAGTTTAATTTTAAATATCCAAACCATTCATAAGTATGTACAGAAAAGATTCAAAATGTTCAGTAAAAACATTGATTGACAGTACAAAATTGTTTATAAAATACTTAACAAGCTACTGACCAGTATTTACACTTTTAACAGGAAAATTAGGTTCTTGCCAAAACTGATTAAATCAAATACCTGAGATCCCTCAGCATTAAAATGGTCTAATGCTTGCTTTCTGATATCCCCTCTAATTGAACCATCAAGCCTCTGAAAAAACAAAAGGAGACAAAGTTAATTGAATAAAACGCCTCTGAAAAAACAAAAGGAGACAAAGTTAATTAAATAAAACAAAGTGAAATTCAACTTTCCAGGTTGCAAGTTACCAAGCTCTATCCAACAATTTGGAATACTATAATCCTGATTTCTTTTTCATTTTATCAAGATATATATATGTATATATATATATATGAACAGTCTTAACTCCAGCAAATTCATGTGGCTTAAAAGTTCTGCAGTTTTTGGGTTTTTTTATACAGTAAAACCTCTCTAAACCGGACAAGCTCCGGACCAAAAATTTTGTCCGGTTTAGAGAGGTTTTGAAATTTTAACTTGGCTTATCTCCCCTTAACTAAATCAATCTAGAAAGATGTAATACATGTCAGAGAAGCCACACAATCAACAACTGTTAGGTACACATCTCATTATAGGATATGCTATATGTGAAAGCACTAATTGGTTTTAAATCACCTTTCATTCATTTTCTTAAGAGGATTCTAATTAGGGTACTCAAGGCAAATAGACTACCTTTATTAATCCCTAACAGGACAACAATAGTGTTGACACTTTTCCAGGCCCTTTGATACATAAGGTGTCACTGGATAATAATTAACAAAACAACTGTAGCAACTATAGATAACAAGATAAGATTGTATAGAAGTGCTTATTTTAATTTATTGTGTCAAGTAATAAATAAATTAATAAACAAATTTAGATTATAAAGAAAACTCACAAAAAGAAAGAATATATAAAATATATATAGATAGATAGATAGATAGAGAGAGAGAGAGAAAGAGAGATGAAAAATATTTAATAAATTAATAATTGAATTAAATACCAAATGTTTTAAAGTTTTAAATGAGAATAAAAAAGAATGTAAAAAAATTATGATTTTTAAGTGTTCATAATTGAATATTTTTATAGATCTGTTTAAAACTAATATATTTAAAAAAGGAAAAAAAAACAAGTAATTAAAAGTATCAAAATGTTGTCCGGTTTAGAGAGGTTCAATTTTAAGGATATAAGCAACTTGGGACTAAAAAGTTTGTCAGGTGTCCGGAATAGAGAGTGTCCGGTTTACAGAGGTTCTTGTTAATTGAAATAAAGAAGGATAAATTCGGGACCAAAAATTTTGTCCGGAATAGAGAGTTGTCCGGTTTAGAGAGTGTCCGGTTTAGGGAGGTTTCACTGTATTATTATTTTTAAAACAATTCTGTTCACAATAGCATACCCTTACCACATTCCAAAAAATGTACATCTAGAATACAGGAGCTTACAAAAAATTTTTAAGGGCAATTCTCTCTTAAAACTTAATTTCTCATCTAAAATGTAATACTCACTTGGAAAGAAAACCGTCGAGATTGTAGATATTCAGCTAAAATATCCAGCATTCTAACCATCTGAGAAAATATTAAAACTCTGTGTCCAGTGTCTTTTAATCTCCTCAACAGTTTATCCAGTAACAGTAACTTCCCACTACCCTTAATTAAAGCCTGAAATAAAAATTTGTAATACAAATACTAACATACTTAAATGTATTAGGGGACTCAGTGACAAAGTGGTCTAAGTGTACACCTTTCACTACCCAAGTTTAAATCCCACTCAACAAATTCTACTTTGAGAAGTTTGTCTTGTTTTCTAAAGGCACTCCACTTTCCACCAACATGCCAGAACAGACCACTTCTATATAATTGAAATAATCTTGAAAAGAGTACAAAACACCACTGCTCCACTCACAAATGTACATGTATTGAGTAAATAGAAAAACATTTTAAAAAGCATTGAACACCTTCTTTAAATTAAATGCTTCCAACATTCTATGTTTAATGATCAACAAATTCAACTTTAAGATAGATTGAAACATTTAATGATTTTTATACACACTGCAATATTGGCATTAGTTTCAATATCTTAACAGATGGCCACACATGCTATCAGATGTAGCTTGCTTGTATAGATGATCCATTTTTTTTTAGGATTGGCCATAAACTGAAAACTGAATACCAACAGATGCTGGAGGTATGCCAATAGATGTTTTGCACTTTGTGTCATTTAGCTGAAATTTGCTGAAATGAAGAAACTTTTCCCTTTTATTCTATTCAGAAAATGTTGTAAGAAGGTAATTCTACATAGCACACAAAGCTTATGTTTCAGATGTTACAAGAGTATAATCTAACCTGCATTCTATCCATCTGTGCTTCCTCCTCATACCTGATAAGCTGGGTGTGATTACAACACTTCTTCAGTTCCATAACAATATTTATAAAACTGCCAATGTTTCCTTTCATACCTTTACTTAAAGCTTTGTAGTTCTTCGTTAATATCCACCTTAAACAGATAAAAGGAGTACAATGTGCTTATTCTACCCCAATATACTATGCAAAATAAATGAATCAACTTAAAAAAGACTTGACAAGAATAAACAAGAGGCCCAAAAGGGCCTGTTATGCTCAACTGGCAAAATTGACCCAAGTATACATAATTCGCTAAAATTGGGTCAATGAAAAATTTCTCAGGAAAACCCTGTTACGTATGTTAAATGACTAGGTATCTTTTTTCTATATTTCAAACTTGAAGAAAATCTGTGGAAAATTGAATGCACAATGGCCATTTGAGTGCTTTTTCTATTTATAGTAAAGACGGCCATCTTCGATTTCATTCAAGGTCACCTTGTACAAACTTTGATCTGCTCCACCTAGGGACCTTCCACACCAAATTTGGTTTCTGAGAAGATTTTCAAAGAATTGGCTAACATTTGACCTCATTTGCATACTTTACTAAAATTGGGTCAATGAAAAATTTCTCAGGAAAACCCTGTTTCATATGTTAAATGACTAGGTATCTTTTTCTATATTTCAAATTTGAAGAAAATCTGTGGAAAATTGAATGCACAGAGGCCATTTGAGTGATTTTGCTATTTATAGTAATGGCGACCATCTTGGATTTCATACAAGGTCACCTTGTACAAACTTTGATCTACTCCACCTAGGGACTTTCCACACCAAATTTGGTTTAAGCACACACGGACGCACGCTTCACCATGCCATAAACTCAGCTGGCCATCGCTGGTTCAGCTAATGATTCAATAGACCACTTTCTGTAGGTGTCGTGACATTTTGGAAAATTCTCACGGGAAATTCCATGAATTTGAATAATTTCAATATCTTCACTTACTTGAATATAGTTGAAACAGAAAATCACCATCAGCATCCTCAATACCATAGATTAGGCATCAGATTTGTAAATAAATCTATTTTGACAACATTTTAAATAGACAGACATCCCCTATTTTCAAAATGTTTAAATTCTTCAATTTCTTCTAAATTCTCAGAAACTTGAAAATGAAATTATTAAAATCACCAAATTAAGGATTATGGTAGTTCTACTAACTTCTGTGAAGTTAAAAGTGTTTTTCATAAAGACTGAAGACAATTTTTCTGAATTTGTTGCACTTAAAAGATTTTACAAGATCTATAATACTTACTTATAGTACTGTTTTTGAAGTGATGTCATTTCTACCCGTAAAATTTGTTCTGTCTACAAAGAAAAGAAACAAACAAACCCATTATTAACTTTAAAAGACAATTTAATATAAAATATAAGCTGTGTGATTGGGACCATAGCATACTGAAATTAACATATATGTACAGTATGTCACTTTGCTATTGGCATAAATGAAAGATTTTGATGGGTTTCCAGGGATTCTGGAAAAGTCTAGATAAACAACATCATTAGCACTCACAAATACTCTATACATTTTTCTAAAATTTAAAGAAAATTTAAAAACAAAAGCTGTCAGAAGAATAACAAACATTTAATACATGCATGTTCAATCTCCGGATGCCATTTTTGACAATCACATTTACATCAAGGGCATGCCATAAACTGATTGTTCTGCATTTAGTGTTGGCAAACTAAAATCTTTTAAAGTAGTTAAAGAACCAAGTTTCATATTGACTGCTTGAATCAAATTTTTCCAAACTTTAATTGGTAAAATACTGCTTAAACATTCAAACAGATTTATTTACCTTGGCTGGTAATGATTTTTCTACATCTTTCTTTTGTCTCCTAAGTAAAAATGGAGTCAATTCTTTATGTAAAGCACTAAATCCATCTTTTGTAGTATGTTTCTCTTCAAAATCTTCCCAACAATCAAATCTAAATTCAAGATATATAAAAACCATATGAAGAATTTTTATAAAAACAAGTAATTATGAATTCCACTAATTTTGGAAACTTTGATGAAGGTATAGTAACAGATATTGCTTCCTGAAATATCAGCTACAAAATGTAGTAAAAGTTCAGCTGTAATAAACCAATAATACAACAGAAAAGCATGAAATGGCAAATAAATTTTACCTACGGAGCACATTAGAATTCAACCATTAGGATGCATCAATGAGTTATAGTGTTTGAAAGTGTACCCTGCAAATTATGTCCCTGTTAGACAAATCAAGACTATAAATACTTTTGATAAGAAGGGACTCAGTGGTTCAAAGTGAGTGTATATTTACAGATTAAAGCTCCTCTTGCTGCCTAAGTTTAAATACGCACTTGGAAAGATCTAGAAGGTAAGTCAGTTCATTTACAGATGGTCAATGGTTGTCTCAGGGCACATCAGTTTCCCCACAATTCCAGAACAGACTGCCCTGGTATAAATGGTTTTCTCAGGGCACATCAGTTTCCCCACAATTCCAGAACAGACTGCCCTGGTATAAATGGTTTTCTCAGGCCACATCAGTTTCCCCACAATTCCAGAACAGATTGCCTTGGTATAAATGGTTTTCTCAGGGCACATCAGTTTCCCCACAATTCCAGAACAGACTGCCCTGGTATAAATGGTTTTCTCAGGGCACATCAGTTTTCCCACAATTCCAGAACAGACTGCCCTGGTATAAATGGTTTTCTCAGGGCACATCAGTTTCCCCACAATTCCAGAACAGACTGCCCTGGTATAAATGGTTTTCTCAGGGCACATCAGTTTCCCCACAATTTCAGAACAGACTGCCCTGGTATAAATGGTTTTCTCAGGGCACATCAGTTTCCCCACAATTCCAGAACAGACTGCCCTGGTATAAATGGTTTTCTCAGGGCACATCAGTTTCCCCACAATTCCAGAACAGATTGCCCTGGTATAAATGGTTTTCTCAGGGCACATCAGTTTCCCCACAATTCCAGAACAGACTGCCCTGGTATAAATGGTTTTCTCAGGGCACATCAGTTTCCCCACCATTCCAGAACAGACTGCCCTGGTATAAATGGTTTTCTCAGGGCACATCAGTTTCCCCACCATTCCAGAACAGACTGCCCTGGTATAAATGGTTTTCTCAGGGCACATCAGTTTCCCCACAATTTCAGAACAGACTGCCCTGGTATAAATGGTTTTCTCAGGGCACATCAGTTTTCCCACAATTCCAGAACAGACTGCCCTGGTATAAATGGTTTTCTCAGGGCACATCAGTTTCCCCACAATTCCAGAACAGACTGCCCTGGTATAAATGGTTTTCTCAGGGCACATCAGTTTCCCCACCATTCCAGAACAGACTGCCCTGGTATAAATGGTTTTCTCAGGGCACATCAGTTTCCCCACCATTCCAGAACAGACTGCCCTGGTATAAATGGTTTTCTCAGGGCACATCAGTTTCCCCACAATTCCAGAACAGACTGCCCTGATATAATTAGAAGGATCTCGATGGGTGGAAAACATCATTACTCTACTTTAATTCTAGTAAAATATAAAACTTCAATGCAAATTGAATTTATCTAATAAAACATCCGTCCATTACTTACCGATCTGGCATGATAAAATGTAACAAGGCCCAGAGTTCTCTGAGAGAGTTCTGTAGAGGAGTTCCTGTAATGAGCAATCTGTGGTTAGACTGGAATTCAAACAGTGATTTGTACAGTAAGGAATCATCATTTTTAAGACGATGAGCTTCATCAACTGCGAGCATAGCCCAGTTAATTCCACCTAAAAAAGACTGATGAAATACAAAAGTAAGATAAATTTTAATGACAATGAAGCATACTATTATATAAATTTAATGGAAATACCATGACAAGTCTGATCCATTGTTTAAATATAGCTGCATTTTTATTTATCATTAAAAACTTCTTATGAATAAAGAAATCATCTATTCTATAACACCTTAAAGTGAAATCTTGTCATATTACAAGGCTATCAGTCATATAAAATTTAGGAGTGAAAACCGGCCCCAGTCCAAATGTCCACCCTATTAACACCTTTTCCCCAAAATTTAAATAAATCATAACTTTACATTTGAGTTCATTATGTTATTTCCATATAAAATTTCTCTCAAAATGGCATAAATATTACCCAAACTTTTCTCCAATGTGTTTTTGCCACATACATGACACAGTTGAGTAAACAGAGAGATTTTACATCTCTAACACATACTCTCAAGTGTTTAGAGATTCTAAAAGGCAGAAGGATTGTAACAGATTTTCACTAATTCACATATGACAACCCTGCTGTAAAATGCCATCAGTGCAACACACAGGCAAAATTTCTGCACTTTCGTCTACAGCTGGCAACGTCTCAATATAAGTGATATTCTTGACTAGGATGTTATTTAAAACACCATTACTCAACTCAACATATGACAACTGGATACACTTACCTTATCCTTTAATAAAATTTCATATGTAGTTAATATCACATTAAATTTTAACCTTTTATTGCCTGGATGAATCCATTCATAGTCTCTTATCTACAAAAAGACAAATTATATGCCATTATGTATGTCATTTTGAGTAAATTTTTGAAACCTTATTCCACTGATCTATTTATCCAAACAGCTTAAGTTATTTGATCAAAATCCAGCAAAACTTCAGATTTTAACATGAAGTGCATTTGACTTACTGTTCTCATTTTTCAGTTTGAATGTTTCAATTCAAAAGGATAACAAGATTGATTGATTGATTGATTGATGTCTTACGTCCTTGACGACAAAGGCACAGTGCTGATACAAATATTGACTTCCAAGTTACCCATTACAAGATCAAATGAATGAAGCTCTGCCGACAATCAAATGACTTACAAAAAAGTACCTTTTATGTTACAAATTTAACTTATATTACATTAAAAAAAAAACAAAAAAACATCATATGACTCACCATGTTTCTACTGGTAATATCTCCGATATATGTCACTATATTGATTTCTGGAGCCCAGTTTTTAAATTCCCGCTGCCAAGCTACAACTGTTGACAGAGGCACAACAATTAAGAAAGGTCCATACAACTGATAAGAATTAAACAATATTGATATAAATGATATTGTCTGAATTGTCTTTCCAAGTCCCATTTCATCAGCTAATATAACACTATTATTTCTGAAATAAAAGAGATATTGTGCATCATTTATCAAATACAAACTCAAAGGCCCCTGTTAAATAATGGCAATAAATACATACAAAATTTACAGTGTATATATACAATTTACGCGGTTAAATTATTTTTTTACTATTTCTATTAACTTTATAAGCAACCCTATGATGTCTATAAATCTTTTTTCTTTTTATTTATTTATTTTTTGTTTCTATATACCAGTGTGCATTAAAATTTAAAACAAGATTGCAACTATTTCTGTCTACAAACGTACATGTATTTGCAACAAATTGCACTGTAGACATGACTTCTAATAGATCAAGTTTCAATATTGACTTTATTGAGGAAATACAATGTCACCAATTTTATTTAATATTAACATTTTTTAGCTTTAATAAAACAATAATTTTATGATAAAAAAGTAATAAATCATTTATCTTACTTAGACATGACTGCATCATCCAATTTATACCATTTAACTGGTAATCTCTTAATTCTAATTTTTCAGTACCACCAAGAAATGTTGGTTGGAGTTTCATCACACTAAATTTAGGACGGACTTTTAAAACCTGAAAATGTACCATATAAATATAAGAGCAATTAAAATGGATCAACTGTTTAGCATTTTTGTATTCTATGAACTACGAGGGGAAGTCAGAAAGTTCATAGAACAGCATATTCAGCCTAGTGTAACACACATTTTCTTTACTTATTTAGACAACACAACATTCCGCCATTTTAAACATATCAAGTTTATTTGTCACAACATATTTGTGTTATTCTCATAAGCATTTAAAGTTGGTGACCATCAAGCAATGATGGAGAATCAAAATGTTGAATTTAGGGCAGTAATAAAGTTCCTTACAGTAGAGGGATCAAAGGCCACAGAAATTCACTGGCGAATGGCCGAGGTGTACAGTGACAGTGGTCCTGCCTATTCCACAGTGGCAAAATGGTCAGCTGAATTTAAACATGGGCACACCTCACTGAAAGATGACCCACGGTCAGGTTGGCCAGCTGATGCCATCACAAAGGAGGACTTCTATTTCAAAAGTATAGCTTTGAAAGAAAAGTGGGCTAAGTGCATTGGGGTAAATTGGGACTATATTGAAAATAATAATAATAAAATGTATGGTTTGTTGCGGCAATATATACCCTGTTCTATGAACTTTTTGACCTCCCCTCGTACATGCCTCATACTTGAATCTTCTAATTAGGAATACTTTCTAGAAATGACAACAACCAATACTACCTTTGTGACAAAAAGAAAACAAATTTTTGTTACCTAAGACTAATGGGGCATTACATCCAAGTCAAGATTATGTCCATTTTTTCCAATTGTGAAAAAAAAGAATCTTATTTGCTCAAAATGTTTCACACTACTTCAGACTTAATTTGACGACAAATGTAACTACACATTAAAATTAATGGATAACATTTTTTTTTTTCATCATTTCATGTTTCAGAATATAATAAAAAAAAAACTTACCCTCGACAATTTTGTCGGAATTTTCTGAGATTTATTTCTAACGATAAACTCATCCACCATACTTTGGCATCTCCTGGATAATAATTCACCTTCTTCCCATGTACATTCTGCATATGGTAAACCCTGCCACTTGCAGAAATAATCTGGGTAGCCATTATTCTCATTGGCATTTTTCTGACTAGACTGAGCTATTGAATAGGAAAAAAAAAAAAATAAAATAGGAACACCGAGGCAATTTATTAGACTTATTGGCGGGTATGGTATGCCCATCATTTATATACATGCTTACTGCCATTTTTATACCTCTCTTAAAAACAATTTACTGCTCAGCTTTAGAAGGGTTTCACAAAAATAGCCAATAGTGTATAAGAAACGCACAAGCATTCAGATTTTTTTTTTTTTTTTTATAAATTCATTGAATTATTTATATTTGTTTTTTTTTTGAAAATTTGTAATTAGGATTTTCTTAATAGCATTTTTGTTTTTGTTACAATAAGTTGACCATGTTTAAGAAATTTAACAAGCAAGTTCAGTTAATTTTGATTCCAAGCTAGTAGTTTTACTTTTTTCTTTTTTTTTTTTCTTTTCTTTTGGAATTTCCACTAAGTCCAATAATATGCAATCTCCAAATCTCCAGTAACTGCTGATACCAGCTTACAAGTTTTATAAACAGGTTGTAAGAATTGGCTCACCGAAAACTGAAAAGGACCATAATGCCAAGGAAAATAAGCAAACCAACTAGGGTTTTTAACAAGTCCTTTTCTATCACTATTGATGTTCTGTGCCAAGTTATTTGAAATTGTGATTCATACTAGTAATTATGAAGACTAACTCTTTAATGAGAAGTTTGATGCACAGATAGAAGGATTTAATATCCTCCCTTTCCTCAATGGAAGCTAACTTCAATAAATTCCTTAATGGTCATAAAGGGCAAATAACTAAGTTGAATCTCTATAAATTGAAACATGTTGAAACTGATTTTTCAGCAGGATCATCCATTTTCTGAGGTTATACTGTATAATGGTTTCATACTATAATATAAATCTTTAAATGAATTATCAAACATACCTATAATTCTTTCAATCTCATTATACTGATAAATTAAATCTTGCATCATTTCTTGTTGGCACTCATAATACTCAACATCTTCAGGTGAAGCATTATCCTTCCTAAACATACACATAAAATTGACATTTGTTTTCTTACTATGTTTATAAACATACATGTCATTCACTGCAGTTTAGCACTGGGTTTCACCAGTATGCAAATTGATAGTTTTATTTTAAATTGGCAATAAAATACTGGTATTTGGCTTTTTTTTTTTAGCAAAATGATTTCAGAATTCACCTTTATCTTTTCACCTGTAATTACTGTAAAAAGACATTTACTAAGCCAGTAGAATTGAAGAACTCTCAGCTTTCATTTATTATATAAAGTACTGAGTAGTTGTTATAGTTCTTCTGGAACAAAATTCTGCTATTCACCAATCAAGAGTTTGGTTGAATTAAGGCCAAAATCAGTGAAATGTATCAGACAAACATATAACACTGCTTAAGATATCAAAATCCTAATATTTTGTTTACTTACCATTCATTGATCTCTTCTTCTTTCTTCAAGAAATTTTCTAATTTTTTCAATCCATTGACTTTTTGTTCTTTAAGATTGTCCATTGTTTCCCAGGTGTTGTGGATATGAGCCCAATTCTTCCATTTAATAAGGAAATGAACTTCAGATTCTTCAGTTTCTGGATTAAATCCATCATTTGGATCCCCACAATCCTGGACATTGTATGTGGTGGTTTTACTGCCAGTAGCTATAATTATACAAAATATTCAAAATTTGGCTTAACTTCTAGTAAAATTGATTTCATGAATAAGACAAAATCAATCTAATGAAGTGTTTCGAGACTTTACAGAAAATCATATTTATGAGCATTATTTTTTTTTGACAGAGCGACATCGATCTGTAAGCCATTAATTTAGAAAACTCATCCAACAACAAGGCACCTTTATATTTTGAGCAGGGCAAATCTAGTGTTAAAATTTCTCATAACATTAAAAGAATAATATTATGTATTTCCTTTGTACTTTTTCATTTTTTCTTCGAAAATTACTTTTTTCTTATATGGGGGTCTTGTCTGTAGTTTTGTTCATATCTAGGAAATCTTAGATCAATAGGCAAGATCAAATTAGCATTTTTTTTTAAATTGTATAATTCTCGTCTAACAAACACATACTTATTTTTCCAACATTATAACTATGTGTAATAATGTACATGCCTCCTTTTCTTCCAACTCTTTGGTTTAACACTTTTTCTATAGTCTCTCTTTTCTCAGCTTCTTCATCTACCTCCTCTGTTTGTTCTACCTCAATAAGATCATCAGAGTCTGTCTGATCATCTGATTCTTCTTTATAACTATAAATAAAATAATTACAGTTCAAAGGTCTTGCATTATTTCCATAAATAAATGTTGGAATTCCATAATGACCTGTACAACATGTTTCTACTTTTCACATGTGACAATCATGTGACTATGTTGATCACTCGCTCTTGTTAGACTCCTGTTGATCGCAGCATGATCAAAACATTGTTGAAGAAGTGTTTGCAGAAACTATGTGGAGTTGAATGTTGTACTTTAGCAGGCAAACTTAATGCTCATATACATCTTCTGTAGGCTATATATTATTTTAAAATTCACACACAATCATATAATACTGAGACCAAATTACCTCCAAAGCCAGAGTATGCTCATTGTCAACATAGTCACATGACTGTCAAAACAGAAGTTGTTAAATATTCATGAAATTGCATGTAGTATTTTACTTTAAATATACAGCACATTACAAGTGAAACCACTTAGCTGTTGATCATTTCATTTTATGGCACAACTTTTTAAAAATATAGTTAAAAGCACCAGACTATATCAGTTTCCAATCAAAAATACAATGGCCTGCCATGTGTGCACACTCATATGTCAGATTAAGTCTACTGATTGTTAAACACAAGTACTGAATGAGTAGAACAAACAAAATTGGGACAGACCAATCAAACAATATATCCCAAAAGGTTGTGCAGTAGACAAAGTAGTTACCTAACAATGTATGAATGACAAAGGGTGATACAAACTGTTACCATAATGTGATAGTGACATACCTGACTTGCTTTGATGCACTTCTAGATGAAAATCTACTAACATCATCATCACTAGTGTCAGATTCAAAAGAATCGGAAAGGCGTCGACCAGATCTCTTACTCTGTCTCCCTGCTGCCTTTTTGGGAGGTCGACCAGCTCGTTTCTGCCTTCCTCTTCTAACATTTCTGGCATTTACCCTGATTAAACATTTGAAAAGAACAATTATTTACCTTGATAATACATGAAAGACAAATACTTCAATTAATTATTTCTGTCTACACATTAGAATTTTATCATATATGTATTTCATTTTTATTTGTAATTTGTCAAATTAATGGATTTACTTTTTTATGCCAATGTACATGTAAATGTACTTTCATTACAAAAAATTGGGATCATTTTCCAAAATATTTACAGGAGTTGCTTCCCTTTATCCAAATCTAACATCATCAATATTGCCTTGTATATTGTGCTAATGAACCCATTTGATAAAGATTCCATCTCTGTTGCAAGGTTTTAAAGACCCTTCGTATCTCTTAAGTGTTACAAAAAATTGTATTTGCAAAAAATGCAGTTAATTCTGTATATTCAGGGGGTCCTTCCAGTTTGGGGATCCAAGCGTATAGAAAAATAGGAATTTGGCGTCAGAATTATAGAGTTTTATAGGAAATTATTGGAGTTCTTTCTAAAGTTATAGGAATATTTTCAAAAAAGTTTACACATAAAACAAACATCCATGGCCACATTTTCTCCCCTTCAGCCAATCAATTTCCTCCTTTTGCTAACAAACTTAAAACACTGCCAACTGTAATGAACACTAACTGCTTTAGAAATACAGAAATTGTTATCTTAATATTTACTAAATGCAATGAAAATGTCCCAACTCTGAATTCCTGAAGCTTCCAGTAACAAAATATAGGAAATATAGGAGGTTTTTCAAATTATATAGGAAAATATAGGAAAGGTTCAAAATTATAGGAAATATAGGAAAATATAGGAATGGTACCCCTGTATATTATATTACACCTGTATACACACTACATATCTTAAGATAAGTTTCATGTTTTATAGTATGTGCACTGCCCAATGGGGTGTACTATTTGTACCAATAATAATTTGTATGCGTACTTTGATTTTCTCTTTATAATTTATCATTAATGACAACAGTGTTTAACCGACCTTTTATTAGTTTGTTTTGGTGGTTTGTAGTCCTCAACAGAACTACTGTCGCTATCACTATCTTCACTACCATTCCAGTCTTCAGAGCTACGAAAAATAATAAAACACATACATGTAATACATCAGAGCTAGGAAAAGTGATCAAATACATAAATAAAGATATGTAATTTAACAAGTATATTCAGTGAGTTAAGATACCCCTCCAACAGGTTCTTTTTTGTGATTTGCAACAACTCCCAAGAAAAATGAGCAAACAAACATTTCCTATCAATGTTGATGCTTTCCACCAAGTTTAGGAAATGGGGCTTAATAGTTTTGGTGAATTTGTGCAGACAAGAGTTTTGGAAAGACGACAGGACAAAAAGGAAGGACTGACCGATGGAAACTCTAATTAATATCCTTCTCTTTCTTTGAAAGATGGGGGATAAAAACCAACAAGCCTAGGCTTTTGTAGTGTAAAAAAAATACAAAATTGAAAAAAGATAGGTTATATTTTCAAATTAAATTGACTGTTATTACTGTAACATTTAAAGGATGTCTTGGAATCCCAATTTAATGAGGATCTGGTATTTGAATTCAGCAAGGCTACTGTCAGATTATAAGAGAAAACTGCCAATATATCTGGTAATACATGTACATAACTGCACATAATCAGTATTTGCAAAAACACAAATGCTGTCTTTAACACAAAAACTTACTTTCTTCTTCCTTTTCTTTTTCTTTTGGTTCCATCTTCACTATCACTTCCCTAAAATTAAATAAAAAAGAAATATTGTGATTTGGTGATATCTATTTCATTAGCACAAAATAATGTGAAGAATTAAGTATTACAATGGTATATTATAACAAGAGGCCCATGGGCCTTAACGCTCACCTGTGACCTTGATCTTTGAACCCATGAGCTTCATTCAAATATCAAAATGAAAATTAGGCCAATATTCTAATATACATCCCTATACAAAAAGTTTATAGTTTTTGAGATAAATAATCATTTCAGTACTTGTTTGTATCTGTGACCTTGACATTCGAACCCATGCCCTTCATTCATATATCAAAATGACCATTGTGCCAGTACCAACAATATTCTAATATACATGCCTATACAAAAAGTTAATAGTTTTCAAGATAATTAACCATTTAGGTATTCATTCGCATCCGTGACCTTGACCTTTGAACCCATGACCTTCATTCATATCAAAATGATTATTAGGATAATACCAAAATATTCTAATATACATGCCTATACAAAAAGTTTATAGTTTTTGAGATAAATAATCATTTCAGAACTTGTTCACATCTGTGACCTTGACCCTTGAACCCAAAACCTTCATTCATATATTAAAATGATTGTTAGGCTAATACCTACAATATTCTAATATACATGCATATACAAAAAGTTAATAGTTTTCAAGATAATTAACCATTCAGGTATTCATTCGCATCTGTGACCTTGACCTTTGAACCCATGACCTTCATTCATATATCAAAATGATTGTTAGGATAATACCTAAAATATTCTAATATACATGCCTATACAAAAAGTCTATAGTTTTTTAGATAAATAATCATTTCAGTACTTGTTTACATCTGTGACCTTGACCTTTGAACTCATGACCTTTATTCATATATCAAAATGACCATTGGGCCATTACCTACAATATTCTAATATACATGCCTATACAAAAAGTTCATAGTTTTGCAGATAATTAACTATTTTGGTAAACTTGTACATCTGTGACCTTGACCTTTGAACCCATGACCTTAATTGTTATATCAAAATGATCGTCATGTCAATACCTACAATTAACCAAAAATCCTACGTCATTATCACCAGAAATGTTTAAAAAATAGCATTTTTTATCGTAGGTCAAAAACTGGGACATGACCTTGACCTTTGACCTTGACATCAATCGGAAGAAAATCGCAAGACAAGATCAACAGTGAAAACTCCATACAATTATCTTCAGCCATTATAAAGTTATAACAATAAATGTCTCATTTTAAAAATTACATAATTTTACGCAAAAAACGCGTAATCTATTTTTCGTCCAATTTTCATGAAAAACACAATTTTAATGTATCTAGGTATCCTGAATCCAAAAATCTAATTAAAATTTGCCTGCACCTTTCAGTTTCAGAGAAGAAGATTTTTTTGTCTTTTGGCTATTTATAGTAACGGCAGCCATATTGTTGGGCGTGGTCAAACCCCGAACACAATTTTGAAAGCCCGTTACCCAGGCATAATAGTCACTATGTTTCATCAAATTTGGCTTAGTAGTTTTGGAGGAGAAGATTAAAATGTAAAGTTTACGCACGACGGACGACGAACGACGAACGATGATAGATAGCAATAGCTCATCTGAGCCTTTCGGCTCAGGTGAGCTAAAAACCGATGATAAATTGCTGTCATATTTTCCACAGCATTTTATTTTTAAACAACAATAGTTAGCAACCCAATATTCATCAATTCCCAGCTATAGCACAAAATAGTTTATTGTTGAATGAAAGCGAAAAAAATCCTAGCGTTGCAAGTGGGTGGTACATATTTTCTAATGATGCAGCTGGTGAGTAATAGCTACTATATAAGATAAAACCAGATGCAGTGCTATAAATTTTTAATTTTTATTTTACATTTTTTTTCTAATTTTTGAAACCAACCTGTGCACTGTATCTGACAACTTCCTTTTTAGCTCTCTCGGATCGTCTTAGACCAAAACCAATTAAGTCAGGATTTGTTTGTAATATCTGTAATGAAAATAACTCGTATTAAAATTACAGTTAATAACTTTCCAATTTACCAGTATCTTATGTGACACAAGTCTCTGATTTCAATATTACAACTAAAACTGTAGCAATGAACTACACTTAAGTTGTCAATAATCTCTCCTAAAATGTCCAAGACAAGCAATTCCCAATTCACATAAGCTTAAATGAAGATAAAGAGGTCAACTTGTTGTAACATATCCCAAAAATACATGTTGTGATAAACCCTGATGTTCAGAGACGCAGCCGAATAGTGTTCAGAACTTCAATATTTAAGAATGTCCATGCAAAAAATCAAAACATTATAAACAGCTAGATTTTAATATTAAATGTAAAGTATAATTTACCTCTTTAATTTCAACAATGTCTTGTTTTCGAGGTCTACCTCTCTTTCCAACATTGCTTTGATAACTTTGTGAATCAGTATCCTCTATCTTAGTTTCATTCTTCGTAGCTTCATGTTCACTCTCAGAGCCACTGTCTGACTTAGCACTATCTGAACTATTGGAACTTGATGAACTTCCTGATTTACCAGATCCAGATTTTGAATCTGAATCCGAATCGGAGTTGGATCCGCTACTGAAAAAGTAATTTCAGGACTTATTAAAGCATGCAAGTCCATTTACAAATGCAATTAAAATACACACATGTAAAACTGCTTATTTTATTAACCAAAAATGTAGTATAAAAAGTGGGAGTTTTCTTTGCCTTCGATTTCTCGTTCATTGTCTTTAAAATAGGGGACCTAATTCAGAAAGTAGGAATCCAAGTATTCTAAATAAGTTGTTTACTTTTGAATTACAGCACTCGCATTTTAAATAGAAAATTGTCACCTTATTAAATTTATATGATAGAAATTGTGCCAATCGGTCATTAGTTAATTGCTTTTAGTGTTATAGCAAAAAAAATGCCAGTTTAACAAGTAACTGCAATGTTTCTATCAATTCATCCAAGAAAATGTCTGATGGTTAAACAAAAAAAAAAAAAAAACCCAATTGTTCCGGTATTTTTCATTTCTAATTTTTAAATTTAAATTTTGATTCACATGAATCACGTGTCAGAATGAAGTGTGTACATAATTGTACTTCATACCGACATGCTTTTATTAGAAGTGTATCCTACTGAACTTGTTGCTTATATCATGTATATTATCAAGTCCTAGATTACTGGATAAGATTTTAGTCTACATCCAATAACCCCCTAAATTTGGCTCAAAAATAACTCGAGTTGAGCGAAGTTGAGGAATGGCGTTTAATGTCCCAGTCAAGAATACTTAACTTATATCGAGACATCATCAGCTATGGGTGAAGTGCATAAAATTTGTCTGTGCATTGCCCTGATGTCAATTGATAGACAGCAGGGTTCTTTATCGTGCCAAGCCTACTGTGGCACAGAATCTCATTTATTTTAAGTTCCCATATGAAAGAACTATGACTTTCATTCTGTAATGCCAAGAGCTTAGAGACAGAATAGTCACGAATCACTTTTAAGTCTTGGGTCAGACCTGATCGGGGTTCAAACCCATGACGGCCCACTTATGGAGTGACCCCTCTACCAACTAAGCTACGACAGTGGTTCCAAACATACCTGGAGTTTCCTGAATCACTCTGGTCTCTGTCAGAACTATTGTCTTTTCCACCAGATTTACCGGTACTACTTTCAGACGAGAGGCGTTTCTTACGGTCTGATAACTTATCACCACTGCTTGTAGTTGGAGGACCAAATAGGGGACTGCTGAAATCAACTGTACTTGGAGAGATTTCAACCTGAAACAATAAAAAATAAATGTCTTCATAATATTTTTATAAATAAAGCCATAAGCTTTTTTCTACTAATTCAATTCACTGTTATACTGCATGCCATTATATCATTGATTTGTCAGTGTCAATGGAAGATACTTATAATCATAACACAAACATATGTAGCTTGACAAACCCTTTGGGATTACACAAATAAACACAAATGATGTAATTTTTTTGAGGTGAAAAACTGGAGAAAATAAAACAAAGAATGTTACTAAAAACACCACCTACAAAAAAATATAATCAAATACTCTGCACACACGGGATCTATTCTAAAACTATCAGCTATTCCATAGAATTTACATTCTCATATTTGAAAAATATTTATTGTCAAGGGTTTTTACCTTTAAATTGACTATAATTGTAAATAAAAAAAGTTTAAAGAATGCACACTGTGTCATAGCTTAACTGAATAAATATGTATGATACAAATATATCATAGCTATTTAACATATACATGGTATATACCCCCCCCCCCCCCCCCCCACACACACACACACTTGAATACTTCACCAAAGGAACAAACTATCTAGGTATACATTTTGGTAAATGGACTAAAATTGAATAAATTTAAAGTGACCTGCACCTTATAATACAAATTTTAACAATTTTAAGCTAAGTGTGAGAAATAAAAATAAAGAGTTATGGTCACTCAATCTGTTGAGGAATCCATTTTGAATATGATTTGTGAGATTTGTCTCCCCTTCACTGTATGACACAGGTAATTAACATAAAATACAATTTTTTTTTCTGAATTAATTGATAAAAATTAAAAATATTGATTTTCTCAAGTTCAAAATGTCAATTATCTAAAACTGATGAACACTCTATTAAGACATAATTTTTACATAAAATCCAAGACAAATATCCATCAATCTCCAAGCAAATACATACTGCATAAATCACTTAAAATAAAACCGGTAGTTTGAGGGGAAAATTCAAGTTAATAACAAACACAGGCTGCTATTACTCTTCATAATACTCATTCAACACTGACCGAGTGTAAAAAAAAAGTCACTCATACACTAAAAACCTAAAAAGAAACTATTAAGATATTTCAGCCTTTAAGTTAACCTGGACGTTACAAAAACTGTACAATGAAACATCTTTAGTAAATAATGAATAGCATCAACAGTCTTCACTTCATCAATTGCATAATAATTACAGAAACAACAAGAGGCCCATGGGCCTGATATGCTCACCTGATAACTAATGGCTAGCTGATAGATTTAAAGAAAACATAAATACTAACCCCAACGACTTTTTTCGTTACCTCATAATGACCATTGTATCAATACCTACAACATTCTAATATACATACCTATACAAAAACTTTATAGTTTTCGAGATAATTAACCATTTCGGTATTGTTTTGCATTGGTGACCTTGACCTTTGAACCCATGACCTTTTTCTATACATCAAAATGATCGTTGTATCAATACCTACAACATTCTAATATACGTGCCTATACAAAAAGTTTATAGTTTTCAAGATAATTAACCATTTCGGTATTGTTTCGCATCTGTGACCTTGACCTTTGAACCCATGACCTTTTTCTACACATCAAAATGATCGTTGTATCAATACCTACAACATTCTTATATACATGCCTATACAAAAAGTTTATAGTTTTCGAGATAATTAACCATTTCGGTATTGTTTTGCATCTGTTATCTTGACCTTTGAACCCATGACCTTTTTCTATACATCAAAATGATCGTTGTATCAATAACTACAACATTCTTATATACATGCCTATACAAAATGTTTATAGTTTTGGAGATAATTAACCATTTCGGTATTGTTTCGCATCTCTGACCCTGACCTTTGAACCCATGACCTTTTTCTATACATCAAAATGATCGTTGTATCAATACCTACAACATTCTAATATACATGCCTATACAAGAAGTTCGAGATAATTAACCATTTCAGTATTGTTTTGCATCTGTGACCTTAACCTTTGAACCCATGACCTTTTTCTATACATCAAAATGATTGTTGTATCAATACCTACAACATTCTAATATACATGCCTATACAAAAAGTTTATAGTTTTCGAGATAATAATTATAATCAGAGGTAAAAAAAATTAGGTCACGACCTTCACAATTGACTTTGACCTCATTTTGAAGATACTAACAAGATGTCAAAACTGAAAACCCCATGTCATTATCTGGTCAAATAGTCAAGTTATTACAATTTGAAGCTATTTTACGATTTTTTTCAAAATTAAATGCAAAAACGCGTAACCTATTTTTTGTCCGAATTTCATAAAATGAACAAACTATAGGCTTAAACCCTAGAGAAGCCAAATATCACATCAGACTTTTTTCCCAATAAATACTTTTGGAGAAGAAGATTTTTTAAGATTTTTGCACCCCTAGGTCACCTTGACCTAGTTATGGTAGCCATGGCAATGCCACGAACAAATCTGAATTGCACCGGCCCATATATACTTCTCACCAAGTTTCATTGAAATCTGTCTTATAGTTTTAGAGGAGATGTCCAAAATAGGTGTTAACGACGCATGCACACACGCTGCGCTATGCCATAAGCTCACATGACCTTCGGTCAGGTGAGCTAATAAAAACCAACAGGATAAAATCTCAAATTTATGAAATGGCGTCCAACCTAAAACAAGTAAAGTTACCCCTCATTTGAATCAACATGAACTAAAACAAAGCTAATCCAGTGTGGTCCACACCTTATGAAGATGTTTTATAATGTCCGAGTTTATGACATATATGAACACTAATCCAAGACACTATGATTATATAATGTGATTTCATAAAATTACACAAAATGCTTTTGATAACACAAAAAAAATTATTAACATAAAAATATAGACATGTTAACAATATAACTTGACTTTATGTAAAAATCATCAAAATTCTGAAAAGATCCAAAATATTTTTAATGAATGTGGATTATCTCCCTTTAATTTTTTTTATAGTAGTACACAAAGTATACATACAATGTACATTTTAACAACACTCACATTAACCAAAGTAAATAATGATATAATTAGTACCAAAGATTAATATAAGGAAAATACATCAATTTACACAAATGTGTATGTATAAGAAATATAAAATCCATCAATAATTTCAATTTTACATGCACAAGCCAAGATCAACCATCATCAACTATAAAATGCAGTAAACATTTTAAAGTTTTAATTGCTTATTAAATGTCAAAATAACTGTTTAAAAATCTTTAATCAAAAGGAATAATATACCTCTTCTAAATATGGGGAGGCCAGAAGCATAGGTCCAACAAATATATCTAAAGTACTGAAATTTTAATTTTTGCAACGAATGCTGTACCCTTTAAAATCATTTAAATAATTCATCCAAGCCAACATTTTTTATAAAAAGAACTAAAATATACTAAATTTAAGGTGTACCAAATCTTAACATATGTATTTTACCTGTTTCTTATGGAAATACATTTGCATTCAACACCATTTATGACAAAGTACTGTATCCATTAGTCACAGTGTGGAGTCATCCATTTTAGATAAGATTTGTGAGATTTGTCTCCCTTTCTATGTATGACACAATTCACACAAAATACAAATTTTCTGAATAAATCAATAAAAATATTGAATTTCTCTTCATTCAAAATGTACAACAACTGGCAAACCATAATCAACAATCATTGACCCCAGAGAGACAACATTTAATTAAAAATTCCAAGACAAACATCTACCATCCTTCTCAATCAAAAAAGCAACAATAACTTTGTGAAACACTAGAAAGATTCATAATACTAAATGAAATATGAAGAATTAAGCACACAAACAACGAATTGCTTTTAACTCTTAACCTATTGTTCATGATTCAATATTATTGTCAGAGTCCAAATCAAAGTAAATCCAATATACCCCAATACACAAAACTTCAGTCATTTCTACCTTCAAAACAACATGGTAATTGCAAAATAAGTTCTTTGAAAGACAAAACACTACCACTAAGAGGCTTGTTCATACTTATTTAATTGCATTACCTTACAAAAACAACAAATCAAAACCATCATGACAAAACCCAAAATTTATGAAATGGCGTCCAATCCAAAACCCATAAACTCACCCCTCATTTGAAGCAAAATTATGTATAGAACTGAAATAATGCTTATCCAGTTTGGTCCACAGGTTATGAAGATGTTTTATAATGTCAAAGTTTATGACATGGTCAAATATGAAGACGAATCTAAAGCACTATCAATAATGGTGGCAATTTCATGTGGCATTCATCCTTATTGCCAGTTGTAGTTTTTGTGCCTTGGTATTTATGATTTTATATCATAATTGATGTGAATTACTGCAATCATGTACAATTGTTAGAAAAAAAACTTTCTCATATGCAACTCCAAGGAACAATTTACAAATCACAATATGAAACATACATTGTTACCTTTTATCATCAAAACACAAACTTATCCCCTAAATATTACAATATATGACTATACACAAATAAGCAGAAATCAATTATTTAATTAGGCCTGGAAAAGACAGCTGAAAACATCAAGTAAGTTTGAAAAACCAAAAATTATTACCCAATTATTTTTACTGCAGTATCCATAACACAAACTTTAAAACTGGAAAATCTTAAATACCACAAAATACCATAAATAACAGCATAAAAAGATAAAGAAAACTTCTAAGCAAAAAATGGCTCGACTTGAAAAAACTCCCAAAATATGTTCAATGAATGGTGCTGATTATCTCCCTTTAGAAAAGAGAAAAATATTAGTTCTAAAAGTAAACAAAGTAAATTTTAACAATAATTTTACAATAAATTATTTTTAAATCATTAAAATTCATGACACTCATAACTACCTTAGAACACTATAAGGTAAATCATGAAGTATCACAATAGTACAAATGTATTGGTAGGATACATTGAAATTCTTCATAAATAAGCGAGTCAAGATCTCAAACATTGACAACTGTTCAATGCAGCAAATATTTTAAATGTTTACATTTATAAACAGCAAAATATGTATAAAAAGAAAACTTATATTTATAATATTACTATCACAGTTTCAATACTTGTCATGTAGCACAAAAGCATGCCTGCAACAATATGTGTCAATAGAATTGAAATCTTAATCGCCTCAAAAATCACTAAAATAATTTATCTATTCAACATTTTTGTAAAAAAGAACTAAAATAAAATAAATTTAAGATAGTTCACATCTTATACATATGCATTTTACCCATTTGGAATGACAATGCAAGCTATTTCAACACCATGTATGGCAGAGTATGGTTAATATTTGTTTAAGTGTGGAGGCATCCATTTTGAAAATGATTTGCGAGATTTGTCTCCCATATGTATGGCACAGATAACTAATACAAAATACATTTTTTCTCAAAAAATTCATAAAATCAATGACTTTCTGTTTATTTAGAATGTGTAACAACTGGCAAATTCACTTTAAATCAAAGAGTCAACTCCAAAGACAAAAGTAAGTTTCACTAAAATATTCAAGACAAACATCTTTCAGCCTCATTTAACAAAAGGGAAAATGATGCAAAATAAATAAAATAAAATAATAATTCAAATTTATATTGAATGAGACATGAAAAAGTTTAAACACTAATGATAAACTACTATTTCTTTTCCTAATGTTCATAATTCAATGTTGTCAGAGTCCAGATCAAAAGCAAATCAAATAAATTTACCATGCACAAAACTCCAAGTCATTCCTGCCTTCAAAACATGTTTAAGTGTAAACATTTAGTAGAAGAAAGAATATCACTATGAGGTTTTATTCTACTGTTTTATCACATTATGAAGACAACAAATTAAAAAGCAAGATGACAAAACCTCAATTTTATGCAACGGCGTCCGATCCATAACTCATAAAGTCACCCCTAATTTGAAGCAATATTATGCATTGAACTAAAATAAAGCAAATCCAGTGTGGTCCACACCTTATGATGATGTTTTATAATGTCTGAATTTATGACATGGTCAATTATGAACATGAATCTAAGACAATGTATCAATAATGCTGACTATTACATATAGCATTTATCTTTACTGTCATTGGTAAAATTTGTCCCCTCTGCCATTTACAATATCACAAATTCATGTTAATTACTGCAATCATGTACAATTATCCATAAAAACTTTTTTGTACAAGCAACTTATGTATCTGAGAAGCTAATTTCAAATCACAATATAAATCACCATTACTTCTTAACTTTATTAAAATGTTAACATATGACCATATACAAATAAACAGAAATAGGTGGGCTAAACAGGCCTGGAAAGGAAAGCATCGAATAAATATTAAAACTCTGCAATAATTCACCAAAAGCCAATAATTTTACTGCAACAACCATAATACAAACTCTAAAACTGAAAAAAATGATATTACACAAAATACCTTAAAAATAACAAAAAGATAAAGACAAATATATTACAGTGAAAAATATGACTTGATTGTATTAAAAACATTAATGTTCTGAGAAGAATACAAAAATATATTCAACACATGCTAATTATCTCCCTTTAGAAAACGGAAAAAAAATGTTTCTTAGAGTAAACAAAGTACATTTTAACAACAATCTCGAGATAAATTATTTAAAAAAAACAAAAAAACCACTAAAATTCATAACAATTATTACTGTTAAGTAGATCAATTTAATAAAAATACATAAAATATCACAATAGTACAAATGTAATGGTAGGACACATTGAAGTTCTTAAATAAGTGAGTCAAGATCTTGCACATTGACAACTGTTCAATGCAGCAAATATTTTAAATGCTTACATTTATAATACAGCAAAATATTTATGAAAAACAAAACAAAACAAAAAAGAAAACTTTTATTTATAACATTACCATCACTGTTTTCCATACCTGTAGCACATGCATGCAATTAGTATTGTAATCTTAATTTGTGCAATGGCGTCACTTCAAAAATCACTAAAATAATTCATCAATCTGACATTTTGTAACAAAGAACTAAAATAAAATAAATTTAAGATGGTCCACATCTTAAACAGGTGCATTTTACCTACTTGGAATGACAATGCAAGCTATTTCAACATCATGTATGGCAGAGCATGTTACTAGTAACTAAGTGTGGAGGCATCCATTTTGTGTATAATTTGTAAGATTTGTCTCCCTTTCCATGTATGGCACAGATAATTAACACAAATGCTAATTTTTGGATAAATTCATAAAAATACTGAAACTCCTCTAAAACTAAGATGTCTATCAACTGGCAAAGTAACTTTAAATCAACAATCATTAACTTTCAAGATAAGACATAGTTTTTACTAAAAATGCTAGACAAAACATCTATAAGACTTCTCATTAACATAATTAAAAAAACAACAAATAACTGTATATAAACAGTAAAATAATTCTTATTTGGTTTAAATGCAACACAAGGAATAAAGAACACTGATGAGAAACTGCCATAACTCTTTCCATAAAGTTCATAATTCAATATAGAATATAGTATAAGTCCAGATCAAAAAGTGAATCCAATATAACCCAATCTACAAAACTCATTTCACCTTTAAACAATATGTTAATTGAAGAAAATATTCAGTAAAATAAAGCACACCACTATGAGGGTTTTCATACTTCTATTGCATCTCATTAAGATCACTACAAATTAAAAACAATGTGACAAAACCTCAATTTTATGCAACGGCGTCCGATCCATAACCTATAAAGTCACCCCTCATTTGAAGCAATATTGTGTATAGAACTAAAATAAAGCTAATCCACTGTGGTCCACACATTATCAAGATGTTTTTTAATGCCATTGTTCATGACAACTTCACAAATGAACAATGGTGGATCTTGCATACAGTGGTTAAACCTATCGACCAGGACAATCATTATAAGTACAGTTAGTGAAATTTGCATTTCTTTAGTGATTAAAAACATAATAAACAAGAATATGCACAAATTTAATGTAAAAATTTTTATAAAACAGGTTATTGTTAAGGTATATTCAAATTCTTTTTTACAACTACCATATGATAAGTATAACTTCTGCTGTCAAAACCAGCAAGTACAAAGATAAAAAATTTATTAATCAAAATTTACCAAATAATACTATTATTATTATTATTTTACAATTTTCAACAGCGTTTAGAGTCCATCTTCATGTTTGTGAAGATTAAACCAAAATTATGGTTCCTTATATATCAAGACTCTCATTAACCAAAGTTACAGCAAAGTGATTCATTTATTTCCAAATTATATAGAATTTAAATAATCACACAATTAATACATGCATGAAATATTTTCAAGTATTTTAAAACCAAGATATTTTGTATGTATATTAAATCTATAGAAATGAAATTTATGCAGTTTCTTTTCACAAAAATCTTCCATTGTAAATTCAGCATTTTTCAGTCTCAATTTTGCATACTTCTTTTAATAACCTTCAATGAAAGAATATTCACAGAACCCAAAATGTAATTAATTTTAATATTCAAGGGTTAATAATCTATACATTGTACTGTTAGCATGAATACTTTTATATCAACCTAAATACAAGTTACAGTACATGAAACTTGCAACTTTTAAAAGATTTGCCTCCCTTGAACACTGGCTAAAATAGCTTAAAATACCAAGCAGAATATTACCAATAGAAGATGAAAATCCCTATATACCGTAAAGGTATTTCCCCACAAACCAAATACAATTGAATTACCTATTGCAAAAACATCAAATTTGGGCAACTGCCCCAACAACATTCCATTAAAATGGTTTATTATTAAAAACAACAAGTAGTACAAACAAGGTAGCTTTTGAAGCAGTCAACACACTGTGATAGGACTCCTAAATAATCAACAAAATGCCAATATATGACTAACCTAGTTAAAAACAATAATATTTTAGTGTGTCATTTCATTGATAATTTTAATAACATTTAATTAATAGTATGTTTTTTAAACTAAGACCACCTTCTATGTTAATAGTGTTTTCCGACATGATCTTATTCAATATGTAGTTATATGTTGGACTATAATCCTGTTTTTGTTGTATGCCAATAAATATTATTCTGAAAGTCAATATGATTCAACTATTATGAGGATTACATTGTAAGTTAATAATAAGGTGACCCTATGGTTCAGATAGATTGCAAACACAGCAATTTCATCGTTGTGAGTATTCTGATTCTAAAAGGAGCAGCTTTAGATGTTTCGACTCTTTTTGAATTTGTTAGACTACATATACTATGAACATGTTACTAAGTCTGTTACATTTTATGCATGTAATTCAATATTGTTTCTAGTGTCAAACACAGCTATGGTCAAATAAAGTACATGTATGGGTCCAGTTCTGTTTATCCACATTTAACAATATTGGAACTAAAAGCAATCCATGTATGAGACGTAGTAAGTTGCACATAATTTAACATTAAATCATGATTCAAATTGATGACCCTTTTACAAAAAAAATGTCCAACAGTCAACACTATTTACTGTTTAATGATAATTTTTTTCGTCATTTAGAGCCATATAGACAGATATTCACATATTTAAGAATACAGACAAAAGCTCCATGCAGTATACAGTGACATTGTAAATCCATGTCTTTGAAGAAAAGTGCACAAGCAAATGAATTGTTAAGACAATTTCAAGCAAGTTCGAGACAAATAAGATCAGCTTAAATACGCAGAATTTCCTTTCCCCCATAATTTCAATATACAGAAATGACTAAAAAGTGCATTCTTGTACACTAGTAAGTTTATATTATCTGCTATCTCATTGTAACCATATTTGAGCATATCTATAAACAAATTATTGTGGTTTGAATGATGTTTATGGCACAGTATATAAAAACATGTACAAATACATACAAATGCAACAAAACAATATATAACAATGCCTTTCAAAACATTACAGACACAAAAACATTAAATTATCAATGAGACAGTGGTGTATATCTATATATAGTATATATGAATCTCCACATCGTCCAAGTGTTTTAGCCATGTGAAATAGCAATATATCAAGGTATTATCCATCATAAATATATGTCTGTGTTATTTTCTTTAAAAGACCTGTTGTACTTATCAGTAAATCAAAAGATAGGGTATATAACTAGATCTTGCCCATCTGCATATAGCACACAATCTATTAAATTGTCAAGTTTTTTAACTCAAAAGTACATTTTTAAATCTATTTTCCTTGCATCCAATGCAACATTGTCATGCAGAAAGCTTAAGAAGACACCCTTGTGTGTTACACAAAAGTATATATCAGTACAATTCTACTGTCGGTTCTTTTGAGACACTGTTTTTTTCATAGAAAATATTGTAAAGTTTCTTCAAACGAATGTTTTGCATACAAAAACATTCGTTTTACCCCCACTGAATTAAGCACAATGCAATATAACCCAATATACAACAATATCCAGAGCAAAATATGACAAAAAAGTTTAAAAAGTAAAATTTACTACCTAAAATATAAGAGGAAATGTTATATTCAATATAAAACACAAAATAATTGTCAAAATTGCAAAAATGGGTCCCACAAGAAAAGTTGAAATTTCAAGGGCAACTGAATGTCAAGTCATTCAAATGTGTGAAAAAACAAAAACCACAGTGGAACACACTGTATTTTGATGTTTTATGGTTAAATTATATGTCAAGAGTCTCATCAGACCCATGCATCTGGTTGGAAATTCCAAGTAAGGGTACACCAGAAAAATAGAAAAATACTGCTGCAAAAGCTGTAATCATGAATACAAATCTGCATAATTGTGATCTTGAATAATTAGAGCAATCAAAAAAATAAATATGCATTTGTAATATAACACGTATGAAGCATTGTAAATCAAAAAGTCAATGTGTAATTTTTGAACACATAAATTCCAAGATGGCGTCCAACAGGCTACTCGTCGCTCCCATTTTTCAAGCTTAAATTAATAAAAATTAAAGCATATTAAATAATGACAACATATTATAAAGTAAAACAATCACGTATAAGTAAATAATAATCAAAGTTGAGAATAAATTCAAGTCAAACCTTGCTCATTATGATCGATGCTTTTTCCTCATTATGGCGGCGGCGAGGTCTACAATAATGCAGAATCGAATAGGAATTCCTTTTCTAATCACGTGTCATCATCACTTATGCTCACGTCAGAACTGGTCCTGCAATAGAGTACAAAATGTAACGCTTACTGACAGCAAACGGTCCCTAAAACTGTTGAAAACGACTAGATTTCAATGTTTAAATTATAATCTTCATCCAAACAATAACTCATTATCAACAAAATAAGATATTTTTTCCTATTTTAATGAATAATTTCCAGAATGCACATGAACTTTCAAGATTGATTTTCACCAGAAACGATGAATGCATAATGATAAACTACTTACATGACGATTTTGCGGTATATCCACCTATTTAGCAGTTAATTACGATGTTTTCATCTGTCAATTTCCACCTGAACATCAACAAATATGGCCGTTTTTGCCCTGTACTGCAGATCGTAGTGCATTGTGGGTAACATGAGTGACGCACGACTTTACCCGAATGTTTTGTGGCGAGTTCATTGTAAAACTGTAGACGGGATAAATGTTTTGAAAAATATGACAAAGTCAAAGACAAATTATGTTTTTATTGCATAAAACAATTTGACCAGAACAAGAAAATGTTAACCAGAAGGAATAAATTAACTTTGTTTATTTCTTCATCCGGGTTTCGTAGTGTAGTGGTTATCACGTTCGCCTCACACGCGAAAGGTCTGGGTTCGACCCCAGCGAAACCATTTTTTTTTCCCAATGATTATTCTTCTAAGCATGCACTCCATTTAAAAAACAATAGTTTTACCACGAATGAAATACAATATTTTTATACTTTTATTAAAAGCTAATCTAGCCACCCACCACCCACTAAAACTATTTTTACGCATTGTAAATTGACTAACATAAGTAATTTTTGCCGAATGAACACCAATGCACATATGCAGTATGGCAACTTTGCACCTAGTAGCTGGGACCAATACAAATTTGCGAGTAATTTATACTTAAGCCCCATTCACATACGCTAATTTACTCATGGGTGCAAATTTGCATATGCGCAAAATCTGCACCCGGGTGTAAAAGTATATTGCTAGCCGTTCACATGATTACAGGTCAAATGACAGTTTTCTGGAAGTTTGATCAACATGGCGAAGCATTCTCGTTTGAGAAGATGAAGGAGGTGTTTCCTTACTGTGTTACTCTAGGTTTTTGTGTCGGGCAGGTTAATTGAGGGATCCATGGGCTAGGAAAGGTCAACAGACTGGTACGACAGAATTGTGTTACAAACGTTTGACATTTTCAATAGATCGACTCGATCTCGACTCGGAACTTTCGAATGAGAAGATGCACGTTTGAAATGCTTTGCAATGGTTTGGCCGATTACTTGACGCCCAAAGAAACAAAGCCCAAAATGGCCTGTAATGCTAACTGGCAAAATTATTTGACCTCATTTGCAATTTGCTAAAATTGGTTCAATGAAAAATTTGTAAGAAAAACCTGTTATATATGTTAAATGGCCGGGTAATCACTTTCTATTTTGAAGAAAATCGGTGGAAAATTGAATGCACAATGACCATTTTAGCGATTTTGCTATTTATAATAACGGCGACCATTTTGGATTTCGTACAGGGTTCGCCTTGTACAAACTTTGATATACTCCACCTATTGTCCTACCACACCAAATTTGGTTTCAACTGACTGGAAAATTAAATGCACAATGACCATTTGAGTGATTTTGCTATTTATTAATAACGGATATAATCTTGGATTTCGTAAAGGTCGCCTTTTACAAACTTTGATCTACCTCCACCTTCCCAACAAATTTGGTTTCAACTTACCTAGTGGTTTCAGAGTTGAAGACTTCACCATGACATAAAGCTATAGCCAGTTGAGCTAAAAATTGTTCACGAGCCACTAGGCGTCCAAAAGCAGGTGGCTATTACCTAATTGGCAGTCTTCCTCTGGACAGCTATTTTTATGTTAATTTGGCGCGCTTTAACTAAACTGGGCAATGGCGCAATACATAGAGCATCGGACGTGTGTAAAATAAAGCCCCACTTATACGGCGAGAATTGCATACCTAAGTATTTTTTACTCATATGTAAATTTACTCACATATGCAAATTGTGTCGTATGAACAACTTTGCATATACGCAAATTTTACTCATGTAAGTAAATTTGCACCTAGTAGGGACCAAGTGCAAATTTGCTATAGTATGTAAGTATTTTATACTTAGGTGTGCAAATTTTGCTACGGTGTCGTATGAACGCACTAATATTTACTCACATAATTTTAAACACATGGGCTTATGCCAGGTTATTTATCTCTATTGTTTAATGTTCATTAAGGTCCATGTGGTGCAAGAGTGAATATGGGTGTTTGTAATCTGCCTTGTACCAAGAAAAATTGTTTGTTAGTGTTGTCCACTGATATACAATGTCACAGATTAACATTGCATCTCATTGTATTGACATCGAGCTAACCAACAGGTGCCAATTGTAAGGGAAGCCCACTCACCACATAATTATGGTGTTACAATCGGGGATCTTTCTCATAGCGGTTAAAGAAGCCAACCACTATTAACCAACAGGGCCCTCATTGATTTGTAATAAATTAATTAACCAATAAAGATCAAAAGTTGTAATTGAAATAGATTTATTTGACAAAAGCACAAAAACTAGTGACAAACGGTCACCAAAATTTGACGTTTTACTAGTTTTCAAAGAGAAAGTGCTTTAACAACAAAAGCCAACCACAGAATGAAAGGAGATGACATGTCGTCACGAAGTGTTTTGGGAGAACAAATATTACAAGCATCATCATCTTCAACATCACTGAAATAATTTTCACCACCAAGTTCAATAAAAACATTCGACCGATCCCTAAAGAATTAATTTGCAGCTTTATATACAGGGATGAAGCTTAACTAATTTGAGTTAGGGGTCCAGCTCAGTTAAAAAGAAGTTTTAATGTAATAAATAGCTAAACTGTGTAAACGTTTTGGGGCCTAGACTGGGTTTTAGGAGACATGGGCTAATCTAAATATCTGATATATGTTATGAGGAACAACACAAGCTCTTTTTACAGAACAAGCAAACACGACATGGGCATCAATCCTTTTTGCAAACATCACAATGGACATTTCGAGCAACCCAAAGAGATCGAAGATCCAGCGTCGTTCTACCCTAACTTGACAGTATATAAATGTGCTCTGCACTGGTGTAAGATTTTGTTTGTTTGTATAAGGCTTGAGAAAACAAGTCTTTAAAGGATATGTCATATAACATTTTTAATGTATTATATGATTAAATTTGAAAACTGTTATATGACAGATATGCTGGATCACCAAGTAGAACTGCTCCTTTGTCATTATAATATCTCAGTATCAAATCAGTGCTTAAATAGTAAGGAAACGTTCTTATCTGATAATCAAGCCTAAACTGTTCAATGTTCAGAATCAAAATCATCCAAAATTGGTTGAAAACTTCAAATTTACTTATGGTACATAAATTATGTATGAACGCAAAGCAAAATATACTTTTGCTTACATGAGTAAATTTACATATGAGTAAAAATACTTAGGTATGCAATTCTCGCCGTATAAATGGGGCTTAAGCTACGCGTTCACATGACGAAAAATACACTAGGAGTAAATATACACATATGCAAAAGTAAATTTGCATCTGGTCTGAGTAGGTGCAAATTTACACTCGGGTGTATATTTGCACATGTGTATATTTACTTTTGCATATATGCAATTGCGTTCACATGCTCAAATTTACCCCCGGTTGCAGATTTTGCATATATGCAAAATTTGCACCCCATGAGTAAATCAGCGCATGTGAAAGGGGCTTTAGGCATGCAAATTTTTCTAAAATGTCGTATGAACACACAATAATATTTACTCAAATAAGTATTTTAAACACATGGACTTCCGATATGGATGCTAGGTTATTTATCTCTGTGGCCAGAGCAAACGCTTTTAAAATAGTGCTGGTCCACTGATATACAATGTCGAAAATAGACGAGTTTCACATTAGGTGACCTATTTCATCATGTGTTGTGCTTTAACAGCAGGGGTGTTTATATTACCGTTAATTTAGATATTATTTCGAATAGTATGTCCTAGATTATTATTTTTGTTAGACAATTGATAACTGGCCAGTTTTGAGGATATGTTTATTATTATCAACAATATTATAAATTATTATTCCAGCTTTTCCACATTTTCACTTGACATAATTCCTATCGATACGGAATTCAGATAGGGCATCAATTATTTAATAAATAAATAAATAAATAAATAAATAAATAAATAAATAAATAAATAAATAAGCGAAAAAGCGAAATTGTAAATTTAACTCAATTAAAATTAAGAGACGGATATTAATCCTGTTTCTATAGTTATAATATTAACAATTCAGTAGTCCTTAATCTGGACAAAATTCGTATACATTATACACGGTATAAATAAATAAATTAGTATAATTCTATAAAAAAGAAGAAGAGACGAATTAATATGCGCGAAACTCGTACAATATAATGTCTTGATATTGATGTGTCTAATAATGTGATGTCCAACCTATGGAATGCCTCATCTACATTAAATACATAATTAGCATTATGTATACATAATGCGAATTATGTATTTAATGTGGTTGAGGCATTCCATATGTAGTAACTACGATATATGGAGTAATACCGCTATATGTAAAATAGTAAAAATCTCCGCCATATGTAGCAGGGACACGTTATATGTAACAACAAGTTGTACGCCAAATGTAGCAAGGACACGTTATATGTAACAACAAGTTGTACGCCAAATGTAGTGATTTTAAGGTAACATTATATGAAGTAACATACCTCACGTCAAATCTAGTAACTGATAAACGGTTTTGTCGAAACATAGGTCACTACGTCGGTTTGTCCATAAAACATACGTTATTAAATATGAGACCCAGTATGGATGTAGTTATGACACTTTATAAGAGCAGCCATATAATGTTCTACCAAACTGAGCCAAATAGGCTTTCGTACATATTAAGTTCATTACAACCATCTCTGCAAACCTTGACCTAGCATTTGAAAATGTCCCAACGGGAGCTTGAAAATTGTGATGAAAAATTACAGTCAAACCTGTCAATAAAGGCCACCCAAGGGACCCAGTAAAATGGCCTTTATCGACAGGTGGCCCTTATATGTATTAATTTGTGATTTGTTACAAAAAAAAAAAAAAAAAAAAAAAAAAAAAAACCGCCGGACCCAGAAAAGGGGGAGGGGGTGATACAGGAGTTACAGTCGCTATTTTGATGATTACGTAATGTATTTATGTTACAACATCAGACTGCCTGATTTTAAACTACAGTTCAACAGTTTTCTGGAGAAGCATGTCCCACAGACCCTCTAGTTTATTAACCACTGCGGTAGCTCAGTTTGTAGAGTGCTCGCTTCGTAAGTGGAAGGTCGTGGGTTCGAACCCCGACCGGGTCTGACCCAAGACTTGAAAGTGGGTAGTGACTGTTCTTTCGCCAAGCATTCGGTATTACGAAATGAAAGTCACGGTTCTTTCGGATGGGAACTTAAAATAAACGAGGTCCCGTGTCATGGTGGGCTTGGCACGCTAAAGAACCCTGCTGTATAATGCCATCAGCGCAACGCACAGGCAAAATTTCTGCACCTTAGCCTATAGCTGGCGACGTCTCGATATAAGTGAAATATTCTTGACTTGGACGTTAAACAGCATTACTCACTCACTCACTCTAGTTTATTGTTCTGCATCAAGGGGAAATGGTACTCTTTTTTTTAAAGCATTACAGTATCAACTTATTTTATAACAGACTTAAATCGAGGCACTTTTGATCAATCAAAAACAAAGATACAATCCATGTCCAAAATCAAAAAAAAAAAAAAAAAAAAAAAAAAAAAAAAAAATACCAATCCATGTCTAAATCTACGGAAGCGTATTAGGGCCACGACATTTTTTTTTTAATTTTGATATGTCGACTTAGTTTCTCGATAAATCGACTTAGTATCTCGATAAATCGACTTAATATCTCGATAAATCGACTTAACTATGTCGATAAATCGACTTATTATCTCGATAAATCGACTTAGTTTCTCGATAAATCGACTTATTATCTCGATAAATCGACTTAGTATTTCGATAAATCGACATAGGATCTCGATTAATCGACTTAACTATCTCGATAAATCGACTTAACAATCTCGATAAATCGACTTAAAAATCTCGATAAATCGACTTAAAAATATCGATAAATCGTCTTAGTATCTCGATAAATCGACTTAACTATCTCGATAAATCGACTTAGTGTCCGCTCTATATGCGAGAGGTCGCGGGTTCGATCCCCGGATGCGACAAACTAAAGTTGTAAAAATAAGTAAATTCAGCTCCCCAGCTACACTCAGTTTTACTGGGTTAGGGAAAAACTGACTTAACTTGTGTCAGGATAACAGACTAGCAGGATTGTAGTTAGGTTGTGGCTATTATATCCCTTTGCTCAGGCACTTTACTTTCCGTCTTTATGAAATACTGTATATAATAGTATGGGCTTACATTGAAGCTTTAAGCCAATGTGTTCCGAGGCACTGGGGGTAACCATACTGGTGACATTTAATCGTGAAATGTGACACAATTTGTTTTATTTGATGTTTTATGAATGAAACAAAAATATTTGCGAATGTTGAATAAGTAACTGTTTACTTATTCAATGTTGAACGCTGCAATGTTAAATAAGTAACGTACTTCAGATATGCCGGGGGTATTGCCGTCGGTGGCTGTTCCACTGCTCAAGCACTGCCTAAGCACGGCTTACCATATGCATGTTCAGCTACGTGTGAGGCTAAAAATAGGTTCGCACGTTGTCGAGCGCGGGAAAAAAGCGACAAGTTACCACGACTGACCGCGGCCTCATCGCGTCTGTAGCACTGCCGATCACGCGTTGAGCGCGGACGTAATACAGGCACTCCACTGCTATAGCACTGCCCAATCACGGGTAACCGCGGCTCGGCGTCGTCGGAAGCGCAGCTTGCCGCGCATATAAAAGTTTAACTTAGTTTTAATCTAGTAAAGTCAAAACTGCCAAGCGCATTTTACATTTCAATTCATTACATTAATACAATATGTAATTTTCAATCGTCATTATCACATCAACATTTAAATATCAGTGCTCCAGCTTCCCTAACTAACATGATCAGTAAGCATAGCTAATGGGGGAGGAGCATGTCATCCTGCCACATCACCCTTCTAGCTGGGAGTTGCACTACTGCATGATGAGGTTCCTCTGGGCCTTGTCTAGCCTGACATCTCTGTTGGATTCTGGTACTCTATCAGATCTCGTTTCATGTCTTCACGCCAAACACCAAGCACCAGTTCTCCATCTAGACGCCCGAAGTCCACAAGCCTGTTCTGCATCACCGGGTAACGTGTTCTCATCAGGTTGTGAAGGAGTACGCATGCGTTGACCAGCAGCCTGACAGAGTCAGCTTCATACATCATGGTAGTCAGGAGAACTTGAAATCTGTTGGCAAGGATCCCGAACGAATTTTCAACTACCCGTTTGGCCCACGACAGTCGATAGTTAAATATCCTTTGCTCCCTTGTCATGTCCATATTAGCGTAGGGTTTCATCATGTAGGTCATGGAGTCCGAAGACATTGTCATCTACAAGGAATTAGGGTACATCCTGTGTGTCACCTGGTAGAGGATCTGGCTGTGAGAAGCCGGCGATGTCATTGTTCTGCAGACCCTCCTTGACCTCGCTTTTTAAATTATTGTAGATGCGGGTATCAGAGGAGGACCTCTTGCCGTTTCGTCTATCCACAGGAACTTGTAGTCCGAAGACACGACTGCTATTAAGATAACTCTGAAGAACCCTTTTTAGTTGAAGTAGTCGGACCCAGTGTTGGCAGCAGCTTTACACGCAATATGTTTCCCCACGCACTACAAGACTTATGGCGTTGTGGGGGAGCCTCCAGGCATATTGTATCTTACGGTACTTGGAGCCAGAAGCAAGGTGCCTCAGGGCGATAGCAATCTTCAGGCCTTGTTCAAGGGTTGCTCTCCAGTTGGTGGTCTCTTTGGTAAGGGCTGGTGTCAGTCTCTGCACAATTTCGTCGTACATCGCAGGAGGTATCCTCATAAAGTTCTGAAAGGCTTTTGGATCTTCGTTACGCAGCTCGACCATGATATGGACGTAAAGCCCCAGCTGAGGTCTCCTCGCAATCCAGTCACGTACATAGATGTTCCGTACCACCCTTCTCCTCTTCCTTCTCCTTCTCTCAGCAAGGATATGTTGGACCTGTATCAGTTGTTGTTGGTGCTGGAGCATGAAGATGAGGACATCACGGTGTTGAGGGTTCATGTTCACCCCTTGACATCTAGACTTAGAAATTAGGCAGTGATCAATCGTATTTAGAACTTGTTCCAGATGTCGTTTAACGGGCTTTAGTAGTGATATGTACGCGGAAAAATTCATTTCTTAGTGATAAGCCGCTAAACACAAGCTACTTCCCGTGATACCAACGCGTATCACGCGTCCGATGATCGTGCTTTGCCCGTGACAGACCGCTAAACTTTTGCGTTTTACCGCGTCTCCCCAAGTTTAAATCACTGCCGGAACACGGATTATCACGTGTGCTGCACGTCTTTACCACGTGTGCCGTCCGTGGTTGTCCGCGAAATAAAGTTTTGAACATTTCAAAACTTTTTGCCACGTCCGACGCCGTTCAGATGTTTCATCGCATCCTGTCACGTCTGTAAATCGACTGTAGCTCGTCTTAAAACTCGACATCAACGCGAACAACAACGTCTGCTTCACGGGAGACCAATTTTGACGGGTTATGGCAGTGATTAAGCCGCAAAGCGCTGTGTGACCAGGCCTTAATGTCGTGATAAACTTCTGTCCGACGTGTGTCTTGCCTCATTTGTAAATTTTTCTTTGTGAGCGCTCTAGCACCCGCATTTTTGCACGGTATTTCACGCAACTTAGACAGGTTGTGTTTCTGTAGGTGAAGAACTCTATCGATTTGAAGGTGGGTTCCAATAATCATGTGCATAATTAATGAGATTTGATAAATCTAATTGGACATAGCTTTTTATACCTCTAGCATCTGCATTAATGCACAGAATTTCACAAAACTTTGTAGGTAGGATAGGATAAGTTAAAGGAAGAATCCTCCCGATTTGCAGGCAGGTCCAATAATTATGCACATAATTTATGAGGTTTAAGGAATCTGATTGGACACAGCTTGTCAGCACTCTAACATCCACAATTATTCATGAATACGCATGGGTAACTGGTGATTTCAAGTTTTATATCTATGTAGGGTTTTCTACCCAAATCACTCCAAATATATAGACTTCAGCTTGCTAATGCTCTTGCGTCTTAAGATCTTGAATAGCTTTCATGCTCATACCTTTGATATATTTATGCAACAGTTAAATCAGTAATGCAATACTTACTTTTTTCAGAAGTTATTTCTTTGAGACAAGAATAAATAAGCTTCTCCCTACATAAGTGTAATTTAACTAAGGTACAATATTTATATAACTACAGGTACCCAATTTTGCTTTAGTGTGTCCGTTACCTTTCTCAAATCTAAACTTTAGAGCTGTTTTTCTCGAACATTTTCACCACCTTAAATCCATTAGCGAACAAGAGCACTGCTGAAGCGGGATAATATACGCCCAAAGGTTAAATGGTTTGCTAGTATATTAAGGATATATCATGTTTTAGTAATTAAATGATGTTAAGAATTGCGTTAAAAGATTTCTCCAGGATACTGAAGTAGGTTGGAAAAAGTTTTAAATTGTACCAACATTAATTTTTGAAAGGACACAGCGAGCTGAACAATTCGAAATAAATAAGTTTGTGGTCTGAGAAGTGGATTGATATGGCATGCATATGCTCGCATGCCAAATATGAATTCAACTGACAAATTGTTAGTAATGTTATTGTGCGGAAAGCAAATTTGTACACGGAAATTGCTTTTAAATGGCATATAACTTTGCAAGAAAGTACTGGATTGTGGCCAAATTCGAACTTGACCTGTGATTCAATATAAGATACTTGTTTACCAAAAATGAATTCAATTGGTCAATTGTTACTAAGTTATGGCGCGAAATCAAATTTTTACATGAAATTTGCCTTTAAAAGTGACATTATTATACAAGAAATGAGTGGAATGTAGCCAATTTGAACTTGACCTGTATTTCATTATTATATACTTGCATACCAAATATGAATTCATTTGGTGTATAGTAACTCTAGTTACTGTGCGGAAACGAAATTGTCCGCGGACAGACGTCCTGACGGACGGACAGACGGACAAACAGTGGTATTCAAATGTACTCCGGGCGCATGAAAATAAAAAAAAGGATACATGCATATTTAATATACCGTACAAATAATTACTTATCACACTTCTTAATTGATTTCATAATTACGATTTATCGAGAGAGTTAAGTCGATTTATCGAGATACTAAGTCGATTTATCGACATAGTTAAGTCGATTTATCGAGATTGTTAAGTCGATTTATCGAGATAGTTAAGTCGATTAATCGAGATCCTATGTCGATTTATCGAGATACTAAGTCGATTTATCGAGATAATAAGTCGATTTATCGACATAGTTAAGTCGATTAATCGAGATACTAAGTCGATTTATCGAGATATTAAGTCGATTTATCGAGATACTAAGTCGATTTATCGAGAAACTAAGTCGACATATCAAAATTTAAAAAAAAATGACGTGGCCCTAATACGCTTCCGTACTAAATCACAATCCAAAAAAAAAAAAAAAAATAAATAAAAACATACCAATCTATGTCTAAATTACAATCCAAAAAGCAAACATACCAACCCATGTCCAAATCTCAAACTAAAAAGCAAACATACCAATCCTTGATCAAATCACAATTCAAAAAAACAAACATACTAATTCATGTCCAAATCACAACCCTTAAGCAAAGTAATAAAAATAACATACCAATCCATGTCGAAAGCACAATCAAAAAAAAAAAAAAAAAAAGAAAAAAAAAAAGAAAAGAAAAAAAAATCAAACCAATCCATGGCCTAATTTCAATCCAAAAAGCAAACATATCAATTTCTGTCCATATTACAATGCAAAAAGCAAACAAACCAATTCATTTCCAAACCTCAATCCAAAAAGCAAACAAACTAATTCATGTCCAAACCTCAATCCTAAAAGCAAACATACAAATCCATGTCTAAATCACAAACCAAAAAACAAAAAACAACCCATGTCCAAACCTATTTCCAAAAAGCAAACATACCAATCCATGCCAATTTTACAATCCAAAAAGCAAACATACCAACTCATGTCCATATCTCAAACCACAAAGCAAACATACCAATCCTTGTTCAAATCACAATCCAAACAGCAAACAAAACAATCCATGTCCAAACCTGAATCCAAAAAGCAAACATACCACTCCATGTCCAATTCACAATTCAAAAAGCAAACATACCAACTCATGTCCAAATATCAATCCAAAAAGCAAACAAACCATCCACGTCCAAATCACAATCCAAAAAGCAAACATACCAATTTATGTCCAAATTACAATCCAAAAAACAAACAAACCAATCCACGTTTAAACCTCAATCCAAAACCAAACATACCAATCCATGTCCAAATTACAACCCAAGAAGCAAACCAAACAATCCATTTCCAAACCTCAATCTAAAAAGCAAACATACCAATCCATATCCAAATCACAATCCAAAAAGCCAAAAAAGTAATCCATGTTAAAATCACAATCCAAAAAGAAAACATACCAATCCATGTCCAACTCACAATCCTAAAGGAAAGATATATAAAACAAACATACCATTCAATGTCGAAAACATAATCCCAAAGCAAAGTTTTTAAAAACAAACATACCAATCCATGTCAAAATCATAATCCAAAAGGCAAACATACCAATCCATGTCTAATTGACAATCTAAAAACGAAACATACCAATCCATGTCTAACTCACAATCCAAAAAACAAACATACCAATCCATGTCTAAATCACTATCCAAAAAGCAAACATAACAATCCATGTCTAATTGACAATCCAAAAAACAAACATACCAATCTATGTCTAAATCACTATCCAAAAAGCAAACATAACAATCCATGTCTAATTGACAATCTAAAAACGAAACATACCAATCCATGTCTAACTCACAATCCAAAAAACAAACATACCAATCCATGTCTAAATCACTATCCAAAAAGCAAACATAACAATCCATGTCTAATTGACAATCCAAAAACAAAACATACCAATCCATGTCTAACTCACAATCCAAAAAAACCAAACATACCAATCCATGTCTAAATCACAATCCAAAAAGGAAACACACCATCTATGTCTAAATCACAATCCAAAAAGAAAACATAGCAATCCATGTCTAAATCACAATCCAAAAAAACAAACATACCAATCTATTTCTAAATCACTATCCAAAAAGCAAACATAACAATCCATGTCTAATTGACAATCTAAAAACGAAACATACCAATCCATGTCTAACTCACAATCCAAAAACAAACATACCAATCCATGTCTAAATCACTATCCAAAAAGCAAACATAACAATCCATGTCTAATTGACAATCCAAAAACAAAACATACCAATCCATGTCTAACTCACAATCCAAAAAAAAAAAAAAAACATACCAATCCATGTCTAAATCACAATCCAAAAAGGAAACACATCATCTATGTCTAAATCACAATCCAAAAAGAAAACATAGCAATCCATGTCTAAATCACAATCCAAAAAACAAACATACCAATCTATTTCTAAATCACTATCCAAAAAGCAAACATAACAATCCATGTCTAATTGACAATCTAAAAACGAAACATACCAATACATGTCTAACTCACAACACTATTTCTAAATCACAATCCAAAAAGGAAACATACCAATCTATGTCCAACTCACAATCCAAAAAGCAAACAAACCAATCCAGGTCCAAATTTCAACCCCAAAAAAACCAAACATACCAATCCACGTCCAATTCACAATCCAAAAAAACAAACAAACCAATGCATGTCTAACTCACAATCTCAAAGCAAAGTTATCAAAAACAAACATATTATTCCATATCGAAATCATAATCCAACAAGCAAACATACAAATCCATGTCCAACTCACAATCCAAAAAGCAAATAAACCAATCCATATCCAAATCAAAATCCAAAAAGCAAACATACCGATCTATGTCTAAATCACAATTAAAAAAGAAAAATACCAATCCATGTCAATAACTACCATTGCCGTGCAAAGCAAACTGAATAATGCGCGTTAGCGAATTATGATTTGTTTGCTTTGCACGGCAATGGCAGTTATAGCACTATAAACGCCATTTCTAGACAGGTCAATGGTTATATTTACAACACCTTCGTATACAACATTTGCTAAGAGTAAAATATTAGCATGTTGATTATTTTTACAACTTGTTGTTTTTATCTATTTATAACAATTTGGCAAAAATTATATTCCTGGGAACCAACTCCTCTGTGAAACATTATATTGTATATACAAACATTGCTAGTTAGCATGTCACATTTATTATTTTTGCAATGTATTGCTTTTATATCACATTAATACGTTTTAAGTAAATAGCCACAAAACCAGGAAAGTTTGCAAAAATGTTATATTTTAGGGGCAATAACTCTGTAAAAGATGGTTTGATATTTATGGAATCAAAAAATCTGGCATGCTGGTCAGCCTTCGTAACAGGTTGCCTAACAACAAAGGTCTTTATGAAAAAATATTAACACCTTATTATCTTGGATATATTTCACGGCTCATGATTCGGTGTTCCCTTTATTCTCAGTTTTGATTTCACACCTGACAGGTGTTGGTTGCTAGACGACATAAGGTTCTTACCCTTCCGTATCACATGGACACACTTTCCTGGACGAAGATCACATGTTTAATTTGCTAGTTTTCAAAGTTTTCACATTTGTTTTGGGATTGGTTTTTTAACATGGGGCTATTTTCCTGTTTGATAAAGTAAATTGAATTAGGTATGACACATGACATGCCGAAATCCTGATTTATGTAGACAATATTGTTAACAAAATACTTTAAAAGATCCAAACATGTGTTTGCATCAAATGCTTAAGCAAATTTCTTTTTACAGTGGAAGAGCTAAGTCAATATAAGTACACTAGCCTTCCAAACTTATTTAGATGTGCTAAGTCATCACCAAGCCACCACTCTAAGCCGACTATTTGTTTAAAAGGTGAACTTGCAATACAAACCGTTGATGTAAAGTTTGGTACAAAATAAAGTACTTGTTTGTATTACAACTGAGACTAACATGGCAACCCCTATAGGAGATAGAAGATACTAATAAATCGTGTCCGGGCCATATCTCATAGCCGCTTTGGAATACTGTCATAAATCTTCACATGAATAATCGTCCAGAAGTGCGCATAACCTTGAACCAAGGTCATATAGGAAAGGTCAAGGTTGTGGAAAAAACATTAAATGTTGGGAACGGGGGTATTTGGCTCTCGAGTTTCTTTTGTTTATATTTTTGTTAAGTATGATGCCAGGTTTATACATATTTGCTTTTGATACACCACCTACAAAGGTATATATGACAATGATACAATAAATGTATTAAGTAAAGACCACTAAGTGCTCACTTCGTATGTGGTCATGGAGGTCGTGGTAACAAACCTAGTTCGGTTCTGACCAAGACTTGAAGTTCTTTCGCCAAGAGACCTTAAAAACCGATGTCCTGTGTCACGACAGACGTGACACCCTAAAACCTACCCTGCACATAGACCTCTGCGGTAGCTCAGTTGGTAGAGTGCTCGCCCCGTAAGTGGGAGGTCTTGGTTCGAACCCCGATTGGGTCTGACCCAAGACTCGAAAGTAGGTAGTGACTGTTCTTTCGCCAAGTACTCGGCATTACGAAATGAAAGTCACGGCTCTTTCGGATGAGAACTTAAAATAAACGAGGTCCCGTGTGCACATTTCCCTAAGCGCATAGCGAATGTAAAATTAATTCTGACACGTCACCTATAGTTAGTGACGTCTCGATATAAGTAAAATATCTTGCCTGGACGTAAAACTCCATTCAATATATCTACAGGGAAAAGTATTACACTGAAATTCGCGAATGTAGAAAGTGTGTGTGTGTGTGTGTGTGTGTGTGTGTGTATTTCGTACAGGAGAAGACGGAACAGAACATGAGAAAAGGTATACATTGTATCAACAAATTATATCTATATATGGTAAATTTGGAATTAAGATACGCGCATTTAATGCTTCACACACACACACACACACACACACACACACACACACACACACACACACATATATATATATATATATATAATATATATATATATATATATATATATATATATATGATTGATTTGATTCACAGTTGATAGGCTTTGATGACTCTGAATGTATATATGACGCCCTATGCTTCCATGTGCCTTTCGTTCTCAATTTTGATTTCACACGTCGCGAAGTAGCTAGCTAGACAGTAAATGTTTACCCTTCCGGAACACCTGGTCTCACTTCCTTGGGGAAGATTCCTTGTGTTTAACGTCATTAACTAGTATTCTAAGTTTCTACTTTACTTTTAGAATTGTGATTCGGACATGAACTGTTATGTTTTCAAATGAGCATTATTATGTAGTTCCTTTAAAAAAATAAGCTTATAGAAGATATGATCAAGACAAATAAAGATTAAGTTATCTTCTATCAATATATCATATATACCAGTTCAAGGTCGAGAGTTTCAGTCTAACCATGTACCCTACTGTAAACGAACATTTATTAGCGTGCATATAAGTTTCGCGAGGACAAAATAATCGTGAAAGTTAATGGTCGTAAATTTGTTTCCGAAAATGGTTTTATTGATACCAAATATTCATCCAATTTCCGTATCGAGAAAGTTAAAATGGTTTACAGAATAATAAACACTTAATATTTTGTTGGCTTATTTTGCTTCCAGTTTCTTTTGTAGCGGTCTTGGTAGCTCAGTGGTAAACGCGCCTATAGCGAGAGAGGTTCAGGGTTCGATCTCCGGTCAGATCCTGCATATTTCTCTTCCTGTTACAGTTTGGTGGCCAGCGTGGTCCTAGGACGTGATGGACTAGCAATGAGGTGGCCATATAAAGTCCATCCTAGGGGATTTGGTGAGATTTCCCGCCCGGGACCGTGGGAAACTCACAATAACAGGGGGTGGGGTGGTTGTAGCGGTCTGTGTAGCTCAGTGGTAGAGCACTCGCCTATAGTGCAAGAGGTCTAGGGTTCGATCTCCAGTCCGACTACATTTACCTTTTGTCTCCTACCTGTTACACTTTGTTACAGATTCGTACAAATTACTTTTCTGTATCAATAACATTTTCCATGGAATCGCCGGCTTGTATCTGCTACATTTTACCAGATTTTCCTCTCTAGCACGCTTGATTATAATTTAACAGGTACTATGTGAGAAGGTCTCGCGCCATTTGCGACTTTTTCAATTTTCTTCCGACTTTGTGTTATTTGACATCCTGTCAGTATTTCGGTAATATAAGTTGAAATAAATACAAACCAATAATTATTTCATTTGAAAACTTTATTAAAGTCACAGATTGAAGTAAAAAAGAGGAGTATCCGTATTGCTATAAATGAATTATCTACGTTGAAAGTAAAAGCGAGAGATAAGATTATAATCAGAGCGTCGATAAGGAGCCGTTACTCCAACAATGGTCATTTGAATGACTTTTCTTTGCTTATGTTGATGGCGGTGGCACTGCTGCTGCCCCTACCAGCTCTATTTTGTTAGCCCGCTGAATAAACTATAAATAAATAAATAAATAAATAAATAAAAAGTGATAATGGTGGCGATGATGATCTTAATTTTTTTTATTTCTCTAAGAGGTGAATTTTACATAAATAATTAAGGGGGAATGCTTAAGGCCAAATGGTACAAATGGGTACTATCCTACAAGTTTCTGATTTTTTTTTAATATTTGTAAATCTTTTTGATGCAATCAAATACAGGAGTCCCCTTTTTGCTTCTTTAGCTATATAAAGCGTAAAAAAGTAACAACTAGAAATTTTTACATAGGCTAAATAGGAAATCGCTTTTTTAGACTCTTAAAAGTTTAACAGTTTGTCCTACATGTTATTGAGAAACTAACAAAATGTAGTTCAAAATTAAAATTTTCTGAAAATATAAAGTAAAAAACATATGTACCCATGCTAGATTTTTTGGTATAAAACTTCAAATGCGTAATTTGATGCGAAGATATAGCCAAAATTAGCAATAGTGTTACGATTTTGACAATCTGCAAACTTTAATAAATAACGTCATCGTGTCGTAAACTAGGAGTGTTATGTTTGTGGTTCTTGTTGTCATAGTAAATCCTGATACTACTTTTATGATTTGTATACATTAGGTGATTTTGTTTTCATAGTCAATATATAGAACTATTATATAAACGATAAACCCCGAGGTGTAAGCGTGCAATAAATATCGATATTTGCACGCTAACTTGGTCGATTTCTATAGATCCAAACTCACAATAAATTTTCCTGGCTCTGAGAAATTCATTTAAATTATTAACGGAATACTTTTTGTCTTTGTGTTTGAAATCGCGTCGTCGGATGCCATCATGTATCCGACGACCACAATAAACAGCGCCACCTGGACAAATGGAAGTAACTTTATTTTGTTTGCGGGGGTCACGCGAGGGACTATACTTTATGAGGCGCCGTTTCTATATTTATTCACTATTTTTACATATGCATAATTCATTTATGGATATCCATAATTCATTTATGGATATCCATAAATAGAATTTAACATATGTAACAAATGCTCACTATTTTTTTGATATTTAAAAATCGATTTATGGATATCCATAAATCGAATTTTGGATATCCATAATTCGATTTTTGCATATGCAAAAATAGTCAGTATTTTTACATATGCAAAATCGATTTATGGATATCCATATATCGAGAGTGCGAACTGATTTCTCCCCAAATATACAGTGCGGGACTGTTGTACTATTTACGCGGGAAATTGTCAATTTAAGTACGCAGAAAAGCTAAGTCAACAGTTGCATTAAAGACAGACATCGTTGTGATTGTCTTAACTCTATCAAAATACGGTTACAGTTGAGATCTTCACTTTCAAAACATCTCATTGCGTTTAATATTACTCCGCTGTATTCTATCCCAAGTGTTCGTTCTTTCCATTACTTTCTGTAGCAGCCATGTTCATACCAATAAATTAGTTCCCTTTGTGCTTATGAATATTCATGACGTTACATCACGTGATCCCAAGTTTAATGACCAGGAAAATATGAATACCAAAACAATCGATTTGTAATTGTTATTTCCCCATATGGCACCCCAACTTAACTTCTGTTGCATTGGTGTCAAGAGAAACTGACGTAAAATCAAATATGTCCTCCCAGAATGGAAGTTATAAATCTGGGTTCTGTTGCATGAATTGACGTCATGGACTTGTACTTTTAATATCCCCTAATGTGCCTCATTAAAAACGTCAGATTTGTCAAATAGATCAATTTTAAAAAACTCTGGGAACTTTTTTGAGTGTAATTTTCAGAACTCGATTGACTGTATCCGGAACAACATCTCTTGTGATTCCGTTTCTCTTTTCGGAAATTATTGTAAGTCATAAGTTGGTTGAAGTAAATAATTTCAAAAACTCGGTTATTTCGACTTTTTTTTCATATTTTAAAAGAAAATACTGTTGGATGAAATCGAGTTTACGCTTCGTAAATTTAAGTTTAGTGGGAACCTCGAAATCCAGACAAATATACTAGAACAGCACATAAACGTATTCAAATTGGTGTCAAGGCAAATTTTACCGCGTGGGCACTACAGGAAACAAAAAAATCTTAAAATGTTTAACAAAAGTCGATGAAAAAACGCATTTATAATCCATTTTGTAAAAACATGATTTTTATTTGCGAGGATGAATATTTTTTTTATTATTCAATATACCAACAGTATTCACTTAGGGATTGATATATGGGGAGAATTCAGTATTTTGGAATTTCCAAAATTTAATTTTGGATATCCATAAATCGCTTTTTGGATATGTTAAAATACTGGCTATTTTTGCATATCCATAAATCGATTTTTGGATATGTAAAAATACTGACTATTTTTGCATATGCAAAAATCGATTTATGGATATCCATAAATCAATTTATGCACTGTATGCAAAATTCGATTAATGGATATGTGAAAATAGTGAATAAATATAGAAACGGCGCCTCATAATACTTGGATGTCGGGGGACCGCTGCTATGCGTTGTCAAAGACAGATGATTTCTACATAAAATAGAATGTAGTGCTCCAATGATTATTCAACAAATTAACATGTGATGTACTAATGTTTGCCGTGCAAAGCGAACTAATCATAATGCGCGTTGCCCTCGCAAGCTCATGCAAATGTCGAGTCAACTCGGGACAATATTTCACATTACCCTACCTCTGACTAAAATCTATGAAAGTGATTGGCTAAATCGAATCACATGACCAACCCAGTATCATTCCGTACATAGGCGCACGTGCAAAAATACTGGGTCAGTGAGGCTCATACCGGGTGGGTTAGAGTTACGTCCCCTGTCTCTAACGTAAACGTAAACAAAAATGGCGACCGTAAAAAAGGTTTGCAGATCTTCTGCTGAAGATAGTGATTTAAAACTCATGAAAGTACCATTTTGAGACATTGAAAGCCAACGAAAACTGCTAGACTTCGTTAGTATGCTTAACTTTAGTATCCGTTTTATTTTTGCTGTAGTATTTTATTGCAGTCAGATAACTATTTTGTACTCATTTCACTGCACCGACGTCGGCAACTTTTTTTAAAAACTTTTTTAAATTAGCGCCGGGTCATCGGTAGGGTAAAAAAGTTACATGGTTTGTAAGTGTCCGGTACGGAATGATACAGGGTCAGTAGAAACATACTGGGTGAGGCGTCAGCCAAACCTGGTATGTTTTCTACTGACCCTGTATCATTCCGTACCGGACACTTACAAACCATGTAACTTATAATATCAGTTCAATAACTCAGTCGCCCAATAATATCGGTTCAATAACCCTTTAGTACATCACATGTATCCGATACTCGATGTGCTGATGGTACCGGTGAAAATGGAAATTTTACCACTAGAATATAATGTCCTTAGAACTGTAAAAACTTGACAATATTTTTTCGGCCCGGGTAATTGGAAAATAGGATAATTCGCGTACCAGCATCACATTTGAATGATGGCGCGTCCAAAACTTTAAACATTAATATTAATGAATCACAGTCGCGCGATTGTTAGCTCATGAATAAATTGATCACCATTGTGCCATATGATGTAGCCTACATCGGCATCATTACAAGCTAAATTTAGTCACGTGGTGAGGAAAGTCACGTGACACTTCGATCGTTTAGGTGACACTCGCAACAATGCTGATATCACAAATGTTCTCCCTTTATATAATCTAGACTTCCTCATACAAGACATTGATAACAATGTCGCAGATATTCTTGACCATCACGTTGAACATGTCATAGAGAAGTAAAATTAGATGATTTTGAGAATGAAAGCCTACGTATTTTTCTTATACGGCAATAATTTTGACGCGTGAATGAAGAATAGCTTGGGTGCAAATAAAATTCGTGTAGGCTATTTTTTTTTTACTTTGACGCAACATGGTATTTTATTCGAATAACCAGTTCCGCCACATATTTGTTAAAAAGTCAGTTGATAAACTTACTGTGAATATATATTTGTTGCCATTTGTTAAATTGAGGGCATTCCATTCAGTTGATTTCATATAAAGATCTTTTGAATTTGCCAATTCAAGACCATCGGTATCATTGCCAACCTTTACACAGGAATGGTATTCAATCTTGTGTTTATCAGTAGTCAGATACCTAGCACTGGACTCCAATGTAACTTGGACCCTATACCTGAAAATAGAAATGAAATGTACATGCATATTGTTACAAGAAGCATCATGATTTATTCAGCTATTCAAGACGGGAAGCCATTATAAAAATCAAACTAATACATCCAAAACTGGCAAACTGTAACAAGTGGCGGATTTAAGGTGGACGGGCGCCCCGTCCCGTTTTTTTTTTATAATATCCATTGGGCAGAAACTCCCTGTTTACGTTATAAACATTGAATTGTTCGCCATAATTACTGTGGTAAAGGCTATATACGAGACATTAGTTTATGTGACAATATTTGTCCAGTATGTCTGCCATTTTGAATTATGGGGGATTTAAATCAAACATAACAATGCATAGAGAAATGCATTTTCACTGTGTATAGAAGGAACCGGAAATACGTTAGGTAAGACACAAACAAGATTAAAAAATGGACATTGTACCCAATATGTAAAATCCATCGGTGATAAAACGAGCAAGCAGTAGCAAAAGACAGGGGAAGTAGTAACCCTAGCATGCCATATACCCAAAACAAGTCCAGGCCTGTTAAAAGTAGAAACCCTAACATACCATATACCTAAAACAAGTCCAGGCCTGTCAAAACTAGTTACCCTAACATGCCATATACCCAAAACAAGTCCAGGCCTGTCAAAAGTAGAAACCCTAACATACCATATACCTAAAACAAGTCCAGGCCTGTCAAAACTAGTTACCCTAACATACCATATACCTAAAACAAGCCCAGGCCTGTCAAAACTGGTTACCCTAACATACCATATACCTAAAACAAGTCCAGGCCTGTCAAAACTAGTTACCCTAACATACCATATACCCAAAACAAGTCCAGGCCTGTCAAAACTAGTTACCCTAACATACCATATACCTAAAAATCCAGGCCTGTCAAAACTAGTTACCCTAACATACCATATACCTAAAACAAGTCCAGGCCTGTCAAAACTAGTTACCCTAACATACCATATACCTAAAACAAGTCCAGGCCTGTCAAAACTAGTTATCCTAACATACCATATACTTAAAACAAATCCAGGTCTGTCAAAACTAGTTACCCTAACATGCCATATACCTAAAACAAGCCCAGGCCTGTCAAAAGTAGTAACCCTAACATGCCATATACCCAAAACTAGTCCAGGTCTGTCAAAACTAGTTACCCTAACATACCATATACCTAAAACAAGTCCAGGCCTGTCAAAAGTAGTAACCCTAACATACCATATGCCTAAAACAAGTCCAGGTCTGTCAAAACTAGTTACCCTAACATACCATATACCTAAAACAAGCCCAGGCCTGTCAAAAGTAGTAACCCTAACATGCCATATACCCAAAACTAGTCCAGGCCTGTCAAAAGTAGTAACCCTAACATACCATATACCCAAAACAAGTCCAGGCCTGTCAAAAGTAGTAACTCTAACATACCATATACCCAAAACAAGTCCAGGCCTGTCAAAAGTAGTAACCCTAACATGCCATATACCCAAAACAAGTGCAGGCCTGTCAAAAGTAGTAACCCTAACATACCATATACCCAAAACAAGTGCAGGCCTGTCAAAACTAGTGACCCTAACATATAATATACCCAAAACAAGTCCAGGTCTGTCAAAAGTTTTACACTTTAATTAGTGCCGAGTTGGCAGATTATTTCGTGAACTATAACTCAGCACCTTTCGGCCGCTCGACCACTCGGCACCTTTCGGCCGCTCGACCACTTGGCTCCTCGTTTACTTTTTTCGGCCACTTGATCCTCCGTTAGCTAGAAAAGATACTTTAGTTCAGTAAACATGCCTACAGTCACACATATAAGAGGGGAACTTACGAAATTATCCGTAACTTTGGAGTGAATAAAAAATTATTAGTACGGTAAAAAACAGAGTATAATATTTGTATATCAACAGTGCCAGTGAACACCAAGAACTGTTGAATGTCGTGTATGGAAACCAGGTATCTGATGATGACAGCGGATTAACAGATTAGGATTATTACACCTATGCTAACCTGTCTACGAACATTTAATGGGTCCATTTTTTTAACCCCGCTCCATAATGGAATATAAAAGATGTAGGAAATTCTGAACCACCGTAATTATTTCTCTATTTATTTATTTTTATTTTTTTCTTAATTTATGTATTTGCTTAACACTTTTAATTTGCACTTAAAGTCCTGGGGTGGGTAACTCGAAGCAATCTTAAAATTATACGATTCGTAAGTCGATGTTACGACAATCGTAAGTTAGTACATGCGGCTTTACACGGGTTACTCGAAACCTTCTTAACGTGTATTTACGATGACAGTTTACGTGTATACGGTTACGAATTACTAGTATGTACAACGCAGGGGCGGATCCAGGATTTTTTAAAGGTGGGGGGGTTGAGAATTTTATCAATGCTAGGCGCGAGCTTCCAGAGACGAGGGGTCTAGGGCAGAGCCCCGATGGGGGCCAAGAAAATATTTTTTAATATTTCTGAGGACCTCTGGTCACATTTCAGATATGTTTACTATATTATCGTTTTACTAAATTTAAATGAATGTTAAAATGCATTTAAATATAAAATGATATTTGATAAATAATTTATTTTGCAAGTTTAAATCCCAAATCTGTGAAATGTGGTGGAATAGGAATTTAAGTAAACTGCAGATATAACACAAAAAGCTCTGTGAATCATTTACTCACCATCATATTTACAAACATTTTCAACGTAATGTACACATAAACTATATCTCAATACGTCTAGACTGCATTTTAATGGACTTTTTGCCACAGATTCGTAGTCAATTGCAACTCGTGAATAGATATTCATAAGAGCTAACCCCGCAATTCGCTCCTCTGATATCGTCGTACGTAAATATGTTTTGGTCTGAAATCGAACGTAATCGATAGTAATACACAAAACGGGGAACACGATCCGTTTCGTGTATTACTATCGATTACGTTCGATATTAACACATGTCTCTCTCTCTCTTAAATTTTTTTCAAAAGGGCGGATGCAACCCCAGCAACCCTCCTCCCATTAAATCCACCACTGCAACGTTTTTCTTTTACATCTAATAGAAATAACAAAATAACAAGTACTAGCTTTGCAAAAAAAGCTTGCCTGACTAATAATAATATGAGGTCTCGGTGCCCGAGTGGTCTATGCGAACGCTTACGAAGGCTTTTCATTGCTTAGAGTTTAATAATTATATTCTAGTCTGAGAAGGTTAGTCAATTCGCTTGGGAAAGATCAGTGATTTTCTTCGGTAATTCGATTTCCGATCGCCTTAATATAAACAAATGAATTTCGAATCGGGTTTAAAAGACCATTATTTCACTAAAGCCATGTGTCAATATGGTGTAAAGACATTCATTGTCAAGTATGTTATTTTTCCTTCATATGGAAGTTGGTTCGGTTCATTTTCGAATCATACCAGGGAAAAGTATTGTTTGTGGACACACACACACACACACACACACACACACACACACACACACTATTCAACACGCAATACTTTCGGGTAGAACAAATGCTTAAGGTTTTAAGCATAAGCTGAAAAAGTTTCAGGTTAATTTTAAATATAATTAATATATCATTATAAATAATTTTGAAACAAACCATTGTTATCTTAAAAATAGCCACTTTAATGTCTAAAAATGATTTTTATAATTTAAAGAAAATAATTGAAGTTGCCAAAACGAAATATGCAAGATATGTTTAAACCCCCTGTCGGAATGTATAAGTAAAGTCTAAGGGAGGCAACTCGCTGTCGTAAAGTTAAGGACATGTTACGATGACTGCCTTACTTAGGACTGTTTCGAGTTACCCGATTTTATTCTACGAGTCTCGTAAGTAGGCATTAAGCATTCGTAACCGTTTGGATACCTTCGGATTAACATCCCTGGTCATTACCGAATTAGTAACAGAGCTGTGGACAGATTTAGTTGCCGATAGGCCGAGAAATAATCAGGTTTTCGGCCACTAGTTGTCAACAACTCGGCCTCTCGGTAGCCGAGTTTCGGATCCTTTTGGTCAGCACAGTGTTAAACGTTTGACAGGCCTGTACTGTACAAACTTAAAATGGAGAACCCTAATAGCATTGACGTAGTGTACTCATAAACAATATAGCCATCAAAGCAGTTCTGCTATAAAGCATTCTTTCGTCTTGCGAAACCGCATTGGGGTTAACTGGAGTGAAGCACAGTACATTGATGGACAAATGGGATAAATTTAGACAAAATACTACGGTATATTGCAAAAAAACACTAGATGTACAGTGTTACATTTCTGAGCAAAGTTGTAGGTACGTATTCTGAGGTCTCTTCAACAAATGCTGAGTTCCTTCTTGAAAAGGATATCGTCGGTTTTCTTTGATTCAAATTCCCAAAAATATGGGACATAGCTCAATCGCTAGTTCGCACTGATATTGTGAGAATAGAAAACGTTAGGCAAAACAATGAACCAGTTTTTATCTCCCGCAAGACAGTCCTAAAGGAAGCTTTAAACTTTAATAGCGTTAATTATTTAATTTCTGCCTGCTGAATTCGAAACATTTTTTATTCGGAACCTTTCTAAAAATTAAATACTCGGGTTTAAAATTAGGGTAATAAACAAAACAATTTGGTAGTAAAAAATTAAATCGCCATAGAATGAATTATGTTTATGTCATGTGCTGTTTTTGAATTTCTATTAGAATAATGCATTCAAAAACAGCACATGACAACCAGGACATGTGCTGTTTTTGAATGCATTATTTTATAGATTCAAAAACAGCACATGACAACCAGGACATGTGCTGTTTTTTGAATGCATTATTTTAATAGATTCAAAAACAGCACATGACAACCAGGACACGTGCTGTTTTTGAATGCATTATTTTAATAGATTCAAAAACAGCACATGACATTTATACAAAAAGCTAACTACAGTACATATGTACTTACTGTTGCGGTGCGACCTGGGCCATCTTGTCTGTCTTAATGTAGAATAACGGATAACTGTTGAGATGCCTATTTATATACACATGAGAGCAGATAAAGGAAATAACAAAACGAACTTAAACGGAAAAAACAAAATACAAGCAAAAAAAAAAAAAAAAAACAACAAAACAACATTCACCAAAAGGCCTTATTAATCACCTGGGCCTAGTTGTTCGAAGCTTGATCAGTATAATCAAATGAATCGTCAAAATGTGTGTGTTTGTTTGTTTTCTTTTTTCTTTTTGCATTATTTCAAATATTTTATGAATTTTAGTTTAAAACACCAAAAGTGAATAGAATTTCAACAAATTGAAAAAAATGTTTCAATAATGACACATGTATGTTAAGTTTTATTGGTGTGTTAAACTCGCCTTAATTACTGAATAAATAAATCAAGCTTCAAACAACTTGGTCCTGGTTATGGTTGTATCGTTGTTTAAAGCTCCCCTGGTTAGCTTATAATTTTGAAATCTTATTTACAAAAATGTGTATGATATTTACTCATTCATGTTCCAACCACAATCCCAACACGGTGATGATCTGATGGTAGAGTGTCTACAAACACGGACGGATTTACTGTATATCCACAAATAGAGTGCACATGTTTTTTGGTTTTTTTTTCTATCGAAAATTTCTATTAAACTATCATTAAAATGAATTTAAAACGGACTGACCTAATCAAATTATATTTTTAAAGGAAAACATCGTTATTCAGTTCTCTTTTACATAGAGAATTTTCGGGAAATGTTTGAAATTTTATCAAGGTTATACACCAACTGGGCCTCACTCAAAGGTACATCAGGGTATTTAGGGCCAGGTAGGTCATAGTTGTTCGGGATTTTTCCAGGTGTGATCATCATGAATATTCCAATTATGACATAACCGAGTAAGAAGGTACAGAAGGGATAATTTTGACATAGTTATATATGTTGTTTTGTACATAATTAAATTCACTTACAGATGAATGAAAAATATTTTTTTAGGTCAGTATATTTTGTATCATGTCTAACATTGTTTTGTGAGTTTGTTGGGTAATACGATTTTTCTTGCATTTTCCATCTGCATTCATTTTGTGGAAATACAGTAAATAACACAGTGTGTGTGTGTGTGTGTGTGTGTGTGTGTGTGTGTGTGTGTGTTAACCGAGTTTTTCGAAAGTACAACAGCGACCCTTTGTCTTTTGCATTTGCAGCAATATTATACATATATACTGAATAAAAGTACACAACACTTTACCGTATTAAAATCAAATATGAAATCGGATTTCCTTTTTGCCATTTTGAATTAATTACTCGTAACCGATATTTTGTTGGCATCTTGTACAGATGGTATTGTCATATACCTTTTTTTAAATTTATCAATCAATATACAAAAGATAACTTTTGATTAATTGATTGATAAAATTTACAAAACAAACATTGTGTTCTTCTTCTTCTTCTTTTTAACAAAATACAGTTGGAATTTCAGCCTTCATGGAGAGTTTTTAAAAGATTATCCCTGTCCTAGTATTCATACACTGAAAGACAATATGGCCGGAATTACCATACTCAGCTTGTTGTAAATTGCGATTGCTAGAATCGTCGTGTAAAAATAAATGATATAGGAATTGACGCAAAATCGTTTTTTAGAAGAATATCTTTTAATTCCCTTCAACATTATTAAAACTCGTCTTTTATCCAGTATGCTATTTTGAATGTAAATACTACAGATCGACGAACATATCGACTTTGCGTTTGATCAATAGTTGCGCATGCGCTAATTTTTCCGGTTACTTTCGACCTGAAGCTAACAAAGAATTATGAAGGATTGAAACTTATTTCTTAAATAAAATATTGAAAGATCAAAGATATCAAATTATTCCTGTTATCATTAAAAAGTAGAAAATGAGAGGAATTTTATGGTACTTTTTAATCTGAAATATTTTAAGAAATTTTTGGGGCTTTTTTAGTTTGAAATTTAAGAACTTTACAATATAGATAAAGAAGGAAATACATGTATGTTGACGTGGTTGCTTAAAACAATCGTATCAATAATTTTACTTTCATTTTCGAAAAAGTTCCTGTTATAGCTAAAAAGAAGACATTTTGACAATTCCAATGGTGTATAACACGAGAAAATAAATAAATAAACAATTTGGGCTTTTTTAACTTTAATATAAAAATAGGCACTATTTTTGACCAACTATAGCAGTCATCTTAACCCGTCACCGTATATATACAGGTGATGTATAATGGTTTATTTATGAGACATTTTGATAGACAGTACTTGCAAAAAAAAAAGCAAAGCACACACACACACACACACACACACACACACACACACACACACATTTTATTGAAAGAAAACAAATTGTGTTGGATATTTTATTATAGTTGTCGGCACACACATTTTATTAAAAGAAAACAAATGATGTTGGATATCTTATTTTAGTTGTCTCTGGTTGTCAACTTGTCGACCTGTCTACTTGCCTATTTGTCAATCTGGAGAGAGGGGGGAGGGTGTGTGTGTCTCTCTCTCTCTCTCTCTCTCTCTCTCTCTCTCTCTCTCTCTCTCTCTCTCCGGATTGACAAATATATACAGATATATCACTGCTACAACCTGATACAACTTTCCATGCAATTCGACTCCAATAGGAAAATGCATTTTGTGTGATTTAATTCTTGGGTTTAAGATAATTGTTATTATCATTGAGAGAGAGAGAGAAAGAGAGAGAGAGAAGAGAGAGAGAGAGAGAGAGAGAGAGAGATTGTTTTGACTTATTGTATTGTTGTTTTGACAGATATGGTGTTTAGAAAAATAAACACAGGATATTCCTTTTCCGTTAAAGAAACAAAACATTTCCCTGACGTTTACATGTGTATTTAGGATAAACAAGGATGCACACAAGATACAAAGCTCTTAAGATTTTTTAACCTATGCAATTCATTGGGTAGATGATGGGAGCTAAGTTAACCTTTTAATGGGAGAGGGGGGTATTTTGGCAAATTTTACCAAAAATATCCTATTTTCAAATTCCTAACATCTAGAATGTTTTGTATTTTACCACACATTTAGGTATATCTGTTACTATGGCAATGTTAACACCACATAATATATTTTAACTATATTGTTTTGTTCACTTGCCAATGTTCAGCCCAATATTGCACACCATTGCAATTTTAATTTGTTATAATTTTATTAAAATGTTTGTTATCAAGGCAACGAAAACTGCGAGAATCTAGTTAAATGAGCGTCAGATTGTGTGATTTTGCTATTACCACATTCTTTATTAGACTATGATGATATTCATTACCATAGAATTCATAATTAGAAGAATCTGCAAATTTCAGATTTTTTATAATGTTAATGTTTATGATATTAGAATAAGAATTCCGACTATTAAAGTTCATTGTCTTAAAACTTTTCTATAAAAGTTTGTAGAAATTATATAGAATAGTTAAATCTCTAGTTTCATACACTTTAACATACATATAGAGAGAAAATAGCATCTTTTGCTAAATTCAAATATGAAATGAATACGTCGAACGTTATGTTATTCACACACACACACACACACACACACACACACACACACACACACTAAAAGTTTTAACTTATAAGTGTATATACAATATAATATTTGGCAATGTTCATGGAAATGGTACATTGAATTGAGATGTTTACACGCACACCCCCTCTTAAAAATGGTTCGTATATACATTATATTATTCCAGGTCTTATCAAGTTAGATATTTCCTGATTTTAACATAATAATTTGTTATGTTATAAAGTTTTCAATTAAGCAGTTTTCAACCCCTTGAAGTGAACGTTTCCCCTTTTATTCTGCATAAGTAAATGCAGTTCCTTGTTGTTATTATATGATAATATGATATAGTGGACTTGCCGTCAATAACATTAGTTAACTGTTTTATTTTATGTTTTACTTATGCTGTTGCTCAGTCAGATTCAATCACTTCTAATTAGCGTATGCGTCCTCGGACACAGCTGGCCTACTCTTTAGCGTGCATCATTTAGACAAGGGGTGTCAGTTTCGAGTCTCATCCGAAAGACTACCGAGTAACAAGCTTTTTTCAGACTACCGAGTAACAAGCTAAAATTCCCATCTCCCGGGTGATGTTCAAACCCACAACCCTTGACTTTGAAAGCCAGACCTAGTGCCACCGTGTGCACGTTTATTGCTGTTGGTTATTATCGGTCTCCGGTAAAGAAGAGCTCGGAGAAAGTGGTTGATATAAAAAAATGTTTTATGGCTGAGAAAAAATTTAAACTGCGTAATTTTTTCAAAGTGGGTTGCCACAGGTCAAACTGCGCTGAACCGTTTTTGATGCATTTTGAAAAAAAATTCAATCGCGCCAGGCGAGGATGCAATATTTCAAAGTTAAAAGTCTTATCTATGACACAGCCGGGATTGAACCCACGATTTCCCGTTCTCGAGACGGACGTTCTTTTACTGAGCCGCCGAAACGGTTTCTAGAAACATGTAGGTGTCATTTACAATTTGTGTTTTTTTAAATTTTATCATGGAATTCGCCATTTTTAAAAATGTATTGAATAATTAAGTATTTGACAGAGGCATTGACGTGGTTTGAGCCCCTGACGGAATAGGACACTTGTTGGTATGTAATTTGAGTCACTGTTGTAGATAATTAGGCTAAGCTATACGGTTTTAGTTCGAATTCCATTCATACGATTCTTATTTTAATAATTGAAGGGGAAATTACTGATACATTATTACAAATGAAACACATTTATTTTAGATTAAGGTGAACTTTTGAAATTGATTGCAAAATAAAATAGCAGCGTCTAGAAAAGGTGTTAAATTTGGGGATCATGCAACAAGCAGTGTTTACTGACCCTGTGATAATATATAGCCGTCATGTGATAATTTTGATTTTTTATCAAAATAAACAATTTCAGTTAATTAGGATACCCGTGTAACGCCACATAACGGTGTTGCCGCATAAACGCACCCAACACGTCTATGCGGGGAATTTCAAAGCATAAAGAGGTCGGCCACGTTTATGCGGCGGCGTTCATCGCATAAAGATGTGTTGCTTATATGCGGCGCAAGGGTGCCTTTTTAACGCATAAAGAGGACTAATTTTAACGACTAAATATGAATTTTAAAAAGAACTTATATCTCGACAAAAACGGCGGTTGTGACATTAATTATGACGGTGACGGTGACAATTGAGAATTTATGTTTTTGTAAGGAGGAGGTGGAGAATGAGGACGGGAAAGATGATAGCACCACGACTATTAACCGTCGTCGTGCCGACGGCGGTGGCGATAGTGACTGTGATGTTGATGATCGTTAAATTGTAATTTTGGCAGAATTTCGACTTTTGCTTTTCATAATAATATAATGATGATAATGATGATCATCATGATGAAAATGATGGTGGCGGTGATTTTAGTGAAGATCGTAATGATGATGGAGGCGATGATAGTAAATGTTTTCTTTATGCGGCGGAATATTGCCTTTTTGTCGAATAAAAGCGTCCTCTTTATGCGTTGAAATTCCCCGCAAATACGTGTTGAAACACGTTTATGCGGCAACACCGCTATGTGGCGTAATACCCGCGCAAGCATGTTCTTTTTTGTTATGATTTGCACTTATGTTCAAAGGGAAATTAGCAAACCAGCTGGAGCTAGCAATATGCGCGTCTCCTCGAAAACGGAAACTCGAATTTAATCAGTTAATACCCCAGCTTTCTTCGACAGGCGGCGGGGATAATAATGTATTCAAAATCATTTGAATGCATTATTTTAATGAAACTTCAAATGAGCACATGACATAGCTGATAACCAATATGATATAGAGACACAGAGGTCATTATGGCGTAATAGAGACACAGAGGTCATTATGGCGTATCTATACAGCTTAGCATTAGTTATGCAATGATTAATGTACAGACGACGATAAAGGTAAGTCTATTTTATATAGAATTTATTTAATGTGACCTAAATAGAGGGAGTGGTTACTTTTTATTGCTGATCCATAAAGAGTGGGGAAGGGGTAGTTAAGGCGTGTTTTATGCCACAGTCAAGATGCTTTACCATATCGAGACGGTCATTTCAGGGGTGTGGAGGAAACATGGGTATCTGGAGAAAAGCACCGTCGTAACAAACGTAAACTTTCCAAGATGTGCCTGAGTGGGCGGGATTCGAAGTAAGGCGGGTAGAGCCGATGTAATCCGTTAGGGCACACTTAATTAGACCACCTCTCTATTCTCAATGGTTTATTAAACGTGTTCCTTCCGGTACATATGCAAACAAATATATATATACAAGATGACGGAGGATATAATTAATTATATATGATAAAATATGCATATGTAAAATACATTTATTGCATTCAAATAGATAATACATGTTTTTAATAATCTTTCAGTTACCTATTTATTATCTTGAAGTTATTGATTCCAAATAATTGTTATTACTAACAAACCCACCGACGGTTTATAGATTGATTGAATGGGGTTTTATGTCCCAATAAAAAAACCACTTGTATCGAGACGTGAGGTGGCAGATTTTTTTTTACCTTTTTAAGGGAGAGTTCTTTAATGTACCGCGCCTGCCGAGACACGGGATGTCGGTATTTGAGGCATTTACGAAGAAACCCACGACTTCGGAAGAGTCCTTTAAAACCGATGCCCCGTGATAAGGTTTCAACTATTTTAACGTAAGGTCTTGATGTACATTACATATCAGTATGTAAAAAGTACTCATATGTAGTTTTTACATAAATGGCATATTCTCTTATCAAGCTATCATCAAAATATGTAGCTTAATCTACGTTTATCCAATTTTGATGTGTTCCATTTTTCTATGTTTATTCAATAATGTTTTAAAGATAATATTGATAAGAGAAAGAGCCAACGGATGCATTTAATTAGTATAAAAAGGAACATATTTATTCATGTCCAAACCACAATCCAGAATTAAGCGAAATCTAAAAATTAAAACTGACAAATTAGGTTAAACACTGGAACATCCATCAAGAGAGCGAGACCGGATGCACCGGATGCACCGAAAGGGTAAGACATCCTGTTAGTAGCTAGCTACACCTGCAACGTAGGAATGAAAGTAACATGGAACTATGAGACGTCAAATATATAAGGGCAGTTTCTTAACATGCATATTAACCTATGTATGCGTATTTCATGAGGATACTATAATTTCATGATGTGTTTAAAAGATGTGTTTATCTATTCATGAATACAGTCAAACCTGTCTATAAAAGCCCCACAGGCCAAGGGAACCAGTAAAAGTGGCCTTTATTTGCAGACGACCCTTATTGTAGAGGTTCCATTAAATGAAAAAAGAACAATTAGGATCAAATTGGTTTAATAGGTTTGAATTTGAAACAAAATGCCAGCCAATAGCGTGATAAAAAAACCAATTTCATGATTTTATACTAATTTCATGATGTGTTTGTAAATGTTACATCTATGATGATCTATACCTATTTCACAACGTTTATTTCTGTAGGTAGTTAAGACTTAATGCATCTTCCAGTTCACACAGATTCAAAAAGAGATGTCTAAAAGAAACCAGTTATTAATAGGCCTAGCTGGCTCTGTTGGCGTAGGATTGGCAGCATGGAGATCTATATTCCCATGGTTAGGTCAGGATGAAATTAAATTCATCAAACTTTTTTTGAATATCGGCAAGGAAACGATCTCGGCAATGAAGAACAACACTTTAGTTATAGACGTGTTTGAGGAGAAAGCCACAAAACATCCGGAGTATCCTTTTATATTATTTGAAGACAAGTCGTACTCATATGGATTTGTCAATGAAATGGCCAATAAGGTTGCCGGCCTAGCAGCAACTTGGAACTTGAAACGCGGTGACACCGTTGCCATGATGATGAGTAATGAGCCAGGATTCATATGGACATTTTTGGGTAATGATATCTGTTACATATTGAGTATTAATTGACTCGGTGAGCTTGTAGAGAGACGTCGGACGCATTTATTTGGTTTTATCGGCAAAGAAAAGCAATATTAGCCGAGGCTGTATGCCGAGGTCAATATTACGAGAGAGATTCCCATTTCATTGGCACGTGCACTATTTATGTATAAACTTAATCTTAACACTACCCTTTTATTGCATGGGTAGATCATCTCATATGAACATTCCTTATAATGGAAATCGGAGCTGAACCATGTGATACTCTCTAACGTTTGTGCGGAGCACTTATTTCCGATGGATATGGAATCGCGAAAGATAACGTTTTCCCGTAAAAATGACGTTATTTCGGGAATTTGTGACGTTAACGTTTTGCAGAACATTTTTAAAGGGGTATTGATCACATGGTACAGCGACGAACCCCATTTGTCAAACGGACAGGTCAATACTGTTTGCCTATACGCCTATAAAAAGTATTAATAATAATATTATTATTACAATGTATTATTATTAATATTACGATGCATTTTTATTATTATTATTATTATTATTATTATTATTATAGGTTTACAGAAACTCGGACTAATAACAGCGTTCATCAATTTCAACTTAAGATCGTCTCCCTTGGCACATTGTGTGAACAGTTGTGATGCAAAAGTCCTTATACTTGGCAATGGTGAGATAAAATATATGATGCCTATTGAAATATTTCGGCTAAAAAGTACGAACAGCACAGACCTGTCGAAAGTTTAACACTGAGCTAACGAAAGGGAGCCGGAGTTCGGTGGCCGAGATTAATAGAATCTGTCACCTGTTTGTGACCGATACCGGTTGATCTCAGTCGAGGGTGATGTGATGTAACATATATCCCAATCGAGGCTTTGCCGAGATTGGGATATGTTACATCACAGCACCCGAGACTGAGATCAACCGGTATCGGTCACAAAAAAGTGATAGATTCTATTTCTCGTACCATTTAAGTGTTTACTGCGATACATACAACACAAAACACGTGCCCTCATGGGGCCTCTTGCATTCCTTTTGGCACCTAATGCATTGTACAAATCCACCCTTTGAAAATAATCCCATCGACAACTCTTCAAAATTTTAAAATATCAACGATTTGTATCCAATGCAAATATAAAAAAAACTCTGGCAATGAAATATTTTGAATAAAAATAAAAATAAAACACATATGTGAAAAATAAATAAAGAAACGCTTTGTTTTGATGACGTCAAGCGCAATGATCGGATACGTCATCCTGATTGTTCAATTGTCGCGTGAGGCAGTACCAGACAAACTGGACAAGACAGAAAAATCTAGCACTGCTAAGCACATGAGATTTTTCTGTCCAAGGTACGAGAAATGGTTAGCTAGTGACCGATAAGCTACCGAAAGATAGATAGCAGCTGTCAAAAAACTGTCAAAATCTAGCTACCAAGGGGGCGTTATGAGCTCCCGATTTGGCGAATATTGACTAGTTTAGTCTTTTGACAGGCCTGTAATCTTATGCATTTAATTTTTTGCCGGCAATCAAGTTCTGTTACTGTTGACGGAAACTTGATTTTCTCACACCAGTGTCTGTTCCGAGTAGAAATTAAATTTAAATGGTCGTCGTTGTTGTTGTTGAATGTTGCTTAATGTTGCATCAGCAATTTTTCAGCTATTCATAATAAGAACTACTTTATTAATCTCTACGGATTAATCTATGAACAAGTTTGTGTATGCATGTGAAGTGCGAGTGTGTTTTATGGTCTGCCTTGTACTATCGCGCACTCGGGTCGACATTTAGGTGCTAGCTAACAAAGTCAGTAAACCGTAGACAAGCATGCCACTCCCCCAGTCACATTATACATTATTATCAGTTAAGGCCAACGGCAAGGAAAATTCACTTTCCCACGTGTGGTCTGAGCAGAACTCGAACTCACAGCGGTGAGAAACCCTGGATTTGTAGACTGACGTCTTATCCATTAGGCCACCGCGGCCTGGAATCTAAATGGTGAAAATTATACATGTACAAGTCATAAATCAGATTAAACAAGAGGGTATTACACTTACGGAGCACCCAGTCTCCTTTCCCTGGTGGAAGGTAAATTGTTTAACCAGTTTTAACAGTTTTCAAAGTTTGGTATTGTGACTGGAACATTGATTGATTTTTGATGACATATTTATTTTCAGGTTGCGAGTATTTAGACGCAGTAGATGAAATAAAAAATGACTTGAACCAACTTTTGATATACGTACAGGGAAAACGGTCTTCAGAACTTACCGGTTGTTACCGATCGTTTGATGAAGGTCTTCTGAGAGCGTTTCCGGTTCCGGTATGCAGAAGTTATAGAGCCGACATTAGCCTCCATGACACCATGTGCTATATTTTCACATCTGGTACCACAGGTAATAGCTAAAATTACTTTGATCTTTTTGATCATATAAATTTTATAACCAGCTGGCTGAGTGGCATGTTTTAAGGGTTGTATATTTGATTCCCTGTCGGGTTTTATCTTTGAGCTAGACATTTAATTTCACAATTGCTCAAGGAAATGTTTAAGAAACTAGAAGAATTGCAATTTTTTTAACAAAGCATTCAACTTTTGAAACATAAAAATTGTCTTTTTGAACTAACTCTAGTATGTTCAGACAAAATACAAAATACAAAACGATGTTGTATGAGTCCTTCTTGAAAAAAATAATACAAACTGTTACAAATAGTTTTCCATTCCATAAGCCTCAATAATGATGATGATGATGATGATGATGATGATGATGATGATGATGATGATGGAACCACGTGTAAATTACTTTGTGTTTTTTTTACTTAGGTTTACCAAAGCCAGCCATTTTAAACCACTTGAAAGGATTTGTTTCTATGCTGTTTTGGTCATTATTTGATTTTAAGCACGAGGACCGCGTGTACATAGTGACGCCCTTATACCACGGGGTGGCGACAAATGTAGCATTGTTTAATGCTATAAAAGTAGGTATGTTTGTGTCATATGCTACTTTTGAATGCATTTTCATTAAAATTTAAAAGTAGCGCATGTCATTTGTGATAAGTATTCAACTTTTCTTACAGCCAGAAACTAGGATTCATAAATAGACCTCCGATATTATGGTATTACAAAACAATAATGTTAACACAATGCAATGCAAATTTTAGCATAGTGGCTATAGGTTGTGCAAGAACGGTCTATACTGGGACATTCAGGACTTTGAAGCTCATCTGGTCTTTTTATATATTTTCATTAATAATTGTAATTAATTAAATATATTTTATTGGCTATTGGTTGTATCGACATGTTACGGAAGTTAAAGTTCGTGTGTAATTCGGACATAGATTAGTATGTTTGATTTTGATTTTACCTGCAGATTTAGCACTTTTCACCATAAACTTTATTTTTTATGATATTATTTTTTTTAAATTACTTTAAACCATTCAACTTTAACCAAACCTGAAACTTTTTCCACCATGTTATCACGAAAGAGTCTATTTGGCTCTATAAAATGGTATTTTACAAATATAAATTGCCAGACGAAGGCGTAGTAAATGAAGACATACCCTTGCATTAAACTGAGAAAGGGGTCTCTAAATCTTTTATTGGAATGAACAGATGAATCAGACATGCAGCAATAATCCGACTCAATACAGCTGTTCTGTTTTTTACGTGCCAACTAAAGGGCGCTAATTCAAGAAACGATCAATATCAGTTTGACATTTCATCATGTTAGGTATTTTTACCACTGTGGTAGCTAAGTTGGTAGAGTGGTTGCTCCGTAAGTGAGAGGTTGTTGGTTTGACCCACGAGCGGGTCTGATCCAAGACTTGAAAGTGGGTAGTGACTGTTCGGCATTACGAAATGAAAGTCACGGTTCTTTCGGATTGGGAACTAAAAAGTAAACGAGGTCCCATGTCACGGTAGGCTGGCACAATATATAAGCCTGCATGCTATCAGCGAAACGCACAGGACAAATTTCTGCACCTTCGCATAAAGCTGATTCTTAAAAATTATCAATTGACTGGGACGTTAAACACCATTACTCGACTTGATTCTGTTCACATGAATGTAAATCCCATGACATCTTTTAAGTTCTAAGCCTTTTCCATTATACAATTCCGTGTAGATTCAACAATGGTTTCGGGCAATTTTCTTTTAGGTGATATTGTTAATTTTTTATTTGTATATTCGTGATTTAGCGGTGTGCGTAGTCACCATATATCAAATTTTTCGCAAGAAGGTGTGTGTGTGTGTGTGTGTGTGTGTGTGTGTGTGTGTGTGTGCGCGCGCGCGCACAACTTATATACAGTGAAACCTCCCTAAACCGGACATTCTCTAAACCGGACAACTCTCTATTCCGGACAAAATATTTGGTCCCAAATTTATCCTTCTTTATTTCAACTAACAAGAACCTCTCTAAACTGGACACTCTCTATTCTGGACACCGGACAAACTTTTTAGTCCCAAGTTGCTTATATCCTTAGAATTGGACCTCTCTAAACCGGACAGCATTTTGATTTTTTTTAATTACTTTTTTGGTTTTTTTTTTTACTTTTTTAAATATATTAGTTTTAAACAGGTTTATAAAAATATTCAATTACTGACACTGAAAGAATAAAAAATTGTTTTATTCTGATTTAAAATATTTGGTATTTAATTTCATTACTCATATATTTATTTTTTAAATATTTTTATCTAGCATATATTTTTTTCTATTCTTTTCTTTTGTGATTTTTCTTTATAATCCAAATTTGTTTTAAATGATCTATTATTGACACAATAACTTAAGATACACATTTCGATATAATCTTATCTCATTATCTATAGTTGCTACAGTTTTTTTTTAATAATTATCCAGTAACACCTTATGGATCAAAGGGACTATATAATCTTATCTCATTATCTATAGTTGCTACAGTTTTTTTGTTAATAATTATCCAGTAACACCTTATGGATCAAAGGGACTGTAAAAGTGTCAACACTATTGTTGTCCTGTCAGGGATTAATATAGGTAGTTTCGTTTGCCTTGAGTATCTTAATTAGAACCCTTTTAAGAAAGTGTATTAAAGGTGATATAAAACAAAACAGTGCTTTTACATATAGCATATTATATAATAAGATGTTTATGTAACATTACAATGTCAAACAAAACCTCTCTAAACGGGACACCTCTCTAAACCGGAAAAAATCTATGGTCCGGAGCTTGTCCGGTTAAGAGAGGTTTTACTGTATATATATATATCAAGGAAAAAAGTTTTGTATTAATTAGTATACAACTTCTTGTAAAATAAATGGTGGAAAGTATTTATGATACATCTCTGTTTACGATGATTTGTCCACGGGTTTAACTGTATTTGCTAGTTTTTTTATACTGCCCTTTTGGTACTGTGATTTTAGACAAGGACTGGTAGAGGCCTGTCGAAAGTTAAACACTAAGCTAGCGAATCCGTGCCGAATATACAGCTCATATCAGATAGTTACAACCGCCAGTTTTCGATGGCTGCTACCTATCTTTCGCATATGGCACAATGGTGATCAATTTATTCATGAGCTTACAATCACGTGACCGTGATTCATTAATATTCATGAGCAAAGTTTTGAACGCGTCGCCATTCAAACGTGATGCCGGTAACGCAAATTATCCATTTTTTAACTTACCCGGGCCGAAAATTGTCAAATCTTCACAGAAGAAGGGCATTATATTCTAGTAGTACAATTTCCGTAGTCACCGGTGCCATCAGCAAATCGAGTAAGATCTTCAGTTTTAGAATTGTGCTTCGAATTTGCAGAAAATGTAGATTTTGAATTAAATTAACATGTTTCATAATGAGAACTCAACCATAACACGCTTCGGATTTTTAATTTGAAAGGGCCGGTTTTTTAGTTAAGTAAATTTATGTTGTTACCACCCAAACAATGCCAGGCGGTGTACAGTCAAAGTATGTATCAGCAAATTTTATCCTACTTCTCGGGAAAATTTGTACAGGACCAATTTATCATCACTGGTCTATATTTCAACCATATCATGAATCCAATATGGCCGCTATGCAAATTAATAGGGATGGGTATTATCAAAATTTTTGTATCACGATATATTATGATACGCAGATGCTGTATCACGATACGTATCATAATATATTATGTTAGAACTGAGGAAGGCAAAGAGTCTTTTACAATGTTGAATTCGCGGTTGTCGGCCATGTTGTTAATAACACGTTGTTATGGAGCAAGTTTCGTATTTGGCTGTTTCGTATCTGGTTTGATAGCTTTACCTATAGTAAGACCTAATATTTATATAAATTCCAGTCAGTTGAGTTTATAAACAAATCGGACGCCTCTACAGCAGTTTGTGTGTTCATTTAAGCTATAATAAGACAGGTTACTTGACTTTTAAAAAATACCGGTATTACCGGATCGGATCTGTCATATCCCGATACGTATGTATTATGAAATTGTATTGTGATATACCGGTATACCGATAATACCGCGCACCACTACAAATTAACAAACTGACCATGATTTTGCCATATGGACAGCCTTTCGGTCACTGGCTAACAATACCCCGACCAATCGACAGTCGAACAACACCTTTTTGGTGGCTTAGTGTTAAACTTTCGACAGGTCTATATTGTATGTTTGTCGCCGTGCCCGGTGTCCGTTTCATAAACAATGCTGGTCGCAATATGTACATTTTGTTTCGTATTTATTTCGGTGTACTCTTAATTGCTCAAATGACGTATCGCTGACCACGCCCACAATGTTCCGACAAAGGCCTGGCATGCTTCACGCAAAAAGAATAAAACTTCGGCCTCAAATGTGCCATTTAATGACGTCACTGACACTAGTACGTCATTAGTTGCTGTGATGCTGCTTTGGTACCGTGATGACAGCCTTTGTCGGAACATTGTGGGCGTGGCCGGCAAAACGTCAATTGTATGTCATTCAGCCACTAATGTCGATATATTGTGCCGTCTCTATAAACATTTCAGGCGCAACTGTAGTATTGAAACGGAAATTTTCTGCTAGAGAATATTTTGATGATTGCAGACGATACGACGTGACGGTAATACAGTATATTGGGGAACTTCTCAGATACCTGTTACATCAACCGGAAGTGAGTAGTAGACTTTTATTAATTTGAAATTTTTATTTGACGATATATTTTAAAAGATATGAAAAAAGTTATTTCATTAGTCTACCTGAGAGAAGAAATAAAAGACATTATCTGAATACATGCTAAAGAATCTTAAAAAGTAATTTACTTTAACCGGAAAAACTAAATTTTGTAATTCAATTATAAAATTGAATCGTATGGGGTGACCATGGAGTACATTTTTAACCTCAATAAAACCGGTTTATACCAAGCATTATACATTCAGAAAAAAGACAATTAATTATACAAACACTCTTAGTAACTACTTGCTTGATTTTCCGTAATTAAACCTTTATGAAAAACTCTAAATTTTAAGTCAATTTTCGATATTCTAAACTATCATTACCTAACTGTTGGATCTGAACGTAAACCATTGTTAAGTTATAAGTTTATAAAAGACATCATATGGCGGTACTATTGCCTGATCAAGATAGACTCCAGTTTCTGAGTCTTTCCTTGATAACAGCAAGACTTTCATGACTTCAAATGTGGCAACTTTTTGGCAATCATATATCGTTAAGAAGTTTCGAGAGAAAAATAGAAAACGGATGTAATAAGCTTACTCAGATTTCAAAATGACACACATTATTCAGAAATGTCTTGCGCAAGTGGGATGTCGTGGGTTCTAACCCCGACCGGGTTTGACCAAAGTGGATATTGAATGTTCTTTCGCCAAGTACTCATCATTACGAAATGAAAGTAACGGGTTTTTCGGATAGGAAAAAAGACGTCACTTGTTACGGTAGACGTGGTACGATATTTAGAACCCTGCTGTATAATGCCATCATCAGCGCAACGCTCAGGAAAAATTTCTGCACCTTCGCTTATAGCTGGCGACGTTTCGATATAAGTGAAATATTCTTGACTGGGACGTAAACACTGTTACTCAACTCAACAAACACCATTACTCAACTCAACTCAGAAATGTCTTAAAAATAACAAAATTAAACAGATTTCAAATTTGGCAAATTTAAGTTAAGGCAGTTTTTAAATTTGGCAGATTCAAATCAAGGAAAATCTTTGTTAAGAAATGATTGTAAGACTGAGACCTGAGATATTAAAAAAATTCATGATTTTGTTTTTTTGAAAAAAAAAAATGTTCCTGGAATTGTTTTTTTTAATTTTTTGAAAAAAGAAAATAAATATTATGCCAGTTTTAATTTTACAGTACTAGACGGCCGTTTTCGGAATATGATGAAACCAATTTTCCCCCAAAATGTTGAAGACACTTATAAAACGTAACCTATAAAAACTCTGAGAAAATATATTTTTCATGATAAACACGCCTTTAGTCTTAAGAAAAAGTGTGTTTTCAATAATTTAAAGTCTGTAATAATACCAGAAGTTTTAAGCATGTATGACAACTTATGAATGGTATTGTATAATATTAAGTTATAGGCAAACAACATTAGTTTAAACAGTATTTATTTGATAAATTAAATACAATAGATATAACATTATAAATAATTAATTAATAGGATTCTGGAACTAGAGAATATCTCTAATATTAACCAGTCTCCTATATCTTAAACAACTTAAACGTCTAATAAAGGTGTATAATTAATTACATAATAATAGTAGTAGAAAAAATATGATGATATAATAATATAATAATAATAATAATAATAATAGGAAATTGTGGTAGAATAATAATAATTATAATAAAAATAATAAAATTGTGAATAATAATTATAATAATAATTGTGAATAATAATAATAATAATAATAATAATAATATAATAATAAATATCGGTGGAATGATTATGATTATAATATTACTAATAGTATAAAAAAACTTTAAATTGTTATAAATAATAATAATAATAATAATAATAATAATAACAATAATAATAATAATAATAATAATAATAATAATAATAATAATATAAATACAAAGTGTGTACACATTGAACTGTCCGTTTGACCTTTCATTAGGAATATTCATGTAGGATGATCCATCCAATATATGGGTAGTGTTAGGATTCACAGTGATCATGCCCACTCTATGAAGTGATTGTCACTCATGATGTAGTAGACGAAATAGAAACCTGAGTACCCTACACATAAATGAACTTATCCACGATAAATATCTAAACTAAAGGTCAAGCAAACAGGTCAATGTTGTTTACCTATACAAATATATGTGTTGTACATATATTGTATATCTTGTACTAGAGGACGAATGATGATGTTCATAAAATAAGGGTAGCTTTTGGCAATGGACTGCGACCAGATGTATGGGAGAAGTTTCAGAACAGGTTTAAAATTCCTTGGATTATAGAATTTTTTGGAGCTTCAGAAGGGGTTGGACTAGTGTTAAATTGTTCTAACCGGGCTGGTGCTATAGGAAAACATTCACCTTTATTGGTAAGTTCCGTTTGGTTTTTGTGAAAACATAACATAACATAACATAAATAACATAACATAACATAACATAACATAACATAACAATAACATAACATAACATAACAATAACATAACATAACATAACATAACATAACATAACATAACATAACATAATAACCTAACCTAACCTAACCTAACCTAACCTAACCTAACCTAACCTAACCTAACATATGATTTGTTATAATTTCAGCTCATTTGTTTCACAAGTAATAAAATATGTTAAATATTCCGAGCCACTCTTAAAAGAGTTATGAGAGACTATATACAAGTATACACACAAAAATAAAAACACACACCGGGAATGTTCTATTGCACAAATTAAAAGAGTAAAAGATGATACGGTTTTTTTTTTATTTTGTCATCAAAATACAATGCATGGAAAATTGAAGCCAAGTCTATACCTGTCTAAATAACACGTGATTTGTATATATGGTGACATGACATGACACGACATGAAAAGTTCACCATCTGTAACGTAATGCACATGCCATACATGTATACCACTTTTTGAAAGTATTTTATGATGGTATATGATACATTTATAAGCTACGAAGGGAAGTCAGAAAGTTCATAGAACAGCGTATTCAGCCAAGCGTAACACACATTTTCTTTACTTATTTAGACAACACAACATTCCGACATTTTAACCATATCAAGTTTATTTGTCACAACATATTTGTGTAATTCTCAAAAGCATTCAAAGTTGATAACCATCAAGCAATGATGGAAAATCAAAATGTTGAGTTTAAGACAGTAATAAAGTTCCTCACAGTAGAGGGATCAAATGCCAAAGAAATTCACCGGCGAATGGCCGAGGTGTACGGTGACAGTGGTCCTGCCTATTCCACAGTGACAAAATGGTCAGCTGAATTAAAACGTGGGCACACTTCACTGAAGGATGACCCACGGTCAGGTCGACCAGCTGATGCCATCACAAAGGAAATTGTCACGTTTGTGGAAACCCTCATCATGAATGATCGTCGAATTAGGATTGATGACATAGCTAGGAAGTGTGACATTTCATATGGAAGTGTATACACGGTTATCCACGAGCATCGTGGGATGTCTAAAGTATCCGCAAGATTGGTCCCCAGAAACCTTAATGTGCAGGATCCCTTCCAAAGACTCCAGTCAAGTCGGGAGCTTCTTGGCATTTATAACGATAACCCGGAGATCTTCCATTTACGTTTAGTAACTGGTGATGAAACATGGATTCATCATTGGGACCCAGAAACCAAAAAAGAGTCCATGCAATGAAAGCACCCTGGCTCACCCCCACCAAAGAAATTCAAAACCCAACCATCAGCTGGCAAAGTCATGGCTACTGTGTTTTGGGATTCTAAGGGTGTTCTGTTAATCAATTATAAACCTGCTGTAATCTCTATCACTGGGACTTACTATGCTGATCTAATGAAGCAGCTGAAAGCTGCTATTAAATTTAAAAGGAGAGGAAAGTTGAGCCGAAGGGTATTGCTTCTTCACGACAATGCTCCTGTGCACAAGTCAAGGATTGCACAAGCAGCGATTCGTGAATGCAAGTTCGAACAACTTAATCACCCACCCTACAGTCCCGATTTGGCACCCAGTGATAAATTCCTATTTAGAAATTTGAAATCCCATTTACGGGGAATTAGATTTCCTGATGATGGTGGACTTAAGGCTGCCACAGAGGCATGGTTTCAGGACCGAACCGAAGACTTTTATTTCAAAGGTATAGACAGTCTGAAAGAAACGTGGGCTAAGTGCATTGGGGTAAATGCGGACTATATATTGAAAAGTAATAATAAAATGTATGGTATGTTGCGGCAATATATACCCCGTTCTATGAACTTTTTGACCTCCCCTCGTATTAGAGCAATGTCATAAACATAACACTTATTTACTAATTTTGTAATTGATTACATTACAGACTTGTCGAAAGTTACACAACAAGCTAAAAAATAGGGCCGAATCGGCAACTTAGCTTGATCCCTTAAATACCCTTCTTATCTCGACAGCGCCGCTGTCTTTCTCTCTCTGTCTGTCTCACGTCAGACTTTTTACCATAAGCTCTACATAACTCGGCTACCCAACAGTCGAAATTCGACTCCTTTTCGTTAGCTGTGTGTTAAACTTTCAACAGGCCTTTATAGTGAACTTATTCTTTGAAATAAATATTTATGTTAATTTCTATCCAGTTTTAAATTATTTCAATTCCATTTATATTAAATAGAATATTTAATATGAATTGTAATTGTGGTATTAACGGTTATGTTCATAGGCAAAACGTTTTTATTCAACTACATTTTTTTTATGTCCACAGGCAAAAGTGAATGGAACACAGTTAGTAAAATATGACCGGCAACTTGATGACGTGGTCAGAGATAAAAACGGACGATGTATACCAATTCGTCCAGGTTCGTTACAAAAGAAACAAATTAAATAATTAAAAAATGTAATGGGCTTCACCACCTTTAGTCCGACTAATCAGCCCACTAAACCCCCATTTAAATTTTTTGACTTTTTGGAGGTTTGTGGTCTGACAGCTTCCATTATTGAATTCTTGAAATTTCTGGCGAAAACGGCAGAAACGAAAACACGCTTTGATAACTTCAAGTATTTCCTTACCTTGCTCTTGCTGACAACACGGAACACTTCCTAAAACATTATTCTACCGATCCATGCTTAACTTTTAATTAAAATCCATCTATATCGGTAGAAATGCAAGGTTTTCTAATGTCTCTTCATCTCTCTGTCACTTTCGTATCGTGAAGACATTACTAATCTGCATTGACCAATCAGATCGTGCGTTGCATTTGGATGGTGAAACTAGAAGTTCTATCTTTAGAAAGCACATGGTGATGTTTATTTACGTTACAAATTTGCGTTATTAATGGTGTTTTACACTGTATTTTACGTGGTGTTTTAACACTTACAAAAAGTAACATTTAAATAATTGCTTGTATAAAAATATTTAGAGATACAATTGTCAGATTAATTATATATGTAGACTATTAAATGGAGTAGATCTGATCTGTATATATTTTTATATTCTTGACCACTCTAATCTTTTTTTTTTTTTTTGGAATTAGTATCCTGGAAATATTATTCCAGTAATTTCGGAAAAAAATAGCACCTCCCTGTATATATGTACATTCATGCAAAAAAAACCAAAAACAGTTAAATAATCAAACCCTATGACAAATTTACAGTGTGGTCGGGATGAGTACAAGAGAACTAATTTTTAATGGCCTTTAAATTTGAGGACAAGTATTCTTGTGTTAAACTTGATATATTACAACTGGTTTAATAAGTCTATAATTTCTACGATCTGCAAAATATGGGACAATATTTGACAGCATTTCTAGAGAACATACAAGTTCCAGATATGGTGGTATGTTACTAATTTGAGAAAAAATTCACTTAGATATAAACGAGAAAAAAGATGGAAAATCTTCACTGCATTTAGTACATATGTCTTCACATGATATTGATAAAAATAAAATAACTAAAATAATATGTTATACGCGTGAAAACACCATTAAAAATGCGAATTGGTAATGTAAATAAACATCACCATGTGCTTTCTAAAGATAGAACTGCGAGTTTCACCATCAAAATGCAACGCACGATCTGATTGGTCAATGCAGATTAGTAATGTCTTCATGATACGAAAGTGACAGAGAGATGAAGAGACATTAGAAAACCTTGCATTTCTACCGATATAGATGGATTTTAATTAAAAGTTAAGCATGGATCGGTAGAATAATGTTTTAGGAAGTGTTCCGTGTTGTCAGCAAGAGCAAGGTAAGGAAATACTTGAAGTTATCAACGCGTGTTTCGTTTCTGCCGTTTTCGCCAGAAATTTCAAGAATTCAATAATGGAAGCTGTCAGACCACAAACCTCCAAAAAGTCAAAAAATTTAAATGGGGGTTTAGTGGGCTGATTAGTCGGACTACACCACCTTATAACTTATTGTGATACCAAAAGACTTAACATCTCCGGTTATTTTGGATATGTGCAGGCAATTGGTCACTTAAAATATTATATTTACATTTATGATGTTTGATTGTATTAAACTGTTTGACACCAAATGAAGTTATAGGTGCTAATGTGACGTCACTCATATCTTTCTTACGCCTATGCCCGCGACGTCATTGATTGGCTGTTCCGGCAAATGGAATTGCATGTCGTACACGGCAGTGTTTTAAATTTATTTCAGGACTCACTTTAAAAAAAAAATGCGAAATGTAAATATAACCACTGAACTGTCTAGAAATGGCGTTTATAGTGCTATAACTTCCATTGTCTTGCAAAGCAAAGGAAAACCTGTTCGTTTGAACTGTTTTTATGTTGGAAGTACATTTGTTGACTGATGACATTGTAAAATACGAACCGGGTAGATCAATCTTCATGAAACCGACAAATGCTGGTTTATTAGAACATTTGGAAAGCGCTTTGGTTCACACGCAAATTGTATCATTTATGATAATGTCCATCAAACGTTTTATATCTGCGAATTTTTCAATATTTAATTTTCATTTCTAGGAGAAGAAGGTGTTATAATTTCACAAATCCCACCTAATCATTCAGGATTCTACAAAGGACCAAAAGAGTTGGATAACAAAAAGGTCACCCAAAACGTGTTTAAGGAGGGAGATAGATACTTCAACTTTGGGGATTTGGCTTATATGGATCAAGACTACTTTTTGTATTTCCGAGATCGTCTAGGAGATACCTTTAGGTACATTTATATTTGAAATGACAGCCATATTTGATTCTTTAGTTGTCCCCATATCTGAAAATAATCTCCAAGTCATGAACTATGAAAAAAACACACCTCAAATTTTTTACACAATACTGCTAGACTATTAATATTATACAAGTGTGTAACATAATTTGGCAGCTTCGAAGTGGTTCACTTTGCTTTGGGATTGTTATTTGGACATGAATTGGTATATATATTTTTGTAAATATATATTAATACAACAAAAATAGTCTATGTTGCAATGCTTCCGAGAACAAAACTCAGTGTCATTTGAAAATCGCGAGTTTAATAATCAAACTTCAAATATTTTGTTTATTATTTGTATTATTGTATCACGTACTATTTGACTATTGCTGTTAATGTTATTTTATCTGTAAAACAGCAAAATACATACTCCATAACATTAAAACCCACACAAATTCTCGATGTACAAATTTAGCAAAGTTTTAGTCTTTTCTGAAGTAACAGGGGTTAGGCCCCAAACTTAATTACGAAAGACAGTTTAACTTAATCACTAACTTATAACTGAAAATACATTTTGCAGATGGAAAGGCGAGAATGTTTCCACAACAGAAGTAGGTAATGTGTTGTCTGGTTTGGAGTTTATTAGAGACATCAATGTGTATGGGGTAAAAGTACCAGGTAAGGCCATGCAAGTTATTCTTTGTTAAGCGCCCACCAACTTACCTATCAGGTAAAACAAAACTTGAAGTAAAAGTAAAAACTTTTTAGATTTTCCGTTAGATGAGGGTAATCAATGTTTCATTTACTTACATTAGGAATCCCGTGTTTGGTCCCAAACTTAATTTATATATCCTTTAATGAGACAGAATACAATTTGGGTTGGTGTTTACGGTAGTCTAAAATTTTGACAAAATACTGAATTTATTATCTGATGTGGTGACAACGGGTGAATTCACAATCAAGGGTTCAATGTACATGTATTTAGAAATCTAAATTATTAATAATTATGAATACAAATCTACAAAAAAATATGTTTTTGCTTTCTCCGACATAAGGTTAATAAACAGTATAATATTACTGACCGAAACGGCCGGCTAGTGCTGTAAAATTAAAACGAGTATAATATGCAATTTAAACCCTGAGTCGATATCTCTGCTGGTGGCTGTGCCCCAAGGATATCACAAACTCAATAGGCAATAATTGCGTATCATATTCAGAAATATACTATTGTCTAAATGTGCTGCTAATTAAAATTCAAAAATCCTCAAAACTAAGGTATACTCCCTCATGCAAATTATTTCCTGAACTGATTTTGGTAAAATAAAATATATTTTGGTCTTTTGGGTTTCTTTTCAACAACCTGGGGAAAAAACTTTTGGTTTCATAATTTTGGTCCAAGCACTACTGATGAGGAATTGTATTCCGAAACGACCGTCTAGTGCTGAGACTGGTATAATTATGTATTTTGACAACCTCCCATCTAGCAGAATGTAGTGAGTGATTATTATTAAGTAGTTTTAAAAAATTATATACATCCATAACTTCTTAGATTTGTCTTTTTGCTGAAATTTTCTGACCATTTTGCTTATATTACAAGGTCATACATATTTAAGTAATGGTCTGTCGAGATAGATTTGGCGGGTTAAATTTAGATTGTCATATACCTATAAAACAAACGTATTGCTGTTTGTGATTAAAATGTTTAATCATTATCCACAGGGCATGACGGTCGTGCTGGTATGGCAGCCATTTTGTTCAAAGAAGACAAGGAAGTGACGTCAGACATGTTGTCTAAATTGTATGAATATTGTCAGCATCACCTACCATCTTACGCTAGACCTTTGTTTATACGGGTTGTCAATGAGATAACCCTGACGGAGACTATGAAGCACCGTAAAGTAGAATATGTTAAAGAAGGATTTGACCCTGTTGTGATCCAGGAACCATTGTATTTTCTGGATTCAAAGAAGAAAACATATTCCAAACTGGACTCTTTATCATATAACACTGTTCTTAGCTCGAAGTTGTAAACATTGTATGAAAGAGTATGCTAAGGCACCACCATCAAGGCATTAAAATTGTAATTTACATGATAAATGAACATTAAGTTTCACTTGCATCATGTATGTTGTAATATTGATGACATTACATTTATTTGTATATTCTTAAATAAAAACCAACATAATTTTTGCTGTATTTTGCAGTTCCCGCTACGACTAGATATTTCATTTGTGAAACATAACAGAAAGTCTTCATATTGTACTGTATGTCTATCTGGTCTATTAAATATAACTAAGTGTGTGTGTGTGTGTGTGTGTGTGATTTTTTGGATCAACAATACTTCACATTTATTTTTAGATTCTCATATTAAAAGTCTAAAAGACGGTTAACGCCTTATGGAATCGAAGTATTATTATACCTCGTTGAAAAAATAATATATGATCTGTAATTTGATTGGATCGTTTGATCATGTGATCAGGGTGAACAAAACATCACGTATTCCTCTGAAGACATCAAATCCCACCCCTTCGGACCATACCATAACGTCAAAATGATATGACGTCATCAATGGAGAATCGGCTACGACGTTCTAGTGTGTGCCTCCGATGAGTTCCGATAAGAGAATCGGAGAACTGATGCTTTTACCTTCCAGACTGTCTTTTAAAAAATATTTTTCTTTCTATCTTTCTTATATTATGGTTATCTTTTGGTATATTAAATAATTTATTGCCTTTGTTTCTATTGTTCATACCTCCCTCACTACAAGACAATACGAAATACTAACGACCTTGTTTAATATGAAGAACAAATGTGCAGACTGAAACGGCGACGGCCATTCGCTTGTGGCAAACTAAACTATCAAAGTGACCAATAAAATTGTCTACAACATTGTTTCACGTGATTGACCTGATTTGCCGGCTTCAAAGTTTTTACTTTGCTTTGGGATTGTGGTTTCGACATGGATTGGTATGTTTGTTTTTACTTTACATAGTTGTTGTTATAGTTGAGGTCACAAAAGGTGCCACAGTTGCCAGTTTGAGACATGTCTTGAAGACCAGCGCCTTTTTTCTCGATACTGAGTGTAAACAGAATAAATGTGCTTTTATAAGCGCCCCTAACAGACTGAAACGGCGACCATTCGCTTGTGGAAAACGCTCTGCAAACTAAGTTATTAAAGTGCAAAGTAAAATTGTCTACATCATTGTTTCACGTGATTGTTTCAAAGTTTTTACTTTCCTATGGGATTGTGGTTTGGACATGGATTGGTATATGTGTATTTGATTGTTTCAATTCGGTAGGACAGGTAAAACATACATCTGTAATTTAGAATTAATTTTCTGTTAGAAGTACACGAACCCCAGTAAATAATAAAAGATCGATTTTACATCCGACAGAAAAGTACCTTCATTTTGTGTCTCAGCATCACATTTCCATGCATTTGTCATATAAAACTTAAAAAAATATATACCATTCAATATTTTAAAAAGTTATATGACGCATGTATAACATAGGTAGATAATCATTTAAGAATATGAATTCGTGTTACCATAAAAATGCAATTTGATTACCTTATATTGCCACCATAACAATATTGTTGATAAGTATGATGTCTCTGTATCCAAAACTACCCTGGATATATTGAACGTCCCATAGTTCCACGTTCCTTTCATTTTCAATTTTGATAACACACATGCTAGATGTAGCTAGCTAAACAGGAAGTGCTTACCTAATTTGTCAGTTTTAATGTTTTGGTGGTTGGATGGGTTGGACTGTGATTTGAACATGGCTGGCATGTGACACCAAATAAGTGTCACAAAATAGATCGTATTCAATCATATGATACGTAAAAGATTTTTGGAAAGCTAACCCTCGTATTTATTATATTGACAAATCTTTCACAAAAATGTTTAAAAGACCGATACCCACACGTCCTATTTTTTCACCCTTGGAATTCTCATATTTCAACCGAGATAACTAAATATATATCTATCGTGTTTGTGTGTGTATCTGGTGGTAGTAGTTGAATACTTATATAGTGGAGTAACAGGTAAGTAATTGAATTTTACCTATTATATTTTCAACACATAAAAAGAATTAAAAACTATAATTAGATAAAGTGATTATGTTCTGTAAGGTTATGATTGCTGACACTTAGATCCTCTACATATAAAGAATTCAGTCGGCTCATTACAAAAGTATAAATTTCTACAAATTCATTTAAATTTATTCAAACCCGGACCTATATTCCCATTCATACTCTCATGTATATGCATTATGATGTACACACTCAAGCGTGTTAGAGGGAAGAAATCGCAAAATGCAAAACAAGTCTGATTTCAGATAGAAGGTAAATTCTTACTTTTTAAATTTGAACATTAAATCAATGTAGTATCGTTCAATTCCAACTTAAATGTTAGATTTGGCATTTTAATTTTCATGGTGTCATCGAATAAGCGTATAATTGTTTGAAACGACATTCGTATAATTTTGTGAATAATTATAGCTTATGTACATAAAAAGTTATCTAAACAGAAGGTGTTTACCCTTCCGAAGCACCCGGTCTCACTTCCTCCGTGGATGTCCATGCGTTTAACTATATTTGCCAGTTTTCTACTTTGCTTTTGTATTGCGGTTTGGACATAGATTGGTATGTTTGTTTTTGATTGATACAATGTTCTTATGGCACAGGTTATTCATATACACTTCGTAATATGTTATTATTTAATTTATTTACAACTTATATTTTAGATAGTGCACACTTCACTATGTCCGCCAATAATAAATATTTATACGGACTAGCCGCTGGTGGATTGGGGATTGCAACATGGAAGACGATATTTCCTTGGCTAACTAAAGACGAATTAAGTTTCATGCGGTCTATTCTTAAAACAATTATGGCAGCAGCACCGTCTGTAAGAAGTCGGTCGTTGTTAATCGATGCGTTTGAGAATCACGCCGCTAAAACACCACACAACCCTTTTGTAATATTTGAAGACAAGATTTACTCTTATGGGTTCGTCAATGAAATGGCTAATAAAGTTGCTTGTTTGGCTTCTACCTGGAATTTGAAAACAGGAGATACTGTCGCTGTAATGATATCAAACGAACCAGCTTTCATCTGGACATTTCTTGGTAAATATTGTTTTTAAAACTGTCATGAACGAGAGCTATAAGAAGGTTGGACGTCTCCAGTGTTTCAAAGGTTGTCTATCTAAAACATTGGGATTTCCAAGTCTATACATCTCTCCCTGCAAACGATTTGGGGGGGGGGTGTATAGGAATCACCCTGCCGTGCATTCAAATATCGTGTCCGCTCCATATATGCCACACTTAAAGATGAATTTTGATCAAATAGTACAAATGTAGGTGCATAGGTCAAGGGTCAAGATTACAAGATCAAAAATAACAACTCAATTATATTTGTCTCTCATGAGTGTCAGGCAAAGGTGATATGACAGAAAAGTGCGCTCAGAACAATGTGCAGCGAGGGTTCTTTATCGTGCCACGCCTGCCGTGACACTGAGCACCTGTTTTAAGTTCTCTTTCAAAGGATCCCTTTGACTGCCATTTCTTACTGCCGAGTGCTTGGCGAAAGAACATCAAGGCCTGGTCAGACCTTGGCGGGGTTCGAACCCAAGACCTCAAACATACGAATCGAACACTCTACCAACTGAGCTACACTTGTTGCATCTTTTAAATGTTGAAGTCTATCTTTAAATTTACTCTACTCAGATTGGTATGGAATACTATTTTGTCTGTCAAGGCGTCATTGTAATCAACTTGATGAGCCGCCTGTAATCAAACAATAGATGGCAAGTTATTTGATTTACAATATTATCTGTGGGTTAGGTCCATCAAGAATTCTCAGATTTAAAAAAAATTGCCGTTATTACACAGTTCATATACACTTTACATTACTAACAATTTACACAATAAGTTTTTACCCGTTATTGATAAATAAGGTTATACTTTATATTCTATTTTATTACAGGACTGCAGAAATTAGGTCTAGTATCGGCCTTAATTAACTTCCACATGACATCTGGACCACTAGCACACTCACTAAATAGTAGTGGAGCAAAAGTACTTATTCTGGGTAAGTACAACCAGTATCCAGATTTACGTTTTTTGTCAAAGGTCTGTGGCTCGCATACTCACTCAATAGCAGTGGGTTAAAAGTACCTATACTAGTATCCAGATAAACACTTTTTGTCAAAGGTCTGTGGATCGCACACTCACTCAATAGCAGTGGGTCAAAAGTACTAACACTAGGGAATGGTAAGTATAAATCTTTTGTATGTCCAGTATCCAGATAAACACTTTTTGTCAAAGGTCTGTCGTTCTACCTCTGTTCCGAGTTCACGCCTCATCCTCTTTCACTCGATACCAGTTACAAATAGCATAATTATTGAACAGGATGTTAGAAACAAATACCCAGCCTTAATCAAATCGCTTTTCTAAATTTTACAAATTAGAAGCCACTGGATGCCTATGTACCATTCAAAAATAAAGTACGGTATTTGGTATGCTTACAGTTGATTAACATGAAGTATCCTTGGGCTTGGTGGATATACTCTTGTATGTAAATGTCCAATTGACCTAATTTAACAGTTGCGCTTAAGTTATACAAACTGCACAATTCACCTTATTACACGAATTACATGGAATGACTCTATTTTGACAAAGTGTGTTATGAATAAAGAGTAAAGTTGGAGGCCATGGCTTCGAACCCCGGTCGGGTCAGACCAAGACTTATAAATTGGCATTCCAGCCTTGTTTATGTATCGATTTTGCTGAAATCTTAAACACAGAAAATAGAATTGCCCATAAGTGTGTTTTAAGATTTATTATAATTTTACAACCAGCGGGCCATAAAACATATTTCACTTTGTATGGAATTCACAGATGTTCAACATTGAGGGAGATCTCTTATTAACATCTTCTATGCGACACCAAATGCCCATGTGATGTAATCACTTAATTATTTCTTTTGGTAGTGAATTGTTTTTGGATGTATAATTTTGCTATTTAATGTTCAAGTCTTAATGTTGTGCATTTATTTTTGTAGGGGATCAGTTTTTAAATGCAATAGAGGAGATTAAAAATGATTTGACCCAGATGGCGATATATGTACAAGGAAAGCAGACATCTGACCTCCTGAATGGATATCTATCTCTGGATGAAGCTTTACAAAGGTCACTTCCGGTTCCGGTATGTCCCTCATATAGAGTGGACATCGGTATTAATGATACCCTGTGCTACATTTACACATCTGGAACCACGGGTGAGTATAAGACAATATATATGTAGACTAATCGGTATTGTAGCTCAAATGAGTGAAGGTATTTACGGTTTCTTTACAGTTTTCAAATGTAAGTAATTCGTAACCTCCAGCAAATTTATTATTTTATTTTTTAAAATGTCGTTTTTGAAATTGGCAAGATCTCTATTTAATTTAACTTGTCCTGAAATTTTTAAATGTAGATTATCTAATATCTGACTTTTGTAGATTCACTTGAGATTTTTCAATATTTTGCAATTTATTAGATTTTAGTAGAATCTTCAGTTGTGTATTATACAACCTAGAGTTGTGCAAATAGGAAACATGCAATGAAGGCGATGATGTCTCCTACTGTAATACAGGGTCGTTTGAGATCCGTACTTCAAATTTGTAGCCATGGAGACATGATCCGATTATTTGTATATATATAGAAATCCCTCACCTACCTATATTTGTTGTTAAATATAAACAAATGCAATCTGAGACTTGGAGATACACGACAGACAAGGAACAATACAGGGTAACCTTTAGTTTACGTGAAGAATTAGAATAAAAAACCATACTGATCCATGTTCAAATTACAACCCCAAGCATGTTCAAATTACAACCCCTAAGCAATGCGAACTTTTAAAGGGAAGTCAGGTCAAGTGATCCAAGAGGGTGAGCACCTCCTGTTTACCTAGCCGTCAAAATAACGAGAGTTAAAGGAACTTTATTTTATGAAAATGATGCTTGTTTTTCAAAAATGTATGATCTTACCACAACAATGTTTTTTGAGCTGCTTTTAAGTACCATTATAGAATACGCTAATAAGGTATACCAAGACGCTGATATTGTTCATACAGACTGATAGACGAACAATCAAACCAGAGACGGTAAGCATTCTGATTAACATAATACATTTATTGCCTTTAAGTGAGGGAAATATGAACATTTGTTCAACCACAACAAGTCATATTTCCCGAAAACGAGGTCCGATCGAGGGATATATGATTTGTTAAGGGCGAACAAATGTTCATGTCTCCTACTATCAAAGACAATAAATAATTTGTTTATTTTACCGTAATTAAAAATCACCAGGTGATAAAAATAAAGTTATTTTTGTAATCGTTTAAATCGACCATAACACTCTCTCGGGACTCATCGGAGGCAAACGTTAGAATGTCGAAACCGATTCTCTATGACGTGATGATGTGTTCCAAAGAGATGGGATAGGGTGTTTTCTGATGGATACACGATGTTTTTCTCCACCCTGATCACATGATCCGACGATCCAATCAAACTACAGATCGTACAGAATTTTAAATGAGGTATAATAATACGAGCTATCAATCATTTTAGAATCTTCGTTTGTTGTTACTTACATGCATTTTGATAATGAATTAATAATATGATGTATGTTTCAGGTCTACCTAAACCAGCAATTATCAGTCACTTAAAAGGTGTAATGTCTAGGAACATCTGGACATTAATTAACTTCAAGTCTGAGGACAGGGTTTACTTAACCACACCCCTTTATCACAGTGGAGCATTACTCATGGGCTTTTTCAACACTATCAATGTAGGTCAGTAGCAAAGTTCATTGCATGTAACTACAAAATCAATTTTAGTTATCATTAAATAAAAAACAAACACACAGGTACATGGACCAATCACAAAACAAAATAAAAGCCTTGGAAACTGGCACGTAAAATACCACCAGGAAAGTGAGGCCGGGTGCTCCGGAAGGATAGGTTCCTCCTGTGAAATAATAAAAAGACCATATTAATCTATATATTTACAATATGACTGTACCTGTCTTCGATGAAACATACAGAAGCAATTGTATTTCAATTCCCAATGAAAGACAATGGGGGTCATGACCCTTGATGTGTACCAATTTTCCCGCAATATTACGTCATGTCCTACACAGGGGGTCGCATGGTCATGTGAGATACACCGATCTCGCATGGCTAAAAACTCTATATCACACGCGCAAATATGAAAAAAAATAGCGTCAAGATACAAAATATTTATTTAAAGAAAGAATTGTAATATAAGAAATGACATTTCTGCTCATGGTATTTCACTATCTTTCATTACCCCTTAAAATACCATGATCAGAATGTCATTTCTTAAGTGCAAGTCATAGTTCTAAAGCAAAAACTTTGAAAACTGACATATTACCAGGGAAGTGAGCCCGGGTGCTCCGGAAGGACAAACCCCTCCTGTTTTGTTAGCTAAACCCGACGTGTGTGAATAAAAAGGAACATGGGATTATGTGACGTCTAATATATCCAGGATAATTTTTGACAGAGACATCATATTTATCAATAATATTTTGACAACAGTTAACCAGTTTACTGTGTGATAAATTCCCTGTGTGTTTGTGCGATTTAGGAACAATTACATATCAAATTTCTCGGAATGGTGTGGTATAAAATATTCATTACTAGACCAGCTAAAGTACAAGTTACAGTGTGTTTATAGCAATCCGAAAGGTATTTGCTTAACATACCATGCCTACATGATAGGTAGCATCAATATAAATTCTCAACACAAAGTATATTTAGTAATGGACTATTCTTTTGTAGGCGCGACTGTCGTGTTAAAAAGAAAATTCTCCGCAAAAGAATACTTTGATGATTGTCGGAGACACGGGGTAACAGTTGTGCAATATATTGGGGAACTTTGTCGATATCTTTTACATCAACCAAAGGTTAGTGGCGTAAACGTTTAACTATAATATATTTCTGTTTATTGTCAATGCAATGTGCAATGTTCTAACGCTTGGAAATATATCCTAAACATATACAATTTATTTCTGGTAAAAGTTCAAATTTATACTATTTGTAAGTGTTAAATGTCACTCAAATACGCAGCATGTAGTTTTCTGTTGAGCACGAAATTTTTTTTTGGGGGGGGGGGGGGGGTCAATATAAACGCTATTGCCAATAACATGTAATTAGAGAAATCTCATAACAAAGCTTGGGGCATAGTAATAGCTCGTGTTTTGTTAAAAAAAATGAGAATCTGCCGATGCACGTCTTTCGTATTCAACCCTAGAATTGCAACCGTCATAATAAGGTTAAGAAATGGAGAAAATACTTCTGGAAAAATTGTTTCAGGTCTGAAATTGAATAAAGTCAGAACGTATTTCATTTATTGTTTATTTTAGAGTGACTTGGATGGTGTACATAAAATAAGGGTAGCATTCGGGAATGGACTGCGACCAGATGTTTGGAAAGAATTTCAGAAAAGATTTAAAATACCATGGATTGTAGAATTTTTTGGTGCTACTGAAGGAGTCGGGGCATTTTTCAATCTTGCCAACAAGGCCGGAGCTATTGGCAGATACACGCCGTTTGTGGTATAACTTATATATTTTTATATAACGATAAAATATATAGCTTCGAAAAAAGGACTAGAACTAAGAAACATTTTAATCGGTCAGGTAGATCATCACATGATTATGGTAATGTATACAAAACTCTGGTGATGTAAAACTTGACGTACCCCATACTTGTATGATAAGCAATAAAATAAACCGTCTTTCATCAAGTGAAGTGTTGTTATATTTACTTAACCTGTTTTTATTTTGCACCCATTGTCAGCCGTTTCGGAATAAAATTCCTCATAACTAATTCTGAAATTGGTGAAATCCAAATGTTTTTAAGATAACAAAAATTCAAGGACCAAATCTACCTTTGACAATATTTTGTAATTGTTAATTTTGTATCAAGGTGTTGATTTACAATATTTTGCTTTGTGTACTGTTAACATATATGGTGATCTACCACACCTGTTATAATGGGTGTGGCTGTTAAATCATTGTGTAATTTAGAGTACAACTGGTTTTATATTGTTACATAATAGACCCTTACATGTACTTCAATTTTGAAAGTTTAAAAAGTTTATCCGTTTAACTTGGTTTGTCTGTTTCAAAACACTTACTTTGTCATATGTACCTGAATTGTAATTTTAGTTATTTTTTTTTTATCAAAGATGATAAAGTAGTTTGTTTTGATGGTTTTGTTAATTTTCAAATACGTTTCAAAATGGAAAAGCAGATATAAAAATGGCAAGGAATAAGTTTATTGATTACATGTTCCGCTATATCAAATACTTTACAGATGTATTTTCATTGCTATATCTAGAGTAAGTTAGGTGGTACAAGGCTAGTGAAGCAGGATCCACTTCTTGATCAACCATTGAGGGATAAGAACAACCGATGTATACCAATACGGCCAGGTAAGTTTTACTGTGTGTATCTTCATTAATATGTATTTCAAGTTCATTCTTTTTATATTTTACATTCATCTTTAACATTATAAATATAAAGTAAAGAAAATTTAACAGAAAAATATTGTTAAGGATACTGTCTATATATTATTCCGTTAACCTGCGTGAATGCAATCGAACTCATGGTCAGTGATTGAATCATTTATATTGTTATACCCGCAGGTTGATTATTTATTTTGAATACTACACTTTGTAGTCAATGGGTTTAACCAAGATTTAACTCTTCCCAAATAATTTACAACAGAATTACAGAAAATGATTGGCATGAAAATTGGCATTACTTTGAGTAATTTTGGTGTGAATAACCATGAAATGGAAGGAAAACTGAAACAATGGCTCTCGATTGCTATAAAACTTCCCTCACGGAATTTCTTAACATTTTGTTGTTTGCTTTAAGGAACTTTTAGGGGTTTTGATGAAACATATGAATTTCATATAGAGTGGTAAAATTAAGACAAACGGTGATTTCGTGGCTTTCGTACTAAAAATCTAACTGGCATACATGTTGTAAAGCAGTCAGGAAATGAAGTTAACCAAAACATTATTTGTTGATTTTCAATCATAGGAGAAGAAGGACTCGTAATTGGACAGGTACCAGCAGATCATTCCGGTTTCTATAAAGGACCCAAAGAAATGGACAACAAAAAGATTATCAGAAATGCGTTCAAAGACGGTGATAAATACTTCAATTTTGGTGATCTTGTATACTGGGACAAAGATTACTTCCTGTATTTTAGAGACCGCACTGGAGATACATTTAGGTGATTTAAAACGAATAATTAGCGAAGTTCACAGATACACAAGTTACATTTACATTAACACAGAAATATTATTTTCTTTAGAAAAAGCCACGATTTAAAGATTACTTGAATAAGGAAATGGGACTCGTTTGAAATAAAAAATAAACACACTGATCCAAGTCCGAATTATATTTAAAAAGCAAATAAAAACAAGTTAGGTTAGACACCTGAACTTCCACCAGGAAAGTGAGGTCGGGAGTTGCGGAAGGGTAAGCACCTCCTGTTTAGCTAGCTTCACCCGCCACGTGTGTATTAAAATTGTGTGAAAGGAAGTATGTGACGTAAAATATATCCAGGGCAATCTTGGACAAAGAGACAACATAGTTATCAACAATACTGTGATGACGGCCATTACACTTTTTGAGGGCCTTGATACGCCTAAGGTTGCAATGTCCCTGGGTCAGCAATTATTTGAAATTATCGGACAGACACGTTTGTGTTTGATTCATTAGCCGTCTACATAATAGTTACCGTATGATCGGCCTATATTTTGTAAAAATGAAGACATTTTCGGATTATGGGGCGCAGTAGCATGTTTCTGTTGATAATAATAACTCTGTTCAAACATAAAGTATCACATGGTACGCAGGTGAACTACATCAATTACACCTGTCTGATCGTTATTGCAGTCCTTTCAACTTTTGTACGTCATGAGCTATAACGTTAAATAAGGATATGCGATAAAAAAAACTATTTCAAGAACCTGATCTTGAAACATTGCAGAAAGTTTATATACTCTCTTGCAATAGTTTTTTAACCTAATGATAGAGTTTATAATAGAATGTGTGGCTTTAAAATAAGTTTTTATTTTCTTATTTTTTTGTAATTTGTTTTTTATTGTCCCAGATGTTAAATACGGGATGGTCAAGTGCCAGGGTTGGGGCCGCTGGGTTCACTTGCCGGGTAACAAAAGGTCAACTTTACATACATAAAACACACACACACACACACACACACACACACACACACACACACACATATATATATATATATATATATATATATATATATATATATATATATATATATATATATATACAACTGTATAATGTTTGGGGATTCTAGGGATTAATTTAGATTTTGTAGGCAGATTTTTTATTTTCTAGTATTTTTGTAAAATTAACTCTTACAAAAATGTATCTTTATAAGAATAAAAAATACCGTTCGACTTGCACGTCTAGAGGATTAATTTTAAGATGAAACATCTCGATTCTTTTAAGAATTTCTTTAACTATGTACATTTCTGGCCCTTTTGAGAGTTTTCAGAATCTCTTTATTCATATTATGTTCAGTTTGTATATGTTTGCCTAAAATTAAGCCCCAGAAACAAACACAAATCACGATCGTAAAGAAACAACATTTGAAACTGGCGAATCAAGCCATATGAAAAACGAGAGAAGTTAAACCTGATGCTCACAATTAATAACACAAAACATTTTCGCACATTCTGAATACAAAGTAATTGTTAAAAAGTGTTGTAAATGTGTGCATAATTTGAACTCTTGTAGATGGAAAGGTGAGAACGTGTCAACTATGGAGGTGGGTAATGTGTTATCTGGTCTCGAGTTTCTTCGTGATGTAAATGTCTATGGTGTACAGGTTCCAGGTAATTCATCATATCTTCAAAAAGAGGTTTTAAATTATTATAAACCGTCTTTCCCCCTCATCGATGTTATTGCTATTCTGGTCGCATTAATAAATATTTCATACGATCTAATGGGAAATGATCTTTAGCTAAGTGTTTTCATCAAAGCATTTCTGCTTTCCAACATTTCAAGACATCTAATAGAGAATTTGGGAATAACTAAACGATCTGAATTTCCTTTATGTACAACAGAACTCTCAAGGTTAAAGTCGAATAAAAATATGACATCTTTTAGACATCCAAGATATAAAGAACATTTGTATAGCGAAAGGTTACTCGTTTGTAAAGAAACTTATTATCACTTTTGTTGATGTTGTAATGAACAAAAACAAACATACTAATCCATTTCCGAATCACAATCCAGAAGCAAAGTAAAAACTTTGGAACCGACAAGTTAGGTTAGACACGTGAACTTCTACCAGGGAAGTGAGGCCGGGTGCTCCGGAAGGGTAAGCACCTCCTGTTTAGCTAGCTACACCCGCCACGTGTGTAATCAAAATTATGTGAAAGGAACATTGAACTATGAGACGTCAAATATATCCAAGGCAATCCTGGACACAGAGACATCAAACTTATCAACAATACTGTGATGACGGCCATAAAACTTTTTGAGAGCCTTGATAAGCCTAGGATTATTACTTGTTCTTAATAAATCCTTAATTGATGTATAATATAAGAAGTTTTGGACAATACATTGTCTTGAAAACGTTAAATATGGAAAATACAACAGCATGACGGACATTTTGTAGTTGTCACGGCAACCTTCCAAAACAAATGGACATACATGGCCGAGTGGTACTGTCACTGGCTTTCAAAGTCATGAAGGAATTTTTTAAAAATGATTTTCATCTCCTGTTTATACTTGATATGTAAAAAATCTTGTTACGCAGACGTATTTCGAGTTCCCGTGTCTCAGTGCACGCTAAAGACACCTTTGTAGAGTTCGAAAAGAGTAGGCCACTTGTTGCCGCTTCAGAGGACGCTTACAATTAGAAGCGATGGAAAGAGACTGAGCAGCATAAACCAAACATATTATTAAATGAATGAAATCCTTTTGTATATCACGATCTTCGAATTCAAATTAATTTTTCGACTGCACGATTCCATATTGGTGTTTTTCAGGACATGATGGCCGTGCTGGAATGGCAGCAATAATGCTTAAAGAGGATGCGGAAGTGACGTCAGACATCCTGTCTAAAATATATAAACATTGTCATCATAACCTACCTTCTTATGCAAGACCATTATTTCTTCGATTTGTAAAAGAAATTCCCCTGACACAGACTATGAAGCATCGCAAAGTAGAATATGTTAAAGAAGGATTTGATCCAAGTGTGATCCAGGAACCATTGTATTTTCTGGATTCGAAGAAGAAAACATATTCTCCTATTGACAGTGTATCCTATAACACAGTGTTGACATCTAAATTATAAAATATAATTGTTTTAGTTTTTAAAGGATGTTCATCAATGTAATGTATACTCAGATATTACAAAGAGCATGTCTAAATCTACAAACATTTGCTTTAAAACGTAGCGTTAAAAGTAGAGACAATCAAATCTGTCTATAAGGGCCACCCAATGGAACCAGTAATAATGGTCTTTATAGGCAAGTGGCCCTTATACGGGTTCAGAAATATGAATACAGAGCAATTGGGTTAAATTTTACTGACCTTTATAAGCAGATAGCTCTTATATAGATGTGGTATTTAACACCGGTTAGACTGTACGATGTGTTTAGTTTACAAATGTCATATTTCAATAAGTATTATCTACAAAGGGTCAACTTGCACTTTATTGTTCCTGGTTGTATTTTCGCAATGCATTTAGCACAGACTTTAAAAACATACCCTCTTTGGAGTCAGATGTCAAATTTTCATATGACTGTTTAAGACTGTTGTTGTAAACAAATCCGGATTTTGTCTTTGGTTCTATAATTATTTTGATAACATTCTTTTTAATTTTGTAATGTCCTAATCGCTAAGAAGTAATTATTAACGTCTATGTTCATATCACAATCAAAAAAGCAAAGTTAAAACTTTTAAAATGATTTAGTTAAAGCTCTTGCATCATCTTTAACTTTAGTTTAAATGCGTGAAATTCCATCACTGAAGTAAGAGTGGATAGTCCGGAACAAAGTATTAAAAAGTATTAAATTGCCGATTTACAAAGTTGAAACAACTTATCAAAATGTAATTGAACTCCCTGTATGTTTGTGTATTTTCTACAAGGCGTTTTTAAATTTATTTATAATGATCGTGCTTTGGTTACGTATTCAATGCCGTCAGTGGCTTTTATTGAAGTTGTGGTATAGTGGAAGACTGTATTAGCAGTTTGCTCTTTGTTGGTGGCGCTGGTGTCTGCGTATGTGTGTGTATGTGTCATGACTCTTATTTATACATGTGCATATGAATTACATAAGATCAACATTACCAGTATACATAGTATTAATTAATGTCTGAAAAATATTTCTTTTTCTATAATTTCATATAATATCACAGAGATGAGTATTTTACATATGATTTGTATGAATAAATGCGCCATGTTACGCAGTTTGAATATAAAATGTTGAAATCCAATTATCATTGATATAATTATTATGTTTGTCATTTCTAATTTATTTTAATTTGTCAATTGATGGATTTACATGAAGTTATAATAAATGGCTTTGAAATATTTTGTTTTTCATATTTAAACCACCAAAACCTGGAGCATAAACGTTTGTACAACCCGCAATCTACATCATAATGATTTACATTAGGGCTGAATTCAAACTTCACTGTGCCCATGGATCAACATGGGTTTTAGTTGCATGATTTAAGTGCTTTTCAAAAAAACTACAGGTAAAAAGATGCTTTGAATATTATACGATAGTAAATTCGGTTGAGATATTGCCAGCTGTTCAATGTCTTTTTCGGCGGAAGTAACGCGATAGTCCGAAGCAACGCGTTTCCTGAAATGTGCAAATTTCTAATAAACTTGTTTATAGACTGGTTTGCGATATTTACAAAAGAGGATGTTCTTGAATAATAAAAGAGAAAAACAAAGTTCTAAAAATATACATACTAAAACTTGTTGCGACAAAACCTTTTTTCTTATTTGGTTTTATTTGGAATGTCCATCTAGTCGGACATGAAGGAGTTTCCAATATGACACCAAACGTATTTCAGCACTGTATTTCAAATGTGCAATGATTCAGTGAACATGAACAAATATAAACACTTCTTTACGAAGATTTTTTTCCATCCCAACGACCCAAAAAATTCAAACGCAGATCAACATTCTATCTATGTGAAAACTAATGGTCTAGGATTTATGCGTTTATTTATTCGTGCGTATATACGTGGCAGCTCAAGACACAAAACGTAACATGCCCTTGTCTCAAATTTCCAACTTACGTTATATCTTTTTTTATTTATACTTCCTTTAAATAAGTATCGGGTAAGTACATTGTAAATGTACATTGTATGTTTAAATATTATGTAAACATTTCATGGTAGCATGTGGCTCAGTTAGTAGGGCGTCAGACTCTGGATCCAATGGTCGTAGGTTCAAACCCCAACGGGGGATGTTGTGACCTTAAGCAAGTTACTTGATTTCTTATTGCTGTTGACTTCAAGGGTGTCAGGAAAATGGACCGGTGGGCAGCAACCTCTGCAACGTTGTCTCGGTGAGCTATCACCTAAAAGTCACCCCGATTGCGCCCTATTTCAAAGTAGACACACTGTCAGGCATAATTACATCGGGGTAGTAATAGTGTAATCGGACTGACATATGTATTGCAGAGGCGTAAGGCGCACTAAAGGTTTCTAGTATAGTATAGTATAGTATAGTCAGTGGCGGATTTAGGGGAGGGGTTGCGGGGGTTGCAACCCCCCCCCTTTGAAAAATTTGAAGAGAGAGAGAGAGAGTGAGATATTGACTGATTAAAATTATTTTCTTGGCCCCCATCGGCACTAGACCCATCGTCTCTGGAAGCTCGCGCCTTCGGCGCTCGCATCTAGCATTGATATAATTCTCATCCCCTTTAAAAAATTCCTGTATGTTCTCAACCCCCCCTTTCAAAAAATCCTGGGTAGTTCTCAACCCCCCTTTCAAAAAATCCTGGATCCGCCCCTGATAGTATAGTATAGTATAGTATAGTATAGTATAGTATAGTATAGTATAGTATAGTATAGTATAGTATAGTATAGTATAGTATAGTAAACATTTGTTTTATTGATATTGTATAAATAAACAACTATATGACCTGTCCGCTTGACCTTTCACTTAAATATTTATAATGGACGAGTGCATTTTTGTATAGGGATCACGTAGGTTTATTTTGATCTACATAATGCAAACCTGTTTAACTGCGAATCTTAATACTGCTAATTTATTGGGAAGATTCTATTGTATGAATATTCCTAGATCAAGTGGACAGGTCAATGTCGTTTGCCTATTGCAAATATGCCTACCAAGCGTCGATGTTTGTTACGGTTTCTTAACTGCTTCTTGAGTACAAAGCCTCAACTTTTGAAAATTGATTGTTGTATACAAAACATCAATGTATCAAAATTATGGATATCTCTATTTGTAAATATTGCAGATACAGCATGCTTGGTATGTAACAATGTATAATTGGATAGGTATATTCATTTAACGTGTGTTTTTTCTTGTAATCACATATCATATTACAGATTTTGTGTGCATCTAAATGTGCATCAGTTGCATTGCATTCAGTTAGGGATATCCAGGGTCTATGTGCGACCATAGTTGCGTGGATTTACTAGACTTTGTTTTTGAACAGTACTGTTGTATCGCTTCTTCGACATATTGCAGACACCTTGTACGAATATGTTCTGATATTATGTATAGTTATTCACCATCATAGATTACTAATTACACACATACATGTAGTTTTATTGAATGCTCCGTTTTAGACGAAACAAAGCATGGGGAATGAATGCATGAATATACTAGATATCTGGTATAAGCTACCAACTTTGACCTGTCCGCTTGATCTTTCATTTAAATATTTATCAGGGACCAAGTACATTAGTGTATAGGTAACACAGGTGTTTATTATGTATACATCAGTCATGAGATATATAGGTAAACAACTTTGACCTGTCCGCTTGACCTTTCATTTAAATCTTTATCACGGACCAAGTATATCTATTATGTATAGGGAGCACAGGTGTTTATTTTGTATACATCATGAGATATACTCACCTCATAGAGCATAGGCGTAGGAGCAGGGGGGGGGCAGCGTCAATGTCAGAGAAGGGGGGGGGGCAGGCCCCCGCAATATATTGTGTGAAATTTTGTATCATAGTTTATGTTTATAGTGTAAGTGCTAAAAAAGAAAATGAAAAAAAAAACCAAAAAATAAAAAAAACAAGAGCTTTAGCAGGAAATGTCCATCTGGTAACCAATCAATTTACAATTTCATCATTACACTTGTAAAAGGGCGTCAAAATTTTATGGGGTACCCCCATATCCAGTGGCGGATTCAGCGGGGGCATAGCCCCCCCCTTTATGTCGCTAAAAATACATATTGTTCAGCTCAGATTGCACCAGAATGCTGGATTTTTGCGCCACTGCGGCACGACATAGACATAGCTTCGATTTGCCCCCCCCCCCAATATTAAAAACCCTCCTACGCCTACAGTACACCAGTACACCTGTGCTTTGTGTATGTACTAGTATTAACTTGGATCTTAACACTACCCATTATTCCTAATGAAAGGTCAAACGGACAGGTCAATGTTGTTTACCTATATCATGTGAATTTGTTTACAAATTTATTTTTAACACCAGGTCAGTGACTCGGTCACGCCTATGATATATATGTGTGTGTGTATGTATGTGTGTGTGTGTTTTACTTTAACACGGTATCCAATATAGCACATAAAACGATCTATCTAGTATAGACAACACATGCATTTTTGCATTGTCAAGGTTAATTCATTAAAACGGACATAATGAATATTGTCTCTTGCAAAATATAACATATAAATTCATTTTTCGGCATGGCTCGGTTCATTCCGTATTATCTAAAAGATAGGCTTATTGCGTACATGCATACACATATATTGACCCAGTTAATTCCACAACAACAAAATATGTAACTTACCTCGATCGATAAAATGCTTGACTAACTGAACAAGGTTTATTTACATATATATGTGTAGTTTTTTTAAACCGAGTATGTTTTTAAAATAGTTTGATGATTTTAAGAAGAGGAGACAGGTCAACTAGATATAGGACAACGTTAGAATCAAAGTTCGGAGACCTAGATTAAAACTGGCAAGGTCTGTATAATGAACTTTATATTATTGTGACTGTAAATGTGCATACAATACACAGTACACCGGTATAATGCAGTAGAACTAAAGTCTAAAGACTTATATGTGAGTATAGATGCATGTTTTCGTAAAGAACCTTAATGGTATGATCACTGCACCAGATATTTTCAAGATAGTGCACACATTTAACAAAATAATGTCCCAGTCAATATGTAATGAAAACAGAAAGGCGGTTAATAACTATCTGAAAATTGAAGTAGTGACGGTTGTAAAAACTTGCAACCATTGGTTTGATTAGAGGTGTTCATCTATTTGGTCACTATGGGATCTCCATAAAAGTATTACGTTTTCCGTAGAAAGCAATAAGACCCATTTTCAAGTTGAGCAGGATGTAAAGCAATCGTAACAATTCTTTAAGTCACTCGAGAACACTAGGATCATTTAAACACCTAAAGGGTGCAATTCATGCGTGCACTAAACTTTTTCAAGATAGTGCACACATTTAACAAATAATGTCCCAGGAGGACAGGCGGTTAATATCTTTGTAAACAAAGTTTCTGATAAACGAATAGTGACGTTAGTAAACACTTGCAGTCATTGGTTTGATTGGAGATGTTCATCTAGTTGGTCACTATTGGATCTCCAATTACGTTTTCTGTAGTAAGCAGTAGGCCTCATTTTCAAGGTAAGGCGTATTGAAAGCAATCGTTACGATTCTTTAAGCCACTCAGGAACACTTTAAACACCTGAAACCATTATACAACATTAAGTACACGAGCATCATCTCGTCGTGTTTCAAAACGGGTTTAAGCTTAAAGGTCCAGATAAACTTATAAAAAATTATATGCTTATCTATTCAGATCAGTCGGTAGAGTGCTCGCTCCGTAAGTGTGAGGTAGTGTGTTCGAACCCCGACCGGGTCTGACCCAAGACTATGACTATTCTTTCAACATTCGGCATTACGAAATGAAAGTCACGGTTCTTTTGGATTGGAACTTAACATTAACGAGGTCCCCAGGTAGGCTTGACACGATAAAGAGCCCTCATGTATAATGCTATCAGCGCAACGCACAGACAATTTTTCTGCACCATCACATATAGCTGGTAACGTCTCGATATAAATTAACTATTCTTGTCTGGGACGTTAAACACCATAACTCAACTCTTATCTAGTCTGTTTATGACACAAAATGACACCTACTAGTAACTAATATACAATAGTTGGATACAGTTAGCATCTTGATGTCAAGCAGCATTTGGTAAACTGTGACACTACAGAGGAGACTTATAAATCATTTTAAAATCATAAATGTCTAGTGATTAATATGATACATTTAATTCTTTTTGTACACATATTTTTGTAATTGTGTTGCAGCAACCATGTCCAACAGGAACAAGTATTTCCTCGGAGCTGCAGGAGTGTCCGCGGCGGCCATTGCATCATGGCGGACAATGTTTCCATGGTTAGGTGATGATCTAAAGACAGTAAGAGGAGTATGGAAAGTCATAAGCGCAATGCTTGAAGAAATAAAGAAGGAGAGATTCATAGTCGATATGTTTGAAGATACAGTGTCTAAATTTCCACACAAACCATTTCTAATTTTCCAAGATAGAATCTTTACATATGCTTTCGTAGACAAAATGGCAAATACTTTCGCAAATATGGCACTGAAGTGGGATTTAAAAGTTGGTGACGTAGTATCCATGATGATAACAAATGAACCAGCATTTATTTGGACATTCATAGGTATGATATAATTTTTGTCTGCATGACTCACGAAAGAGCTCGCGCCTAATCCCGATATTGACATGGGCGTAGGCATGGACCTCTACGTCTAAATGGAAAAAATAGATTACAGTTAATAAAGAAAGAAGGTTCTGGATAAAACTGTTTGAGACACCAAAACCATAGCTTGTAATACAAATCAAATAGCGTGGCCCTGTTGAGGTAGTTGATATGATATATGCCCATGATATAAACGAAAAGGTCATTTTCAGACTACTTATTCTTGTTTTTCACGATTAAAAAACCAACATATTGAAAAGATAAGATCGTTTTGTGCAATGCCGGCATTTTCAAGGACGTTTTTGTAGTGTGTGTGTTTTCAAACATGTAAAATGAGAAAGGCACATTTTCAGAAAATTGAATTAATTTTTTTTATCTGAGACTTTTGTCACATACACAATCTATTACGTAGACAGCGAATTGCGGGTTTCTTGCATAATGTCACAGTATAAATCTAGCTTTGTAACAAGAGTCTCGGCGTCCCACATATATCAAATAGTGTATCACATACAATTTTAAATGTATTTAATAATATATATCACAGATGTGTCGAGTGTATATTTTATATACCGTATTAAAATTAGCATATGACAAGGATAAGACTTTTTGTATCGGTAGGCGCTTCTTTTTCTTCGTTATTTCTTAATTTCAGTTTATTTAGTATATATCCCAGTCAAGAATATTTCACTTATATCGAAATGTCACCAGTTATAGTCGGACGTACAAAAATGTTGCCTGTTAGTTGCGCTGATGGCATTATAAAGACTACCGTGACTCGGGACCTCGTTTATTTTTAAATTCCTATCCGTGACTGTCATTTTGTAATACCTAGTGCTTGGCGAAAGATCAGCCACTACCCACTTTCTAGTCTTGGTTCAGACTCGATTGGGATTCGAACCCATGCCCTCCCACTCACGGAGCGAGCACTCTATCAACTAAGCTACAGCAGTGGTCATTGTAAACTATAGGAAGGCAAGATATAATTACACCCCTTAATGCTGATAAATTTGGCACGATACAATATCGAAATCCACGCTTTGTAAAAATTGTCTTTTACGAGTCCGTGTTAATGGAACCTTAAGTTTAACTCAATTTACGCCAAAACGCTGGTGATGAATAGGGTTTTCTGAAAAGCTTCATTATTTCCGTATCCTTCAGTGTTCTGGACTCTCGTAGTTACTTGCAGATATAACTTTATGCAATTTGATGAGCATTCTCTGTGTCTATCACCTTTTTGTTGTATTATATATCTTGTTATTGTATTTAGGTTTACAGAAGCTAGGTATTGTGGCCAGCTTTATAAATTTTAACCAAAGAGATAAAGTACTTCAACATTCAATACGATCCAGTGGCGCCAAAATCCTGATCGTCGGCACAGGTAACATATTTTTTTTTAGTTTTGTTATCACACGTGGCAGGTGTAGCTAACTAAACAATATGCTTACCATTCCGGAGCATCGGGCCTCACTTCCCTGATGGAAGATCTGGTGTTTAACTTAATTTGCCGGTTTCGAAGATTTACTTTTTTTTGGGATTATAATTTTAACATGGATTGGAGTTTCAGTTTTATTTTCCTCCCCAACTCCTGTGAAGTTATGATATTTGTTTATAATTTGTCAACTTTTAAAGTATAACGAATGAGGAGAAACACAGCTTTATATTAATACTATTTCTATCCATTTTGAACGTTTAAAGAAACTGCTCTAAATGATACTACTCATCAACTAAATTATAATTATGAATATAACCGTTTTTTTTGGTATATTCGTAATATACTAAAATAAAAAGCAAAACATGATCCCATGCCCAAATCAAAATCCAGCAGAGCAAAATCTTGAAACTGACAAATTAGGTTAAACACAGCAGGAAATTGAGGCATGTTGCTCCGGAAGGGTAAGCATCTCCTGTTTAGTTAGCAACTCAAGCCACGTATGTAATCAAAATTGAGTGAAATTAAAGGAACATGAATCTATGTGACGTCAATTATATCCAGGACTATCCTGGACACGGATACTTAATACTGTGTTGACGGTAAAAAAATTGTCCTGATAAGCCTAGATTTGCAATATCCCTTGGTCAACAATCTATTTGTAAGCAGCTGCTTCGTTGTACAAAGTTTTAGTTCACGTAGGTTTACCATATCGTAATAATTGTGAAAAATAAGCAGGCGAAGCATGTATATTGCTGCATATGAAAGGAAAGTCACAATTGAGGTATAAGTTTAAATGTGAAGAATAATTTCAAGAATCAGTTGTGTCTTATATTTCAAGCTCACTGGGATAGATGTCATTTACATAGTCTCCAAATTTAAAATAAGTCCAACGTTAAAGATTAAGATTTGCCTTTGTGTCTTTGCTGCTATTTTAGCTACCTTTGAAAGTATTATAATGAAGATTTTGATAACTTTATTTTTTGAAGCATTGAAGTCATAGTCTAAATAACAGATAGGATAAAAAAATTTGTTTTGTCAACACAGACATCGTTCATTATTTTAAAGAAAGAACACATTCGCGTTGTTCATAATGAATAGACGTGTCAGATGCGCATCTGGCCGGGTTGTTATTAAATTTGAATTAGCCATGCCAGGTGAGCGTTTAGGACCTTTTGATTTTTTGTAATACAAATGTGATATGGTTTTAAGGAATCGTTTGTTTTTGTTTGTTGTCTTGAATTGTTCTCATTCTACACCATTTTACACACGTTTTGTTTAAAGGTGATGACCTGTTAAATGCTGTAGATGCAATTAGAAACGATATCCAAGATATCAATATATATGTACAAGGTAAACAACAAACAGATCTACCAACAGGATACGTATCTATGGACGACCTTATGCTAAAAAGTCATCCAATTCCGTTAGTGAGATCAATCCGCGAAGGCGTTACCATGGACGGTCCATTATGTTACATATTTACTTCCGGTACCACGGGTAAGTCTTAACAATAAAGACATTGTTGAATGTCAGAAAAAATTGTAATGAATTTTTGCATAATGTTATTTTATTCAATGACTCGTCTCAGTTGTTTTGTTCGTATGCCTTGGTGCGTTTTGGTTGGATACAAACTTGATTTTATACTCCTGATAATAGAAGAGAAAAATGTAGTCAGCTACCTTTACATTCGGGACAAAAAGAACGGAGTATTTTATTATCTGCTTGTTAGTTGGTACTCCTGTCTGTACTCTGTGACTTTTGCTATAACCCTTTTTATTTGTTTCCTTTTTGGTATAGGATTCCATATTCATGACGATCTAGACCTTTGACTTACCTTACATCGATATCCTCAAGGGTAAATAATGTGCATTTTTATCTTTTCAATATTTAAGGACTTCCCAAGCCTGCTATTGTTAGCCATTCTAAAGCAATCATGGGCAGTGTTTCGTGGAGAATTCTAGACTTTAGCGAGAAGGACATAACGTATTGTGTGCTCCCTTTGTACCATAGTGCTGCATCCATAGTAACCGTTAACAACACTATTAATGTTGGTGAGTATTTGATAAGAGTTATAGTGCGTCAAGTTTGACTTGGTCATTTGATCTTTAGTTCAAATATTAGATAGAGCTAATAGACTGTGTGTTTTAGGTAAGACAGCATGTTTCATTACCATAAACACCCGGTTATCAAGTATTACTATCATCTATCCTTATATATCAACGTTATATAGCCCGTAATTACACAATGGATATGTTTGTTTGAATATTCAAATTAAAGGTCAAACAGGCAGGTCAAAAGCACTAAAAAAGCTCGAAAATTTGTACTGTACTTTCAAATAATAATGTTTTCTGTATAAACGATTTTGGTGACACACAGCCATATATATATATATATATGGCTTTTTGCTACTTTTTTTATTCATGCCTTTATCGTTAGCAATTATTTGTTACCCTTTAAAAACTTTTGAAAATGCTATAGCCGCTTATGATGCTAAAATAAATAAAATAAATTTTAAATAAGTAATAAGTAAAAATGCGGTGTCGTATTTGCAAAGACACTTCATGTTAAATTTGCGCCATTCTCGTTCTCTCCATGACCTCATGGTAGAAAAAAAAGTAAAATTACATTTCTTATATTTACAATCTTTCCAAAAATATACGAAAAACAATAGTGTTTTTCTGGATGGCACTTAAATTTACTTGTTTACCAACTCTCCGTGGCTGGATGCACATCATTTGATAGAACAGCAATTGGATCTGACAGAACCGTAACTCCGCCCACTCTGACGTAACTTGACGTGATTGACGTGAAGTTCCGCCCGTACCCGTCTCCAGGTGACGGAAAAATAAACATAATCCCTCAGCTTATCGTAAATATTTTATTTCACTTAAAAGATAATTTATGGTAAGAGTCACATTTTCATATTAAAATTAAACGAACAACTATTAAATGTTGAATTTGTAAGCATTGATGGCTGAATGGAAGACAACGAAAAACCCAACTGCGGATTTATAATTTGTGAGCTATGTGTATTGTAATGTGTATTGGGAGTTATGTATTCATACGCCAGTCAGAATTTGGTAGCGTGCGCGACTCTCTCCACGAAGTTATGGAGATAGTCAGGAAGACCTGTTTCATATAAGGAAAAGTATTGCGATTGTAAATATTTGGGTATGAGGTTAAAGACATCAATTTGGCATTTATGACAGTGTTTTAGTTTCCGATTTGGAAGTGTGAAAATGCATGACATTATTCAATTAACTTTTAGAGTTAAAATTTTAGCAAAAGGAACTATCATGGTTTTTGAAATATTTTGTTATTTATTTACATAAATTAAAATTAACACTGGTATAATAACTGATCCGGTATCTCTGCTGATGGACTAAGAATCACCAAGGATACCATAAACTCAGTAGGCAATTATTTCATGTTATCGGAAATATACTGATGTCTAAAAAATCTGCTAGTTAAAATAAGAGAATCTTCAAAAACCCAAAAATACTCCCCCATGCAAAGTATTTCCTGAGCAAAATTTGGTGAAATATAATTTGGTCCTTTGGATATTTTTAACCCCTTGAAGAATTTTGGTTTTAAAATTTGGTTTAAATGAGGAATTGTATTCCGGAACGGTCATCAAGTGCTGTAATATTAATACTGGTATTATATGTAATTAAAACAAAAGCGTGTTTTACAAAGACTGCTACTCATTGATAAGCATAAAAAATAAAAGTAATCCAAATACTGTCATGTTGATGCTTATCTGGTCTTGTCCGAATACCGGTGTATAGAATTTAATATGATAAAATATTTGATATGTTGCAATCAGTGTCTGTGTTTTTCGAGAATGAAGGCGGCTATTAATACTTATGTCGCTTGTTAAATGAAATCATTTAAAATGAGCCCAGTGCTCAAAGAGTCTCTAATACTTTACTGTAATAATAATTAATAATGAAAGTTAATATTTTTGTTGTGGTGTCATTTCAGGTGCAACAATAGTGTTACGAGAAAAGTTTTCAGCACATAATTTTTTTCCGGACTGTCGAAAGTTTGATGTCACAATTGTACAATATATTGGTGAATTGTGTAGATACCTTCTAAGATTACCAGAAGTAAGTACACACGCCATATATCATTTATGCCTTCTATAATATATGGAAATGGAACAATTATACTATTTTATTTAGAAGACCAGTAACCATTAATGATCGAATTATTGATCATGCACTCATTTATTTATTTATATGGTATTTGTTACTTATTTTGCTTACCTTTCCGGAGCACCCGGCCTCCTCACTTTTCTGGTGGAAGGGCACGTGTCTAACCCGATTTGTCATTTCCAAAGTCTTTACTCAGCCTCAGGAATGTGATTCGGACATCGATTAGTATGTTTGTTTTTTATTGTAATATGTTATATTCAAGGAGACTGGTTTATATAAGAATTTCACTCTTGTTCCAGAATCTTTTATTGTAGGTATTTGTATTCTTGTATCATGTATGGTTATCAAAATAAATACTGTTCAAACTAATGATAGGATTATACAACAATAAACATTAAAAATGTGAAAGTCTCACATACTGCACTGAATGTTGCGAGGCTGTGGTTGAGTCTATAAAGAAAGAAATTACTTTTGTCTTTAAAGTATAAATTCGTATGTTAAGTATATCATCGTGCCAAAATAGAAAAAAACGCGCATCAATTGTGTGGATTGGTAATAATTCTACTTGTATATTTTGACGAAGTTATTATAGTAATGAATTAGAAATTACAGATGTTCAAAATATTCATAAAATGTTCCTAAATTTGTATATTTTTGAAAATAGGATAAAATGGAAACTGTACACAAAATACGAGTAATGTTTGGAAATGGTCTACGTCCGGATATTTGGGAAGAATTTCAAACACGATTCAAAATCCCTAAGATTGCTGAATTCTTTGGAGCTACAGAAGGAATTGGCGCTTTTATCAATATTTGCAACAAAGTTGGAGCATTGGGGAGATTTTCACCATTCACAGTAAGTAGTCTTATAATTTATCCTTACCTTAACCTCAATCCTCTCCTAGCCAAGAGGCGCATAAGGCCGTAACGCTATCCTTCCAGTTTTGCCTATCCTTCACTGCTGTTTTTGCTGTGTTCCAGCTGGTCCATCTGGCGGCGTTCCTTTTCTTTTCGGTCGTTCTCTATAGAGAAGCATGTTTCTCAGGATAAATATTTGCTCTGTTGTTACTCTCCCTGGTCTAAATCCTGCTTGTTCCTTCCCGAGTCTCTTGTCCACTCTTTCTTAATCCTTTCAATGGACAAACGACTAAATACCGTGCTAATGACTGATGGTAATGTCACCCCAGGTTAGTTGTTAGTTTTTTTTAATCTCCTTTCCTGAATATCTTCACTATTATTTCCTGTTTCCATATCTTTGGTCACATTTCTGTCTCCCATATCCTATTATATATCTCTAGCAGTCTAGATGTTGTTGTTTCCATATCTGACTTCAATAGTTCTGGGCCTACTTGATCTATACCTGCTGCTTTGTCACTTCTTGTTCTTTTCAGTGATGATCTTACTTCATTCAAGCTCTATATACCTGTATCGCTTTCAATTCATCTGTGTGTTCTATGTCATCCCCTGTGATTGAACCAATCGGGTCCTCTCGATTTCACTAAAGTGTTCTTTCCATTCTATGCTTGTTCTCTGTATTTAACGCGCCTTGTTTGTTCTTCACCCAAACTGTCTGTCTCCCCTTATCACCAGTCAGCATTTTTGTGATTGCATACAACTCTTTGCTCCTTCCTTCCATTTTCTGTTGCCTTTTCTGCATCTACAGCTTTCTCCTCATATTAAATTAAAGAACGTAATGTTTGGTATTCTAGGCATACCAATTTCATTGGTATTTCATTCAACAAGCAGTGAAATTTATCTTAGTGACCGTATCTAGATTTAAATTTCGAACCATAATTAACACATGTCATGCGGTGTGTTTATCAGTTGCATGTGTTGTAAAATGGATTGCAATGAATGAGAGGTTGTAAAAAGACGTTTTGTCTATTTATAGGGCGGCTTTCGAAAAAGCTCCGACGAAACTCTGACGGGACAATTATTATCTTAGAAGATATATTTAATTGCCTATATGGCTTCTTAAATCAACTTAATGCAATTGACGTAACGCCGGCCATGCCTATTGTGTTTCTACACTGGCGGCCATCACGGTACCAGAGCAGCTTCACGGCAACTAATGATGAACTAATGTCAGTGACAGTATTATACGGCACAATTCAGTCCGATTTTCCATTCTTTTTGTGTGTAAATCAAGCATGTCGGGCCTTTGTCGGAACATTGTGGGCATGGCCGGCGATCCGTCAATTATCATATCATTAATGATCATTGCAATGCTTTTGCTTTTTTCAGAGAAAACTTTCACTTGGAGAACAACGTTTAGTTAAATACGACCCAATTAACGACAAACCGTATAGAGACAAACATGGCAGATGTATAGAAATAAAACGAGGTAAGATCACCATAGAGATCGACGACATTTTAATTAGAAATTAACATATAAACATATAAACTTTAGCATGCCTCTCACCGATATACATACATTTCAGAAAAAACAAGAAAAAACATTAGCGGTAGGACATTTTTGTGGTTTTGACCTTCTTTAACATTTGGCAGTTAGACATTTTCACACTTCCCATCCACTGTTGTAGGTAAAGTGTATTAAGGAAAATAAGACAAGATATAATCGCGGTACAAGAGTCGCCGTAAAATCGCGAATATTTTTCCCAGCCAATGTTTCTTCTTATACAGTATGTAACATGCTTTTTCGAGTTCTTCTCAAGATGTTCTTAATTCACACTTATGACTCCATGAAAGACATAACCCGAGGGGCCTGTTGCTGCTCTGCCAAAGTATTTTCCGTATCCGTATGGTTGTCGTGTTTCAGATTATTACATTACGAGTCTATTTCAAGTTCAGATCTGCATTGAGAAATATTTGACCTTACAATATTGTAGGCGTTGTGTATGTGATTACGCGATTTAGGCTCCTGGAGAGATCAAGTTTTAGAAGCATTTCCTCTCCTTATGATTGTTATGTAAAAATTGTTTAATAATCATTACGTCACTTTGTGTCCAGTTGTTGTTAAACAATCGTCTGCCTGTAGTGACAATTGCTCAATTAATACAACTTATTGCACATTTTTAGTTCTTTAATTAGCACGGTTTTCTAGGCAAAGTTGTAACAAATGTTGTGGCGTTTTTATACATACTTAATAATCTTCCATTATATCTCAACATTAGTTTACAAACATTTTTATGCCTCATACTTTTTATTTTGATTTTGCAACGTTTTTTGTCTATTGTTCATAATAAACGATAACATTTCTATAAATTCAAAAACAGTTTTGTCTCAGGGTTCCTACTGATACGCATTTCTTTGTGTTTTAGGCGAAGAAGGGATTCTTTTAGCTGCAATACCTCCAGAAATCAAAGAATTCTATAGAGGCTCAAAACAGATGAATGAAAAGAAAATAGAAAGAAATGTGTTTGTTGATGGAGATATTTACTTCAACTTCGGTGATCTCCTATATTTGGACAATGATTATTTTCTCTATTTTAGGGATCGTGTGGGAGACACTTTTAGGTATTTATGTTTTGTAAATTGAAAACAGTTACAATCATTTTTGTTTTGCATTCAATTATTGCAAACATTGAAAAGCCAAATGCTGGTGTCTTCTCGTTCTTGTATGCATTTCGGATGCAATATTTGTCAATATTTGTCATATTGGAATCTCCAATAAAACCATAGAGTTTAAACTTTTTATATCACTTTTATAGCTATTTTAGAGCAAAGTTTAGTTCTACAGCTACCGGATGCAAGAGGTCCGTGGTATTTTTGTATTTTATTATATCTTCCAATAGTATCTGTTTTTTATTTCCGCGATTAAAAATTAAATTAAATGTGACAATAAGCCTGGGTTAAATTATCGAATATCTAACTAAGCATTGCCATTTAATTAATGTGACGATTTAACTTGTTCAATAGACTTTTACTGCCCTTTAGTTAAGTAAGAGTTATCTCCCTTATTTGTAAATTACCGTCATTGCTTCAAGCTGCAGCTAGAGTAGCGCTTTACTTATTCGCAGTGTTTTTTTTTCTATTTCATGGTATTAGCAGATAATGGTAAGATCGTTGAAGTTTCGATTAGCTTGCTTGTTTGTCTTAAAGTGGTATTATTGTGTACTTAAATTATATTCGTTTTGTTGTAAAATGTCCCTTTGATTTCTGAATGTTGCAAAGTGTATAGTATTTAGCCGAGTGTTTCATTGCATTTTTTATTATGCATCGTAGGTGGAAAGGGGAGAATGTATCCACATTAGAGGTAGGCAATGCGATTGGACAGTTGGATTTTGTTCAAGATGCTAACGTTTATGGAGTAAAGGTACCCGGTAAGTAAAGGTCCCCTACTATCACAGCAGGATCACATTCTTACTTTACATTATATCCCCATGCAGATCCTAAAAATCAGACAACAAAAATACGATAAATATCATGAAAATAACTGGCAACAATAAAGCTGTTTGAGGTTAAGACGACCAAGAAACATTTCGGACACTGATGAACAATAAGTGAACATAATGACATCCTGTGATGTTGAACGTTTGTAAGAACCTAACCATTAACAATGTTTCTGGCACAAAACCGTTTATATGTATGAACATAATGACAACAATATATAAATTCTATCAGTTGGAATGCTTTGTTTAGTAGGTTGTTTTTTCTTAATCACCTCCGTCACCACAATGTACAGGTCCTGTAGTTGACAGGTATAATGTCTCTATATCAAAAATTGTTTTGTACAATATTTGACGTTTTATATTTACATATCATTCCATTTATTATACATTTCACATATGGTGTGGAAAGTTCTACCCTTCTAGAGCACCAGGTTCAGTTCCATGGTGAAAGTTAATGTGTTAATCTTTATTTGCCAGTTTTTGTACAGCGTTTCACGATAGTGAACGCGTACTTTGCTATCGCTTTCTTCCAAGATATCGAGCTTCTTTGCTATGAAATTATAAGATATGAGTACACATGGAAATAGTGCGTCTGGTAAATGAGCGTGAAAGAAGTACATCTGTTTTATCGTGAGATATGTACTCTGAGACGGGTAATGCATTTGGTTACATATGCACATTTGGAATAAATTTTCGGAATACATTTCGGAATCTAGTAAAATATTGCGACGAGATGCATCTAATAATTTCTGCAATTTGGCGAACTGATCTCATGTTTACAATAAAAAGTAGTCCGAGAAGTTTGCATCCTACGATGTAAAATCATAACTTTTTATGAAATGAACAGCAACGGCAGGTTGATTTAATAAATTCTTCATGAAATCTACGGAAATTTTAATTTATTTTGAAGGTAATGATAACGTATTTTGATGTTGAGGCAATTTTGTCATATTTTAAAACTGTTTATCGATTAGATTTCACTTTCGTGAAAGGGAGATAAATCGTACAGTGTTGTGATGTGGATTTTAAATACTTCATCATTACGTGACATGAAACGGGAATATTGTGAGTGATAATCAGCAGTTAATTAAAACCCAGATTAACAGCAAATGATCCAGTTACATAAAACCGCTAGAATGTACCCCCCCATAGCGACGGTAGGATCTTTCTCTCTATCCGAAATGACAAAACAATCGGGTACAACTTTTTTTAATTTTAATTACCGATTGTCTTCTAATATGGCAAGAAATTAGAGCAGTGTTTCAACGTGTTTGCTTTGTAACCAGTTACAAACTGGGTACTGGCGAATTTTCGGTTATATTCTGTCTTGCCACAACACCATTTTCCCAACTACGCTGTACAACAGCACGGCAGTGCTATGTTTGAGATATTGACTTGAACATCGATCGGTGTTTCTGTAGTTGATCGTTTCCTTTAACATAATAGCTATGTATACTGTTTTGTTTTATGGTTGAGATATGAAAATATTTTTCTATTTGATAAACCATATATAAGGTATACTTGTCAAATAAAATATCAAAATTAAAAGTAGTAGCTGAATTTCAACAAAATGCTTCCACAAAGTGCGCGAAACCATGATAAATCACATATTAGCCAAAAGTTTATGCGACAAAAATTAAAATCGGTTTAGATGAAATACATTTGCGAGATTAACAAACACCTTATTAGTTGACTTTTAAAATACGTAACGTTAATGTTAATTAATATCAACTTTAAATGCATTTTAATATAAATTACAGGAAGTGACGGACGAGCTGGAATGGCAGCCATTGTTTTACGAGACAACAAGGAAGTGACGTCAGAGATGTTACAGAAGATATATAAGCATTGTTGTAAAAGTCTTCCTTCCTACGCCAGGCCTTTGTTCCTAAGATTTGTTAAAGAACTTATTTTAACACAGACAATGAAACATCGAAAAATAGAACTTGTAGAAGAAGGTTTTGATCCAAATAAAGTATCAGGTCCTGTGTATTTTCTAGATGATAAGGCCAAGACGTATGTAACTATGACAACGGATAAATATCAAACAATTCTAACATCGAGGCTCTGAGGTCAAACTTAGATTTTACCGTATATTTACATAACGCCACTGATAATTGTGATGTGGTTGGTTGTGACAAAGATGCCAGAGATTATACTGATAATTTAATCAAAGTATCTTTGGAGATGGAGCATTATATTAGTATTAATAAATACATTCAACTTTAACCGAATATACTGGTTTCTGTTGCAGTTTTTGACTTAACGACAATGACTGTATAATCGTTATACGATGTATGTATTGGATAGAGCATATTGTTTTGTTTAGTAACATTATTCTTACGTATAATGAAACATATATTAAATATATTTTATCATATGATACTTCTAGTAATTTTCTTTCATAGTTAACCGTGGGTTAAAGGCTACCTCTATATAAGGACGACATGCTTCTAAAGGCTAGTGAAAATTTATCTTAATTGGTCTTTATTCATTTTAACTTGTATATAAGGGCCACATGCCCCATGAAAGTCACTTTTACTGGTTCCCCTTTAAGTGGTCTTTATAGACAGGTTTGATTGTACTATTATTCTTTTTATATATATATTTTTATTATTTTTAATGACACATAACATGCTAAAATCATACAACAAAAAGAGCATAGTATACAAATACTAACAGAAAGACAAATAAAGACATTTCTTAACACAGTTACATGGTTTATATATAAAGGGAGATAATTCACATATTTTGGGTGTTTATCAGGTTATATTAATTAATTCCACATATGTATATGGTAGACATATCTAATGGTAGTCTTAAATATTGATTATGTAAAAATTAAACTAGATTAAATTAGATTGTACTATTAGTTGTTCTCAGATGAGTTACTCCCAAACATAACATTGTCCCAAATAATATTTTGTTATTTATTGTATCCGCTACAAGTCAAAAGTCTTGAGTTTTATAACATGTCATTGTTAAATGACTTTGTTGTTTCGTGTTCCCTTCACTCTCAATGTCGTGGGTGTAGCTAGCTAAATAAGAACACCCTGTACCACTTCCCTGGTGGATGTTCAGGTGGTTAATATATTTTGTCAGTTTCAATGTTTTTACTTTGCTCTAGGATTGTGATTAGTACAAGGATTAGTATCTTTGTTTCTGATTGCAGCTACATACCCGCGACATTCAGTTTTATCTGTGTAGTTTATTTTTGTAGCTTCACAATAAATTTTGTTCTGATGTGAGTCAATATTTTTTTCAGTGATAAGAACCTGTGAAGCCCCGCCATAAAACACAAAAATATGTCATTAACATAAAAATAACGTCGATGTATGTTTTAGTTTGGCGTTAGATTAATCTGTTTTTATCGAGATGTCACTAGCTGTCAGTGAAATCCCAGTATAACACACCAACACACACACACACACACACACACACACACACATGTAGCTTAACATTTGATTAAAAAACATACAACCTTATGATAACAAAAAGTGACAAAAAGTGACTTTATTTTTCCTTGCAACAAAATAAGTTTTTGGAAGTATTGCATTCTATTAAAACCATATTAAAATGATGGATTTCTAGCAAGTCTAGAAAGTTAACAAAATATAAAAACTGTATTTAAGACGCACACCTCCACTGTGTTGTAACGACATTCCTACTAATGTCAATTTCAAAATAAAAATATTTTTCTATTTGATTTTACTATTCAATGAAAAATCTACGTATGTGATTCAAGCCATATCAAAATGTGATTGTTCTGTCATCAATATTCTCACTTTTAAAAACACAATGCAATCGACTTCAGTGTGTTTCTGGATAACGCTGAAATCGACTATTTAACCATATACTTTGTTTCAAAAGAGAAGCAGTTTTAAAGAATAATGCTGGTTTAGGTGTTGACGACAAATGATAATAAGCCCTTAAAACTGCATTTGACGTTTCATCGTTTCACCAAACACATAAAACGTGGTTGATGATAAGAGTGTTTTTTTAAATAATCTGGACAGTGAATTTGTATTCTCAAAAACCTACACTGTAATTTATTTTACTCAGCAGCTCCAACCGTATCTCAGTGCGCATGTGCGGTATACCGGTGAATGGTCACATATACTGCTCTTCTCGGATATCCATTCCGGATTAACGGTATAGTTTTTGTCAGTCACGTATTTAATATTTTGATAAAACGCAGGCTTTGTGGAATGAATAAAGAAATCTCCATCTTCCCAAACAGCAGGTGGAGCAACCCAGTCTGACGAAATGGCAATATTGGGTCTTTCTGGAACTTTCCTGAAACACACATGAATTAAATTACTGTTGGAACCACTCTGTTTGTGACAATGAAATTTTCTTTATTTCCTATTAAATTTGAATTTTCAGTTACTTGTACCTAGTCGTAAATGAAAATGTTATCAAAACGCTGTATAGTCTGTTCACGTGGAAAGCGCAGAATGCGACATCTTTTGGTAAAACCAAAGGAACTTGATGCCAGTGACGTTTTTATATGGCATTGGTATATGTTCAACAGCTGTAAATTTCTAAACCCATTTTGTTGGAATTTTCATTGTAAGTAGTGAAATAATTTGCAGATTTTTCTCATTTTAGGGCGTTTTCTCCTTCAAGTTTAGAGAAGTCACAACCTAACAGTGTTCAATAAATTATGCTAAACATATGCATAACTGATCATCTTGTAATATTTTCAAAACTACAAAAGGGAAAATAATTATAATTAAGAGTTAAGAGAAATGGTGTTTAACGTTCAGTCAAGAATATTTCACTTAGATCGAGATGGCGCCAGCTATAGGCTGGGGTGGATAAATGTTGCCTGTGCGTCGCGCTGATAGCATTATACAGCAAGGTTCTTTATCGTGCCACGCTTACCGTGACATTGGACCTCATTTAAGTTCCCATCCGAAAGAACCGTGACTTTCATGTCGTAATTTTCGTAATGCCAAGTGCTTAGCTCATTTATTCAAGTCTTATATCATACCTTGTCGGGGTTCGAACCCACGACCTCCCACTTACGAAGCGAGCACTCTACCAACTGAGCTACCGCAGTGGTTTATCCAAAGTAGGGAGTATTTTAAATTAGAAGTATGAATATATATCAATGGATATGAGTTATCAGAAATTAAATGATTTTAATCAAAACTATTTTTCAACTTGCAACTTGTAACTTGTATACTTTTCACTTGGGCAATTATACTGAAGTTTTCAATGAAACACATGCGTACGGATATTTTCAACAAAAAATAAGCGCCTCAATGCTATCTAGTTTACCTAATAACCTCCCAGCCAATCAAAAAATATAGATACATATCTAAAGGATCTTACACGAGTGTTTATGCTTATATTGAATTTATTTAACGAGTTTAATAAATTCAATGTTACATAACCACTCATGTAAGGTTTTATTTATTAAATAACCCAGAATTTTTTTTGTGAAAATTCTCTATAGGAAAATCAATATACACAGAAGCCACGCACCCAAAGCGTACTGATAAATATTTATAGGTAAAATCATGTCAAAAATACGGTTGACTTTTCATAGAACAAAAAGAAAAAAAATCATAATCAATTTTATCCAACGTATGATATCAAAATAACTTAATGAAGTATGTCTGTGAAACAAACAACAGTTGACGTCATAGTGTGCTCACATTGGAATGTCGCGCGCTGGTTACCAAGGTCACGAAAACGATATTTTATTACATTTATTTATGAACATTTATTGTATGGAATATTGAGAAGATTATATGATAAAAAGTGATAAACCAAGATAACATAAATTTGCCTTTCAATACTAATTGAAAGTTTCTGTTTATTAACTACAATTGTTCATTTTACCACTGGTTAGAATAGGAATAAAAAACCAGCCAATACATACTTGATCACTTGGTTTCTCCATTCTTCTATACTTTTCATTCCATATTCTCTTTTAATAGACCTTCCTTCATATAACCGTGGTATCGGAACAAATGATCTATTAAGTGCATTGAAATCTGGTGTTCTGACACGTTCCTGCTTTCTTTGTTTCCTTCTATTTAATTTGATATCTATGTTAAAGTCTGTACTTCTGCACATTCTGGGAGCTTTGGAAGCACTTTGCAATGATTGTCGTGAACCTTCAACCGGAGAATCGCCGGAGTTGATTGGAGGTAGAGAAACTAGGTCAGACTTCGATCTTTGCCACATCTTTCTCACTTGTGCTGTCTCTTGAAATAGAAATGTATTTGTTTGTCAGACAAACTAGTAAACCTAGTTAACGCAGATTTACATATTTATAATGAAATAAAGTGTTTTTTGACCAAAACACACACACCAAACTTTTTCTTCTAAAGAATAATTAAGTGATATGAAAGTGGAATTGGAAGCAAACGGCATTTTCTTGTCGAAATTATCTTTCCACAGAGTATTAAATGTCTTGTCGTTTGCGCTGTGACAAAATTATATCTAATGATGGTTAAATTTCCTTTTTTTTATTTCACACTGAATGGCCTTACCATATAAAGGCAAACAACTTTGACCTGTTCGTTTGACCTTTTATCAGAAATATTCATATAGGAAGATACATTCAATATATGGGTAGTGTTAAGATCCAAGTTAATACATACGCATGACACAGGACTGAGGTAAGTATACAAAATAAACGCATGTGCTCTTTACATAGATGTACTTGGTCCATGATAAATATTTAAATGATAAGGTCAATCGGACAGGTCAAAGTTGTTGGAAGGAGGTGCTAACTCTTGAGGAGCACACGGTCTCACTGCATTGGTAGTTGTTTATGTGTTTAACTTAATTTGTTTTAAACTGCCTTTTTATTGTGATTTGGATATTGACTGGCACATTTGTGTTTAATTAATTTGTTTTGTTTTAAAAAGTATTTCAATTGCCTTGCCTTTCTCCAGTACACGGTATACATTTGCAAACCAAAAAGAGATTAAACGTGTTTATAGAAATAAAAAAAGGAATAAATTGCCTGCCACACGATTAGAACTGAGTTATAACATCCTTACCCTGTCTCTGTCTCTGCATATCAACAAGTGCAGGATGAATCCTTACAGGGGATTGAGGCGGGTATTCTAGAGCCTCATTGTCAAGTTTCTCTCCAACCTAAAATATAAAACAGGTAAATTCAGTGTGATTCGCACTTATCAGTTGAAAGGCCAGCTTCGATTTTTTCCGTTAAACCCGCGATTTAATCTTCAGGGCCGTTCAAGGGGGGTAATTCAAATTTGGTCGGCAGATGGCGCTTTGTCGTCACCTCGAAGAATTTGCATTTTAGGGTTGACGCAATAAATCATTAATTAAATGGTGTTTTTAACTTAAACTATATATATTTTTGTATCCGTTTGATAGAAAATTGATTTTTCTAGACGATCACAACAATTAAACACTCCTTATAACTAATTAAAATGCTGGAATCATAGACATAAACTGCGGTATCGTGAAAGGTCAAAATCAAGTGGGCGGTGCATTCGGAGTTTATGCCCGGTAAATTGAATTGACAGAATCGCATCCCACACCGATTGGGTTAAAAATTATAGTCGTAATCGGTAGCATTTAGAACACCGGTCATTTTGATACCGGATAGAAACCATCACTCGCACCGGTTATTGCACAGAAAGATTGTCAAGTTGACCCTGCGTGCCGATGATTTGGAAAACAAAACTTGCTATTTATTGCGTCTAGACATCTTCTAATTTGTTTATTTTTACTCTAGATATTTGTTGGTGTGTTTATAATATAACCTTTAAACATTTTGTTTAATTTTAGTTCAATTTTGTAGAAAAAATCCCACGAAAATCAAACATCCAGATCGCCCAGCTGGCCCCATGTAGTCACTATGTGACTCAGAAATCAGCTGATATTGGATTTTTTTTACACTTTCATTACATTTAGAGTCACAAGAGGGACAGTTTGCTAGAAAACCATCTGAACAACAATTATCTGGTGTTGATTTAACTGCTGTAGTGCATGCAAATTTTGAAACTGTAATTTTAATGTTTCAGATCAGAAGTTGGCAGTTGTATCACATATTTACAGGTAGGCAGGCTGACAAAGAGCATAATTATAGTTTGTTAAATTTCAGAAAGTTTGCAGAAGAGGAGAAGTCATGATATGGAAAATTACATAAAATGTTTTCAATTACACTTTTCAGACTGAATATAACATTATTTTTTTAAAATTTTTTTTTAGTAATTTGAAAAGTTTTGCCACTTCAAGGGGTTGAAGATGGATTTTAAATGCCAAAGTTCAGTTTAGTTATTCAGAAACTGGTGATGGTGTTGGCAGATATTGAGGTACAGGTTGCAAATGCACAAATTGCAAAAATGTTGTAATTAATGCAATTCTAGATCCTTCAGCTATCACTACTGCTACTGTTGCTGATGATTCCACAGCTACAAATACCTATGAATAGGTTTTTAAAACATTGATGCTAATTTTGAATGTTTTCTCTCCACAGTAACCACAGCAAGTATGGATGTACCAGCAGAAAACATACTTGATAACACAGAAAATTCAGAAATGGATCACAAAGATTCTTGTACTACACATGTATTAGATTTACTGTTCAAACATTTCATATTTTTAAAGTTGATACATGTACATGTATTTGAGCTTTTTATGAAATTTATCACAATATAACCCATTCACTTTTATTGTGCAAGAATCTATGTAAATATCTTTTACCATATTTTAATTTGAGCCAAACTTTAAATCATGGATCATTGCTGCACACATCATGGCTAGTTCTGACAGTCCCACAGTATCATTCTTGTGTGGTGAATGATGTTATACTGGTACTACATTAATTATTCTGTTTTAATTAATTTCTTTTTTATTTTCAAGAATGCAGAATATGTGTAGTTTATTTTCATATGATTTTATGATACATCACTAGGTTTCCATAAATTTGAAATAATTAGTAGCCAAATTTCCAAAATTTGTGAAAATATAGTCCTTTTTAAAGTATCTCTCCACAGATTTGCTAAAATAGGTTACTTTTTGAAAGAATTCCTCAGAAATTAGTAGCCAATGGCAATTTTGGCTACCAGGAATGGAAACATAGACATCATACATGTATAATCATTTCAGTTGATTTTCAGATTACCAATACCTATACAGTTTATTTTCAGATTATGCATTCCTACAAGTTAATTTTTAGTTCATTTTATTTACAGATAACTTTTTTTATATTTATTGACAGGTGAAATGCATATTTCAAATTTTATTTACAAATTTGCCAACATTGTATTTTCAGATTATTCATAGATAACATTTTTATTTGTAGATTAAATATTATTAATGCTATTGCTATGCTAAAAACAAGACAGAGACTACAGAATAAACAATGACTATGTTTGTTTGTTTTTTTTATTGCAGATAACATTACATGGTCAACACACAGTACAATGTCAATAAAGATGTTTTGCTTGCATTTTAAAATTATCATTACTTTAAGGAAAAATAAATGCTAATTGACATAATAAATGCATAATTATTTTTGTGCATTACACCTGTCCAACATAACATTTGAAATATTGGTAGGGGCATGGCCTCTTACTGTATAGGTTTGAATCTCATTCAGGACAGTTTTTTGTGTGAGAAAGTTAGTCAGTTTGTTGTGGAATGTCGTTGGTTTTCTTTGGGCTCTACAGTTTTCTCCCCATCTCTAAATATGTTTGATAGTGAAAGAATCTTGACTTTTACTCTACTCCTTACCCTAAAAGACATGAAGCATCCTCTGGACTGAAACTTGATCCATGTCATTTTGGAGACAGTCAGAATTAGATTAATATTGGCATCTGTGCATTAGTACTTTAGCTGCAAAAAGTCTACCAGCAGCACTTGATCTGTGAAAAAATGAACCACAGATACTAAAGAATTAACTGTTACACCCGGTAAAACTGACCTGACCATCTTATAGAAAAGATTTTAATTTCTAGTTATTAACTTGGGGTGTGGAAAATATTTCTTCCTGTTCCACTGTCATGGTGCTGCTGTTGAATTTTTATTTAAATACTGCATTCAAAATCAGCACATAGCAACTAGTTGTCATATGCTGATTTTAAATTCTTTATTTTAATAAAAATTTAAAATCAGCACATGACACCACTGAAAAGAAAATTATATAACTTTCTCTTGTGTATCAAATTTGAAGAAATATTTCCCATGGAAAATAATTTTATTTGATTAAGATTAAAATGTTAAATGAAGCCAATTTTTTTAGATTTTATTTATTTTTTTATTTTTGTTTTATTTTTTTTTTTAATTTCCCTACATTAAAACAAATATCAATCAATAAGACAGTAAAATCACTTTATTTTTATTCGCATACATGCGAGAGACAGTGTAAACAAGGGAGATAATCATCATACGAAAAACAAAACAAAACAGAAGCAACACCTGCTGATTTCTTAACTGACAGAATCGCATCCCGCATCGATTTCGGACATGTCTTTCATATGAATATGTTCAGAAATGAATATATTTTCAGAATTGAATTATTAGAACCCATCACTTGTCCTAATATTTAATAATTTGTGTCTGAAGCACGAATGTCGGCCGACAGATGTGAACCAAACCCCGCAAAAGGAGCCACACCTGCCGTTTTCTCAACTGACAGAATCGCATCCCACACCGATTTCGGACATGTCTTTCATATGGATGTGTTCAGAAATGAATAAATTTTTAGAAAATAATTATTAGAACCCATCACTCGCCCTAATATTTTCAAAAAATGTGTCTGAAGCGAGATCGTCGGCCGACAGCTGTGACACAACCTCCACTTTCAAGACGTATTACTCGTAATTTTCTGTATATAATTGGTTCTTTTTTACATAAATTGAAGGAAAAAATATTTATTGTTCAAAATATTTGATGATTTTAAGTAATAACGATCCCATTTAAAAGTATACTTAAATTTTCGAGACCTACTACCATTTCCGATTGCGTACCAAAATTTGAACTGAAAATCACGTGACTAAAGTGATTAAAAATCAGCCATATTGGAAGCTGGCCTTTCGACTGTATGTTCAAGGGGCAACAACTCACAGGAAAACAACTCGGGTTAACGATATGCGAATCTCCTAACATTGCTGATGGTTTGCGCCAAGTGCAATAAAATAGTGCTTCATAGTTTTGGAGAATTTTCGCAAACAATAATTTCGGACGGACGGAAACTCGAGTTTAATACCCCCTCTTTCTTCGAGATGGGGGAAAAATACTAACTTCTAATCTGTCAATGTCTGTATGGAGGGATCGCTATAAGACAATTATGTCCGTAATAGACGAGGTGCCTCTAGCTATAGCCGCTTTTGTTATTATCCCCCCGCAAACTAAGTTTAAGGGGGTATCTATATCTTCCATGTCTATGGGTGGATTTTTATCAAACTTGGTTAAAATGTAAACCAACATGAGACGATATGTCGCATACCAAATTCATGTGCAAAAGTCAAAGGTCAAGATCAGGAAGTCAATGTTGGGGCGGGGGTGTACTTGGCTCTCAAGAGACAGTTCTAGTTATCTGTCGGACGTACCGTCGAAATGCAGATATTGTCTAGTTGTAATCCAGAATTAACCGAGAGTTGACTCTTGGTGTTTGGAAGTTTTTTTATTATTATTGTAAAATAGCTTTTTATCATCTATGTACCCAGGTAATAAGTCTAATGACATGAGTGTATGAGTAATGTCTGAAGTGTGTTTACCAGTTTTTAAAAGTCAAATTGGTGAGCAAACATAACTTTCTGAACTTCGGTACATGTATTATTCACATTGGATATGGTTAAAAACGGGTTCATTCAGCCTCGCTCCGCATGTTGAAGACGACGGTGGGTTCGAAATCCAACCGGCTTTGACCCAATTGCAAGACTTGAAAGTGGGTAGTTCTTTCGGATGGGAACTTTAAATACACGAGGTCCCGTGTCACAGTAGGGTGGCATTATAGAGAACCCTGTTGTATAATGCGATCAATGCAACATACAGGCAAAATTTCTATACATTCGTCTATAGCAGGCTCGATATAAGTGAAACATTCTTGACTGGGGCGGTAAACACCATTACTCAACTACTATAGTCCTTTTGCTTTTAATATCTTTAAATATTGGACTTGTGACCGAAGTGCTGATATTGTCTGGTTGTAATCCAGAACAGAGATCTGACGCTTGGTGTTTGGAAGTTTGAAAATAGGACTGCATTCTTTTTAGCACCTCTATATGCACCCCCTGGTACTACATCCAATGACACGAATGTACGAGTAATGTCTGAAGTGTGTTTACCAGTTTTAAAAAACTAAATTGGTGAGCAAACATAACTAGTTGAACTTCATTACATTTATTATTCACATTCGGTTTTGTTAAACGTGGTTGTAATTCAGGTTCTTATATTTTTTATATGTATATCCATCGTTGTCATAACAGCAAGTCGAAATGATATACGTTATCACTATATCATTTTCATAAGGTACATAATTGGTGCATAAACAAAAAAAAAATTTTTTTTTATTAAAATTAACTATAATTAATGGGAACATGTAATGTATTAATTATAGCTGAAGAGGATTTCGTATAGGAGATCAATTGAGTCATGGTGTTTAACGTCCCCGTAACGAATATTTCACTTATATCGAGGCATTGCCAGCTGATGGCATAATACAGCAGGGTTCTTTTTCGTGCAACGCCTACCGTGACAAGGGACCTCCGTTTATTTTAGGTTCCCATCAGAAAGAACCGTGACTTACATTTCGAAATGCCGAGTGCTTGGCGAAAGAACAGTCACTACCACCTCTTTGGTCAGACCCGATCGGGGATCGAACCCACGTATGGGGTTTCGTATAGGAAGTGATGTAATAGCACTTATATCGTTCAGTTACATCGAGTGGGTCAGATCAGGGTTTAGTGAGGAAACGAGAGTGCCCAGAGAAAACAACTCACCTTTGACAGGCGAACTTCAGTTAAGGGGATTTGTAGCTATACAAATTATGGTCAAAATACAATACAATATTTAATATATCATATTAACTTCTTCAGTATACATTTTAAATACTAATCGGTATTTAGTAACTGTGATATCGGATTAAAGTTTAATCTGGCAGTTAATCCTCCAGATCACTTTCTGTATACAAAACGTCATACCTACATTTCTGCATTGTTAATTGCAATTCTAAAGGATATATTGTCACGCTGTGCATTTGACACTTTGATCTATATTCAGTTCTTTTTTAATTACATATTTGCATACTAAATACAACACACGTGAAACAATCATATTATTAAAATGAAGGTTCTGGAAATGTTTGCTGAACCAAAAACACAGTAAATGATGTAAACCAAATGGATAACTATCTCATGTTTGATTGGAGATGTTCATCTTGCCGGATAATTGAAATCATATATAATACTTTTGGTTTTCCACCCTAAACCTAAATATAAGTTGGCGAGTCCTGTTTCTGTTGTGTTATGTTCTTGGTTGCACGAGTTGTTTTTAAGTACACATTATACACGTGTTTTCAGAAGTCACAAATACCTTTCTTCTATTTCAAAGTTTATTTAGAAATGGTAGTCTATATTCTAGTTACAATACGCAAGCACTAGTGTTTGAACTTCCATTCTATAGAAACCATTGCGGAAGCTCAGTAGGTTGAGTGTTCGCTTCGTAAGTGGAAAGACGTGAGTTACATCCCCGACCGTGTCTGACTCAAGACTTAAAAGTGGATAGTGAAGATTCTTTCGCCAAGCAGTCGGCAAATGAAACTCATTAATTTCTTTCGGATAGGAACTTCTGCATAATGCCATCAGCGCAACACACAGACAAAATTTCTGCACCTTCGCCTATAGCTGGCGATGTCTCGATATAAATGAAATATTCTTGACTGGGACGGTAAACACCATTAACCAATTCAACTCCATTCTGTAGAAGAAATACAGGTTTAAAAACATGCCGATAAGTTATATTGAATAAAAGCGATTGATCATTAACTTACCTTTTCTGTTAGTGCCGCCATTATCAAAATTTCACTTCTGTTTTAATTCAACAAAATTGTAAAGTCGTTTCCCCTTCAATACATGGCCTATTGCACCTAGATACGATGAATTACGGTCTATCCTCTGTGTTGTAACACTGAACTCGTATAACACTTAACACACTCAATTTTAATTTTTTTTGAATTAACAACAACACGTTTATATTATGTTGTTTAAGTAAAAGATTTAAAACTACTTGTAAACTTAAGAAAATACTTTTGTTTAAAGTTCAACATAACCAATAGACCAATAGACGTTTTAATCTTGAAGTGAAATATATATTAATAATAAAGTATAAGACGCATTAAATAATCTATACATTAAAACTGGTAAAAAAATCAACGTGTATTTTAATATAGTTGACAATCCAACAATTAAAGCATTCATTATGATTAATAAGGAATACGTAACGGTCTTATGTAGATATTTTATATAGATTTGTAATTTTTTTCATATCGGTGTGGTATATATAATTCCCTATCGTTAGGTTTCGTTAACGGCACAATACACTAAATACTGCTCGATAATTGTTAATGAATTGTTCAGTGTATTGGGAACAAGCGACCATAAAGACACAGTCATCAACTAAAGTGTCTGTCTGTGTTTAAGGACATGCTTCAAGATTTTATCGAGTCAGATAGTTACATATAATATGACAGGAAGTGTGTATAAAACTGATCTTGTAAAACAATTGTCTACTGGTTCTCTCCCATTGAACACACGGTTTTTGCTTTTGGTATAGTCAAACAACATTGACCTGTCCGCTTGACCTTTTATTAGAGATATTCATTGGCATACTTTTAGGATCCGCAGCTAATACGTACCTTGTTCTGGTGTTTTTCTTAAAATAATAATAGTGTCATCAATTATGTACTTATATTCCCTATACAAAAACCTGTCTATAAAGGTCACACAAGGGAACCAGTAAAAGTAACCTTTATAGGCAGGTGACCTTTATATACAGATTCAAATAATATGAATAAAGAACAATTTGGATACAATTCTAATGGGCTTTATAAACAGGTGGCCCTTATATAGAAGTGGCCTTTAAACCAGGTTGGACTGTATGCACTCATCCACCAAAAAGTTATTATATTGCTTATAGTTGTTTTTGTCCATGTTCGTATCTGTACTTTGGTGTCAATATGCCAAAATTCATAATCAAACCTTCCAATCGCCAAGGTTAGATTTTGGGTAGATTCTACTGTGAGAAAGTTTGTCAGTTTTCTTGTCGTAGGTCGGTGGTTTTGTCCGGGCACTCCGATAAATATTTTTAATGTTAAAATGTCACTTCACTAGATGTAATTTGGCTGCTGTGGACGGAAACGCTCACGAGTGAAAAGTGAAAATGTGTAGCTTAATACTTTTTGTGGGACATTTTATCATTCTGTATGACATTTTATCATTCTGTATTTATTTTCGTACGAAAGCAACCAAATAAACATATTTTGTAATCGGGGAATAGTTTTAATTTGGTAATGTATCCAAAAAAACACGCTAATTAACGAAATACAAGTAAAACTCCTTAGTAATGCTAACTGTCATACAGGATGGTAGACGTAACTGTGACTGGTTATTATGGCACTAAAATACTATATTTTAATTAAAACATACTGTAGAAATGTATGGTTCACACAGCATCATTCCATTCTTCTATATGTGATTCATGGTGATTAAGCTTAAGAACTAAACTGGGATTATTGAGAAATTAGGCTGTTTAGAGATTATGTGCAGTGTATTGTGATTACATGTGTCATAATACTAAATATTCCAAGATTTAGTGCGGTAGCAGTATTTTTAGTCACCATGGAAACGTTACTACAAGAGAAGTATACACAGACTGAAACCATATAAAATGCATTTTTGTACGTTCCCTTGTGTCAATCACAAATGATTATCGCCTCACTACAAGTATATATGCATATTTCTATCAATTTAAGCCGTGTGTTTATACAGCTATACATATTTTAAAGTTTGCAGTGTTTGTCACCAATAATTGTCATTTTAACCTGGATATGTATAGGGCATGTTTTAATTGCATTACATTTTAGTCCAATAGCAAACGAAGGTATGTAACTCTGTCTACCATAACTAGGATAGAAAATCGGAGTTATTACCTGGCTAAATCCACTAGAGTTATCTCTCTTGATTTGTTCGTCATGACACACACACACACACACACACACACACACACACACACACACACACACACACCATTTTCTTTTCGTTTTTATTTAAAAATTAATCAAAGTTTAACAAGCTTTGACCGCAAACATTTTTGAAAATCCTACACAAATATATACCAAGAATCAAATGGCACGTCCAGCCCAAATGTTTCCAGCTACCCGATTGTTGATTGATCTGAATGGGGTTTTACGTCCCATATGAAAATAGTTCATTGATATTGAGATGTCTCCAGCTACAGGTGAGTTCTCAGAAATGTTGATAATCGTAGTGGTCTCATGGCAATATGCGATAAGGATTTTTTAACGTGTACCATGACACGAGGCGGTTTTTAAAATATCTTACGAAGGGACGGATTACTTTAATTTCCGAGTGCTTGAAAAAAGAACAGTCACCACCTTTTTATATTTCTACGCCTTGATCAGACCCCGGTCTTGGTTCGAACTTCCACATACGGAACGAGTCACATTGTGGAGAGCTGGTTATTCTAAAATATTCTAAAATATATGTTTTATGAATACTAGACTAGGAACAAATTCAGAAAATGTGACCTGAAGCGGCATTTTTTAGTAAAAGTTGGTAACATGCTTTCCTAACATAATTCGAGGGTGCTGAATTCAAAAATGACGGATACCAAGCTCAATTTTGAGTTTTTAAACCCATAATTCCAAAAACAAAATGGCGGCTAAAAGTAATGGTGTACCAATGTAAAAAAAAATGTTACTTGGGTTGACAAATTTTTAGTAAAAGATGGTAACATGATTTATTAAAGATAATTCGAGGGTGCTGAATTTAAAAATGACGGATACCAAACTCAATTTTGAGTTTTTGAACCCATAATTCCAAAAACAAAATGGCGGCTAAAATTAATGGTTACAATGCAAACAATGTTACTTGGGTTGACAAATTTTGGTAAAAGTTAATAACATGATTTACTTAACACAATTCAAGGATGCCGAATCCAAAAATGGTGGATATCAAGGTCAGTTTTGAATTTTTGAACCCATAATTCCAAAAACAAAATGGCGGCTAAAATTAATGGTGTAACAATTCAAAAATGTTACTTGGGGTTTCAAATTTTAGAAAAAGTTGGTAACATGCTTTATTTAACATAATTTGAAGATCCCGAATTCACTAATGGCAGATACAAGCTCAATATTGAGTTTTTGAACCCATAATTCCAAAAACAAAATGGCGACTTAAATTTATAGTGCACCAATGCAAAAATGTTACTTGGGGTTTCAAATTTTAGTAAAAGTTGGCAACATGCTTAATTTGACATACTTCCATACTTCGAGTTTGCTGAATTTCAAAAATGACGGATACCAAGTTAAATTTTGAGCTTTTGAACCCATAATTCCGAAAATAAAATGGCAATTGTTTCAATGTATTGGCATATAATTTCTCAGTGTTATTTAAGTGCATCTTGTGTGCTTCTGATTAATTGCCAGAAGCCCAACAGGCCCAAGGCTTTCTTATTGCAGGATGTCAGAATGGAATGTACTCTTCTCTTACTGCCCTTATATTTTTTGTAACTCACCTGTCAGTCATAACAATACCATGGTTTTTATCTACGTTTCCACAATTTTAAAATGATTAGTGGCCAAACTTTCAAAATTTGTGAAAATGTTTAGGGCATTTTTGTTTTTACAGATTTGCAAAAACAATTTTTTTCTTTTTGAAAGAAAAGGATTTCTCAAAAATGAGCAGCTAATGTTGATTTCGGCTACCATGAATGGAATGAAAACAAAGATCTATTGACCATTTCTGGGGTTGCAACAGTGGCATACTTTTCATGACTGTTCTGCTTGTCCTGTTCATAATCCGCCACCCACCTTTTTACTCTTGTCTTTGAAGGGGCTTATTTTCCTAGCGTTGCTATCATATCAGTATGGATAGCCTTAGTAGTATTACTTTTGCTTTTAATATCAAATTTCACATCAACATTTTGTAGTGCAAGTTCGCCTTTTTAAGGAAGGAAGGCTAGTGTAGTTACATTTACTTTGCTCTTCCACTGCAAAAAGAAAAATCTTAAGTATTTGGTGAGAACACGTGTTTCAGTTAAACATTGAACTTCGTTCATGAGCTTTGCTGCTAGGCTACCTGAGACGAAGGCTGACGGGCATACCAGGTCTTTTGATTTCATAAATATTAACCTTTTTACAGAGTTATTGCCCTTGAAAATTAATTTTATTTTATGTTTGCAAATTGTGATGGTTTTGTTGCTATTTGCTAGGAAACTATAAGTGTTATATAAAAGCAATTCATTGAAAAATAATGAACATGACAAACTACTAAGTAGCAATGTTTGTAAGAATACGATCATCCATAGAGGAGTTGTTACCCTTAGAGTATAATTTTTTTCGAATTTGTGTTTTGACCCCTTTTTTTAATAATACTTAACAACACCAAGTTGCAAAAATAATCAACATGTCAAGATCTAACTTCGTAGCAAATTTTGTGTATGATAATCAACGAAGGTGTTGCCCCTAAAATTTCAGTATCTTTTAATTGTTTTCAGGTGAACAATAAGGCCCATATGCATTTTGTTTAAATTGTTTGTTCATTACCATCCAAGTAGGCCTTTAAATATTACAATCTTTAATTAATAACTCTTTGTTACTACCAAAAACACCTTCTATATCAACTTCCATGCAAAAATGCATTTTGATTTTGGCGGCCATTTTGTATTTAAATTTTGACCTACTTAGAGCAACTTTTCAGCTTGGTATCCGCCATTTTCGGACTCAGCACACCCAAATTAGGTGAGAGGGATACATGGTTTGCTTTTACTAAAAAATGCCTCTTCCTCTTTAAAACGACGTCTTTTCTGAAAATGTGCCTAGTCTATACAAGCAAAACGTTAATGGCGGACAAAAGACCTTGTCCGACACATGAACTACATTTGTATTTCGTAAGTATAATCATCGAATTTAAATACAATTTAAGTAAACGATAATAAAAACACACATTAATATAGAAATATAGAGTAATCGATTCTATAAGGACTGGTATATTGAACGTTGATATGGAAATTGTTTGATGGACTAATTCATGCAACAAATTAATTACCGGTTTCAGTGGATATTCTCATTTAATCAGTAACACTTGTAGTTAAAGGTTATAATCTATAATATCTTCAGCCTTATAAATAAAGAAGAATTGTTAACTTAATACATAGAGGATCTTGCATGAGTGTTTATGCAATATTGAATTTATTAAACGAGTTGAATAATTTTTTATGCAACGAGCCTTGGCGAGTTGCATAAAACATTATTCAACGAGTTTAATAAATTCAATATTGCATAAACACGAATGCAAGATTCTATTTATTATATAATACTATAAAAACGTGTTTTTCGTAGATTTAAAACTTGTCTTCTCATTATAAGAAAACAGCTGATTGACCGAAACACAAGTTCACGTAATTGTATAAATACGCCCAAAGTAATCCTGCTGAAGTAAACAATAGTCTGTCCGCCTGATACAAAAACAAAACAAACATTTTCAATTTAAATACAATGTATCTTCTTTTTAGAAGAAAAGTACAAAAGTATCAGCTTAAATTAGAATCAACATACAGTGTCAAATGAAACAAACAACTGTGAACTAAGTCAATTGCGTGACGTCACTCTGGAATGACTTTTATGCTTTTATGACGTCACACTCATTCAATACGATTTTTATTGTATGACCGTATTACATGGATTATTGAGTAGATTATATAATAAAATAATATATTTTTGATCATTTTCTTGTATTGCAATGTACCAACAAGGAAGAAACAGAAGTCAGTACGCTTAAACTTATATGGTAGTAAAGTATATTTGAGTAATGGTGTTGTACGTTCTAGTCAAAATATTTCAATTACATCGAAACCTAACGTCGCCAGCTATAGACAAACTTGGATAAATTTTACCTCTGTGTGTTGCGCTTAAGCGACTTTCACAATTGGCGCACGAGCACCTTACGATCAGAATGTTTTAGCTTCGCACGAGCTCTCGCATACTTTGCACGACGTCTCTCATTCGTTGCATGTGTTTTAGTGGTCGCATCAAGTCTTCTAAAAGAGTGGACATGCACACTATTCAGACTAAATCGAATGCGATCCAAATTATCGCAATGCAATGCACGCATATTAGTACGAACGTCTTGCAACGTTTTGTGTACTTGGAAGGGTGATTTACGATATTTAAAGGTCGTACTGTTTATGTGTGTTTTGCAACAATGTTGCTCAACGTGTCTCGCGTAATCTTGCAACCGTTTTACTATCATTGTACGATCTATCAGTTTATTTTTGCCATGCTTTGCCACTAATATATAATATTTATCCGGCGGATCATCAACAGGGCTTGGAGGCTGCGGCAGGATTTAGACCTCCTTCTCCCCCTCCTATGCCTTCTTTCAAGGTTTGTCACCTCGGCCTTGTCTGTTGCTTTGGTCATCTTCTTGGGTGGCTTCTGTCGCATTCAACTATTCAACCAAAATGCATCGGAAATTCGGGCGGTATATATTCCCCCTCTGACTCGCACGAGCCTTCATACCATAGTACGCATGATCGTACGATTGCCGAACATCCAATCGCATTGGCGCACATTTAATCGTCCGATCACCTGATGACTCGCGCGATCATCTCGCATTGTGTTACATCACTCACTTTAATTGTACAACAGTCGCATATAGACGCAAGATATATCACAAGACTTAATGTGTTTGCATCCTGACAACCTTCGCTTTTGATCACGAGAATTTCGTACGGATACTTTTTCATTTGCGATTATTTCGGCAACAGTTGACGATCAAAATCAAAATTTGTCGGTCGCCAAATAATTTGTCGCTTTTGCTCGTGTGCCAATTGTGAAAGCCCCTAATGGCATTGTAAAGCAGAGTTCTTTATCGTGCCACGCCTACCGTGACACGGGACCTCATTTATTTTAAATTTCCATCCGAAAGAACCGTGACTTTCATTTCGTGAATGCCGAGTGCTTGACAAAAGAATCGTCACAACCCAGTTTCTGTACAAGCATAAGTGAAGCATCAAAATGAACATGCAATTTTCATTTGAGAACGTCGTGAAAGGACTGCCCATATCCAAATCCTGAAATGAAATCTCAAGGTTGTATGTAAAAATGTGCAATTTGATTTAGAATCAAATTTCTTTGCGAAAAAAATAAAAATTACAGCATATAGCAATAGAAACAATCATTTGACCTGTAGAATAAATAAATGAAAATACACAAAAGATGCAAAAATGAAAGGTGTTTTAATTTTTTAGCGTTTTTGCCAGTTTTAAGCTCCCAGAGTAGAAAACAGAGTATTAGATTCAATAAAGAACCCCACCACAAGACCTTCTTATAAACTAGCTATTATACGCCCTGTCAGTAATGAAAATATTGTGTCTGATCTGTAATTCTCGGTCTTAATATGTAAAAATAATCCACCTTCTATGTCTAACAAGCTTGTAGTTTGTTCTACAGTTATGGATACAACATATACAAGTAATAGTTTTGTTCTATAGCCTTATTTCTGTACCCTCGATAAAAGTTCAGCTGACCTCCGTCCCTGATGACACAGCGGTCTAATGCCGAACCGTGGATTAAGTAATCACCCCAGATTGAAAAGAAATTATAGTAATTTAAGGACCAAGTTATGTGTACTGAATGTTCTTATGTTATGTTGTTGTAGGAGATTATTGTCAGAACGACTTTTGACTAAATACAATTTTTAATTTATCATTAAATGCACTAAAATGGTTGATGACAACATACAAAATCACTTATCGTCACAATAAACCAAGTATGACTTGGTAAATATCAACATAAAATAGTCTTTGAAAACTCAAAGTATGAAAATCAGAATTATAAAGATGTGCAGGATCTATTGCGATATACACTGACAAAACAATGGGTAACACCGAATAATTCGCGTAGCTGAATTCGCACACTGAATAATTTGGACATTGGAAATCATACTTCCATAACCAAAAGAAAAATTAACCTCATTCCTATAATAAGAGAACCTCTAATTAAAGATACTTCTACCACACCACTGGATGATATTTTGTCGTGATAGTCAGTGTCTGTCCAAAGCAGTGATTTTATAATCAGGGATCCCAGTAACAAATTACGGTCTTGTTCACTTTAAGGTAATATGGTAATTTTCCAATGTCTTTATGAACTTGCAAAGTATAATGGACTGTCTCAAATTGCATAAAAGGCGAAAGAAAAAATTGTGACAGCCCATTATACTTTGCAAGTTCATAAAGACATTGGAAAATTACATTATTTCTTAAATTTACAATATTTATAAAAAATGATTTTATTGCCATCTCACATTTTCCATGATTTTGAAATGCGCAGTTGTGTACCTTCTCATAAAAATGGGTCGGCTCCTGTCAACGAGAGCATTTGACATCTGACGTCATCATGTCAGCGCGTGGAGCCGATGTCAAATACTTTATTAAAGCAAAGATATTGCGATTGTAGATATTCCCTTCGATTGTTGTGTTGAGATATACTGTGAAATACGCGTACGTTATCTACAAATTAAAATTGTTACTTTGCGTTTTATTACTTCTAACAATTATTTTTACAAGTGAGATCGTGTGTACATCTTTATGATGCTGGTGTCAGATGCTAGCTCACTAGGGCTTCAGTTTCAAAGATTATGGTATAATATCCTGACACCGCTTACACCAGCAATGCTCAATTTGAAATAACTTGCGGTCACATGTCGTCGTCGCGATTCAAATCTACGACCTTTAAAGATCTTAAGTCCAACGCTCTAGCAACTGAACTACGTGTTACTATTTAGTGATCCTTCTGTTTTTGGATCATGATTGGTTACCGATAATGTTAGTAAATATATCAAATTAATTTTTTTTGTTTCTCTCTAAATATTCACAACTTTGTTATTCGTGTTCGGCTGTCTTATTTACATCACTCGTTACATCAAGCCGTTGATGTATTGTAGAAAACTCTGAATGACGCATTGACACGTTTTTAAAGATTTATCTATTTAAACATACATTCAAAAAGACCTCCAAATGCAGACATAATTTCATTAGACAGTTAACATTATATTACAAGCCAAGCCTGTCATTTAAACGAACATCATGAATTAATTACACTAAGCGATATTTCCTGGATCCGTCATAACATTTATGAGACCTGATTTTTGATTGGTCCAATCATTGAGATTTGACTGGTATAAAGATGACAGTTTTCGTTCCAAATTAGAGTTTTACCTCGTTAATTGTTTGATAATGATCATGAACCTGTTGACAATCCAATAAATGTTTTAACGGATTTAATTATATTTTAGACAGTGAATAAAATTTATTATTTATACAGATAAAATTATAAAACATGTTATTGTCATAAATAACATGCAAATTGATATTTTGTACTTTTGCAAATGCTTATTGCAACATTGTCTTTGTCTTGGGGGGTATTTTTTTCAATGAAGTTTTTCGGCCATATTAACATATTTTCCAAAGTTCTGTTTTTCACATGTCCCCCAATCAAAGTGAAGTGGGTGTGTGGACATGTAGTCTTTTGTGAACATTTTGTCGGCCATTTTTCTCTAAAACACTAGTTTTAACTAATCTTTATGAAACTTCAAAGAAACAATTTTTTGAGTGAAATAGATGTATCGTTTGGTATTAGTATTTTAATAATGCACATGGTTGAGGATTTCCCATCTGGGGTTCGTTTTTGGAACACTATCTCATTTCAGGTTTTATAAATTTTCTACCTTTTTTCACAGTGCCGATGTTATTTTAGTAACTGCTGTAACGTATCAGCAATAATTGTGTCATCACTGAAATGGTTTGTCATTTCAAAAGTTTCCATCAAACGAACCACAACAGGGAAATACATTTTTCACCATTCATGCGCATGATCAAAATACTATCAATTTACCCGAAGATTGTTCTTGTGAAGTTTCATAAATATATGTTAAATATTTTAAGAGAAAACTGATGGACAAAATGTTGGCAGAAGAAATTGAGTAAACACATGGGTCCACACTTCGTTTTGGTCATAATCAGTCACATCAATGTTGGCAGAGGAAATTGAGTAAACACATGGGTCCACACTTCGTTTTGGTCATAATCAGTTACATCAATGTTGGCAGAGGAAATTGAGTAAACACATGGGTCCACACTTCGTTTTGGTCATAATCAGTTACATCAATGTTGGCAGAGGAAATTGAGTAAACACATGGGTCCACACTTCGTTTTGGTCATAATCAGTTACATCAATGTTGGCAGATAAATTGAGTAAACTCTGTATACCCCAATTTCTTTTGGGACACAATAAGCTACATCATTAAAAGTTAGCGACTGAAACCATAGGCGATAAAATATGTGGAAGATGAAGAAGATTCAAAATGATTTTTATTGAGTACTTGAAGTTTTTAAGGGATCATGACAATGGGAAAAACGATTGATGTCCTCTCGTTCGCAGTATATACTTTCTCTGACTAACCGGCCAAGAAAAAAGACTGTATACTTGTATACAATCATTTAACTGTCATTAGTGTTGTCTCATGGTAATATACAACTTCTCTATACACTTGTTAACGTTCGTGCCAGACAGACAGGATTCTTAACAAATCAATTATAACACTGACTCCACGTTTAGATGACAACTGCTGAGCAATACACAAAAACCCAGCACCAGGACACTAAAGTTTGAACTCGACTTGGACATGTAGCCCAGGGTATTAAGTATAGAAGGATAATTAATGACCACTGGTACACCTATATCACATGCTCATTACTCAAGGGGTCATTCATGCATTGTTTGAAACTGTCCTTGAACAAAATGTCAATTATTGGTCTACTTCCCATGACTTTGTCTTATGATCCTTGTTACCAGTTTATGGTTAGCACTGATTGTCATGATGACTATATATACTTATATAACATATAAGCTCTTTACTCAACAGGCTAACTATGTGATTGCTTAGAAAATAACCTTGAATATAACACAAGACGATGATTAGAACTGCAGTTAAATATGGTAACCCTGACTTGAATTTTATGACAAAGGTCAAATTCCAGCTATTGCAATGGAAATAACTACTGATATATGGCAGCCACGATTGGTAATGTTCTTCATAAGCCCATGCTTTATGACCAGTGTGACCTTGGACACAAGGTGATGGCAGTCAGGATTGGCAATGTTCTTTATAAGCCCATGCTTCATGACCAGTGTGACCTTGGTCACAAGGTGATGGCAGCCACGATTGGTAATGTTCTTCATATGGCCATGCTTCATGACCAAAGTGACCTTGGTCACAAGGCGATGGCAGCCACGATTGATAATGTTCTTCATATGGCCATGGTTCATGACCAATGTGACCTTGGACACAAGATGATGGCAGCCACGATTGGTAATGTTCTTCATATGACCATGCTTCATGACCAGTGTGACCTTGGTCACAAGGTGATGGCAGCCACGATTGGCAATGTTCTTCATAAGCCCATGTTTCATGACCAGTGTGACCTTGGTCACAAGGTGATGGCAGCCACGATTGGTAATGTTCTTCATAAGCCCATGCTTTATGACCAGTGTGACCTTGGACACAAGGTGATGGCAGTCACGATTGGCAATGTTCTTTATAAGCCCATGCTTCATGACCAGTGTGACCTTGGTCACAAGGTGATGGCAGCCACGATTGGTAATGTTCTTCATAAGCCCATGCTTCATGACCAGTGTGACCTTGGTCACAAGGTGATGGCAGCCACGATTGGTAATGTTCTTCATAAGCCCATGCTTCATGACCAGTGTGACCTTGGACACAAGGTGATGGCAGTCACGATTGGTAATGTTCTTTATAAGCCCATGCTTCATGACCAGTGTGACCTTGGACACAAGGTGATGGCAGCCACGATTGGTAATGTTTTTCATATGACCATGTTTCATGACCAATGTGACCTTGAACACAAGGTGATGGCAGCCACGGTTGGTATCGTTCTTCATAAGCCCATGCTTCATGACCAGTGTGACCTTGGACACAAGGTAATGGCAGCCACGATTGGCAATGTTCTTCATATGACCATGCTTCATGACCAGTGTGACCTTCGACACAAGGTGATGGCAGCCACGATTGGTAATGTTCTTCATATGATCATGCTTCATGACCAGTGTGACCTTGGTCACAAAGTGATGGCAGCCACGATTGGTAATGTTCTTCATAAGCCCATGCTTCATGACCAGTGTGACCTTGGACACAAGGTGATGGCAGTCACGATTGGTAATGTTCTTTATAAGCCCATGCTTCATGACCAGTGTGACCTTGGACACAAGGTGATGGCAGCCACGATTGGTAATGTTTTTCATATGACCATGTTTCATGACCAATGTGACCTTGAACACAAGGTGATGGCAGCCACGATTGGTATCGTTCTTCATAAGCCCATGCTTCATGACCAGTGTGACCTTGGACACAAGGTGATGGCAGCCACGATTGGCAATGTTCTTCATATGACCATGCTTCATGACCAGTGTGACCTTGGACACAAGGTGATGGCAGCCACGATTGGTAATGTTCTTCATATGACCATGCTTCATGACCAATGTGACCTTGAACACAAGGTGAAGGCAGCCACGATTGGTAATGTTCTTCATATGACCATGTTTCATGACCAGTGTGACCTTGGACACAAGGTAATGGCAGCCACGATTGGCAATGTTCTTCATATGACCATGCTTAATGACCAGTGTGACCTTGGACACAAGGTGATGGCAGCCACGATTGGTAATGTTCTTCATATGACCATGCTTCATGACCAATGTGACCTTGAACACAAGGTGAAGGCAGCCACGATTGGTAATGTTCTTCATATGACCATGTTTCATGACAAATGTGACCTTGAACACAAGGTGATGGCAGCCACGATTGGTAATGTTCTTCAAATGACCATGCTTCATGACCAGTGTGACCTTGGACACAAGGTGATGGCAGCCACGATTGGTAATGTTCTTCATATGGCCATGGTTCATGACCAAAGTGACCTTGGACACAAGATGATGACAGCCACGGGTTGGTAATGTTCTTCATATGACCATGTTTCATGACCAGTGTGACCTTGGACACAAGGTAATGGCAGCCACGATTGGCAATGTTCTTCATATCACCATGCTTCATGACCAGTGTGACCTTGGACACAAGGTGATGGCAGCCACGATTGATAATGTTCTTCATATGACCATGCTTCATGATCAATGTGACCTTGGACACAAGATGATGACAGCCACGATTGGTAATGTTCTTCATATGACCATGCTTCATGATCAATGTGACCTTGGACACAAGGTGATGGCAGCCACGATTGGTAATGTTCTTCATATGGCCATGGTTCATGACCAATGTGACCTTGGACACAAGGTGATGACAGCCACGGGTTGGTAATGTTCTTCATATGACCATGTTTCATGACCAGTGTGACCTTGGACACAAGGTAATGGCAGCCACGATTGGCAATGTTCTTCATATGACCATGCTTCATGACCAGTGTGACCTTGGACACAAGGTGATGACAGCCACGGGTTGGTAATGTTCTTCATATGACCATGTTTCATGACCAATGTGACCTTGAACACAAGGTGATGGCAGCCACGATTGGCAATGTTCTTCATATGACCATGGTTCATGACCAAAGTGACCTTGAACACAAGGTGATGACAGCCACGGTTGGTAATGTTCTTCATATGACCATGCTTCATGACCAATGTGACCTTGAACACAAGATGATAGCAGCCACGATTGGTAATGTTCTTCATATGACCATGCTTCATGACCAATGTGGCCTTCAACACAAGGTGATGGCAGCCACGATTGGTAATGTTCTTCATATGGCCATGGTTCATGACCAAAGTGATCTTGGACACAAGGCGATGGCAGCCACGATTGATAATGTTCTTCATATGACCATGCTTCATGACCAGTGTGACCTTGGACACAAGATGATGGCAGCCACGATTGGTAATGTTCTTCATATGACCATGCTTCATGACCAGTGTGACCTTGGTCACAAGGTGATGGCAGCCACGATTGGCAATGTTCTTCATAAGCCCATGTTTCATGACCAGTGTGACCTTGGTCACAAGGTGATGGCAGCCACGATTGGTAATGTTCTTCATAAGCCCATGCTTTATGACCAGTGTGACCTTGGTCACAAGGTGATGGCAGCCACGATTGGTAATGTTTTTCATATGACCATGTTTCATGACCAATGTGACCTTGAACACAAGGTGATGGCAGCCACGGTTGGTATCGTTCTTCATAAGCCCATGCTTCATGACCAGTGTGACCTTGGACACAAGGTAATGGCAGCCACGATTGGCAATGTTCTTCATATGACCATGCTTCATGACCAGTGTGACCTTCGACACAAGGTGATGGCAGCCACGATTGGTAATGTTCTTCATATGATCATGCTTCATGACCAGTGTGACCTTGGTCACAAAGTGATGGCAGCCACGATTGGTAATGTTCTTCATAAGCCCATGCTTCATGACCAGTGTGACCTTGGACACAAGGTGATGGCAGTCACGATTGGTAATGTTCTTTATAAGCCCATGCTTCATGACCAGTGTGACCTTGGACACAAGGTGATGGCAGCCACGATTGGTAATGTTTTTCATATGACCATGTTTCATGACCAATGTGACCTTGAACACAAGGTGATGGCAGCCACGATTGGTATCGTTCTTCATAAGCCCATGCTTCATGACCAGTGTGACCTTGGACACAAGGTGATGGCAGCCACGATTGGCAATGTTCTTCATATGACCATGCTTCATGACCAGTGTGACCTTGGACACAAGGTGATGGCAGCCACGATTGGTAATGTTCTTCATATGACCATGCTTCATGACCAATGTGACCTTGAACACAAGGTGAAGGCAGCCACGATTGGTAATGTTCTTCATATGACCATGTTTCATGACCAATGTGACCTTGAACACTAGGTGATGGCAGCCACGATTGGTAATGTTCTTCATATGACCATGCTTCATGACCAGTGTGACCTTGGACACAAGGTGATGGCAGCCACGATTGGTAATGTTCTTCATATGACCATGCTTCATGACCAATGTGACCTTGAACACAAGGTGAAGGCAGCCACGATTGGTAATGTTCTTCATATGACCATGTTTCATGACCAGTGTGACCTTGGACACAAGGTAATGGCAGCCACGATTGTCAATGTTCTTCATATGACCATGCTTAATGACCAGTGTGACCTTGGACACAAGGTGATGGCAGCCACGATTGGTAATGTTCTTCATATGACCATGCTTCATGACCAATGTGACCTTGAACACAAGGTGAAGGCAGCCACGATTGGTAATGTTCTTCATATGACCATGTTTCATGACAAATGTGACCTTGAACACAAGGTGATGGCAGCCACGATTGGTAATGTTCTTCATATGACCATGCTTCATGACCAGTGTGACCTTGGACACAAGGTGATGGCAGCCACGATTGGTAATGTTCTTCATATGGCCATGGTTCATGACCAAAGTGACCTTGGACACAAGATGATGACAGCCACGGGTTGGTAATGTTCTTCATATGACCATGTTTCATGACCAGTGTGACCTTGGACACAAGGTAATGGCAGCCACGATTGGCAATGTTCTTCATATCACCATGCTTCATGACCAGTGTGACCTTGGACACAAGGTGATGGCAGCCACGATTGATAATGTTCTTCATATGACCATGCTTCATGATCAATGTGACCTTGGACACAAGATGATGACAGCCACGATTGGTAATGTTCTTCATATGACCATGCTTCATGATCAATGTGACCTTGGACACAAGGTGATGGCAGCCACGATTGGTAATGTTCTTCATATGGCCATGGTTCATGACCAATGTGACCTTGGACACAAGGTGATGACAGCCACGGGTTGGTAATGTTCTTCATATGACCATGTTTCATGACCAGTGTGACCTTGGACACAAGGTAATGGCAGCCACGATTGGCAATGTTCTTCATATGACCATGCTTCATGACCAGTGTGACCTTGGACACAAGGTGATGACAGCCACGGGTTGGTAATGTTCTTCATATGACCATGTTTCATGACCAATGTGGCCTTCAACACAAGGTGATGGCAGCCACGATTGGTAATGTTCTTCATATGGCCATGGTTCATGACCAAAGTGACCTTGAACACAAGGTGATGACAGCCACGGTTGGTAATGTTCTTCATATGACCATGCTTCATGACCAATGTGACCTTGAACACAAGATGATAGCAGCCACGATTGGTAATGTTCTTCATATGACCATGCTTTATGACCAATGTGGCCTTCAACACAAGGTGATGGCAGCCACGATTGGTAATGTTCTTCATATGGCCATGGTTCATGACCAAAGTGATCTTGGACACAAGGCGATGGCAGCCACGATTGATAATGTTCTTCATATGACCATGCTTCATGATCAATGTGACCTTTGACACAAGATGTTGGCAGCCACGATTGGTAATGTTCTTCATATGACCATGCTTCATGATCAATGTGACCTTGGACACAAAGTGATGGCAGCCACGATTGGCAATGTTCTTCATATGACCATGCTTCATGACCAGTGTGACCTTGGACACAAGATGATGGCAGCCACGATTGGTAATGTTCTTCATATGACCATGCTTCATGACCAATGTGACCTTGAACACAAGGTGATGGCAGCCACGATTGGTAATGTTCTTCATATGACCATGCTTCATGACCAATGTGGCCTTCAACACAAGGTGATAGTAGCCACGATTGGTAATGTTCTTCATATGGCCATGGTTCATGACCAAAATGACCTTGGACACAAGGCGATGGCAGCCACGATTGATAATGTTCTTCATATGACCATGCTTCATGATCAATGTGACCTTGGACACAAAGTTATGGCAGCCACGATTGGAAATGTTCTTCATATGACCATGCTTCATGATGTATGTGACCTTTGACACAAAGTGATGGCAGACACGATTGGCAATGTTCTTCATATGACCATGCTTCATGACCAATGTGACATTTGACACAAGGTGATGGCAGCCACGATTGGTAATGTTCTTCATATGACCATGCTTCATGACCAGTGTGACCTTGGACACAAGATGATGACAGCCACGATTGGTAATGTTCTTCATATGACCATGCTTCATGACCAGTGTGACCTTGGACACAAGATGATGGCAGCCACGATTGGTAATGTTCTTCATATGACCATGCTTCATGACCAGTGTGACCTTGGACACAAGGTGAAGGCAGCAGCGATTGGTAATGTTCTTCATATGACCATGCTTCATGACCAGTGTGACCTTGGACAAAAGGTGATGACTGCTCCAAAAATTTTGTTTTTGTCACGTTATTATTGTTATTAGTAACTAACTCATTTTGGTATTGTACTTTGCTTAAGAATATAAAACTATCGCCTCATAAATGATTTTCTTTTCATCATTGTTATCTGGAATAAATTGTCATCTTTTAATGTACTTATCGTGCCAATGCTTTATTTGTTGTGAACTTGAACGCAATTTTCTTTCGAGGGTGTACTTTCTATGACATTATAACAATGCGAACGGTATAATTATGAACACGGAGATCAAGTTCTTGAGTGAGTGAGTTATTGTTTAAAGCCGCATCAGCATTATTGCAGCTATTCGCGAACAATAATAAAGAACATGATAATACAAACCAACAACGTCATCATGTATTTATGTTCTGTATCTTGAAAGTACATCCGCCTAATCAGATTATGTTTTTCTTTTGGTGCTATAAGGTCAGCGCAATCTTTGCTGTGTTATTTGTAGTACAGATGTATAATATAAGGCTAAATTATAATTACTTGCACTGTTGCTTATCCTGCTTACAATAAGCTTCCGTCCAGTTGCTTAATGTAAAATGTACCGATAGAAGAACAGTATACTTATAAGGTTGCTTATACACATTTGTAATGAAAGAAGCCCCTGTTTGTAATGTTGTGACATTTTTTCTGTTAGACTTTTCCGGTCCGGATCGTTGTTTTCCGGTTTTGATTTTAGTATGCTTTTCGTTGTTCAAACATGGTCAGACGGTTTTTCTTGCAGAGAAAATGCACAAGAATTACCTCCTGCACCTGGTGTAAGTTACTTTGTTGTGTTTTTGACATGTCATTTTATGCATTTAAATGGCTCGTTGTGGTTAAAGTACAAAATAATGTCCTTGTATGTATATTTTTGATTTCCGGTGTGCACAGACATAGAACACGTGTTATCGCTATTCACAAATGTCATATAACTTGTACTTCTGGTATTAGCAATTATTCATGCTTGATGTTGAATCTCTGCAGAGTTTTATAATCTAATATTATTATCAAGTGTTTCTAATATTGTATTTTTTGGAATTTTAAGTAAAATTACATAACGGATTGCCATGAGGTTTAAGCTCCGCCCACCTCATTAATACATGTATGCACATATTGAGCACCTCAACTAAAAAAGCGTATGACGTAGCCATTTTCTGTGTATATGGTTTCTGTGTACACATGGTACACAAAGTGTAGTTTTTTGTGTGCAACTATTGTTTTGTGAATTGTAACTGTTTTATATTGTTTTAATGATGATTGCGATATTAATCTGTTGTAATTGTAATACAATTTTATTTTCATTGCAGTTATTTACCATTTAATAAAGCTGTGCAAATACATACAGAGTTGATATTTAGGCTTTCTATTGGTCAAACAGATGCACATAGGCATTACACGGTTTCAGCTTAAATTTGAAATATTTTGCTAGCTTTTAAGATAAACCAGAATTTAAGGTTTCATTGTGAAGAAAAGTTTGTGCACCAAACATCTTCAGAAGCACAAACTCGGTCTTTTCTTACCGATATGTTTCTTTATTCATATGAGGTAGAATTTATGCAAAACCTTGTTAAAGCTAGAGAGAAGACTGTCGCCTAATCTGAGGGCATTCATCTCCAAATACAGATTTATAACTGACGTTCTATCTAGTAAGTATCATAAATTTGGAGATTATGTAGATGTCATCTATCCAAATGAGATTAAAATTAAAGATAAAACTGATTCTTCCAGTTTTGTTTCATATTTAGACCTCTATTATAAGGTTATGTGACAAACGTGATTACTTTGTCAGCTATCCTGTTCTGTGCAGCAATATACCCACTTATTGTGCATTTATTTCGCAATTCATACACTATGATCCAACATGTGCTCACTACGGGAACTTTATCCAAAGAAACAAGCTGCTTCCAAAACCAGAGGCTCAGGATGAGCCTGTATCGCTCACCTGACTAAAATGCTTTTAAAGCAAATTTGTATATATGCTTTTCCAATAGGGTCCAATGTGAAACAACTTTCTCCGCTGGCAGCCATGTTTTATGGCAGATCAGAAAAATTTTGGCAATCTATGTAAAGGACCTTCTATACATCATTCCTGTAAAGTTTGGTTCAATTTGCTTCAGTCATTTCTGAGGACATAGTCAAAAACGTGTTTTTCCCACAGGGTCCAATGTTTAACTATCTTTTGCGCTGACAGCCATGTTTTTTGGCGGATCAAAAAAATTTTGGCAATCTAAGTAAAGGACCTTCTATACATCATTCCTGTGAAGTTTTGTTAAATTGGCTTCACTAGCTTCAGAGGAGATAGCATATATATGCTTTTCCCATAGGGTCCAATATTAAACTATCTCCTGCGTTGGCGGCCATGTTTATTGGCGGATCAGAAAAATTTTGGCAATCTAAGTAAAGGACCTTCTTTTCATCATTTCTGTAAAGTTTGGTTAAATTCGCTTCAGTCATTTCTGAGGAGATAGCCAAAAATTCGTTTTTCCCATAGGGTCCAATGTTAAACTATCTTCTGCGCTGGCGGCCATGTTTTTAGGCGGATCAGAAAAAATTTGGCACACTTTGTGAAGGACCTCCAATACATCATTTCTCTAAAGTTTGGTTAAGTTTGCTTCAGTAGTTTCAGAGGAGATAGCCAAAATGTGTTTTCCCATAGGGTCCAATGTTAAACTATGTTCCCCGCTGGCAGCCATGTTTTTAGGCGGATCAGAAAAATTTCGGCAATCTTTGCAAAAGACCTTCCATACATCATTCCTGTAAAGTTTAATTGAATTCGCTTCAGTCGTTTCAGAGAAGATAGCCAAAATGTGCGTTTTCCCATAGGGCCCAATGTTAAACTTTGTTTGGCCCTGGCGGCCATTTTTTTTGGCGGATCAGAAAAATTTGGGCAATCTTAGTAAATGACCTTACATACATTATTCCTGTAAAGTTTGGTTCAAATTAGCTCAGCGGTTTCTGCTTTTCCCCTAGGGTCCAATGTTAAACTATCTTCTGCGCTGGCAGCCATGTTTTTTGACGGATCAGAAAAATTTTGGCAATCCAAATAAAGGACCTTCCTTACACCATTCCTGTAAAGTTTGGTTAAATTTGCTTCAGTCATTTCTGAGGAAATAGTTAAAAATGCATTTTTCCCATAGGGTCCAATGTTAAACTATCTTCTGTGCTGGCAGCCATGTTTTTTGGCGGATCAAAAAAATTTCGGCAATCTAAGTAAAGGACCTTCCATACATCATTCCTGTAAAGTTTGGTTAAAACTGCTCCAGTGGTGTCAGAGGAGATAGTCAAAATGTGAAAAGTTTACGGACGGACGACGACGACGGACGACAGACGACGGACGCCAAGTGATGGCAAAAGTTCACATGGCCTTTGGCCAGGTGAGCTAAAAATTGGCGACACTTTGCAAGCCTAGGTTTATCAGCCCAAAAAATTTTTATGGCCGTCAGTACATTATTGTTGATAAGTTTGACGATTGCCCTTTGTATATTTGACGTCCCATAGATCCTTGTTCCTTTCACTCACAATTTTGATTGCACGCGCGGCTGGAGTATCTATCTAAACAGGAGGTGCTTATCCTTCCGGGGCACCCGGCATCACTCCCATTGTGGAAGGTTCTTAACCTAATTTGTTAGTTTAAATGTTTTACTCTGCGTTTTGGATTGTGATTTGGACATTGATTAGTATTTTTGTTCTTGATAAAATCTGATTAGGCCTTGTCTGTCTTCAATGTTTAATTACCATACTTCCCCGCTCACATCGCGTAAACGTTGGTTTTTAAATGTTTCACTTTGCATATAATTCGATGTAATTTTGGTGTTTGGTTATACCTAGTATTTTTTATTGAGGTCTTCTTCTAAAGCATATTCGATACTCCCATTTACATCACAAATAATGATCAACAGTTCAGAATATCGAAACTTTGTTAGTGTTATTGTAAGCGATAGACAGAAAATAAGCATATATCTGGTATTGATGGTTACTTATCTTCATGGTAATATTAATCTATTATAGATCTCTCCAAAGGGAACTGTTCTCCTATAATGTTGTCTGGAGAGGTGTAGTGCCCGTGCTAATAGACGAGGTCATTTTACCTTTCCAGACAAAACTATAGGAGAACTTTCCTCGAGAGATTAGATAATAGATTCAATACATCACATGTCTAGGTTTGAATTAATTTAGTTTTCAAATAAACTTTAAAATTTATTCAACATCAACTGTAATAAATAAATAAATAAATAAATAAATAAAACACATTTAAACTAGAATAAATCTCAACAATGCGTTTTCACATATAATTAAAAACAATAAAGTATAGTCCCTCGCGTTAGGGACTATACCTAGGTATAGTCCCGCTGCCATGCGTTGTCAAGGACAGATGATTTCTACATGCATAGAATAGTATTCATGTAGTAATACAATGATTCTTCAACAAATTAACATTTGATGTTCAAATATGTCAATCAAAACAGATAGTTCTCTGTGTAGCAGACAATGTATAGACAATTTTGTTTTCTGCTAAAATCTTAAAGGTATTTTCATTTAACATATTGCCGATGGTTTATAATGGTAATAACGTTTCAGTAAGTTTATATTTCCTTTAAATATCATTGTGTCTAGAACTACAGCAGTTGTTTTATTCCATTGGAAAAACCCCCAAAGGAGAAATATCCAATGTTACATTTTCTGGCGTTGAGATATAGAACGAATATACATAATATGCGACCAAAAGACGTTAATTTGTAGGGATTGGCCTAGCAATCATTTTGATAGTCATCCATTCAAATGTCAAGGTCACGGATATGTGAGCCTACACTTTTAACTAGCTGTCCATATATTTACTTTAGCTAGACGTTAAATTTTAAAATGTATGGTAGCATATTTTAGGACAAGTTGATTTGAAAATATCCTTGCATTAGGCCCCAACTGCTGAAAATTTAGATAGTCCCTGTAATCAATGCAATTGTCTATTGTACTTCTGCTTGAGATATGGCATACCATCAGGTGAGCAGGTGAGCGTTAGTGTAGGCCCTTGGACCTCTTGTTTAAAATCTAAAGTCAACATCAACTACAGTGAAGTTTGAAAATATACATTTTTCTAATCTTTCTTAATGAAAATTGTCTAAAAAATAAGCAAAGTTTCTGTTGTTTCAGGAAAAGGAAGAGGCATAAGCGGTCTGTCATATCAAAACGTAAGCACCTTAGTATGACTTCCTGTTGTACCCGCATCCATTAAATTTATATGTAAAATTTTGAAAAATTATTTTTTACAGAAATGTTCAAAATGGCACGTTTCCGCCTCCTATTTTTTTTAGTAGAACCTAAAATTTTAGTGGAGGGTATAAATGGAAGTCTTTCAACCACCTGGCTTGGACCCATCGCACTGAATCCCGAGTAGTTTGGTCCGCTCAACCTGTATAACTACTAGTGTAGTAGTAATCGCCAAAGTGAACAACGTTCAACTAAGGTTCAAATGCATTTTAAATCATGTTACAAAAACTGTACATTTATCCAGTCTATCAATTACTAATACAAAGTAGACGGGTTTCCTTGTGTAGGTCACATTTGTTTTTTATTACAAAACGAAATGCTTAAGGCTATGTATGCAATTACCAACAAGTGTTTCCGAATGAGTAACCAAGTGTAAATTGAGCTAGTAAAAGGTGTCCTGATTTCTGACACATATTGTATGTTGTTTATAAAACGACAACCAAGTACAAAACATATTTATATGTAAAGGCATACAACATTGACCTGTCCGCTTGACGTTTAGTTTAAATGCCCATAATGAACGAGTACTTTTAAGTAATAGAGAGTTTCATCTATATTCTACACTATTCATGGGTAATGTGTATGTGTATGTATGACAGCGATCATAACACTACCCATCCTCCTATTTGAATATTCCTAATGAAAAGTCAAACGGACAGGTCAATGTTGTTTAGCTATAAAGGTGTATTCCATCCATATTAGTATAACTGGTCAATAAAATTGACCTAATTTTTAAGTTCAATTGTGTAATATTGCGAGACTAGAACTATATTTTTTATTTCCTTAACCACGATTTCATAAGCAAATGTATCTCATTGTTTCTACTGTGGAAATTTTCTAAAAGATGATTGTGAAAACTGGCTTATTAGGACTATATTTTCTGCATTGATAAAATGTCAAACTTACATTTGCACCAAGTCAAACAGGTTACACTCTGCCAATTTCTTGACAAAAGGGTTCTTGTTCTCTGGTATTATATAATTTGACATTAAATGGCGTCATTAAAACTGCTTCAAACATAATGAGACCTTTCGATAACATTTAGAATTAGGTCTATCGATGGAATCAAAGCACTGAAGCGCTGATGAGATATAAAGATTGGTCCGTTGTATACAAATGTTTTGTGGCGTATTTTATTTCAATGCTATATTTTTTATAGTTTATGCGGCGTTTTGCATTTGCGCAGATTTGCATTTCATTTGCGCCGATTTTTTTTTCATTTGCGCCAATTTTTTTACAGGTAAATCTCAGATAAAATAGGTAATTTTTTGTTATTTCTTTGATGGTCTACTGGAAACATCTCCAGAATTGTTCCTTGCCCGCACCCATAGTTCTCGTGCTTCTGTTTTCCTCTCATCTGCGAGATGGTTGTGTTCATTCTGGGTTTTTACAATGGATGTGCCATCTGGATCTGTAGTGATTCTAGCTTTGCATGACTTGACAGTACACCGGTATGAAATGTTGCCATGTTTCAGGACACCAACTTTTCGGTACTTATGGCCATCTATAACCAACGACTTGACTCCCCGGTTCGTTTCTGTATGGATTAGGTCCATCTCTTCGACTGACTTTCCAAACAATGTGAACTCATTCCGGATTTAAACATAATATAGCTTCTATTGAACAGTGGTCATACCCCAGTAATATTTCAAACGGTCAATATATCGGGTCTTGATCACTTTACAATGGCCTAATTACAGTCTTCATGAACAATGCTCGATTTGATTGAGATATCTGGTTTTATCAACATACACGGTACTTAAAATATTATACCTAAAACAGTTCATATAGTTTTACATTTTACAGGTAATTACAGGTAAATCAGCAAATAATAAAAAAAATAATCGGCGCAAATGAAAAAATGAAATCGGCGCAAATGAAAAAACGGAATTTTCAAAAATCGGCGCAAATGTCATACGGCCAGTTTATGTGGTCTATATAAATGATAAAGGGATTGATCATACGTATTTGCAGCATTTTCAATTCACAAAATAAATTTATTTTAATTACAATGAAAATTATAAAACTGAAAATTTCTATTTTTTAACTTTGGGTAAATGTTATATTTATTAAATAACATGCATACCAATCCATGTTTAACTCACAACCCCAAAGCAAAGTAAAAACATTTAATTTTTTTAATTCACAAAATAAATTTATTTGAATTAGAATTTTATTCTTGAACTTTTTGTTTATGTAATGAAATCAAAAACATACATACCAACCCATGTTCAAATCACAACCACCAAAGCAAAGTAAACACGTTGGAAAAAACTATCTTACTTAACAATAACTGATCTCGATATTTTACAATCAATGGTCTCGATATTTTACAATCAATGGTATTTTACAATCAATGGTCTCGATATTTTACAATCAATGGTCTCGATATTTTACAATAAATGATCTCGATATTTTTTAATCAATGGTCTCGATATTTTACAATCAATGGTCTCGATATTTTACAATCAATGATCTTGATATTTTACAATAAATGATCTCGATATTTTACAATCAATGATCTCGATATTTTATAATCAATGGTCTCGATATTTTACGATCAATGGTCTCGATATTTTACAATCAATGGTATTTTACAATCAATGGTCTCGATATTTTACAATCAATGATCTTGATATTTTACAATAAATGATCTCGATATTTTACAATCAATGATCTCGATATTTTATAATCAATGGTCTCGATATTTTACAATCAATGGTCTCGATATTTTACAATCAATGGTCGTGATATTTTACATTAAATGATCTCAATATATATTTTCTGGTTTTGTTTAACCTTTTGTTATTTCGTATTTTGGTTTTATTGACTATTGTTGTCAAATACGCGTATTTTTTCAGCTACAAGTTACAATATTCCATATGAAAATATAAGTAAAACATGGCGTTTATTGTTCCTCGAACATGAAACAGACAAAATGACACAAAATGCTAAATTGAAACAGGGAGCAGACAATTTAGACAGAAACAAACATATCACCAACAAAGCAGTTCTTAAAATGGCCGGTCCGGAAGTCGAGAAGATCAGTGATGAAGTGAGGAGGAAGAGATAGAACTGGATCGGCCACGTACTGAGGAAAGAACAGACAGATAACTGAGCTGTTGCCCTTGGGTGGACTCCTGAGGACAGGAGGAAAAGAGGTCGCCCTAAAGCAACTTGGAGGCGGATGGTTGAAGTAGAACGGAACCGTGCAGGCTGGAACACCTGGAATGCGACACGTCGTGTATCCTTAGACCGACCGACATGGAGGAATGACGTCCAAGCTTTGAGTTTCTCCTGGCACTGAGAGAATAAAGGTAAGGTAACGTAAGACAAAATGACATAAAATGCTAGATTGAAGAAGACAAACTGTGATAGTTTGGTTTTGGTGTTTACGGGAATTAACTTATAAATGGCAATTGACATAGGAAAGGGCCATATTTTAAAGTTTGATTGTATGCATGCTACATCAAATTGAAAATATAATCTTACACTCTCATATGTTTTTGTTGCTGGCTGTAAAAAGTAAAATAAATGGATGGTTTAGCTCAACTAAAAGTGCTTTAACCACATCGCTGGATCTAATTTTATTACTATATCAGGTGTCCGCCGATAGCCCGCGAGTTTCATAATTAATATTTTACAATCAATGGTCGTGAAATTTTACATTAATTGATCTTAATAAGTTTAATTAGTAGTGAATTGTTTCACGCAGTTTTTTTTGTTTGTTTTTGTCGTGTATTAGCGATAGCGAAACACTTATTTTCAGCTTAAAGCACTTTATTGTATTCAAAAACATCGAATTAACCTAATGTTTATATCAATTTAGATTGATTACTTTCTACTTGGTACGTTAAGCATAAAATCATTTTATTTTATACTTATTGTTTAAATATACAAAATAAATAAATTCTGTACTAAGAGAGCCAAGCACAAAAACCGTTAAAACTCATAGCTCTCTATTTAAAACATTTTAGAAAGGGTACATTTTCTTTTTAATTCAAAATGGCTTAAATAAATAACTTAAATTTTTATACAAAACGTGTTTTACAATTACATTCCACAATAATTGAAACTCTTCACGAACACAACAAAATGTCTATATGGAGTATTAGGAGAGATTAAGAAAATATTTACACAGGGTCAATACATATTAAAATTTGTTTTAACTCTCTCTCTCTCTCTCTCTCTCTCTCTCTCTCTCTCTCTCTCTGTATATAGTGAGGTACATGTAAGTAATGGGGACAATGCAAAATGCATGTGTATGTTGCTATTTTACTTGCAATACCGGGGCATTTTTGTTGGGACAAAGGCAATAGTTCTCACCTGACCTAACCCTACTCCGTCGTAAAATGCGTTTAAGAACATTTCAACTGACATACCGATGGTCTGGGGACACGACTTTTGTCGTTGTCTCTCATGCTGCATTTGATTGGCTTCATCGAGAATACAAAACTTACTCGATACATATCTGACAAAGAAATTTTCAAAATTTCGATTTCATCAATCAAATAAGAGGGTAGATGAACCATACCTCATCCTTTTACATTTTACCTTTCCCTGTCGTAAATCAAATACTGTTATAGTTTGGCCTTACCGTATTAGACAAGACAGTAAGACTGTTACAATAGTTTCTCTACGGGTATTTTTATTTTATTCAAAAACAAAATTTAATTCTACAATTAAGGTCATAGTAAATATTTATATATCAAAGCTTTCTATGCTGTCACATAATTAGAGAAATATTTTTTTGAAACTTTTATCAAGACCTCACCAGCTATAGGTTAAATAATAAGAAATAAGTTTGATAAACCAGGGGTAGTTATTAATGTAAAGCAAATATGAATGCATTTGTTATGTTGGTTTTGACAACACTTTTCCTAAATCCTGCTAGTTAAAATATAAAAATCCTAAAAATTGAAGGTATACGCCCTCATGCAAAGTATTTCCTTAGCATGTTAGCTAAACTTAATATATATTTTGAATATTTTTTCAGCTTCTTGGGATTTTTGGTCGAAGCACTACTGATAAGGCATTATATTTTTAAACGACCGTCTAGTGTTGTAAAATTAACACTGGTATAATATGTAACTAGTTGTGTATTGTCTACACGTTTCTTTGCTAATCGAAGTCTTGTTGTTTAAAACAAAGGGTGTTATAATGCATATCCAATAAGTTTCATCACTACATTGAAATGTTTTTTGAAAAAAATAGTTTTCGTGCACTTTTATGCTAAAGACTAAATCATATTACACATATATCGCACTAAATACATCACTTCCACATCTGTGTCGCTGTCAAGTAAACAGACACAAAGGCCAGAACACAAAAGTTACAGAAAAGGAGTCAAATATATATATAGTAAACTTGGTTAGGTCGTTACACTTTAGTGGGTGAATCCAGGACTCCAATATCTGGACTGAAAAAAATGGTGCTTTACACCGCAGTCATGTTTGTTTTCCTCCTTCAATTTTGGAATTGTGTTGGGAAATTAGGAGTTTTTCCGTTTGAAAGCCGCCGCGCATAGAGTATCTAAAAACCACATCACACCTGATGACGCCTAGGTGGTAAAAGGTATATTTACCATGTCAGGATAGCGATTCTAAAATATCGAATTCGGACAATAAAATGATAACATGCGTAAGATATGGCTATATGTCAAAGCAATATACTCGTAATTAATGCTTTGAACTGTTTTAAAGAAACATATTTCAATGAATTGATGCCGCTCAAAAAAAAAAAAAAAAACTTCAATAATATCTGGGAATACCGTACTTGTTACTAACAACGTGTAGTTTTGGTTGTTGTACAGATGTGTTCTTCTTGCAATCGTCCTCTGTCTTGTCTTGGTTTCTACTCGTCTACTTTCATTTTACACATATGTTCATAAAATGTGCAATATAAATTCTATGGCAAATATTCAGCATATGGGATACTACTACCTTAACAAGTCAGCCTGTATCATCATCAATTATGAATAATTACAAACAAAACTTTATCTTTTATTGTTCATCTCAACTTGGCTTAAGGAATGTGTACATGTCTGATAATAGAAACGAGACGTTAATAAAAGGAAAAGAAAAAAAAAATACAACAGAAATATGAAAGACAAGTCACGATGCCATCTCGATTTAGTCAAAAGGTTTATACAGTGCGGTGGAGAGTAAATGCTATCTAAAGTTAAAATCACAGTAAACTGATCCTTGGCAACCATTTACCCCGGGTTTATCACCAATTAATCTAGAAAGCATTAAGTAGCAACTACGTTGATTCTGTTGTGTTCCTCGTTGTTTCATATTACTGACTGATGTCAGTATGGCGTTACTCTAGGTCCTTTGTTAACGTGTAAATCATTGGTAATTATGGCAACTCGTGACTTTCCCTACTCTAAAAACCCAAACAAAATGAAACCTTTGGTAAGGTAGATCATATGAATTATTCAAAACTAATGAATATGTACTTGTTTGTATTTAAGAAGAGAGGAGGGCAGTGACACGTCTTTAGTAATGTGATCACAGAATTTTCCGTTTTAACAGGGGTAATTAAAAGTTCAGTTTCTTATGATGTTCAATTTAATGTGTTTGTGATTAAGTTTAAGATAAGATATTACCATGATAGCCATTTGATTTCGGTTACAATACCTTCACTGTTATACGTTTGTTGTACGTTGTTTGATAGTTGTAATTTTATTGGTGCGTCTTTATTATGTAACGGCACCACTGCGGTAGCTCAGTTGGTAAAGTGCTCGCTAAGTAAGTTGGAGGTCGTATGTTCGAATCCCGACCGGGTCTGAATCAAGACTTGAAAGTGGGTAATGACTGTTCTTTTGCCAAGCATTCAACATTGCGAAATGAAAGTCATGGATCTTTCGCATGGGAACTTGAAATAAACGAGATCCCGTGTCACGGTAGCCGGGCTTGGCACGATAAAGAACCTTGTTGTATAATGCCATAAGCGCAACGCACAGGCAAAAATTCTGCACCTTCGTCTATAGCTGGTGACGTCTCGATATAAGTGAAATATTCTTGAATTGGACGTTAAACACAATTACTCAACTCAGCTCATCATGTAGCGATGACCGTAAGTGATTTATATTGATGTGATCAAGTCAGCTCGGCAATGCAATCCGAATAGTACATCTCTGGTTTTATTGGAAATAGTAAGCTATGGCTAGGGATTTTGAAATACCAATACACGTTAGCACATGTACATCACGCCGACCGAAGCGATCACTAAGAACAGTTAAAGGTGCCTAGAATAAAATAGTCAGTTGTATGCTATCTTATAGATACCTAGAATGAAATATATACAGTTGTAAGCTATCTTATAGATACCTAGAATGAAATATAGACAGTTGTAAGTTATCTTATAGATGCCTAGAATAAAATATAGACAGTTGTAAGCTATACCGTTTAACTCAGTTGCCGAAAATACATTGCAAAGTATAGTCAGTGTCGATACAAAAGTAAACCAATCAGTCGGAGACGGAATCACTGAATGCTGTATTTTTCCTGAATAGATTCATTTGCCAAGTACTATAAAGCTGCGGTTCTAAATGTTTTGATTCTTCACCCAATTGACGTATCGCCGGCCACGCCTTTTATGTTCTGACACTGGCCGCCATAACGGCACCAAAGTAGCGCCACGGCAACTAATGACGTTCTAGTGTCAGTGATGTCATTAAATGGCACAATTCATGCCTATTTTTCATTCTTTTTGTGTGTAATTCAAGCGTTCCGGGCCTTTGTCGGAACATCGTGGGCGTGGCTGGCGATCCGTAAATTATGATATGGTCAGCAACAACCACAGATAAAAAAACTAAAAAAGCAGTCACGTGGTCAGCAAAAACCACAGAAAAAAAACTTAAAAAGTAGTAATATGGTCAGCAACAACCATAGATAAAAAACTTAAAAAGTAGTAATATGGTCAGCAACAACCACAGATAAAATACTCAAAAAAGTAGTGATATGATCAGCAACAACCACAGATAAAAAGCTCAAAAAGTAGTGTTATGGTCAGCAACAACCACAGATAAAAAAATTCAAAAATAGTGATATGGTCAGCAACAATCACAGATACAAAAACTCAAAAGTAGTGTTATGGTCAGCAACAACCACAGATAAAAAAACTCAAAAAGTAGTGATATTGTCAGCAACAACCACAGATAAAAGAAATCAAAAATAGTGATATGGTCAGCAACAATCACTAATAAAAAACTCAAAAATTAGTGATATGATCAGCAACAACCACAGATAAAAAACTCAAAAAGTAGTGATATGGTCAGCAACAACCACTGATAAAAAAATTCAAAAATAGTGTTATGGTCAGCAACAACCACAGATAAAAAATCTCAAAAAGTAGTGATATGGTCAGCAACAATCACAGATAAAAAAACTCAAAAAGTAGTGTTATGGTCAGCGACAACCACAGATAAAAAAACCTCAAAAAGTAGTGATATGGTCAGCAACAACCACAGATAAAAAAATTCAAAAAAAGTGATATGGTCAGCAACAACCACAGATAAAAAAAACTCAAAAAGTAGTGATATGGTCAGCAACAACCACAGACAAAAAACTCAAAAAGTAGTGTTATGGTCAGCAACAACCACAGATAAAAAAACCTCAAAAAGTAGTGATATGGTCAGCAACAATCACAGATAAAAAAACTCAAAAAGTAGTGATATGGTCAGCAACAACCACAGATAAAAAAACCTCAAAAAGTAGTGATATGGTCAGCAACAACCACAGATAAAAAACTCAAAAATAGTGATATGGTCAGCAACAACTACAGATAAAAAAACTCAAAAAGTAATGATATGGTCAGCAACAACCACAGATAAAAAACTCAAAACGTAGTGATATGGTCAGCAACAATCCCAGATAAAAAACTCAAAAAGTAATGATATGGTCAGCAACAACCACAGATAAAAAAACTCAAAAAGTAGTGATATGGTCAGCAACAACCACAGATAAAAAAACTCAAAAAGTAATGATATGGTCAGCAACAACCACAGATAAAAAAACTCAAAAAGTAGTGATATGGTCAGCAACAACCACAGACAAAAAACTCAAAACGTAGTGATATGGTCAGCAACAATCCCAGATAAAAAACTCAAAAAGTAGTGATATGGTCAGCAACAACCACAGATAAAAAAATTCAAAAAGTAATGATATGGTCAGCAACAACCACAGATAAAAAAATTCAAAAAGTAGTGATATGGTCAGCAACAACCACAGATAAAAAAACTCAAAAAGTAGTGTTATGGTCAGCAACAACCACAGATAAAAAAATTCAAAAAGTAATGATATGGTCAGTAACAACCACAGAAACAGAATGTATACGTTTTTATATACTGCTATAAAAACGCCTATGTGCGAGTCTTTTGTTGTGAACCATGGTAATTTTAATTACATAAACTTAAGGTACTTTAGGTACATTTGCTTATATAAAGGTGAGCTGAGTTTGGGTTAAGAATGAGGACGATTGGCAGCCTCTTGACACTAATTCTTTATAAACACTATTACTTTGAACTTATATCAAATTATATGTTGCCTAACAAAGATTCCCGTCCATCAAATATTCTTACTATAAGTGGACAGAAACCCAGAGCTATCACAATAAACATTCTTTTTAGGCGTTAGGAGACACAATGGTAGCCTTATGTACTCTGAGAACGGTAGTTTATGAAAGCAATACATTTTTTGACAATTTTCTGGTTAAAATTAGCCATTAGATGGGGACAGGGCGGTACTGACAAGCGGTTTAACTATCAGTTTACATATAAAATATAATATATTCAGAAGATCATCACCAGTAGTGCCTTCGGCAATACACATTATTTACCGATAAGAACCATATTTGTCTGATAATGATCTGACCTTGATATTTAAGACGCATTTCAATTAAAATTTGAAACTTAATACTGTTACAGATAGGAATTTATAAAATTTTAAAATAGAAGATAGACATTTGCAAGTTTAAAAATATTTTTTCTAAAAATTATTTTTAAAAACAATTTAAAATGGACACGCCTGAATTTGATTTATTGGTGATTAAAAAACTTACCCATTAAAAACTGAAATATTCGAGTTTTATAAAGTAGGTTACTGTGACATCACAAATTACATGTTCTTTGTTCAGCCTTATCTAAAGGTCAAGGGCGTGATGTATATAGGTAACGAAATGCTGTTGTACTGTTTCAGAATGGCCGAATCAATTAAAGATGGTATGCTGTTTAACTAAATAGTCCCGTGGTTTATAATCATGAAATATTGTTCAGTATCTCTTTTGACAGGCAAATACAGTTCGTGCTCAATTCGTACTGTACTTTGTATGTCAGCTTCATATTAGATACATGGCTGCTCATGTGTCAATATGCAATGCATATCTCTTTCTTAAACCAATGTTTTGTCTTAAAAACAATAGGTAGTTTTTCCACAGAAAAGAAATACCAATGTTTGTGCCCATGCTTCTCCTGGATATATTTTACGTTGCAGAGTTCCATGTTTCTTTCATTTCGAATTTTTACTGCACTCGTGGCGGGTGTAGCTAGCCAAACAGGAGTTGCTTACCCATCCAGAGCACTGGGCCTCACATGAAGGATCAATATGCAAAGGTTTAATGTTTTACTTTTCTTGGTGGGTTGTGATTTGAACATAGACCGGATTGGTTGTCTTTGATTCGATATCTATTGAGGTAATATTCATAAGATAATCAATATACCTTCTTGTACTCAACTGAATTCAATTAATATTCAATTAATTAAAACCATTAACATACTTTTTGTATTCCTTTTTTATCCTTCGAGGCAAATTTCTTTTTTCATCGTGATTTTTTTCTTCTTTCCATATTTTTAATTATCTATATGATGTTAAGTGACATGCATTGTTCAGCAAGAACCTGTAAGAGGCGTAAACTAAACAGCTTACTACAGTACAGACCAGTCAAAAGCTCAACACATAGGTAATAAATAAGTATCAAAACTATAGTTCATATCATCCCTTCGTTAGCTATATCTAGTTCATATCATCCCTTCGTTAGCTATATCTAGTTCATATCATCCCTTCGTTAGCTATATCTAGTTTATATCATCCCTTCGTTAGCTATATCTAGTTCACATCATCCCTTCGTTAGCTATATCTAGTTCACATCATCCCTTCGTTAGCTATATCTAGTTCATATCATCCCTTCGTTAGCTATATCTAGTTCATATCATCCCTTCGTTAGCTATATCTAGTTCATATCATCCCTTCGTTAGCTATATCTAGTTCATATCATCCCTTCGTTAGCTATATCTAGTTCATATCATCCCTTCGTTAGCTATATCTAGTTCATATCATCCCTTCGTTAGCTATATCTAGTTGATATCATCCTTTCGTTAGCTATATCTAGTTCATATCATCCCTTCGTTAGCTATATCTAGTTTATATCATCCCTTCGTTAGCTATATCTAGTTGATATCATCCTTTCGTTAGCTATATCTAGTTCATATCATCCCTTCGTTAGCTATATCTAGTTCATATCATCCTTTCGTTAGCTATATCTAGTTGATATCATCCCTTCGTTAGCTATATCTAGTTCATATCATCCCTTCGTTAGCTATATCTAGTTTATATCATCCCTTCGTTAGCTATATCTAGTTCATATCATCCCTTCGTTAGCTATATCTAGTTGATATCATCCCTTCGTTAGCTATATCTAGTTGATATCATCCTTTCGTTAGCTATATCTAGTTCATATCATCCCTTCGTTAGCTATATCTAGTTCATATCATCCTTTCGTTAGCTATATCTAGTTGATATCATCCCTTCGTTAGCTATATCTAGTTCATATCATCCCTTCGTTAGCTATATCTAGTTGATATCATCCCTTCGTTAGCTATATCTAGTTCACATCATCCCTTCGTTAGCTATATCTAATTCATATCATCCCTTCGTTAGCTATATCTAGTTTATATCATCCCTTCGTTAGCTATATCTAGTTCATATCATCCCTTCGTTAGCTATATCTAGTTCATATCATCCCTTCGTTAGCTATATCTAGTTCATATCATCCCTTCGTTAGCTATATCTAGTTCATATCATCCCTTCGTTAGCTATATCTAGTTCATATCATCCCTTCGTTAGCTATATCTAGTTCATATCATCCCTTCGTTAGCTATATCTAGTTCATATCATCCCTTCGTTAGCTATATCTAGTTCATATCATCCCTTCGTTAGCTATATCTAGTTTATATCATCCCTTCGTTAGCTATATCTAGTTCATACCATCCCTTCGTTAGCTATATCTAGTTCATATCATCCCTTCGTTAGCTATATCTAGTTCACATCATCCCTTCGTTAGCTATATCTAGTTCATATCATCCTTTCGTTAGCTATATCTAGTTGATATCATCCCTTCGTTAGCTATATCTAGTTTATATCATCCCTTCGTTAGCTATATCTAGTTCACATCATCCCTTCGTTAGCTATATCTAGTTCATATCATCCCTTCGTTAGCTATATCTAGTTCATATCATCCCTTCGTTAGCTATATCTAGTTCATATCATCCCTTCGTTAGCTATATCTAGTTCACATCATCCCTTCGTTAGCTATATCTAGTTCATATCATCCCTTCGTTAGCTATATCTAGTTCATATCATCCCTTCGTTAGCTATATCTAGTTCATACCATCCTTTCGTTAGCTATATCTAGTTCATATCATCCCTTCGTTAGCTATATCTAGTTCATATCATCCCTTCGTTAGCTATATCTAGTTCATATCATCCCTTCGTTAGCTATATCTAGTTCATATCATCCTTTCGTTAGCTATATCTAGTTCATATCATCCCTTCGTTAGCTATATCTAGTTCATATCATCCCTTCGTTAGCTATATCTAGTTCATATCATCCCTTCGTTAGCTATATCTAGTTCATATCATCCCTTCGTTAGCTATATCTAGTTCATATCATCCCTTCGTTAGCTATATCTAGTTCATATCATCCCTTCGTTAGCTATATCTAGTTCATATCATCCTTTCGTTAGCTATATCTAGTTCATATCATCCCTTCGTTAGCTATATCTAGTTCATACCATCCCTTCGTTAGCTATATCTAGTTCATATCATCCTTTCGTTAGCTATATCTAGTTTATATCATCCCTTCGTTAGCTATATCTAGTTCATATCATCCCTTCGTTAGCTATATCTAGTTCATATCATCCCTTCGTTAGCTATATCTAGTTCATATCATCCCTTCGTTAGCTATTTCTCGGCAGCTCTATGACAGCTTATTGCTCTATTTTAGAACCATACCTATTCATATCTGGCTCACTAGACAACCTAGTTTTGATACCTTTTCGTTCAGTGTTAAACTATCTGTAGATGAAAAACACAGTTTTAATTACACATCTTATCTACAAGCTTTCTGTATCAGGACTATAGATTTATGATTTATGTTGTGACGCTAATTAATTCCATCATCAATGCAGTAAGTAGGTTATATTGCTTCTGACGCCCAAACACTGACAATCCTGTTATCTTGGGATCTGCAAATTTAGATCCGTATAGAATAATACATTGTAAACCCATATCAGATGGCATATTTAAGAACCCCCCCCCCCTTCAACCCCCCCCCTCCACCCCCGGTATGATATGGATTTCACCATCTATGCTTTATTCTGGTAATCATATAACTTTCACCCTTTCGATCAATTGCATGCATAACATACATTTTGTCCCGAATAGGACAAAACATTAAACTTGTCGATTGACGAAAAATGCCTTCTTCCACAAAATTCAACTCGCGGTATAATATTTTCCTAGGGCGCACCTTTGTAAGGTGTTCGATATAGAGGTAAAGTGTTAGTTGGCACGTCATTTGCATAAAAAGCAAAACCGTGATTTAGTATTATATACATGAAACTATTTTGTTTATTCAGAACTGAATGGGGTTCGACGGTGTACCTCGTCATGTATACCGTTTAACGTCGCCAATTTCCGGTATAGCGTCGTTTTTTACAGGAAAATATATTCTCATACGACCTGATATCAATTGGATATAAGTGTTCCGCACAAACGTTAGAGGGTATCACGTGATACAGCGGCGAACAACTTTGGAGATAGCAATGCTTCAAGAAGGTAATGGATAAACTGAATATTTGGCACTTTTCACACTGAACGTGTCACGAAGATTCATTATTGAATGGCGTTGTTTACTCTCTTATGGCTTGATGGCGTGATATACGTGTCGTTGTTTACTCTCTGATGGCTTGATGGCGTGATATACGTGTCGTTGTTTACTCTCTGATGGCTTGATATACGTGTCGTGTTGTTTTGTTGCTGATTGTCCACAACTTACTATAAAAACTCGAATGGTTAAGACTAACAAAATACCATGAAGTATACTAATGGATAAAACTTTGTTGTCAAATTACACCAAAACGGGTGTGCTAGCTTGACATGAGGTGCTAAACCTTCCAGTGCAATCGGCCTCACTTCCCTGGTGGAAGTCTATCTGTTAGTTTCAAAATTTTTACTTTGCTTTGTGATTTTTATTTGGACATAGATTAGTACATTTGTTTTTGAATATGATATTGCTCAATGCTCCGGTAGCGTTTTTGTGCAATGCTGTTCTCAGTATGTAATTGATATGTGTCCTCTTTCCAATTTCGTGCACACTTAGTTTTGGCGTATGTCGTGTACTTAGTTTTGGTGTATTTTGTAAATTTTAGTTTGGCGTATTTTGTGAAGCTTGTTTTGGCGTATTTTGTGAAGTTAGTTTTGGCGTATGTTGTGTACTTAGTTTTGGCGTATGTTGTGTAGTTGTGTACTTAGTTTTGGCGTATTTTGTGTTCTTAGTTTTGGCGTACGTTGTGTTCTTAGTTTTGGTGTATTTTGTGTAGTTAGTTTTTGGTGTATTTTGTGTTCTTAGTTTTGGCGTATGTTGTGTTCTTAGTTTTGGTGTATTTTGTAAATTTTAGTTTGGCATATTTTGTGAAGCTTGTTTTGGCGTATTTTGTGAAGTTAGTTTTGGCGTATTTTGTGTTCTTAGTTTTGGCGTATGTTGTGTTCTTAGTTTTGGTGTATTTTGTGTAGTTAGTTTTGGTGTTTTTGTGTTCTTAGTTTTGGCGTATGTTGTGTTCTTAGTTTTGGTGTATTTTGTATATTTAAGTTTGGCGTATTTTGTGAAGCTTGTTTTGGCGTATTTTGCGAAGTTAGTTTTGGCGTATTTTGAGTACTTATTTGAGGTGTATTTTAGCAGATTTGATTATTTCCAACACACATTTCTTTCAGCTACAATGTTAAAAAAGATTATAAACGCTTATCAAAAGAATAAGACAGTTTTTACAAGTTTACTTGACCGATATAACATAATAGTGCTGCTCAATTACATACACAGTAAGAGGCGATGACGAAGCACTTCCCTTTGTGTCCATTGATTAAAGTCCAATGCCATTTTCTGACATCTACTTACTATTTTCAATGAATTCGTCTTTAATGATGTATCAGTGTAGCTAATAAATTTAATAAGAATTGTGATAATTTTAATTTTTAAATCTAAATGACAAATTTCAAATTCATTATATATTTTTTATCGAACAAAAGTTGGTGTTAATTTTATACTGAGAACTAATTTCAATAAGTTTTTTATTTTCATTTTTGCAATTAAAACGAAAAGGGCAATAATTATTACCTGAATTGTCAAACATTTTACGTTAAAAATAAAAGTACATTTGTACCGCAAAATTCCTTTTTTGAAGAATTTTGAACAAAAAATGCATGTACAAAAAAATTATCTGCAATGCACTTTAATATCATTAACATTATCACATAGACAATCTCTAACCATTTTTAATGTACATGTATTCTAGTAAAATCTATTGCAGCACTGCATCGTAATTATCAATGTATGAAAACAATTGTATATTTTTCTAAAAGTATTTTTGGAACTGCAACTGAACAGGATATTTAAAGTTAAATAAATTAAGGCAAGTGCATTAAACTGACAAGGCTGTAAGAAGGTAAAGAGAGCATATATCGTCGCGAATACGCATGGCGACTGCAATAAAACTTTTTGATCGTCTTTATAAGCAAAGGCTTGCAATATTCCCCAGCCATCAACATTTGTTAGCAGCCTGCTCTGTATATAGGGCCCATAGTGGGAACAAGCTCTATGTATTAAGTGTAAAACAAATACACCATAAGCAGGAGAAGTAGGTATATTGCTGTAGGAAAGAGGGCAGTTTAATAAAGAAAAATTGAAGTCATCACATTTGTTAGCTTCAAATGTTGTTTGTCGTGGACGTCATAAGTGAGATATTAGTCCATATATAAAGTCGAACTTGAATGATCGTTCGTATATTTTATTCCAAGCCCACTAGTATAATTTATGTGACATTCACATAGTCTCCTGAATTTAAAAATATGAAGGGATAGAACAAACATAGAAATACCTGAATGCGGAGTTGAATAGTTTGTGTGGCAAGAGTCTCCTCTCCAGATTTAACAAGGCAATGATAAAAACAAATGACTATGTTTACCACACATGTGTTCCGAGCTTTTCACTCCTCCTTATCTCGCAATGCACCTGAGATTCTACAGCAGCCTCCTATAATAAACCGTATTACTTAATTCTAAATTTAAAAAAAAATAAGGTAAATAGATCCTTTAATACTTTATACGACGTCTGTAAGTAGCATACCCTGCCTAGACGTAATGCAGCTGTTGTTGGGTACATTAATTCATTATTTTGAATTTCACTTAAATATCAACTTGCAATTTTATTGATGAAGATGAACAACGTTTAAGGTAATAATAATGTGATTTTATCATGTCATGTGATTAAAAATAGTGTTGTCTTTCTACGAATTGCACTGTAGTTGCCAAGTCACGTGTAGAAACGATGGTGATATCAACCCAACACGAGGCCACGTGACTTGTCCGATTATTCATGGTAAAATGGAGTCGGGTTTTCTGGTAATTGTATCCGGGGCATAGAATCATTTCAAATTGTTTGTCTCACATTTTTACTGTTCATTTTAAGTGTACATTGCGTGCATAAAATCTAACATTCATACCTCATGTTAATTTGTTTTGTTCTCATAAAAGGCTATGCAAAATTAATTAGCTATAACTTTCAGGACAACCGCTTATATTCCGGTAAAAAATAGATATCCAATATGCATGGTTGATTAATGTTGTGGACATCTGCTGAAAATTAAGATGAAATTAACTTAATATTTCGTGATTTCAAACAATGACGATTAAATGAATGTTTGTCTGAAATCCAGGTTTTAAAACAAACCGTTTAAATTCGAATTTCGGCTAAAACTATGTTAAGCGAATGTCGTCTGTTTTTGGACAAAATGCTTGTTTGAAGTTAATATGTAAAACGAATGGGTTCTGTTCATGTATAGCAGTATATATTTGATATTCCATTCAATTGAAACCTCAAAAGATAACACTTTGTAGTACTAGATTTGTATTAATTAACAAAATTTTGGATTTTTCTATTGTCCAAAGCACATGTCTCGCAGTTCTTGTGATGTCCTTAATGTGAAAGAAAACTGGGAATCATTGGCGATATTTATTAATATCAAAGATATTTACTTTGATACATGTATATATACAGCATTTTGAAATACATACATTATATTTTTGGCATTCCTTGTCTTTTAGAAAAAAGAAAACGTTGATGGATTAAATATCCATGACTTTTATAAATAAATGTATAAATGTATAAATATGATAAATAAATTCACGAACACATTTTTTTAAAACTGTTGACACTATCCTTAATAAAAATGTCCTCATCTATTGTCAATGTTAAAATTATAGTGGATACTGTATATATAACGAAAATAGAAAAACAAATATTTTACCATTCTTCTCGGATTTTTTTCTTTTGAAAAAAAATTTAAAATAGACCTTGGCATACTGTAGATTGATTAAAGCACTATGTTTGCAAAGAAATATATTTCAAAGACGTATTCTATCCTTATTTATTTAAATTTAACTTGAACGATAAAACATATCTTCCAGTAGTTTTATTTTACAACATTTCTGTAATAATGCCGCTATATTTATATCAATTTAACTTAGTGTTTTATTTTCATATTTTGATATTTATTATTTATTTCAAATCAATAAAGTTTTATTGTTATTTTTATATTTTTTAAATAGCGTTTACATGTGTATTTTCAGTTTGTTTTTGTTGATATTTTGATGTTTTAAACCAATTATTTGTTATGTTTTTATTGATATGTTTCTATCTTCTGTCTTTTCTACCCTAGAATAGCTGACTTGTTCGTTAACATTTTGTGTCGTATTTACATTTTATTCGCATTTAAAACAAATAACATTTATTAAAAAATCATCTAATTCCAATAGTTACCATTGTATCGTAGATTTTTTGAATATTTTCCCCATAACAATAGAAGAATAGCGTTGCCAAGTTCATGTTTAGTATCTGGAAATTTGTTTTTTTTTATCTGTTTGAAAAAATTGGGCGTCTCGACGCCTTCTTTTAATTCTAAACTAGAATGTCTCGGGTAAATGGAAACCTGGATTTTTGCAATTTTGTATAAAATCTGTATTGTGTTTCGTTAATGAAAATATTCCATAGTTTTATTGACGAAAAGCTAATAAATAAAATTGAGAGTTGATATGGTTTGTCCGGTTAATCAAGAAAAGGTTTCGATAGACCACCAAGTCTACATGAAAAAGAGAGTTGACTGGAGTAATGGCGTTTTACGTCGAAGTCACGAATATTTCACTTATATTGAAGCATCGCCAGGTATAGGCGAAGGTGCAGAAATTTTGCATGTGGGTTGCGCTGATGGTATTATACAGCAGGGTTCTTTATCGCACCACAGCCACCGTTACACTGAGTCTCGTATATCTTAAGTTCACATCAGAAAGAATTGATCGCGAGTTTCTTTTCGTAATGCCGAGCGCTTGGCAAAAGAAATGTGACTACCCGCTTTCAAGTCTTAGGTCTGAAAAGGAGTCGTAACTTGGCCGTTGTTTAGTTAAGGTAAGGATAGCTTGTGGTTGAAAGCTGTCGAGAGATATAGATAGCAGCCATAGAAAAAATGTCAAGATATATACCTAACGAGGGATCAAGATGAGCTGCCCAATTGGCAGTTATTCGTTAGCTGATTGTCAAACTTTTGACAGGTCTCTACTGTACTTTGTTAAGACCAATACACCTAAGAAAACGCAAGAACAAAAGCAGAATCCAGATCAATCCGAAATATCACACAGGATAATTTTGTATATGCCGAACAAAACAAGGTAATTTGAAATCATATATATTTCCATGGGTACAATATAATGTTAATGATGATAACCGTAATAATACTTTCCAGATCCGATCTAAGGCGTTAGTTCATTAGTGAAACAGAACTGTCTACATAAGCATGTTATTTTGTAATTCAAAAAGAGAATTCGCTCCTCAGTATAAGAGCACAATTTATATTATAAGACGAAAGAAAGAGAAACAAGAGAAACTAACGGCCTCGTAGTTTTATATGGATGTTTCCCAAAGTATACTACTAACTCAGTAGGCAATAATTGTTTATTATTGTCAGAAATATACTAAATCTAAATTTGTTGTTAGTTTTGTATGGTATAATCTCTTCATGCAAAGTATTTCCTTAGCTTAATTAGGTCGTTTTGGTATCTTTTCAACTTCTCAGAAAATTAAAATAAAAAAATAAAAATAAAATAAAATAAAATAAATAAATAAATAATGATAAAAAAATTAGATTCACAATTTTGGCCCAAGCACTACTGATGAGGATTTTCTTGTATTCCGAAACGGCCGTCTAGTGCTTTAAAATTAAGACAGGTATAATATGTAACGATAGAGGAATGGTTGCTCATATTGGCGTTAGTGCTGTAAAGACATTGCAGTTTAAGAAAAAAAAACCAGGTGCCATACCAATTGGTTGTAATTATAAGTACATTTAAAATGGTATAATATATTGGATTGACTTTTAAACGTCTGGATAAGGTTGTATATTTTCTATTACATCGTTTGTGTTCCAAAACTGCTTTTGAAGTTAAAATATGTTTCTTGTTAACATCGAAGTCCAAAATATTTGAAGCAATTGCAATATGCACATCACATATCGCCGTTAAGATATAACGATGTTAAGGGGAAATAAGTATAAACTGATATGTGTTCCAACTACATTTATTCTTTTCTTCTTTTGTAAATACTACTTAATTTAACAACACTATTTACATTTGTAATGTTTTGGTCTATGAAACTCACAATCATCATTTGTTTCTTTGCAAATGCGTCTGACGTCATTTATTGACTGTTCTAGATACTGGACACGCATGTCTTAGGCAGCAGTAGTGTTTTAAATTGCAGTCAGGATTACAAAAAATAAACAAGATTTTAATGAAATGCCAAAAGTCAATATAAACTTTAAACTGCCAAGAAAAGGAGTTTGAAGGTGCTATAACTTCGGTATATATTTCTCGTGGTGAATCAATATATTCGTATGATTTTGATATTTTTATCTAAATAAATTTCAAGTCTTTATAATATACATAAACGATAGGCAGGAAAATACCATTTAAGCTCTACTCCAAATCTGCATATTTTAAATTACGCTTAAACTAATATTTTTAATATTAAGAATGATCTGATAAATATGTTTTACACGGTAAATAATGTAAAAAATGTATTATAATCTCCAATTTGATAGGAGATGTTAATCTTGTCGGTCACTATGAGATACTTATACCCAAATAAATTCCATAGCAAGTGACTAGACAACTTTGCTCTTGCAAATTGTATTACAAGCAAAAAAATTATACTAATACATGTCCAAATCGCAATCCCAAAATAAAAACTTTAAAACTGACAAATCAGGTTAAACAAGTACTACCACCAGTGACGTGAGGTCCTGTGCTCCGGAAGGGGGAGCACATCCTGTTTATGTATAGCGAAACGCATCTAGAGTAACACACAAAATTAGAGGCGGAAACCGTAGTTAAATGGACATTTTGATGGGCTAATGAACACATTTTAAGACAATTCCGTCAGATTAACAAGAAATATGAATGATGTTGCGCAATAGAAATTATCCGTATGCTCCGAGCTGGGAGGTAAACATGTCCTGGATCTGTATATTATATATTTAATATCTCTTGTGGTTACAGTTATTGTTCAAAAAGCCGCTTTTGAAAATAGCGCAGTTGTAAGCTGAAATTCCAGTTTTAGATATATAATGCTTTTATGTGCACAAATCAAATAAAACATTTCAAAATGCAGTGTTCTTAATTCATTTTTTTCTTTTCAAAAGGTTGATTTATAGGACATTGGAGGAATAAACAGTATAGTATTATTATTTTTTCTCACCGATGAAAATTCAATAATATCTTTATAAAACTTCTCTTACTATTGGGTTAACGCCCACTCAAAGCTTCTTTAGTGAGGGATAAGTCTATTTTAAAATCTGTTTCTATGTAATTGAAATGAAATTGAGAATCTCCAATTGTTACATGAATGAAAGGATATAATTATTATTCCGGACAATACATCGCTTTACGGGAGTCCGTTAGCAACTAAGTGAAAAACCTACTATTGATAGATCAATCTACAGTAGGCCAGAGAAATTATACTTGTGTACTGGGATTGATCTAAGTGTCTTGAACAGGTAAATAAAAGAGGCAGTCAGGTGGAACAAAATCTACCTCATTACTTTACCTATAAGAGAAGGTATAAACAGCTCGAGGACATCGTTTTGGTTGAGAAAGCTTATGTTCACCAAATCACTAGCGATCTCGTTTGAGTTCTCGTGTGGACACTGTCATATTCTACTGGGGAGTGTAAAACATAACAAGTATCTGAATCCAGTCAGTCAGTTAACCAGTCATCCAACCATCCATTGATTCTCTGTAGATATATTATCACCAGTGGAATTGGTTAAATAGCAGACGACATTCAGAATATATAAATTGAATACATTCACCTGAAGTGTTATTCATTCAGCACATCATTGTGGCATAGCGATTATAAGCACACAAAGCCACAACAATGAATTTCAGGAAAACCAAACTCTATAAAACAATTATGACTGGTTCTTCGGAATCGGTTATGAAAAATTTATGGGAATATCTTAAAAGTGGTAAAGATGTGAATATCAAAGATGAGGTTTCAGGTGGGACACTGTTACACTTATTGGTTGAAAATGGTGAACGTTTCTGCAGTCCAGAAACGGTACAGGCAGTTTATATGCTTGTATGTAAAGATATTGAAATTGATGCCCAGGATACTTCTGGAGACACCGGATTGCACAAGGTTATGAGAAAGAAGGGGGCCTACAGAATAATGATGGCGCTGGTAAGGTAAGTAAATTGTGGCGTATTTTGTTTGTTGGTAATTATACCAGTCATCAATGAATTCCTTGTCCCAGTATTTACACTCGGATTTTTATCGTTATTTAAATACATAAGACTCATTGTTCAAGCAAGTCGTGTGCTAACATCCGTGTCAGACATTCCCTTCTTATTTCATACACAAAACAGACACTTATTTCACATTTTAATGTTTTTATACTTTTAGAAGGCTTTTCTTTTTAACATAGTGTTCCCTTTTCTCCCCCTTTTCTGAAATATCAAAACAAAAACACAATAAAAGTTTTGACATTTTGAAGGTTTTCTACGTACTACCACTGTGATTAGATTTTATATCATTACACTTTAATCAGTCAGAATATAAATACAAGGAACTAGTTTTAAGACTCTTACTGATGTAATGAATTGCTTTAACCTTAAACATAATTAATACCTTGGGATATTTTACACACGAGAGTGAAGTCATTTAACATTAAAACAGTGAGACTTCCTCTTGTTTGTTGTGTATCAGTTTAGCTTCTAACCTCATCAAAAACCAAACACAGCCGAGCGTATATTGTCTACTTCTTCGTCCAATTATGTGCCTAGTCTCTGTAGAGCATACTAGCACCGTGTTACTCCATAAACATTTTACAAAAGCATAAAATTAGTTTTTATATTCATATTTTTGAGAATACATTGCGTTAGCGTGTTCAACACCGAATGTTACACACAAAACAGTATTCCATTGAATAAAACTAAAACTGTAGAGAATCTATAGAAAAACATGAGTGTAAATACTGTAAGAAAAAACTAAACACACAAATACAACCGTAATACGACGACATGGCACACAACTGCAAAGTGCGTATATAACTGAATCTGTAAGGTCATAGATACAGAAACACACTACCCATCTGTCAAAACACAAACATAACCGTAAAATAGAGACCTCACACTTTTACAAACAAAATTTGGAAGTGTATAGACGAAACAAAAATGCAAATAAATCTGAAGGATCTCAACTAAAGACATACAGGGGTACGCGAAGCTGAAACCGTCAAAGAACAGGTTCATAAACCGTCAAAGAACAGGTTCATAAACCGTCAAAGAACAGGTTCATAAACCGTCAAAGAACAGGTTCATAAACCGTCAAAGAGCAAGTTCATAAACAAACATAAGTTCTTGCTTAACCGTTAAACCAAAAATCTGTTACTTGTATTTTATTACCACTAAGTTCACGGCTTTGAATTTAAATGACAAATGGTTTGAACTTGAAACGTCAGCTGAATATTCTTTACTTTTCAGTAGACAGAAAGACCAAGATGAGTTAAAATTATCTGTTACAAATAATAGACATGAGAGACAATACATATAAAATACACGACAAACAAGAAAAAACACCCCCTTCCAATTTAGGATGGTAATTATTTTTCTAATTTATGAAGAAAATATGCAAGACGTTTGGTACGTTCAAGTTCACACCAGTAATTGATACGTTATTATCATGTGAACAGTTTTGGTAACATTTTTATAGTGTCGAACCCCGGTAGGATCCAAAGACTCGATTCGAAACTTCCTTCCTTTTCTGAAGTTAATCTGTTTACATAATTTAGGTGTAATGTTTTGTAGTTTGAGTAGTAGTTGATTGACACCTACAGGTTTATTCTTATAAAAGGGTGAAACTTAAAAACAAACATATAAATCCATGTCCAAATCACAATCCCAACGAAAGGCAGAAACTTTGAAAATGAAAAATTAGGATAAGCACCTGAGCTTCCACCAGGAAAGTGCGGCCGCTGCTCCGGAAAACAAAGTTTCAGCTCCTTGAGGGAATCATGTGTGGTGCATCAGAATTTCGAAAAATGAAACACCTGTTGATGTTTATGTTTTGATGCAGACATTACAATTATCAAATTGTCCAGTAATTAACTGGTTATCAGCTCCTCATTTTCGAACAAGGCAAATTCCACGTGACAGTTTCAGGAAGGTCAAGACAGAGTTCAAAACATACAGTTGAACAACGTGTCCCATGAGATAAAGCCAAAACATACCACAAGCGTAAAATAAATAAACATAAGCAAGGTTCAAAATAGACATAATTATGTTAAGACTATATAGTATAAAAACTGTAAGTAGAAATTGTATGAAATACTAAGTTAGTCTGAATATACTATAACTGAAACATAAAAACATTCAGCACATTTTACGCTTAAAATAACAGGAGATAACGCGATAATTGAAAGTAATGAAAAAAAAAATCAGTCGAATTAATAGGAAATTTAAATCAAAATTTGTCTTAACATGGTTCATATATTACGATTATGTATGAACGGCAGAAAACAAAGTAGTACGAAACATGTAGGACAAAAAACAAAAAGTTTAAACAAAATATCCTATCTAAACAATACTCAAAATTGAAAACGCCAAATAAAATATGCAATAGTTCATACTGTCTAACATTAATTGTCATACAATAATATTTAATATATATTTGATTTAGGTATGTTTAATCAAACGATTAAAGAAAATAGAGAAAAAGGCGAAATTACAATACAATTAGACATTCAGAATACTGTATCTGTCATACACAACATGACAACTGTTACCCATTTAATGTTTTTTATTTTTATTTTCAAAAATTCATATGTTTATGTTAATAGTACTTTGTCCAGTATCACCAATATCACCATAAACAAACGAAGAAAATAAAAGATATATATATATATATATATATTAACTGACCTAGATTCAAACGTGAAATTAAAACATGACCTAGAACCTGTTATGGTTTTAAATATCCTTAAGTTTACTCAGAAAGAACAAAACACAAAGACCAGTCATAGTTTTCTTTGTGTAAGAAAAGTCTCAAGTTTATAACACATTGTGTACTCTTTATATTTTACTGTTTGCTTTTTTGAAAAAAAATTCTACCAAAAAAACGTGTAGTTTTTATTTTATTTTAAAAAAACACAACTTACCTGGTACGACTAGGACTTTAACCAACAGGTTATCATTCTAAATCTTTGAGATAGCATGGGAATCAGAAAGCAGTTGTCAACTTTAAAATTTTAACTTTTACAAAATCCAAATCTTTAATGCCATTTCCTTATTGTTTATGTTTGTGTTTATTTAAGTGGCAGTGTATCGAGACGGCTTGTAAACATGTTTTACGTGGTCACTAAAACTGCATATTAAACCAAAATATAGGTTAAAAATTCAGCTCTAGAAGAAAATGAGCATACAACAACTATGTCCTTTTGCTAATAAATGTTTGTTTTGTAAAACAAATTTGTCAGCTGTGTCAATGTCAAGATATGATTTTATTTTATTGTTTAAATCAAGGAATATTCGGATGACTTTTAATGATTCTAATGATATATTGTTTTTGATATCTGTAAACTTACACCTTTTCTCGGACTTTTTTCAATAAACGTTATTATCAGTTTTACGTGGTTACAGATATGTTTTGAGTATCTTGATATGTGCATTATGTACATGTGTATGTCAGCTGAATTCTTAAATCCTCGTTCAATGATATTGTACCTTTTTTCACGAACACTCATCGTAGGGACAGGGCCAGGTTTCAATACCATTTCTTAACTAAGATATTCCTTAACTTAAATCTGGCAAGTTTCAAACCTTTTGCTAATTGTTCAGATATTGGTGAATTTAAGGTGTAATTTTAAAATTATATTATGCTTATGACACCTGCATTTAATTTGACAAAAAAATATTTATTCGTATTTAAAAAAGACTCGCCATAATTGGCTAAATTTGAGTTATGGAAAATCTTAGTTAAGGAATGATTTTGAAACTGGGGCCATATTTACTAGTTGCTGAATGTCCCGCTATAAAATGTCCTTACGCGCAGTTTCCGCAACAAAACCAGATGTTGTATCGGTTTTTGGATTACATAATAAGTTGTATGGTTCCGGTCCATAAAACACGGTTTATCCTTTCACATCAATATTTAAACACAAGGGACAAAGACTACAAAAATAAACAAAAAACCCACTTTTCAAAATGATCTTATCGATATAGTTAAGTAAAAAGTCAGACTCCTTTTATGGCGAAAACAAAATAAAATACTGTGTCTCATACGAGAAAATCGTTCTGCTACATGCCTTTGTCGTCCTAAATCTTAACCTCACGTTATTTTCTCATTAATTATAATAAATATATATCACATATATGGGGATTTTCGTAGCTTGAATGTTTTATTGCATTATTGATGATCATTTGTATGCAGTGCAGTGTTAGGTTACATTTACAATGTAATTTCCTGTTTACATACTGAAACATGCATTAACATTGTATGAGATTCGTTTTTTTAAAAAATTAATCCATTCCTTCAAAATTCGTTAAAATAGTTGAAAATAAATGTAGCATCACCTGATAAAGAGTAAGAAATATGACAATGAATCGAAAATGTAATATATGTACATAGAAAGTAAAGAAAAAGTATTTATATTTGTTGGTTGGCTTCTTCAAGAGCTGAGGCGAGATGGTGAATTTGCAGGTATCACTCGAAAGACCAAGATAATTTGAGAAGTGTGACAATGAATCGAAAATATTTTGTATATTACAAGAAATGAAAAGATACTTCATTTAAATTCATTGGTTGACAATTTGGCAAAGTAAAACAAATTTTTTCGCGAGATGGTAATCACCTAATCTCTCTCTCTCTCTCTCTCTCGCAAAATTGGTGCCCGGATTCGTGGGTAGAATCACCAAATCGTGTTTTTTTCTCTCTGTTTTATCTTAATAAATAAAACAATTATAATAGCTTGCATATGCTATTGTATCGTAGACTACACGTTATTGTTAACCTGCGACGCTAATGGACATTCGTCAATTAAATGATTGGTATTTCTGTGTCTGCATCTCTCTGTCCTTCTGATATCCAGGCAACAACTACAGTACAGACCTGTCGAAAGTTTAACACTGGACTAACGAAAAAAAGTCAAAGTACGGATGCCAAGTTGCTGAATTTTGGATTCCTAATGGTCGTAAAAAAACTACCAAGGATAGTTCACAACTGCTGCAAGCGGCTGTCGGTACTAGTTATATATAATTCAAACTAGTGTGAAACCTTGGACAGGGCTATATACTGTAGATATAGAACTGACCACATGACGAAAGAGTAATTAGTAACATGGCAACCACCAGATTCACTCATGTTTATTAGAACTTGATTAGATGATCATTTTGATCAATGTCTGATGGAGATTTATTGATTTTTGTATGGACTTAAATTATATATAGAATATGGACATAATATCATCTATATGTGTAATCTGGGTAGCAGCCTCCTTTTAGTTGTTGTCCACAACTTTGGTATAAACAGTTTGGACCACTTGAACGGGGTGGTGTATTTGTTAAGTGTCTGGATCACGCAATGAGTATGACTCGGTTAAGAGCCTAATTGGTAAATAAATTAAAGTATTGTTTCATGGAATGTATGCCTATATTTCTTCTTTAGTAGCTACGCTTTTTGCCGATATATGATTTCATGACAGACCACGTCATGCATCAGGCCAGATCATGGGAAGATTTAAAAACGACCGCAATTTCCTACCACAAAGTCATATTGCTGATTCAATGTTTTTGTATAAAACTATGAAGGGGGTTGTTTCCCATTTAAAAAGTCTTTTTAGCAATACACGATATAATTAAAAGTTTATTGGACTCTCAAGCTGTATTTTTGTCTTGCGCACACACACACACACACACACACACACACACACACACACTTGTTGAGTAATTGTGTTTTATGTCCTAATCACGGTTATTTCATTTATAATACGCTGCTGTCAGGTCTTGTATAGTAATAGGACAGTCTGAGAACAAATTCAGTCAGCAAAATGACAAACTTCTCCACACAATCTGTCCTTGTGGGATTTGAATCTAGCCTGTAAGAGGCGCCATGGGCAGTAAACCACTTGGTCAAGTCAACTCATTCATATTAATTATGTTAAGAAGACCGGGTTCCATAAATTATAGTGTTTATGCACCACTTTTCAAATTACATTTATCAACAATAAAAAAAAATACGGATTCAAAATGTAGGAATAGCTCATAAAATACTTTCTTTAAATACTTTCCTAATTTTGTCTTCTTTAAATTTTAGCCTCATTTAAAAGCTGTCTCCTCTTAAACTGAAAAATTAAGACTTTAGTTAGCACAATATCGAAAATTATCAATGTGATATAATTTTTCCAACTCCGACATGTGGTGGAAGGCATTGCTTTAGATATTAGAACGGGCAAGATGTATTATATGACTCGAAACAAACAGGTGTTGTTTACCTTTTAGGGATTATTAAGGTGTATAAACGTAGTTAGTAGATCCGTTCAGACTTCAATTCCTGTTTTAGTAAAATAAATAATAAAACATATAATATAAAATGCAACATACACAGAAAAACATGAAAGAAAAAAATAGGTCACTTTATATTAGTATTTAATAATAATATGTATTGTTTTCATTTATTTCCGAATAAATTGTATGGCAAACATCAATTAAAACATCACATATTTGACAGATATAGGTCAGCCTTGATTGATATCACGTGTGTGTTCACTCAACACGCTTTTTTATTCAATCAGTAGCTAGTCAATACGTCCAATTGATATACGTTACCGGTTAACATGTAAAATTGGAGCTAAATAATGTGTACTTTTAGCTTATTAAATGGCATATCGTGAAACAGTATGTGGACGCTAGTTTGTAGTTACATTCTTAAATATTAAATAACAATAAAAAACAAACCAATCCATGTCCAAATAAAAATTCAACAGCAAAGTAAAAAACAGACATACCAATCCATGTTCAAATCAAAATCCAACAGCAAAGTAAAAAACAAACATACCAATCCATGTCCAAATCAAAATCCAAAAACAAAGTAAAAACAAACCAATCCATGTCCAAATGAAAATCCAAAAGCAAAGTAAAAAAAAACATACCAATCCATGTCCAAATCAAAATCCAAAAACGAAGTAAAAAACAAACATACCAATCCATGTCAAAATCTCAATCTAAAAGCAAAGTAAAAAACAACCATACCAATTCATGTCCAAATCACAATCTCAAAGCAAAGGAAAAACAAACATACCAATCCACGTCAAAATTACAATTCTAAAGCAAAGTAAAAATCCATGTCCAAATCACAATTCCAAAGCAAAGTAAAAACAAACATACCAATCCATGTCAACATCACAATGCCAAAGTAAATGAAAAAACAAACATACTAATCCATGTCCAAATCACAATTCCAAAGCAAAGTAAACACAAACATGTCAATCCATGTCCAAATCACAATCCCAAAGAAAACTGACAAATTATCTTTCACTAGGGAAGTGAGACCAGGTGCTCCAGAAGGGTAAGAATCTCACGTTCAGCTAGCTACATCCATAACCAAAAAGTTTGAAGACATGTACACATTTAAAAGCGAGACTTAAATAACACAGGGCCACCACAACTGAACATCATTTTACCTTCCGTATGGTGCATATATTATATATTTATACATTGCTTTTTACGTTTTGTCACTAGATGTCTTGAGTAAAACTGTTTTTTAAATTATGTTGTTTAAATCTATGTGACCAAAAACCAGTTTCCGTTACAGTTCAAAATGTGTCACAATATAGAACTTTAATCTCCATAAATGTCATCAGTAGGGTTCCACTTATAATTTTAAAAATATCTAAAATTGATCCAGTAGTTGTAAAACTGACACAAACCTTATTGTTCAGTTGAGTTTAATTTTTCTAATTAAGTATGCTTTAAGTATGGATTTTTACAGATATGTTACTAAGTATTTCTAAATTTAGTTAAAAAGGTCGGACACATGGGAGACATACAGATTAATAGAGCGACCACTACTATCGTGTGTATTTTAGAACAATCAGAACATCATGTTCTTAACAATTATTAGAATTACCAAACCGCAAAATATTCGAAAAAAATGCCACACATACTCAAGTATTATGTTAATTTATTTAAAAATGAGAGTAAGAGCAGGGATATATTCCTGATAAATGGCCCCAGCCATTGTTGCGATATGTAGACATAATGTAAACAATATGCAGAAAACAAAGTATTTTATTGATCTGTAATGTGCTAATTTTGAATACTTTGCTTCCTAATGCAAGTCTAGGCTTATAAACGCCTTCAAAAAGTTTTCAGTTCGACTTCGCAATATTCCTTTTCTTCTCCATTTTTATTTTACACATATGGTGGGTTTGGCTATTTGGACAGGAAGTCGTTACTTTTCCGAGGCACCCGGTCTCACTTCCATCTTCAATGTACTTGTATTTCACTTAAATCCGCAGTTTTTTTTTAAATTTAACTTTTTGCATTTGAACATGGATATGCATGTATGTGGTGAATTAATTAATATTTATATTAGTGTATATATATATATATATTGTTTCCCTTTTTAAAACCTTTTGAATTAATTCAACATTTATATGGGACAAAAACGATCTTTGTCACATGGGGAGAGTAAAAGATTCGCATATCTAAATTATTAAATTGTTCCCAAATGTTACTTTGTTCAGGTTTTATAACCAAATTAGCTAGCAATTCTCTTATATGGTTTCGGTCCAATTATCAAAAAAATATATATAAAAATTAGTTTATAAAATTTAAAGCGATTTTGAGAACTGAAGAATTACCTACAGTTTAGTACATTTTTGTTTGTTACACAGTACGTATGATTCACATTTATATCGTGAATCAGACCTACTACATATGTTTACTATTTATTTCCTCGAGTAGGTATGAGGTCAACCTGGGGTTCATTAAGGTGTGGGGTAATCATTACTGTATGATGTGTAAAGAGGATGTTTACTTTCAATGAGTATCCTTGTTTTTTTAAAGTGTCACTTCGATGAGATATCGCTATTCAATTATTTAAATTTTATGAGTACAAGTGACATTATAATTAACAAAAAGTATATGACTACAATATATTCATCAAACATAAATATACCTGTCCGTGTCCCAATCCCAATTCAGTCAAAAAACAAAGTAAAAACAATGAAAACTGGCGAATTAAGTTAAACAATAGATCTTGATCGATCACACCAGGTACCTGAATTTATGTGTATTTGCATGTGATCATAAATTCCTTTCCTAATATTGACTATTATTCAGCTTGGTTTGCAGTTAAGAAATATTCGGTGTTTGACTTCCACCAGGGAAGCGAGACTGGGTGCCTGAATTTATGTGTATTTGCATGTGATCATAAATTCCTTTCCTAATATTGTCTATTATTCAGCTTGGTTTGCAATTAAGAAATATTCGGTGTTTGACTTCCACCAGGGAAGTGAGACTGGGTGCCTGAATTTATGTGTGTTTGCTTGTGATTTTAAATTCCTTTTCTTATATTCACTATTATTCATCTAATCGTAAATTACATTTAAGAAATATTCGGTGTTTGATTTCCACCAGGGAAGTGAGACTGGGTGCCTGAATTAATGTGTATTTGTCTGTGATTTTAAATGCCTTTCTTAATATTCACTATTATTCATCTATCTTAGATTGCAGTTTAGAAATATTCGGTATCTGACTTGATTGTTTTATAATGAACTTCGGTCTGATTTCAATGTTTATTCTTATCTCTCTAGCCAATAACATAACAAAATGGAATATTTGACAGAGACATACCACTGAGAGTATTTGGTTTTAATATCCCGACTTCGAACGGGCACCGAATACTTAATTACAAAATAAGATTTGGTGGTGTGGTTTTGCACATTTATAGGACACTAACCAACGCACGTATACAACCGTTGTTTTATTCATACAAAGTTTAAGTGAAAACAAGAATAAAATAACTCAGTATAACAACAATTATGTACATGTCGTTTGTCTTTGAAGAGGAAAATAAGATACATAAGAAATATATATTGGACCGTGTCATATTTTTAAATTTTTCACTAGGTTCTTTGTAAACAGCTAGTCATAAAGAATTCAACAAATTGTTTTTATGAGCCACACTTTGACCAATTTTTTTTTTTTATTTTTTAAAATTATTTATATTTATTTTTTGTGTGCTATAATTTGTTTTGGCGATAGTTCTTGGTTCTTCTTTTCTTCTGTAGAATTTATTGCTTTGGCGTACCGTTGATTTTATACGTTTATCACACAGAAGTTTTCATTTTAATTGACATTTATAATGATGTTTCTTTTACTAGTAAACCCAGATCTCTGATTACATCATAAATATCAAATATATTACATCATAGATCTTTATCTCTAACATAAGTGAATTTAAACAGTTTTTAATGAATGGAGGATTATTTTGTTTAAATTTAGCGGTAATACATACACTGTGTTTTCATTTTACAAGATAGGATATCATTTCCTATAATCACCAGACCTAAAAGAAATAAACATCAACGTAATCAATTTCAATACAATAGCCGTTTGTTGGAGCGGAGGTTTTACCACTTCCGGTCCTATATATATGTTGCTTTGCTTTCCCTTTGCAGGTGCTTGATCATTGAATAAACGCCAAAGGAATTTTCATCAAAGCCATTAAAATTCTCCCAGCAATTCTTTAAAACTTAAATATTCAATTTATGAGAAAGTTTTCGATTGCATAATATTCTTTTATTTGACACATGTATGTAATGGATTTAGAAATGTTTCCCCGCGGTTCTGGATTAGTGTATCAGGTTTCTATGTGTAATCATGTCCTTCCTTTCATTTATTTGAACTGTAAATATTCTTTCATCCTTGACGGATTCTACCTCAGATAATAAAGGTGAACAAGTTCTAATAGGACAAATTGATGAACAATCCAAGTAGGACAAAGTGACATCACACATGTTTGGACACAAGGTGACATTCGGGTTCTTGAATTTTCACTATATGGCAATGAATTTGTAACAAAACTCGATAAATCACACAGGGTCCATCAAAAGTATAATTGAAAAAAAATTCTACCTAAAAGAAGAGGTGTTTATCCTTCCGAAGCACCCGGGTTCACTTTCCGCGTGGAAGTCCACGTGTTTAATTGTCTTCTCAAAATTTTAATTTGCTGAGATTGTGATATGGACATGTTTTAGTATTTGTCTTTGATTATTACACTTACCTAGTCGCGTAGGGGAAAACTAAAAATGTGTAAATCAAATACTTGCGGACATACGATCTACGATCTTGTCTGCCTTGTAAGACTACAAGTTCAAGGTAATGGTCTCAGTTCTTAAGATGGGAGATTGGTCAAATCGTCCTGTATATGTAACTTAGGACTACCCGGCGTAGTGAGTGAAAATGAATGTCAGTTTGGTGAAATGCATTTGTGTTGGATACATTAACACGATCTTCTGTGATTGCCAATTGCTCCTGTATTTCTGTAAGTTTGACATGTGGCTTGGCAGTAGCAAGAACATTTTATTTCCAACATTACCATATGTATTTGTACCTGTAGATATGTTTGGTGTTTATTTTTGCGATGAAGGTGCGTACCATCTGGGGTGAGATTCTGTGCTTTAGTAGGTTTACATCACCGAAAGTGTAATTACCACTGACCTAAAAGCACAGTGTAAGGTCAAACCAGACTTTAACAACAACATGTGGTAAAAATACACATATACCAGTTATTAAGCTTGCACACACATGTATGATGCATAATACTGTAGTTATAGTTTGCCCGCTATTGATTGAGTTTTTTAAAACATCTGATCTTATCAAAGGACCATATACTCTTGGCAATTTCATTTAGGTATTAAATATAGTGTGCAAGGTTATAATATAGGACGTTAAATTTCGTTAAAATTATCAGACCTTGAAATTGTTCGGCGGATATTATTGAGAAATATATACCTACATGCAACACTATGTTTTAAACGCCTGCAGTCTACAGTTCTAAATATTACTAAACCCGTTTTAATTTTGCAGCATTAGACGGCCGTTTAGGAATCAAATTCTTCAACAGTAGACCAAAATTGTGGAAATCAAAATATTTTTTGAGATGTTTAAATAAGAAAATAGAAAGACCATAATGTATTTTACTAAATCCACCTAAGGTAATAATTTGAACTTTAAGGCATACAATTAGCTTAGGTTTTTTGGGGGTGGGGGATTTATAAAATTAGGAAGCATAAAATTTTGATGAACGATGTTTATGAATTGCATGAAATGTTGCCTGACTCTATGTTTTGATGTTTGTTTCAAACTTTTGCAGAATACCCCTAGCTGGGGACCTTTTTTTTTTTTTTTACACAAGATTAAACAATACAAATACACTGTATGTACAGACGCAAAATAATAACACACACACACACACACACACACACACACACACACACACACACACACACACCTTCGTTGATGACCCCGTGGCATCACGGTACACGTACAACAATATATGAGAAAATTGATGTGATTTATACAAATAATTTAAAGGATTTTAAATATGACCTTGGAAACTAACAAACTAGGAAAAACGAGTCCTCAGTATGCGAACTTTCACATACACCTGCGATTTAGAATAATTAAAAGTGTAAAAATGTGGAATCATTACACCATTAATTTGTGATTTTGACATAGATAACACCTGTTTATGACGAACAAAAGCTGTGATTCCGGGAAAGTTTAATGAGATGATAACAGGACACAGAATTATAGACAGACCTGTCCAAAGTTTATAAACTAGGCAAACGAATTAGTACCGAATCAGCAGATAATCTCCGTCCTTCGTTACCTATATATCTCGACAACTGCTATCTTTATCTCTGTAACTTATCAACCATATCCCGGCCACTTGACAGCCAAGCGGTGTTAAACTTTCGAGAGGTCTGTACTGTAAATGTTACAATTTATTATCACAACTTGTTGATGTGAATATGACATTATTTATAGGAGTAAAAACTAAGTAAAAACAACCTTATCGTATCAAAATCTCATAAAGGTCTTTCCTTTATTTTGATTATTGGATACAAAATGTCACTTGTATTCTTTTAAAATCCATATCCGTTGTGTTTTACTCATTAAGAAATTGTACATACACTGAACCCTGGAAATTAGGTCAAGATTACTTTATTGAAATAAACTGATTTTTAAAAATAGGAAACCATATTTTCCATGACAGAATAAAATATAAAAAGATACAAAAACTATACATAAAACTTTATCTATTAAGTTAAGTATTTGCAAGACAGTCTTGTAAAATTTATTTTGTTACGATGAACATGCAAATGTTAATGTATGTTAATGTTAATGCATGTTAATGCAAAAACTAGAAGCACCAAGCCAAGCAATGCATAGATTTCGGAAGTTTTGGACTGTAAAAACGATCAGACATAGTTTATACTAGTAATCAAAATGGCAATTGTTGAAATCTAGACATCCCTTTGTGATTAGAAATGGTCGTTCGGATCAGTCCTCAAGAGAGATTAATACAGCCAGTTGCTACAACAACTTTCGAAGGTCTTTAGTATTCTCTGGGCATTCCTGTTTCGTCACCATACCTAAGCTTATCGCCTCGAACTGAGTAAAACAATCTTGACAATACCATGTGATCCATCTACCTACACAAACATCTAATGCAAAGGCTTAATATGACTATTAAAACCTTCGAATGTGAGAAGGCAATGGGTCACGTGCTTTAACAAGCAGGTGATTTTTTGTAAGTTCTCAGTTTTCCCTTTCACACTCAGCCCGTGATGCTCTGATTTCACTTTCACACTTAGACCTAGCCCGTGATTCTCAGTTTTCAATTTCACACTTGAACCTTATCCTTGGTTCTCGGATTTCCTTTCCACATTTGGACCTTACCCGTGTTAAAATCGTGGGCAGTTAGTTGTATTAACATAAATTGTATAAGGTTTTCCTAACTCACTGCAAAAATATAAATTAAGAAAATGTTTATGAAACTAAACACAAAACTTTGTAAAGGTCTGTTTAATTTTGATAAACAATGAAGAATCATACGGTCTGCTTTCCATAAACAATTTCATCAGTGGGTATCATTCGTTATCATTCGTTAATGGTATTCTTACTTCCCCATGCCAATACTAGTTTGAGCTCTGGCGATATATTGGTTGCAGCTTACTACAAAAGGTTTTAGCAACAACAGTCAACATAATCTATCATGATATGCAGGAGTCGGGATGTTTATCATTCAATGCTTTCTCTTTGTCTTCTCTTGTATCGTTTTAGTTTATACTCTTTTTCTGTAGTTTTTATTTTATATGTTGGTTGTACTGACTGTTGACAAGTACATATTTTCTGTTTCCTTTTATTTTACATATTTTTATCAGTTAATGAAGTATGTTAGCGAGTTTACCTAGATCTGACATCATTATTTATGTATTAAGAACTTGTCTCACCCTAACTGTCACTCCTGTACGTAAGAGAAAAACCACAATACTGAAGACTTTAACGTGTCTGCACTGATCGCCAGAGTCTACATGAGTATATCATGTCTACTGGTCTCAATAGACCTAGTCTACTGTATATAAATGTTTTTATTTCTGATCCGGAAGTGGTATTATATGCATGCTATTTAAAAAAATCGTAAGAAGTGCGTATGTGACAGAAAAGAAAGATAAATTTTAAACAAAAAATTTACACATGAAACAATTGCTGTAACTATATAAAACATGTTTTAAAAAGACGGCCGGAAAAAATGGTTTTTAATCCCGACTGAAAAAAAATGTTCCTGACCTTTGAACTTAGTTTAACAAGTGTACATGAGTGTAATTGAATGGTTTTTGTAATGAATGTCACTTATTATCTACACTGTTTATATAAGTCAAACTTTTCTATAAAGACCACCTGAGAACCAGAAAAGTGGCCTTTATGGACAGGTGATCCTTATATATATGTTCAAAGACTAGTTGGGGTAAAAGTTGCCTTCAAAGTCAGGTGGTCTTTATATAGAGGTGGGTTTTAAGGCAGGTTTGACTGTATCTATATATTCTGTCAGCTTCCTCGATATTCTGTGTTTTCTCGTTTTGTTCCTGGTCCTATTTTTCCAATCTTTATGAAATATTTACATACGTATAAGTTTTATTCTATAAAACGAATTCTATAATCAAAGCTCATTTTCCCAATTCGAATTTGGTTTCGCTCAAGTAAAAAATGACAACTATTTTATTAATTTATATCTAGTTTCATACTTAACTCCAATGTATAATTACAATTTTCTCAAATAAAACATAAAATTATGATTATATATGTTAATCAAGTAAAAATTCTACTTTTCTTTCAGAATTTTGAAACTATTTCTTGGATATGGTTGTTCAAAGCACGGATAGCACAACCAATTTAACACTGAAAATTTGTATCTCCAGTCGCCATTTTTCACTTTTGTGAAACATATTGCATAGAATTACTAATATCAGTATATATTTTTTAAAAAAATTTTTGTATGATATTTTAACTCCTTTTTAATTTTCGGTAAACTAGCAAAGCTTTGAAACGTCGGACCTGGCTATTAAAACGCCAGAAAAGATAAACCGATACTTGCTGTAAGATCTAGAAAAACAGACTTATGCGAATATATAAATAACACTATCAATGACTTTTATGGTCAAATTCGAACCCCAAAACTTGACATTTGATGCGATATGTACCCCACACCACTTCAAATCTGTGAGTGGCTCATAATTAAGATGCTGTTTCAAAATTGACTAAACTCTGAAGCACCACTTGTAAAAGGATAACAGAGACAAGGACACCCGGCTCTACTGTCCACAGAGTATACTTAAAACTAGCATTAACCATGTAACGTTATTTAATATTTTGCTTAAGAAAAACCCTTATAAAGCCGTGAAATAATATTAGTAGAGAGGACCATTTTTGACATTAAAGTGCTAAAATTCGTACGATCTTAAAAACTGGATTTTATCAAGGTAGCCATATATTTTATAAGGTGGGGTCATATTATTGAAATTAAATTGTAAAAGCTAAAATGTAAAGTTATTTAATTTTGTGCCTTGTCATCTTAGAGAGTTCCAATTACTTTTAAGTATCTTTCGAGAATAATTACCACTAAAAAGTAAAATATACCGTGATTTTAACGTTTTAGTTATGCCTTTAAAGTTTTACAGAAATAACTAGATATTTGGTAATTTAACGTAAGGACACAAGGTCAACAATAGAATATATAACTGTTGATTAAAATCTCAGGAGGCCTTTGAAAGGGGATTCGATATATATTTTAAACTAGGTTTACAAACACAGCTTGTTAGTTTATTTGATTGTTTGTTAAAACTAGATTTAATTTTTAATTTTTAAATGTGTATATTGATGGATCACTGGTTGTAAAATTAGGGGAGGGTTAGTGTCCTCAAATAGTAGTATTAAAACCACATCACTGCACATGTAAAATTCACTCAAGTGCCCGTCCAAAGCCGGGGACTTCATCACCAGTTGTCCTTTTATGTGCTTGTCTTTCCTTATCTTGTCTTTTTTAGTTGTTTCTATTATTAACTTGTAATGTCTCGTGCTCGTGGTTGCGTTGGCTGTTACCAAATACATGTTTTACAGCTGCAAATAAAGATTTATCTTAAAGTGCAAATTAGTGAATTATTGAATACTATATGTTTCTTTTTAAATGTTGATATAAGGTTAAGATTCGATATGTGACAGTGGTCAAGAGAAGCAACGGGAATGAGATTTTAACTCCTTTATTGAAGTGATTTGTGATTTGTTGTCGAAAGTGATTAAAACAAAATAAATATGTTCATGTGGTGGGTGTAGCTAGCTAAACAGGAGATGCTTACCCTTCCGGAGCACTCGGCCTCACTTCCCTGGTGGAAGTTCACGTGTCTAACCTGAATTGTTAGTTCCAAAGTTTTTACTTTGCTTCTGGATTGTGATTAGGCCATGGGTTAGTATGTTTGTTTTTTATTCAATATTTACTAACTGTAATCTCAAGCAAATTTACTGGGCACGGTCATTCAGTCAACCGTTACGTCTTCATTATATTGTCTTTGGAATTTCAGTACAGACCTGTTGAAAGTTTAACACTAAACTAACAAAAATGTCGAAGGTTAGCTGCCAAGTATTCGAGATATGGAAAGCTTGTGCCCAAAAAGCTGCCAAGAGATACAGAGCACTCAATCGACAAGATATAGGCAACGGCGGGCAAGTTTAACTGCCAATTCAGTGCTACAATGTTAGCTTAGTTTATGACTTTCGACAGGCATGTACTGTAGTAATGGGACCACTTTGCGACTGGGATCTGATTATTACTCCTAAGTGCATCGACCGTTCTCATGTAAACAATGTAGTACACATGTACTGGATATTATTTAACCAATATTCCCTATAAAAGATTTACCTTATAAAAGAGAATTATTTTTATATATAACATAACCGTGCCGGATTGATGGTTTACTAATTCATAAAAACTTTTTTTTTACAAAAATATACAGAAATAAATGCTTGTTTATGCACCACTGCTTATACAATAATTGCGATTAATGGAAACCACTAAAGTAATTGAACCGCAATACTGAGCATCCTTTGATGAACAGTGCCTGTCTATAATCAGTTGTCTGTGTTTTTGTTATGATTCAGCCCTGTCTTCTTATTTTTTGCTTTTGTCTTTCTTTTATTGTTTTATGTTTCCGTGGATTCATTTGTTGTTATCAAGTACACGCTTCAACTAAATTTGTTGATATATTGTTTTATAATCAAACCGTTTTGAGAAAAATATAGATACGGTAAAACCTTCATTCATCGTCAGCATTTTTGGCGATAAATCGAGGAAAACATTGGGACTTTAGAAAACTTTGGCAATAATCTATGTAACAAAGTTATAGGTATCGAGGAACATTATAACAAGGTTTTACTGAATATGTCATTGCACACTATTTAATTTACTATTGTAAAATATCGTTTTATCAGCCCCAAAATCATTTCATAGTGCCTATTTCCAGGAATCTTCTAATACTGTTAAGCAGAAGTAGAAACAGAGTGAATTGGTGATGGATTGTATGTTACGAGCATTACCTTGTTTTCTTTTGTATTTTTGTGATTTCTTTTATTTGTTGTGTAGTATTCTTGGTAAGTTAGTTTTGTTTCAAGTTTATGTTAAAGCTACAAACAATATTCTTAATTAACCAACAATCAAAACGAACACAGCCCGTGGTAAACACACATTTTTTTGTAATTTGAACATAAAAGTTCAGAGTTACCGTTTTCAAATTATTCCGTCTCATGATCAGAAACACTTTTTGTCATTGTATGTCTATTTCGGTCACTGAACATTACGGCATAAAGGATGTTTCAGGTTTTTTCTTTTGGTGTGTATGTACCGAGACTATTTCCAAACTATTCCGTTGGGGGAGCAGCAATTATATTTTTCATTTTATAACTCTCTCAGTCACTCATTGATGTGAAATAAAGGATGTTTAAACCCATGTTTTGCCGTGTATGTATCGATACCGTTCTCAAACTCTCCCACTTCATGTCCAGCGACTCATAACTGTCTTGGTCAGTCACTGATGTGACACGTAGGATTTTTCAGTCTTAGTATTGGTGTAATTTTCAAATTCTTCCGTTTGGTCAGCAGCAACAACCTTTTCTATTTAATAACTTCCCCAGTCAGTTTTTGATGTCACATAAAGGATGTTTCAGGTTTTGTTTTGGTGTGTATGTGTACCGACATCATTGCCAAATTATTCCGCTTCATGTCTAGCGACAATCTTGTTCTGTCCGCCACTCACTGACGTTTAAACCTTTGTTTTGGTGTTTATATCCCGAGATCACTTCCGTTTTATGTCCAGCGACAATCTTGCTCATAACTGTTTCGGTCAGTCACTAATATGACATGTAGGATGTTTCAGCCTTAGTTTTGGTGTGTATGTAGCTATACCATTTTTAAATTCTTCCGTTTGATGTCCAGCAACAACCTTTTCTTTTTTCTAACATTGATGCCACATAAAGGATGCTTCAGGTTTTGATTTGGGGTGTTTGTACCGAGACCATTTTATTATTCTTCCGTTTCATGTCCAGCGACACAAAGGACGTTTAAACCTTTGTTTTGGGGTGTTTGTACCGAGACCATTTTCAAATTCGTCTATTTGGTGAGCAGCAACATTCTGTCAGTCAATCACCGATGTCACATAAAGGATGTTTCAGCCTTTGTTTTTGTACGTATGTACTTAGACCATATGCACAACACTACACTTAAAACACAAGCAGAACGAGAAATCCTTCATATTTTGCTGAATCAATGTGTGAATTATAACGAGAAGGTTGTTTCACGCTCATTTGATTTTTTTATAAAGAATTAAGGCCATTACACAGTATACTAACCATAAACCTATACAAATACTACTAATTATGTAATCAAGAGCTGAATACTTAATGCCTATATACCTATTTACGTCATATATATACATATTTTGTACCACAAACACACATACATATTTCTCTTAATTAATAAAATATTTAGCAAGTCTTTTGATATACAAACAGTTTGTAATTGATTTGTTATAGCAGGCACGACAACGTGTTTCGTTAAATACTGACGACTATCAATATTAAATAATAGTCATGACATAAAAAATAAATACTCTTAAATCACGATATTATTCTTTGGTATTATTGAATGACCATGAAAACATAATTATAACAATATAAATGACCCTCTCTGCATTTTGTTTTTAAAAAAATGCGAACAAGAACAAAATATTGAGTAAGTAGCTAATAGTTTCCCAATCAAGTCTACATGACCGATAAATGCGTGGCTGGGTTGCATGTTGCTAGCTAATGTCGATTGTGATGGAATCGGGAAGTGGTAATCGAAATGAATACGCGTTTCACCAAGACAAAACAAACAGATATAACTTTTACAAAGGAGATAGAAGCATGGCTTATGATAGAAAATAATAATATATTCCTTTGCCAAATATAGAGACTATTATGCATAATGCTTACAGTACAGACCGGTCTAAAGTTCAACACCGAGCTAAAGAAAAGGAGTCGAATTTCGGCTGACGAGTGGACGAAATATGGATAACTAATGAAGGAGAGATATACAGTATCAGCCAAAAAACTGTCAAAATATAGCCAACGATAAGCCCAGAAGAGTTGCTGATTTATAGGCACTAATTCATTATAAACTTTCGACAGGCCTGTATTGTATATATACATGTATATACCATATTAGTATACGTCATTTGTTCTTAAAATTAATATTATACATTAAGACGCCATTATTTCTAGCAGCAACCATGAATCAGGGTATATATATATATATATATATGATTGATATTGTAATAAATAAGAATGTATATTATTACATGTTTGTAGTATTATCACCATGACAACAGATTATTAAGTTCCGCCTCTATTTAAGTATACATAATGTATCCACAGATATTGGTGTACATCTGAATTAATTACGTAAATAATACATTTGTAATATTTCTATGTTTACTTCCTACCATTTCAGATCATTTCATTAGAAAAAAATCCACACAAACCATTCGCTATCTCAAAGTTATCCTTAATCATTTTATGGTTGTCACATCGATTAATAAACTGCTTTTAAAGGTCTAGCAGTTCTGTGGTTCCAGTTAGGCAATTACCATATGCAGGATTAGTCTAAAAAAATTCTAACTAAAAATGCTGCATAGGTAGTGTACTAAAATTATCCTTAATCAGTTAATGGCAGTTGCATTAAACTTCTTTAAATGTCTTTCAGTTCCGTCGTTCCAGTAAGACAATTGTTAAAGGTCTTTCAGTTCCGTCGTTCCAGTAAGACAATTGTTAAATGTCTTTCAGTTCCGTCGTTCCAGTAAGACAATTGTTAAAGGTCTTTTAGTTCCGACGTCGTTCCAGTCAGACAATTGTTAAAGGTCTTTCAGTTTCGACGTCGTTCCAGTAAGACAATTGTTAAAGGTCTTTCAGTTCCGTCGTTCCAGTAAGACAATTGTTAAAGGTCTTTCAGTTCCGTCGTTCCAGTAAGACAATTGTTAAAGGTCTTTCAGTTCCGTCGTTCCAGTAAGACAATTGTTAAATGTCTTTCAGTTCCGTCGTTCCAGTAAGACAATTGTTAAAGGTCTTTCAGTTTCGTCGTTCCAGTAAGACAATTGTTAAAGGTCTTTCAGTTCCGTCGTTCCAGTAAGACAATTGTTAAAGGTCTTTCAGTTCCGACGTTCCAGTAAGACAGTTGTTAAAGGTCTTTCAGTTCCGACGTTCCAGTAAGACAATTGTTAAATGTCTTCCAGTTCCGACGTTCCAGTAAGACAATTGTTAAAGGTCTTTCAGTTCCGTCGTTCCAGTAAGACAATTGTTAAATGTCTTTCAGTTCCGTCGTTCCAGCAAGACAATTGTTAAATGTCTTTCAGTTCCGACGTTCCAGTAAGACAATTGTTAAAGGTCTTTCAGTTCCGACGTTCCAGTAAGACAATTGTTAAATGTCTTCCAGTTCCGACGTTCCAGTAAGACAATTGTTAAAGGTCTTTCAGTTCCGTCGTTGCAGTAAGACAATTGTTAAATGTCTTTCAGTTCCGTCGTTCCAGCAAGACAATTGTTAAATGTCTTTCAGTTCCGTCGTTCCAGTAAGACAATTGTTAAAGGTCTTTCAGTTCCGTCGTTCCAGTAAGACAATTGTTAAAGGTCTTTCAGTTCCGTCGTTCCAGTAAGACAATTGTTAAAGGTCTTTCAGTTCCGTCGTTCCAGTAAGACAATTGTTAAAGGTCTTTCAGTTCCGTCGTTCCAGTAAGACAATTGTTATATGCAGGAATTGTCAAAAACTTCTTTTTAAATTGAAAAATATGGGTGCATAGTTACTTTCTCAAAAAAAAGGAATACCCGCTACTTATTCGTTTTTTTGTAAAAAATGGGAATTCCATATCAACAAATAAACAAATAGCCAGCATTAAACAGGAATAGAAGCATGAATACAATAAAACTAAAAAAAAAAAAAAAATACAAAAATATACATGTATAATTGTCAAATGATTATTTTATATCTTTCGTTTTTGTCATGTGCTAATTTTGAATGTTTTATGGTCACCATGTGCTAATTTTATAGTATATTTTTCATTTGCTAATTTTAATGTTTAATTGTTGTCAGGTGCTAATTGTTGCCAAATGCTAATTTTGAATATATCATTTTAGTCAAGTATTCTTATACATTAAATGGTAATTCTAATGAAATTTGTCATGGTTATATGCACAGATCAGCATGGACGTCAGGGGGGTTTCAGTGTTTCAAAATATCATAGTTAAACTGCTACTTGTACTAACAGTAAAAAGGCAGTGTTACAACTGATGCAACGTGCATGTGAAAACATGTTACATACACATACTGAACCAATATGTAGAACTATTGTTACATGAAAAAAAATATACCACTTTTTTTAAATTGAATTGTTTTTGTGTTTTAGATGTGGTGCTGACACTGCCATTTTAAACAACGATGGGAAAACTGCAGAGGATGTTCTTATAACGGAAAAACCTGATGGTTGGGAAGAAATGCAACACTGGTACAACAAATTTAAACCAGGTAATTTTATCACAAAGATCTGCAGTTGACAGGTATCCAATGCCAGACATTTATCATATTCAAATGACAGTATATTAAACCAAAAGTATTGGAAATGGTTCGAGTAAATTTAGACATGACGTCATATCCTGGTGACTCAATATATTTAACTTTTGTATTCTGATAACTTTATTTTTTTTACATCTTTTTTTCAAAATGTTTGTTGAATTCGTATGCTTTACGTCATGGTTACCAGGTGTTAGATGAAGTGCAGTCACCAAAGGAACAGCGAAAAATAAAATATATATATGAAATTTGAAGTTTTTATCTATTCATAATAAGGATCTTGTTTAATCTATAAGTTGCCATGGAAACTATAATATGGAGGAGAATGAGTTTTGTTCAAATGGGTTTTGTATCTTATTAAATATTTCTGAAGGCTGATATCATATATAATAAATATGCAATTATTATTATACTGTGCGAAAGGGCAACCATAATCTTAATAAAATGCTAAAGTTTGTTAGGATACAATGGGATATATCATTTACATAAATGTTAATAATATCTTCATTTTGATATTATTAATATCAATCCGATTATATGTTTTTGTATATTGTTAGTTTAAACAATACTTTATTTTGATGACATACATGATACAAACAATAAAGGATTCCGGAACAAGAGTGAAACTCTTATATAAACCAGTCTCCTTGAATATAAAGTATCGCAATATATAAATCAACATGAAATTACAAATATCAAATAAATAAATTAATTGATATATAATAATTACTGAATTGCATAAATAAATAAATAAATAAATAAATAAATAAAAATTACAAGAAAACCCGATTTCTGAGGTATAGTTTATTACAAACTGGATGTTTTTTCGTTTTAACAAATATTGTCCAGTGTGGTTACATGCAAATGTAATTAAAAATCAACTACTGCATATACCTCGATTCACTGTATTTATTTTAAATTATCATTTATAAATACAATAAAAATATTATATGCCAACTATATCTCTTAAGTTTGATTTTTTTTCTAAATCTGCTTTAATTTTGCAGCACTAGACGGCAGTTTCCAGAATAAAATCATAGGTTATTTATTGTATCCGTCATTATTTAGATATTATTGCGATTCCCCTTAAAGTTATCCTTATTTGTGTTCGATATATCGAACTATTTTATCGATCTATGACCTAATTTATTGGTATGAAATTTGAAAAAAATGAAGATAAGATTAGAAAAGGTAAAAAGTAGATCTTAGTTCGGTTACTGAAAAACCAGTTACATTTACGTAAAGTTTTGGGGAGGAGTCCGTATATTTTGAGTCCATTCATTTATTATACAGAACAGTGGATTTTTTGTAAGTACTGTATCTGGAAACGAATCCAAGTAATTTAAAGTAAATAATAACATTAGAAAAATATCAGTTACTTTTTTCATAAAAAATTAATGTTTATTTTGAAATTAAGTAACACCTACAATTCATTGTGACTTTCTCACGAAAAATGTATTTTTTGACGAGAGTTAATATTATAGTTGCAATGACAGTGCAAATTTTTATGTAACAATTAAGTTTAAAGAAACGGGAACACATTCAGAAATATTACTTTCAATGGGCATTTTATCTCGCTTATTGCAAATACATGTTTTTTCTATTACTTTTTAACACGTGACTTTTTTGGCCTGAATTTGACCAAACTCAAATTGCAATATAATTTTTTATCTAATTCTTTTATGTTCAAAGTTGTTTTTGAAATCGTTAAACATTTTTATCCCAATGATAGAAGTCAAAGCTTCATTAAAATGCATCTGTACGCTAACCAGAGCAGAAATATATGGAATTTCCTTGACGAAAAAAGAAAATAATTGTTTTATGATCAGATGTCGCTTTTATGCTGCGTTTTATGACTATAGTAATTGTGTTTTAATTTTGAATATTATATACTTGAGTTATTCGTGTGTATTATCTTTTTCATGTATAAACTTTTTATCATTCTATTTTGTTGTTAATTGAACCTGAATGGACGTTGTTTACTCTGTTCCATTCAGCACAAAAGTGGGCGTGGCTTACAATTCGCTTCAAGATTTTTTTGTAACTTTTCAAACAACAGAATATTGTTTATAATAATCACATATTACATAATTTGAATCTGAATTAATTATTGCATCTTGAAATCGAATTCATTTCATTTTCTGCAAATTTTTTATTCATTATTGCCCTGTAATGTAAACATTGAAAAGAAGCATGTCTGAAAACGTACACATTTTCTATACTATACCATATGCATATAGAAATTGTTTGTAGACATACGCCATTTGTTTTTACTTTTTCGTTATATGAAGTTATAAGTGATTTTAAAAATGCACAAAATGCAATATTTCTTGAGACAGAATGGTATATGCCATTATGTAGTGTGAAAAAGGCATACCAAATGACTAGTTGGTTACAATCAATTTTAAAACGAGGAAGGGATTGAGCTGGGACGGCTTCATATACAATGTATAGCCTTTGATTATAAGTTTTGGTTGTCCTGTGGTCCCAAATATATACGTTATTTTATCCCATAACTACATCACAATGCAGACTGATTTTTTAAGAGAATTGGAGTTGGGAAACTGTGATCCATATAAACGCTTTTTAGACCACTGCGACATCTGGACTTCTTAAGACAAATGCACATTAGCTTTAAAACCCATTGAAATTTAGCTTTAGTTTTAAAATATAAAATTATAATTGTTCTTCTGTTTTGTCTTTAGGATTATGGCGAGCTCTGTCAGTTCCAGATCCAGATAGAAAGTTAGTTGAACGTCTGCTTAGGAATTGGTGTCGTCTGACATGTGTGAAAAATGGTAAAATTACGAGCATCAAATCACTGGTTAAAGATGATATCCACAAACACGACTTACTACAAATGATAGAACAGTATGAAAATGCAAACGAGATGGCATTAGCTCTTAACGCAGGATTTGGTTTCATTGTGAAGTCCTGGGTGCAGCAAGGTGAGAATTTCAATAACGCAAATACGTTCAAAAGATTTCATTTTTCAGTTCTGTTACATTTAGAACACTATAGTTGTTTAAAGTTTTAAGGAGATAAAAGTATAACATTTCTTAAACGGATGACATAATATGACATTGAGTCAATGAGTAGAATACAGCTTTTGAGGATTTTGTTTAAAACCAACCAAATAATGTTTGACGATATAATGAGCGGTTATACATTAAAGTCATTCTACTTCCTTGTGGTATAAATAATAATACTTTTCGCTATGAGATTAGTTCAATGGGAAAAGTAGCATTGTTATTAATATTTTAAAACAATATTATGTTGGAATAGGAATCAAAGCTGTGAACTATAAATTCAAACTAAACTGTAAAAAATTACTTTATACGTACATGTATGTCTTTGTTTCAACCCGCTGTTTTTTTCTCGCAAAACAAAGGAATAAAACAGTTTAGTGGCAGCTGTCACAATACTACAGCGTGCAAATTTTAGTTTCAAAGTTTTTACTTTTTTGAAAATGTAATTTGGACATGGGTTTGCATATTTGTTTTTCATATCATTTCAGTAATATTTGATGTTTGGTAAAGGTTATTTTGTTGAACTAAGCAACACTGAATTGTTCTGGTCCATTAAATATAACAAAAAACCCCAAAACATACCAATCCATGTCAAAACCAAAATGTTTTATTTTATTATTACCGACTAGATAAACATCTCAATCAAGCTGGTAAAATTTACATTGTTATCTATTGTTTCTGTTTGGTCAAACAATTTCCAGCAACACTTTTTGATACATATTATATGTTGTATACAGGTACCGAATTGATGAAGCATGTCGATCCCAATGCAAAGGATTTTTCGTACCAACATTCTTACCCAGAATACCCGGAAGTACCGCGCCCTCTACTGGCGGCAGCATGGGAGTCTAATAACTATGATGCTGTTGATGTTCTTATGGATATGAATCCAAATACCCGTATGCTGTATTCAAATGAAGATGAAAAGTTAAATCCACCAAAGCCGATATTTTTTCAGGTATTTTGATATCATACACAGTTATTGCATGGTGTCCAGAAATGCAATGATCCACTTAAATAATTCGATGCTGTTACGAACTATGGAAACATCTTTTAAAATTGTTTGAAATTATGAGAGTTTTGTATTAAAATATTAAAATAGCGAACATGACATTGTTCCACTGTTATTCTAAGACACAATTTGCATCTTTCTCATTTTTATTAGTTTGATATATACAAAGCCATTGCTATGCTTTAGAAAAAAAAATGACAAAGAATTTTTGTCTAAATTTTGAATTACTAGATATGATTTGTGTCAACTGTTGCATTGTTTACAATGTTTTGGTGATCAACATATCGTAGTAGACATAAGGGAAATCTTTCTGCAATCATGAGTTTTATTTATGGTGATTTCGTTTTTATTATTATCTATTTAATAAGCATATTATTCATCTTGATCTCAAATTCCCAAATTCGCAGTATCTAGCAGTAAACAAAAATTAAAACAAATAGAAAATAATGCTATAGCCAAAAAGAATTTGTTAATGGTTAAAGCAACTGGACCAACCTTCGTGCATCTTTTATCTTACAAAGTTTGGGCATCGAAGTGTCTTCCCTCTATTCCTACATGCCCACTACAATAGGCGTTTGTTTAGCATTATAGGTTGTAATAGAGGATTAAGTTGAATTATGTGTATAAGCTAATAAATGTTCATTTCGTATGAAGAACTTTTATTTCCGTTGGATAATAATAATAATAATATAATTATTCATATCTCTTTCAGTCATGAATAGATATGACTTAATATGGACAAAAGATACCATACAATGATTCAATAGTATGACATTGTCTTGCTTTTAATTCGTTTTGTGGGTTTTGTTTTAGCTTGTTTTTGATCACACTGGCTTTAATCTGTTACGTTGTGGGTTCATAGTTTTAATGTCAGCGTTTTTATAGCTATTGACCCTTATCTGTTGGCGTAAAGAGCGCAAATTTCACCCTCTATCCTAATTGCCTTTATCTGCCAAATAGTATTCTAAAAATAATGTTAAACAAAAAGAACAAATGCTATTGTGACGATTTTGTCTTACCATGTTACTTTTAATTTATTGCAGTTGGTGTGTGGAAATTCAATTCCAAGGGATGAAAGAATAAAACTAAGAGTTTTTAAAGGATCCGATTTAAGCGCACGTGATTCGCAAGGGCATACAATACTTCATAAATGTGTTTTGCATGATCAACCGGAACAAACAATGAAATTGTTGATGCAGTATGGGGCCGATATAGCTGCACGAGATAGACAAGGCAAGACCGCCAGAGATCTTGCTGAAAAACATAAAAAAGAACACTGTATCAAGTGCATTGATGAATATATAATTAAACTAGTCAAGGACAAAAAATTTGATGAAATTGAAAGACTAATTTTACACAATTATGACCATTTACTGGATATTACAGACAATTCCAAGCGCACCATGGTTGATATTGCAAAGAAGCATAGTACCCGTCAAATTTACGAAATAATTAAACTTACAGCAGCAATCCAGGTATGTTAATTTATCACCCATGAAAAGTTCTGAGTTTAACTATTATTTGTTTTAAAGAGATAAAATGTTATAAAATATTGTAATGATACTAATCTCATCCGTGTAACGATTTGTCGGATCCCGAACAATAGTTTCTTTTAACATGTTGCTGTCTTTTGGAGTTTATCAATATTTTTGCGGAATTTTTTCTGTGTGTGCTTCTCTATAACATACACAGTGAAATGCAATTTTTTTGAAAAAAAATCTTACGAATTACACAAACATTTTTTCCATTGTTTTTCTGTTAATATTTCATTTAAAAATCCAGTGCTTTCACAGAAATAAATGAATATAAATATTTCAGTTTTAGAAATACATGTAGTTATAAAGGCGATCAAAATTTTGTTAGCAAAATATTTATCTGATTTTTTTTAAGGTAAAATATTGTGTAAATTAAAATGAAATGCAGAATATATGTGTCCATATTGCGAAGGTGCGTGGTTTCACATTAATGGTCATGATTCTCGCCCGTCAAATATTTTTATAACATTTTTTCTAAAGCATTGATGCTCATGCAGCTGTTTTCTACACGGGGAAGCATTACAACAAACATTATCAGATTACTCCATTTCTAAACAAAATATGTTTATCATAACATTTATCCAAAACAAACTGTTTTCTTTTTTTCAAATCTGAATTTATTTGATTTAAGGCATACGTACGAAGAATATACACAGCTATAGAGGACGGCAATATTGAAGATGTACGCAAACTTTTATCATGTAAAAAGTATAGCAATGTTCGTGACCGATGTGGTCGATCATTATTACACAAAGCATTACTTCGTCGCAAGAAGGAAATTGTCCAGTATTTAATGGAGGACTGTTCTCACATTTTCAATCTTGGTGATAGCGTAAGTACAACATTAAATATATTCTCAAATTTGCAAAAGAGACGATTTTATTCTTACATTTACTTATACTGCTTTTACATAATTAATTACAGTAAACATGTAAATTTTAATTTCTATGATATTTTTAAAACGACCATACACATTAATGAATAAAACAAAGTAACCTCCTTCAAGCAAGCTATTTAAGAAACATTGTTCAAATAAACTGTTTCAGCCAAAACCTGTTTTTTTCACGTTCATTTTAATTATTGACAACAAGGTATATCAAAATGAATTTGATATAAACTTTTTGTTTGTTTCACAATTTTGGTCTAAGTACTACTGATGAGGAATTGTATTCCGAAACAGCTGTCTAGTGCTGTAAAATTCAAACTTGTATTATATGTAATATATCTATAGTTTAGCTTACGTTTTGCCTTACGTTTATCTGTTTTTGCCTAAATTTTTAAGAATTACAATTATAACAAATTTAAAATGAATTTGATACATCAATATTTCAGCTTGACAGAATGCCTTTGCATTACGCCTATCTCTTTATGCCAGAAGACTCCATCATAAATGTGATGATCAAACAAGGAGCAAACCCAGATTTGACAGACACAGTAAGTTTAGCCACTTTATGTTTACTCCCTACTGCAAAGTATTTCCTTAGCTAAATTTGGTGAAATATAAATTAGGTCTTTTATATATCTTTTCAACATCTTGGGAAAATATTGGTTGTACAATTTTGGAAAAAGCTCTACTGATGAGGAATTGTATTCCGAAACTGCCGTATAGCGCTGTGAAATTAAAACTGTTATAATATGTAATTTAAACAATAATTAATAATACAGTAATGACATTTTCTATATTTTCTGCAATAGATGTAATTCTTTTCGTTATTATTTTATTTTAAATTTAAATATTCTTTGAATGTAAAAGAATGCTCTTATTCTGATATTTTGTAAATATATAATATATACTTGTATTGTGACATTAATAATAATTATAGTTTTTGTACAGCAATTAAAATTATTTGGATTTGATTCCAAAATTATATCGTTCAAAGTATTGACAAAGTTGGATTTCTTACAATAAATTTAATACTTCTTTTGTTTCACTAAAACACCTTAAAAATATTTTGTTTTCAACAATTTTGGTCCGAGCAACACTAATGAGGAATTTTTTTTCGAAACGGCTGTCTAGTGATGCAAAACCTTTTACTTATTATTACGGAAAAATACGGTTTTACAATATGCATTTTCTTAGTTGTAAACATAAAAATACACATTCGAAAAAATAACCTAATTTAACTATTTGTAAAATATTAAAAATATGTTTTGACATTCATCAAAAAGCCATGTAAAAATCTTTTTTTTTTGTAAATTATAAGATTTGATAATTGTATTCTGAAATGCTCGTGTGGTACTGTAAAATTAAAACGGGTGTAATATGTAATTTAAACAAATGGGCCGGTAGATGTTTTCCCGCTATGGTTTACTCCCTCATGCAAAGTATTTTCTCAGCTATAGTTGTTAAAATGTATTTTGATCCTTTGAGTATTTTTCAACATCTTTAAAAACTTGTTTCACAATTTTGGAAATGGTCGTCTAATTCTTTAAAATTAAAACTGGTGTAATATGTAATTTCTAAATAATTGTATTAGGATGGGTTTGGTAAAATGAATTTTGTTCCTTCTATTTTTTTATTTCAATATCTTCATTATGTTTGGATTTACACAGTTTTGGTTTGAAGACATATGACGAGAGATTTTAATCCGGTAGTCTAGAACTTCAAAATTTAAATAAGTTTAGTAATCCTTTAAATCCTTTTTGTTATAAAAAATAAAAATATTTGAAATAAAATAGTTTCGTTTAACTATTTAAAGGGTGCGTACCGATATTCTAGTCTCGTTGAAATTTAGTGTTAAATATGCAACAAAGGTAAAAAATATTAGTGCATGTACAAATGATTATTGTCCGTTTAGGTTTTATTCTCAACATGTAGTTTTATGGTTTCTTAATTTTAATCTTGTAACTTGAAATAGCATATAACTTTAGCCGAAATAGGGATAAAATCGTGGAGGTCTATTTTTTCTTAAAAATATATGTACATCTCGTATCAACTGTAGCTTTTGAATGTCTTTGATAGGTATTTTTAAAATCATTGAAAATGTTTGAACTAATTGTCATTGTTCTACAATTTTACAAAATGTCTTTGAGATAAACGTTATTACCAAAAATATGGTATGTTTGTTTTGGATGTCCAATGATAACTCTGACATATACATGTAGTTGTTTTGTAATTAATTTATTGTTGTAAATCATCGTTTAGCTGGTAAATTACATAATATACAAGCTTTGAAAGTTACAACACTAGACGGTTGTTTCGGAATTCATTTCCTCGTCAGTGATTTGACAAAAATTGTGAAACCAATTTTAAAATATTTGTTGAAAAAGATATCCAAAGATTCAGAATATATTTTACAAAATTTAGCTAAGAAAATACGTTGCATGAGGCAGTATATTTTATATTTTTTTTAGGAATTTTAGATTTTTACTGGCAGCAAATTTAGACATTAGTATATTCAGACAATACAAAATTAAATGAGTTTTTGCTTTTAAATTCGTTCTTTATTGATGTCTACGTGGCCTTATTGGCAAAACAATAAAATTAATAAATTTTATTTCAAAATATCCAACTATTACAATTTTTAAAGTAAAAGTGTTTCCGTTTTAGAATCACTTGATTTTCTTATATACACAAACTTAAAATAATTATGATGTAAATTTATTTTTTTTAATCTTTTTGGCAATGACGCAATTTTTTGACGTTTTCTAAATGCCTAAAATATAAACGTATGAATATAAGTAAGAGAGATTTCTAAATTTAGATAAATTTTTCGTTTAATGTATAAATAATTAACATTAACATCCTTCAAAATGTTCGAAGTCTTTAAAAGAAGTAAAAAACCAGCAATTATAATAATTAATGACCTCTGTATCATTTAAAATGGTTTTCAAAGTATAGAATCATTTTACGAGAAAACGTTTTCACATTATTAATATAACAATTTAAGCTCTCGATTTCATTTTAAAAAAAGTGTTCATATTATAAATATAATAATTCAAGGCCTCTGTATCATGGTTTTCAAAGTATAAATATAAAACTTTCAGCCCTTTGACTCATTTTAAGAGAAAACGTTTTCAAATTACTCATATAAAAATAAGGCCTCTGCATCATTTTAATAGAATGTTTTTCATATTATAAATACATTAGTTTGCACCCTTTGGATTACAGAAATGTGTTTCAATATGTCTTTGACGTATTTGTTTTAAAAATCAGAAAAACATTTTCTTGTCATTAAGAAGTCAAATGAATTTATCTTTTCCAGAGAGGTAGAAAGCCAAGTGAATATAAATTGGAGAACTGTGGAAACCAGACATATGCGGCATTACAGAAAGAAGTTTCAGATTTCGATTTGAATATATATCTATCTGAAAACGATTTTGACCAAACATTTGATTCTGCAATACAGGTAAATCAGCTACTCTCTTATGAACACAGTCAACAAATGATAAATGAAAATCTTTAAGGGAAATAAAAAAGGATGTATATGGATATTTTAGAACTACAAGCATTGATAATGAATTTCTATATATATTGAAATACAGAATTGATATCGATAGCTATACAAACTACATTTTATTTAATTGACATTTCAGACTAGTTCAATAAATATTTAGTGGTATCTTTTATTGTTGTAACTACATTTATATTGTAGTTTGTATATAATGAATATAAACACCTGATTAGGTCTGTAATACATTTATCATTCAAAATCAAAAACAAACATACTTATCCATTTCCGAATCACAATCCGGAAGCAAAAAACTTTGGAACTGACAAGTTAGGTTAGACACGTGAACTTCCACCAGGGAAGTGAGGCCGGGTGCTCCGGAAGGGTAAGCACCTCCTGTTTAGCTAGCTACACCCGTCACGTGTGTAATCAAAATTGTGTGAAAGGAACATGGAACTATGAGACGCCAAATATATCCAAGGCAATCCTGGACACAGAGACATCAAACTTATCAACAATACTGTGATGACGGCCATAAAACTTTTTGAGGGCCTTGATAAGCCTAGGCTTGCAATATCTCTGAGTCAACAATTTATTTGCAAGCAGCCTACTTCGTTGTACAAAGTCCCCGTAGTGGGAACAAGCTCTACCATAGCGTATTAATTGGGAAACAAATACACCATAAGCAGGAGAAGCAGGTATATTGCTGCATAAAAAAGGAAAGTTGACAATAGAAACATTGAAGTCATCTAGTTTGTCATAAAGTTTCAAATGTAGCCTTTCTTGTGCGTCATAATTCAGGTATAAGTCTAAATATGAAGCAGAACTTGAGGAATCAGTCGTGTCTTTTATTTCAAGCTCACTAGGATAGATGACATTTACATAGTCTCCAAATTTAGGATTGTTAAGAGACAGAACGTCATCTATATATCTGTATGTTGAGTTGAATGATTTGGCGACAGTTTTCTCTCCAGATTTAACAAGGTTCTGCATAAATTCTGCTTCGTAAGAATAAAGAAACAAATCAGCAAGCAATGGTGCACAGTTTGTACCCATTGGTATACCGATTGTTTGCTACCAAACACAACAAATATGTTATCTATCAAAAACTCCAACATTTTGTTGATGGTATCTTCAGTATATTTTTGTTTGGAATCCGTATGTTGCTTGACAAAATAACCAGAATCCCTGTTCAGCACCAGATATTTGTATCTTGGTTTACCGTTTTTGTAGAAGAAAGACAAGTGAATAATTTCTTTAAGACGTTCTTTCAATTTAGAATGAGGGATTGTGGTGTAAAGTGTAAAAACCAATAAATACCTTCAAACAGAAACATAGGGCGCCAAATAGCGCAAAAATATTGTAAATGTGCGTTGATTTTAAATGTATATACAATTATAATTGGCGTTCTTTAGATGGACCTATTTGTTTTTACTGGCATTCAATTGCTCTTGAATACAGTGTGGGGTTTGACCTCTAACTGGTAACGTTTAACTATCCAATTACGTCTCAGAATGCCATCCTATCACATTATGCATTGTTTGATTGGTCAGCATCCAAGTCTAGTCCCGACGTAATTATCATCAGAGCTAATAGTATCACAAACACTATTTACAGTACCATTAAGCCCTCTTAGAATGGACCAGAATTGTTTTGAATAGTTACAAAACTTATCAAGATGGTTTGAAATATGACGAAAAAATGATATCTGTTTTATCTTTATTTGGAGCAATGCTGTTCCATCAATCCTTTATATTTGTCCGAATCTTGAATGAAATAAATTATTTTAGCGATAATTTTACATTTCGTACATGCTATCAATATTTTTTATGATTGTAAATGTAAGAAATAAGGCAATAGTAGTTGAGTGTAAATTTATAAACATATTCGAAGCATACATCCAAATTAAGCATTTTTTTATATTTGTTTACAGAAAGGAGATATTGAAACTGTAAAGAGTTTGGTATTAGGATTGAGGGGTTTCGGCGATGTATCTCGATACAGCAACAAACTATTTGATTGTGTGGATAACAAACAAACAGAAATTGCAAATATCTTATCATAAACGGATTTAAAGTGGATATATACAAACAGGTAAATACGATGACATGCTGCATATCCGATATTTATAGAATATAGATAAGTTTTGGTTACCACTTCTTGTAAAAATGGATTTTGAAAAAAACTATAATTATAGAATGTACATTAATTATGTAAAGCCCATTTTTGTAGACATTAACTGCATCCCGACACCATTGAGCCTTTCTAGTTAAAAGAAATTGTAAATTACAATACTCAAAGGCTGCTTGTTTTAGGTTAATATATTTTTAAATAATTTAATGGGGTCATCATAGTTGTTTAATTAATTACACATTCATGGTTTCTAACAGTGTTGCATATTTTTGAAAAATAGCTGAAAAGAATTTTTTGGAAAACTTAATATTTAAAATACTTGATCTTTGTTTATGTTCTTATCACAATCGAAAATGAAAACCTCAATGTAATATTTAAGTCCAGACTGGCATATGTTGGTTAAAACACCATATTGCAACCTCCAGGACAATATTTTTTCTGAACCTAACTGCATGCTGAATATACATTAATCCTTAGTACAGTTAAACTGCTGATTATGTCAATTTATTCATTTCATACGTTAAAATTAAACTTGTATAATATGTAATTTAAACCCCTTGGCCTTTATCTCTGCTGGTGGCTGGTTTCCCAAAGATATTACAAACTCAATAGGCAATAATTGTGTACCATATTCAGAAATATACTATTGTCTAAATTTGCTGCTAGTTAAAATTTGAAATTCCTTAGAAACAAAGGTATACTTCCTCATTGGAAGTGTTTCCTTAACTGATTTTGGTGAAATATTTTTTGGTCCTCTGGGTTTCTTTTCAACATCTTTGGAAACAGTTTTGGTTTCATAGTTTTGGTCTTAGTACTACTGATTTGGAATTGTATTTCGAAACGGTCGTCTAGTGCTGTAAAAATGAAACTGGTATAATATGTTATTCAAAATGATAACTCTTCTATTGCATTTAGAACACGACAAGTAACGGTACTAGTCTGAACTCTTTTTTGGCACAGTATTACAATTTGTCGTTAAATCCATTAGTATAAATGTACAGATGTATGTGATGATTAGTCCTGGATAATAATATATTGTTATTTTATTTTCAGTACACCAAATGTGACCCATCAGATCCCATGTGTGCTATGATGGAATGTGGCCATTCTATGTCATCACTAAAAAGTAGAGCAATGGAACAGAAGTGCGACGAAATAGTTCAGCTTATAGAAGAAGCAACGTCAGGAAAGGTTAAAACTTAATTTGTAGTTTAAATTTAATTAACACCTTCTCTTGAATTAGGACTATCGTACCTTCTTATACATGACAAATAGGCTGAAAAATGCAAAAGCATGGTGATTACTTTAACCAATAGCTGTATATACACTTACTTTATGTTTTGACATAAATTTTTAAATTTGATGGTCTTGAAGATCACAATGTCTTTTCTGTTTTTTCTCAAATTGTTTAGCCATAGTTTACAACCAGGATTCAGTTGTTCAAATTAAATTAGTTTAATAAACGAATAAATAATCAACAAAACAATTAATGTTGGTGAAAAAAACCCATCTAAACACCAAAGTGATTCAGTTTGAAAAAACCTTATTCACTTAAACTTATTTAAAAAAGACTGTTGGAACGTAACTTGCCAAACAATTTAACTAATCTAGCTTTGAATTGCATCTTTAATTGCTTTTTCGTGTCTTTTTGTAGCTCAAAGTCGTGAACCCAGAGGGACAAAATGGATTATCTAATGGAATTTCCAGTTATGGAATTTAACCACATAATAACGTTCAACTATGTTGCTTCTGTCAATCAAGCATATACTATGTTTTTCATATTTAATTATCATGCCTACAAGAGGAACATTGGAGTGTTCATAAGGCCTTGTGTATTAAAATATTTGTTCTGTTTTCAAATGATCTTTTCATATAATGCATATTTTGTTCTGTATGAATATGTTTTGTTTGTGTGCTCAGACGTTAGATTTGGACATTTGAGACAAATGAAGCAATATGTCGGCATTATATACCCAAACAACTCCTTTCCCTATAACACATGTTTCTTTGAACAAATTTAATTTAATTTTGTAGAGACATCAATTTTAAAAAAGCAATACAAAAATATGTAAAAGCAAGCAAAGCGGTACAAACATGTTTTTCTCTTATCTTTTGCTTTTGCAGGCTTCTGAGACGCAACTATATATTTAAAATAAAATATGTTATGTTTTATATTTTGTTAATATATATCATATCTTTAGGATATTTTGAATACGTTTGTGTTTTATATTGTTATGTATGTAAAATATTGTAAATTTGTTTTTAAGAACTTCAATATATTCTTATTTTGTTATTTGTTATCATTTGATGTATTTTATAAACACATTGATGATGCCCAAATATTTGTATCTGTATGTCATGTATGAGCATACAGAAACTTTTTATGTCAAACGCATTTTAATTTTTTGTATTGTATCATAAATTTTAAAAGACAATTGTTTTTTAGCATATTTAGGATGTGCCCTTGTTTTTAATTAATAAATACACAGGTAAACAAGCCTTTTAATGGAACCATTTTTGTTTATACTGTGGCCAAATTAGGAAATTGTTAGCTTTATGTACATAATGATTGTATAAATACTTTTAGAACCTTTACGATTTCAGTATTTGTTCTAGACCTTCTTTCCAAATTTTAAATGTATTCATATTCCAGAACTACTTCATTTTGAATTAAACGAGTACACAAAATAGCAATTGAACCACGCTTATTGCTTTTATTTCGTAAATTTTCCGCCTGTTATATCCATTGACTCACAAATATTTCCTTGTCCATGTGGATTAACTTATTTTCAGTCTTATTGGGTCTGTATCTTGTCAAGTACATTGAGGTGAGGTTTTTACAGTCTGAAAGAACTTGGTAGTTTTTTTTAAACTAAATTGGGCAATTATAATGATATATTCTTTATCCTACATTTAATATTGGCAATAAATCAAATACGTCATAGATATAAAGGAGTTCATACCATGCATGCAGCAAATAAACTATGCAAACATTGAAAATTCTGACAACAACAATTTAATTTCATTTGTATGCTAAATTAAATGGCAGAACATGAAGTTAACTGTCGTATTTGCAAGAGTATCAACACATTTCTTTAGCAATTTTGAATCTCGTAGACTTTTTAGGTCGACGATTTTTCTTCGGCTTCGATGCTATTGAGACTGTATATAGACATAACCTTCTTGGTTATGATCTATGGGAGACAACTCAAAATTTTGTGTTGTTGGCACTGAATAAAGATTTGATCTTCGGATCTGTAAACAAATTGCAATACAGATTTAATATTATGTTTAAACAATAATCTTTACAGAAATTTAATAACCAAAATAAATAATTAACATTGTTGTAATGTCATGTCACGTAATACCGCTCTGTGATCTTTATATCCCCTAAAATATAGAAATATAGTATTTCTCTCCCTGATTAAAAACACCTGTGTTCATCCAGTCATTTGTATAGATATCTTGATAAAAATATTATATTGTAAATGTATCAATATTTGACGAGTCAGTGTCAGATTTAATAAAAAGTACAAAAAATAAAGAGCTTGTTGTTTAGTTGTGTTTTTACATACAGTTACATTTCAATGTATACTATATGATATATACCGACATATTTTAAAGAAACATAAACGGATCTTTATTATATAAAAGGTTTAAAAGAAGTCTGGTTACCTGTAAAACGTTCCCTTTTTCTTTGAATCAAACATGCTTTTGCTTGTGTCATGTCCATTCTGATGGCTGGTGTCGTCTTTTCAGTTATAAATGTCTTTCTTGTTTTCAATCTAATACGACTCTTCAGGATCAGGATTCAATCAAGATTTTTAAGCAACTGCTGTGCTGCGTTTGTTCGTTTATTTACAATAACATTGTTTTAAAACCACGCAACAAACTGGCTACAGTGCACTTGGTCATACCAAACGTAAGAATGTAACGACAACAAGCCCATCTAAAACCAACATAAAAATCCATGTCCAACTCACAATCACAGAGCAAAGTTTAACTTTCAAACTGGCAAACTATTTTAAACACGTGGCGAGTGTAGATAGCTAAAAAGGAGGCGCTTACCCTTCAGGAGCATCCGGCCTCACTTTCCTGTTGGAAGTTCACGTGTTTAACCTAACTTGTCAGTTCCAAAGTGTTTACATTGCTTCTGGATTGTGATTTGGACATGGATAAGTAAAAAAAACAAACAAACTAATTCATGTCCGAATCACATCGAGAAACAAAACAAAAACTTTGGAACTGACAAGTAAGGTTAGACACGTGAACTACCACCAGGGAAGTGACGCCGGGTTCTCCGGAAGGGTAAGCACCTTCAGCTAGCTACATCTACCACATGTGAAATCAAAATTGCGTGAAAGGAACATGGAACTATTAGACGTCAAATATATACAGGGCAATTCTGGACACAGAAACATTAAACTTATCAACAATACCGTGATGACGGCCATAAAACTATTTGAGGGCCTTGATAGGAGTAGGCTTGCAATATCCCTAATTAACAATTTATTTGCAAGCCACCTGCTTCGTTGTACAAAGTCCCTGTAGTGGGAACAAACTCTATCATAGCTTATTAATTGGGAAACAAATACACCATAAGCAGGAGAAGCAAGTATATTGCTGCATAGAAAAGGAAAGTTGATAATAGAAAAATTGAAGTCGTCACGTTTGTCTTAAAATTCCAAATGTAGCCTTTCGTGTACGTCATAATTCAGGTATAAGTCTAAATATGAAGCAGAACTTGAGGAATCAGATATATCTTTTATTTCAAGCTCACTAGGATAGATGACATTTACATAGTCTCCAAATTTAGGATTGTTAAGAGACAGAATGTCATCTATATATCTGTATGTTGAGTTGAATGATTTGGCGACATTTCTATCTCCAGATTTAACAAGGTTCTGCATAAATTCTGCTTCATAAGAATAAAGAAACAAATCAGCAAGCAATTGTGAACAGTTTGTACTTACTGGTATACCGATTGTTTGCTGAAAAACTATATAACCAAACACAACAAATATGTTATCTAACAAAAACTCGAACATTTTGTCGATGGTATTTTCAGTATATTTTTGTTTGGAATCCGTATGAGGCTTGACAAAAACCAGAATCCCTGTTCAGCACCAGATGCTTGTATCTTGGCTTACCGTTTTTGTAAAAGACAGACAAGTGAATAATTTCTGTAAGACGTTCTTTCAATTTAAAATGAGGGATAGTGGTGTATAGTGTAGAAAATCAAATGTTTTTATACTTTTTACATGAGATAAAGTATTAGAAGCAAGATGTTCAATCATAAACAAACATAATAATCTATGTCCGAATCACAATCCAGAAGCAAAGTAAAAACTTTGAAACTGACAAGTTAGGTTAGACATGTGAACTTCCACCAGAAAAGTGAAGCAGGGTGTTCCGGAAGGGTAAGCACCTCCTTTTTAGCTAGCTACACCCGCCACGTGTGTAATCAAAATTGTGTAAAGGAACATGGAACTATTAGACGTCAAATATATCCAGGGCAATTCTGGACACAGAGACATCAAACTTATTACCAATACTGTGATGACGGCCATAAAACTTTTTGCGGGCCTTGATAAGCCTAGGCTTGCAATATCTCTGAGTCAACAATTTATTTGCAAGCAGCCTACTTTGTTGTACAAAGTCCTTGTAATGGTAACAAGCTCTACCATAGCGTATTAATTGGGAAACAAATACACCATAAGCAGGAGAAGCAGGTATATTGCTGCATAAAAAAGGAAAGTTGACAATAGAGACATTGAAGTCATCACGTTTGTCATAAAGATTCAAATGTAGGCTTTCATGTGCGTCATAATTGAGGTATAAGTCTAAATATGAAGCAGAACTTGAGGAATCAGTAGTGTCTTTTATTTCAAGCTCACTAGGATAGATGACATTTACATAGTCTCCAAATTTAGGATTGCTAAGAGACAGAACGTCATCTATATATCTGTATGTTGAGTTGAATGATTTGGCGACATTTCTATCTCCAGATTCAACAAAGTTCTGCATAAATTCTGCTTCATAAGAATAAAGAAACAAATCAGCAAGCAATGGTGCACAGTTTGTACCCATTGGTATACCGATTGTTTGCTGAAAAACTATATTACCAAACACAACAAAAATGTTATCTATCAAAAACTCCAGCATTTTGTTGATGGTATCTTCAGTATATTTTTGTTTGGAATCCGTATGCTGCTTGGCAAAATAACAAGAATCCCTGTTCAGCACCAGATGCTTGTATCTTGGCTCACCGTTTTTGTAAAAGACAGACAAGTGAATAATTTCTTTAAGACGTTCTTTCAATTTAGAATGAGGGATAGTGGTGTATAGTGTAGAAAAATCAAATGTTTTTATACTTTTTACATGAGATAAAGTATTAGAAGCAAGATGTTCAAGTTTTGAGAATCCACATTTGGTTGATTCCAGATGTAAAATATACTTTTTCTGAATAAGACTAAAGACCATCTTTGATGATTGTTAAAATTTGTGTAAGAGTTACCGATAATGATTTAGTAGTACATTTAGATGAGCCTGCTATATATCTTTCCTTGTATGGATTTTTATGGAGTTTAGGAATCCAATACAAGTAAGGAAGATCGAGATCTTCCTCTATAAGATTGATACCGAAAGACTCGAGAACTCCCCTATGATTGGAAAGAACTTCATTTTTGGTAAAATTAGTTCTAGTATATGCAGGGTTATTTGATATACTATCTAAACCAAACTCCTTAATAAGACATTCAAGGTAGAATCTCTTACAAACGAGAATAATGTTGTTGGAAGCCTTATCAGCTAGGACAAAAACATATTTGTTGTGTATGTCTGTCTTGATTTCTGGATCCTTGAGTACTGAAGACAGTTTAGTACTCATAGACTACTTAAGTTTGGCATCCTAGTTTTAACGAAAGATCTCACAACCTTTATCCAGTCGGATAAGGTATCAAGTTCAAGTAATTGATAGTCAGAATTTGTTTCATTATATTCCTCTTTACATTATGCCAGGATGAAACAGTGGCAATATTCTTAAATATTCTTTTAATTTCTTTAGTAGACTTTGCAGCCATTAATTCTAATTTTAGGTTCTCACAATTATGAAGTTCAAGAAATTCTTTAGAATTTTTGACTGAAAAAAACTAAGAATGACGGAATCAAGCAATTTTGAACATTTCTGTGAAAAAATTTCAAACATTTTACATAGAATTTAAAAGGAGGGGGTACAAAAGTAATTCTTACCTCTTTTTGTGTATAAATAGAGATTTAATAGTGAAAACATGTAATGTAGCGAAAAAACAATTCCATATTTTCTTAGACAATTGTTGATTAAGAAATAATTCAACGTAAAATATTTATCTGAAATCACATTTATCTCCCTTTATAATTCAGATCTAGCTTGACCAATTACCACACGAGGTCACATTTTATGCTACCTGAAATAACTACTTGCGATTTACGCAAGTGGAATAATTTAATTTATGGAAATATTATTTGATAAAATGCATTTTTATATTTCTATTGTTTTTATTTAAACATCTTAAAACCATTTAGATTTCCACATACTCCATCAATCAAAGTATTTCCTTAGCTAAATTTAGTTAAATATATTTGTGTTCTTTGGATATTTTTTTCTACCCGTTGAATACATTTTAGTTTCAAATTTTTGTTCCAAGCACTACTGATGAGTGAATGTATTCCGAAACGACCGTTTAGTGCTGTAAAATTAAAACGCGTATATTGAGCAATTTTGGCCCCAGCACTACTGATGACGAATTTAATTCCGACACGGTCGTTGCTAAGTTATGAACTTGGTTTAAGTGGTGAAATTATAATTACATTGGCAGAATACACTGTTTCCTACCGCCAACCATGAGACCGTAGTAAGTGTTTTTTCCTCTATATTGTTTTGGAACGGCAAAAACATCACTTCGACACACTAAGATCATTGCTACTGATACCTGGCTAACGAAGGTACGTTACTCGTATAATGTTATAAAAATATAGTTTTGGATTTGGAAGTAAGAAACAGCTCACGTGAACTGACACAAGGTAACTTAGGCCATATGCCTCAAAAGGGTACGCGAGCACCTTCTGTTTTGCTAGATAAACCTGCCTCGTGTAAAATCAAAATTGACATTGAAAAGAAGCTGTTCGACGTTAAATTTATCCTTATCAACAATATTGTGATGACGGCCGTTGAACGTTATTAGAGCCATGTTAAGTGGTATATTGTTACATAGAAGTTTGTCAAACAGATTCAAATGTAACCTTTCGTTGGTACAAGTCAATATAGGACGTAAGTAGGAATCAGTCGTATCTTTTAGTTAAAATTTACTTCGGTGGAATATCAAGTTTAGGATTATTTAGAGTTGGATTGCCATCTGCATATTTCAATTGATAAACTAGTTGATTTCAAGTCGTTGCTTGTCTTTCTGCTGAAAAATGGTAACAACAATTAGCAATTTTAACAAGCTGCTTAAGACACCGTGGTTTTGACATGTACTGATATATTTGACTTTCATTAAAGCACAAACGAAGATAGATACCTTTCATGTATTACATTGTGTCTCGTTAGATCAAATACAGACTGTGATTACATGAGTGCGATACCTTTCATGTATTACATTGTGTCTCGTTAGATCAAATACAGACTGTGATTACATGAGTGCGATCTCATGCTTTAGCAAGCAGTTTACTTTACGGAGTTGTTCAGAAAACGATTTATAATGATAGTAAGGTTTTTCTCGCAAAGAGAGATAACTCTTCCATCTTAGAAACGTTCAAAGCTTCTTTAGTATGAGCGCTTATTTGTAAAACCTAAATTTTGAAGATTCGTAGATGAAATTGAATTGAAAGGTAAGGTAATAACAAGAAAAGGACTGATCTAATCAATAGGAAATGTTAGTTATCAACCAGGTGTATTGAATATTCATGTGTTAATAGAAGTCTTTACTCTGACTCCAAATTGGGTTGGAGTAATATTTAGAATTTTTCACATTTTTTCTCTATCAAAAAGTGTTAACCCATTGCATTCTTTTGTCATGAATATCAAGATGTTCAGTTCTGGTTCCGTGGTGGATATAGAAATTTCTACAGAAGCTATTACACATTCTTTAATTAGATCCTCTACTGCGATAAAGATATTTAAATTCATAATAATTAGCGTTTATTATTTCCCGGTTTTTGTGTAACTAGTGATGCTGAAGTGAACCTCTTTGATTGTAATTTAGTTAACATGTTGTGTAAATGGTGGGGCTGAAGTGAGTCTCTTTGATTGTAATTTAGTTAACATGTTGTGTAACTGGTGAGGCTGAAGTGAACCTCTTTGATTGTAATTTAGTTAACATGTTGTGTAACTGGTCTTCTTTTGTTTTGTCGAACAAATTGCAATAATGACACTAATTTATTCCGACACACGTAACCTTTATACAATGAAATCCACATTAACATGTAAAACACTTTTCAAACTATATAGCCGCATTACATACAAAGTCACAGCCCATGATAGTTAAGAATAATTTAAAAACACCATTTAAACATGGCGCGACATATTGTAAAATTTCCACTTTGATAGTTGTTATATATCATGGTTATCTCCCCTTAGTTACTTTACGTCGATATGTTTTTTATTACTTTTCATATTTGAAAAAGATTCATCAAAACAAATTAAAAAATCATACCTCAAAGACATTGATTTATAAATATTACACTTTTGGGGTAAAGTCGGATGCCAGTTACACTGTGCTTAAGGTGATATCCATCTATATCTATATATTTTGGAATCGTTTCCAATAGCCTCATATATAAAATAATTTTGGAAATACAATGTACATGTACAATGACAAATAATATTGGTCAAAAAGACTATTTCTGTTGCCATAGCAACCAATCTGCAGTACAATAATTTTTAAAATGTGTGAAAAAAGGTTTAATGGATTGGTATGTTTGTTATTGATGCTTTGGTAAAACTTTTAAAATTGGACCGTAGATTTTGACTCATTTTTGGCTTCAGCAAAATAATGTAATCTTGTCTTTTTGTTTACTGCATACTGCATACTGACAAAAATCATGGTATTATTATGAGCTTCTTAACAAAAACAAAATATCAATTATTGAATCTAAGGGTTTTCCGTATACATCCAGTCATAAGGAACTTATGTCTAAACAATGGCACCAGTCACCCCCGACAACCATTCGTAATTATCCGCAATTAGGTGCAGGTGTACCGTAAATTTATTAATGTATAATTCTACATATTCAGATTTTATCCACTTTTTCGAAATATTCTCAATTTTTTAAACCAAAGCTCTGTCTTTGAATATTTTATTAAATGGTAGAAAACATTTTATAACCAAGGGCCAATTAGATAAGATTTATGCATAAAGTTTAAACATAAATACGCCGTAATACAAAACCTGTCCTTTAACTCTGGGTTCAAATTTTACTTTTCATTTCATTAGTTATACAACGTGTATTACCCGAAGTAATACTATGTCATAATAACGTTTTACATAGAAGATGTGGAATTATCAGATCTATGATCCTCTGGGTGTATTTTTATGATTTTGTTATTTTAATGTTTGCATGTACCGTAAAAACATGTACGCCACAGACATGTCGAAAATTTAACAATAAGGTAACGAATTACTATTGGAACCACTCTGTTTGTGACAATGAAATATTCTTTTTTTCCCGTAGAAAATCATCCGCGATACGCCTAGAATATATCTGCACAGGGTAAAACGTTGGCGCTATGGGGTTTTAACATGTTGGAAAACAAGGCAAATTGCGGATTCTGTTGCATATAAGACGTTAAACGTCACCAAGGACATCACCTCCAGTGTAAACATCGCCATTTTCGCCGTGTAAAATCCATATAGCGGCAATATTTTCCTTTCTACAGAAATACTTTATGACAATCGCCGATGCACATACAACTATGTGAAAAATATCAATCTTTATTTAAATGTATTTGTTTTTCTATGGAAATAAAGATTATTTCACTGTCAAAAACAGAGTGGTTCCAACACTGAGTAGTGTCAAATCGACAGCTCATTATCGTTACCTCGACAGCCCTTTACGGCAGCTGTTTTCTATCTATCGATCGCTAGCTATTGATATATCGACCACTCGGCAGCCGAGCTGTCACTCCTTTTCATCAGCTTCTTCACGGTTAATTTTCGACAGGTCTCTACTGTATGCCGCTATATCTAGTAAGACGGTATCTTACTGACTATTCTTAATTTGAAAAAGAAAAGAAAAACTTAAAAAGGATCATAGTGACACACATTCAGATTTAGACAAAAATTCACAATTGGTTATTGAGTTAATATATATTTATCATGGACACGTACATTTACATGTAGTTATTTTATTGGAAACACGTGTGTTTATTTCGTTTAAATATCATGTATTAACTGCAAATTTTAAAACTATCCATGTATAGGCTGAGTCGTCGTATATTCCTTATGAAAGGTGAAGCGGACAGGACAGTGTTGTTTGGCTAATACAGCGTGGAACAGTGGCAGCACCAAAACAAAAACAAGAGCACCCTTAATACCAAAAAATCACAATACAACAACATGGTGAATAACAACAACACTAAGCGCCAACAACCTACAGTATATCAACAGAAGTTTAACCACAACAACAGTAATAGTAATAACGTCACCGTTATAACATAAATATTACAAATGATTTCAAAACATTTGACAACAATAACATTAAAAACATGTGTCAACAAAACATATTACAACAAAAAGAATAACAAAAGCAGCAACAACAACAGTAGAAACCGCACCGCTATCGACAGCAAGAAACTAGTGACAGGTGTAGTTGAGTTTTTACGCTCATAACTTTTCGCGTATAAAGAGGCGGTTAGTTCTTGAAAGCAGCCGGAAAAATCATCTTCCGTACAGTCCTGTCGAAAGTTTAACACTAAGCTGACAAAAATGGCATCAAGGCTAGGCTTCAGAGTGACCGAGATATGGATACCTAGTCTCTGCCGAGAGATAGGTACCAGCTGCCAAAAAGCTGTAGATATAGCTTACGGGGGCCAAGATGAGCTGTATATTCGTCACTTATTTACGAGATTAGTGTTAAAATGTTTGACAGGGGAATGTACTGTACCTTCAGCAAGCGAACTACAACATCCTCATACTGAGATATTTCAGATTAAGATCCGTACCTATTTGGTGAGAAGAATTGTGAAATATTTTTTGAACCATTCAGTCACCCTAGAAAAAATTAAACATCAAATTTATAACAATAACAAGCGCTATATAACCTTCATCAATAACATAAGCTGCCAAATTAATAACAACAAAAACAACAACATCAGCGGCTTCAATACACGGCTGACCATTCGGTCACTACAAAAATAATAATAAGCACCAAATTTATAACAATAATAAGCGTTATATCACCTTCATCAATAAAATAATCAGCGACAAAAACAACAATATCAACATCTTCAATACCAGAAATAATTAATTACAATTATTCTCAACTGGAATAATGTGAATGTGATACCTCTAATAAAACAAACACAATGAAGATATAAAGGTAATATTTCAAAATGCAAATACATCAGTTCGATTAAATTGAAACACCTGTAGACGAACACCGAAGTTATTAAGTAGAGCTAAATATGACAGCAATCATGTTGATAATCTGATACAACATGAATCATATTTATTAGGAGTTCTATGTTAAATTTACATTTGAAATTCGATAGTATTAGATATTAAAGTTGAAACATTAACCGTATCATTCATTAACTATTGAAAATTCTATCAAAGTCATCTCCAATGTATTTGCTAATCTCATATTTTTCACAGTAAAAACTTTATGATTTAAAATTTATTGCATTTTTTCTAAACGTTTTGATAAATTATTTGACAAGATTAAGACAATTTCCATTTTGTTTTAATGCTTCGTCATTTACACACAATAACAATACCATTGGTTATTTATAAACTTGATATCTACAGCACTAAATAAAACCAGACTCTGAATTACCGAACAAGTAAACAAGGACGTAACATTACATTGCAAAAGGGTTCGAACCCAACACACTACTAGCCAATACAGTAAAACCTCGTTATAATGCCCCTCAATAACTTTGCCACCTCGCTTATCGCCACACTAGTTTGAAGTCCCAAAATCCATTTTGTTTATGTTTTTCTTTATCCCCCTCCCCAAATGTATCGTCAAACCCCTTTATAAAGCTAAAATTTGACTGAACAAATGGTGGCGATGAATCGAGGTATTACTGTATATCATTAATAAAATAATTAATTAACGTTTTTTCACGCGTTGTCTGATTAAATGATTATGACAACTAAGCGATAGTATGTAATAAAGTAAAAGAACTATTAGGTAACATGTAAGAATAGAAAAACCTTAGCAATATCCAACACAACCAAGTATACGTCAAAATACAACATCCAACTAGAAATTCCAAGAAAAGACAAATGCATATTGGAGCCAATGATGATAAAACTTCTGACATTGGACGGACACTGAAGTACCTTTTAGTGATACGGTTATCGTAATATTGGGAGAGTCCTAACCATCCAATTATCCCACTACAAATTCGACATAAATACTTATGTAAACAATGAATCCTTTTTACCAAACCAAGAACCAATCATATGAATATAAACCTTTTGTAATATTTTTGAATGTGTTGGCTAGCTTTGGTGCCAAGTAATCTATGTGTTTTAATATATAAATGCAAAGATTGTATATTTCATGCTACGAGGACGAGTCAATAAGTAACCAGTCTATCCCATTTTCGATTGTCCGACACGGTCATGATTTTCCTTCCATGTTTCAATACATGCCTTATACTTGGATACAAAATCGCATGTGTATCGAGTCATTCTTTAATAAGATATTGAATGGCAAACATGACAAATGATGTTAAGGCATGCTTTTCATCTAAGTCTGAGTACCGTGCTGCAATTCGGTACTTGTATTAAAAAAGTAAAACAAGATGACGCGAGAAATTTACACTTGCAAAGTTGAAATAAATGCTGTAGAGCGAAGCTGGTATTAATTAATACCACAATCTGACTATTTATCTGACCTAAACCCTAGCAACTTCTTCCTATTCCCAAAACCGTTAACGTCATCATTTCCGGTCTGACGAAGAAGTCCTGAAGACATTTCAGGATATGGTCAATGTAAAGGATCCTGATTTAGTCTTTTCAGTTCTGATGACACTTGAACACCGAAGGTCTAAAAGCATCACACTAGAGGATAATTACATCGAAAAAAAAGAGGCGAATCTCAAACGAAAAGAAATTAGACTGGTTACTTATTGACCCCCCCCCCTCGTACAACCGAGAATTGTATTCATTCTATTAGTTTACATATTTATGTTTATGGATCTAGTCTATCAAACATTTTTCAAGTTTCAATATTAACAATCTTTCCATAAGTAAATTGTGATTTTTACGTCAATTGGCGCTGCAGACACAACATTGTAATTAAGGATAGAAAGACAAGCAGAAAAGAAATTATTGAGAGGAGAAACAGAAAAAAATTAACTTATTTACATACATTCTATATCATAAAGGAATTTAAACCATTTTCACCAAATAAAATCATTTAAACAAGTAAAATGTTCAATTTCAAGAGAATGAACATTAACTTAGATTTCATTCTTAAGCGTCATAGAGATCATTTTTCAACCACGTTTCATTAGAAAAAATTAAGTAGACTTCTTTATTAACATAAAATGGAATTTCTATTTTCCTTTTAAAAGCAAAAAATACAATATACTAGCGGAAGTTACATAAGCTGCATAATATATATGACAACAACAGACTATATATAGCATTTGTTAGTTTTCAAGACATCTCCCTTAGCCAACATATCGTTTTCAAATAGCCTATACCACTGAAACAGACGTTTTGGGTTCTCAACCCATTCCTTTGTGGCAGTCTTGCGTTGATAAGAATAAAGAAATTGGGTTCCCAGGAACTGAGAATTTGAATTTCTAAATAAACCAAAAACACTGGGGCAGATCTGGCCATGGACAATATGATAGGTGAATTAGTTGTTGAAACTTACATATGTGCGAAAAACAGCTTGTGCAATCATTGAGTTGAACAGTTGGGGAGAAGCAACATAAATTGACTGAACTCCACCTTCTATTTTCCTTTATGTAAATTCTGCTACAGAAATATAACAGTATTTTAGATGACAGTTATTTAACAAAATACGCTTAACATCCATGAACACTATGACTTTGCCAGCTGATGATTTGGTTAAGAATTTATTTGGCGGGTTGAGTCAGGTAATTTTCATTGTATGACCCTTTTTATTTTACATTACTTTATTTATTTATTTTTTTTATTTTTATTTATTTATTTATTTGAGTGTATTTATTTTATTTGTTATTTTATTTATTTATATATTTATTTAGCGCATTTCTGAATCCAAAATGGTGACGCAAAATGTTATCACTAGTCCGAAAATGTATATGAAGCTCTCTGTTTCCTCATTATAAATATAAAAAACTTCTTTATTGACTGAACTTTTTAAAAGCGATACTACACATTCAAGATCCAACTTGTGGAAACTCATGTTCACGATAATGGTGAAAGTACTTGCATATGGAATATCAAAACCTCCTATGTCATAAATCTGAAAAGTTTGTGATCATTCAAGATAAAATTAAAGACATTAAGTCTTTTGTCATGGCATCAGTTGGTCTAACCGTAGGTAATGGCCGAATGAGGTGCCTCCATGTTTAAATTCAGCTCAGCATTTTGACATAGTTGAATATTGAAAAATATTATCACCGTATATCTCGACCATTAACCTGTGAATTTCGTTGGCATTTTATACCTTTGATACTGCTTTTATGAAGAACCTCATAAATGTCTGACTGAACTGAATATTTAGATTTTCTATCACTGTTTGCCGATTATAATTTGAAATGCTTCAAAGAATTAGAAATTATGTATGTTGGTAGACTTGAGAGATACAAAGGATTGTCTAGATACGTGATGAAATCCCTTGTCACGCTAAGCTAAATACGCTGTTCTGATTTAGGGTGGTGAGGGGAAATATAACAGCACTGGATGATATATGTCATTACAAATTACCCTTACCTCGAAAACTCGAGTTTTCTTAATCGATGTTCTCCACATATGCTAATATTGTATCGTGTTTCTTGTAATGTACTGTGACACGTACATGACAGTGATTTTGTTACATGTTTTAAAAATCCTTTCGCCAAGCACTCTGCAATACGAAATGAAAGTCATGGTTCTTTCTGGTGGAAACTTAAAATAAACTCAAGTCCTAAGTCACGGTAGACGTGGCACGATAAAGAGACCTGTTGTATATGTAGCTGATATATATTAGTATCTGCTAAAGTTGGATTGACTCTGAGTCTGATCTGTCCGTCAGTGCCTAATACCACTTGACTTCAAAAGCCCCTCGAAAGAATCAACTCTTGGGCCAATCATTTGTGTATATCAAATAACACACAATCAAAATGACTGCACCTGCGCCTATAGCTGGCGATATCTCAATATAAGTGAAATAATCTTGACTGGTACCTTTCATATATTCGGTTGTAATTTTAGGCACTGATCATTATCTATATTCCATTCCCCCACGGTCAGTAAATAAAAATTTCAATAAATTATGTCATCACAAAACAACTTATCGATTGCATAAGAGACAACTGTTAATATAGATAATTACATATCTTTGTATTGCATCAATACATGATATGGTTAAAATAAATCGTGGCACGATAAAGAATTTCATTTTTTTTTATTTATTTACTTATTTAATTGTAGTTATTTCATTTATTATTTTATTTATTTATTTGGCGTGTTTCTTAATCCAAAATGGTGACGCCAAACTTCTTTCTTGACTGAACTTTTTAAAAGCGATACTACACATACTGAATCTAATTTGTGTGAACAGTATCTAGGGATTCTGAAAATTTTGCCCAAATGTAATGCGTCCGTTGCTATACATCTCTTGGCAGCTAGCTATTCATATCTCGGCAGCGGCGAAACCACTGCGGTAGCTCAGTTGGTAGAGTGCTTGCTCCGTAAGTGGGAGGTCGTGGGTTCGATCCCCGGCCGGGTCTGACCCAAGACTTGAAAGTGGGTAGTAACTGTTCTTTCGCCAACCACTCGGCGTTACAAAATGAAAGTCACGGTTTTTTCGGATGGGAACTAAAAATAAACGAGATCCCGTGTCACGGTGGGCTTGGCACGCTAAAGAACCCTGCTTTATAATGCCATGAACGTAACGCACAGGCAAAACTTCTGCACCTTGGCCTATAGCTGGCGACGTCTCGATATAAGTGAAATATTCTTGACTGGGACGTTTAGCACCATTACTCAATCACTCTTGGCAGTGGCGCTTTGGCATTTTTTGCTAGCTTAGTGTTAAACTTCCAACATGTCTGTATTGTATATGTTTTTAATGTTTTAAGTCGTATCCAAATTTGATCATAACTTTGTTTCCCTACCTATTTATTTCCGTTGTCCAACAGTTTATTGGTAGCAGTAGACTTTAAACATGTATGTACAGTGCTTGGCCATATATATTGGCGCAAGATGGCCGACGTCATTACGAACCTATCCAATGTAGCTGGGGTTCAAACTTGTTATTTTGAATAAAATATGTACAAACTTACCTTATGATGTCAGTATTTAGTACTTAATAAATCCCCTTGCCCTTATCACAGATCGAATTCGCCTTGGGATAGTCCTGTATAATGTCCTAATGTAGACCAATGATAGTCCACTCCAAATTTCAGTCACAACTCTGATTAAATCTTCCTTCGATTTTATTTCCAAAATTCGTTTATAAATATCATTTTTCATTACTTTCCTGACATTTTCAATAATGTTGAGATCTGGGCTTTGGGAGGGCCATGGGAGTGTTAAAATTTGATTTTCCGTTTTCCACTCAGTGGTCCGACGGGACACATGACATGGTGCGTTGTCTTCTTGCAGAGTCCATGGGGTATTAGGAAAGTGTCTGGCTACAACAGGCCATAAGTTCTCATCTAGAATTGAAACATACTTCTCACTGTTAATGTTACCATCGACTGGAGTTAGTGTCCCTACTCCAAAGTATGTTATACATCCCCAAAACATTGCGGAGCACACGACTTTTCTATCTCTGGGGGGTCACCCCAACACAATCTGGATGAAGGCGCTCGTCTTTTTTCCTCCACACCCATATTTTTTTGTCAGCACCGATCTCTACTTTAGTCTCGTCACTAAAAATTATTTTAGCCCAGTCATTTTCTACCCTCCAGTGTAATTTTGCACGGCAAAAACGAATCTGTTTTTCTCTATTGAATGGTCCTATGGTTATTTTCTTAGATACAGGCCTACGTTTGAATCCAAATTCAAAAAGTCGTCGCCTAATGGATCTGGACGAATGATTACAAGTGGAATTATTATTAAATTTTGCCGTCAAGTCTTTTAAAGAGGATCGCCGGTTGTTTCTCACTATGCGTAATATAGCTCTGCAGTCTCTCGGCGTGCATCTTTTTTTTCCTTCCACTTCTCGGAATATTTTCAATGTCACCTCGCTCATGAAAACGTTTTAAAAATCCTGCACTGTCCTTGGCTTAATATCCAGTAGTTCTCCAATCTTTTTCCCTGAAAAACCTTGATTGGACAGGTCAACGATCACATTTTTTACGTCTGGTGTCAACTCCTTGCCTTTCGGGGCCATGACGAAAGCAGACGACTTTAGTGTAAACAAAAGGGAAATAACTCAAAGAAAAATGTGCAAAGTGAATTATAACCCTGGAAATTTGTTCCGGAAAAGTTTTTTTGCCGAAACTGAATCACATATTATCGGAAAACGCTGTTTAAATTTGACAAAAATTATCATGACGTCGGCCATTTTTTATGCGCCAATATATATGGCCAAGCACTGTATATAAGCGCAAAGTGTGTCACAAATTTTGTAAGTGTCATGTGTTTTTATTGAGCAACCCATTGTTGTTTTTTTTAATTTGCGACAGTTAACGCTACCAAAACGTAATGACAGCAATGTATATACTAGTTGTAATAATTTTGTGTGAAATTAACACAAGCTTTAATTAGATAGAATTAAATCAAAATCACATTTTTTTTATTTATTATCATCATCATCATCATCAACATTTATTTAATTTGTGATTATATGATAATTCAAAAAACATATATTACATAAAACTAACTAGATAAAGCAATATTAACGTACATAACATATATACATTATGTTTTACATAACAACTGATTATAGTTTAAAATGTGCCATGGTCTCCGGTGTATGCTAGGATAAAGCGAGATCGGTGGGTCTGGTAACGCAGTCTTACATAGCGCAAAAACCCAAAAGTTAGTTCATCTGTTGCTTTAATACCACTGCAAACATATTTTAGTGTGTGCCGCATCAACAAAAAACAAGACAACAGGTAACCCAAACCTTTAATAATGATAAAGTAACGGTTGTTGTTTTCCGAAGTAGAAAAAAGACCGTTTAGTACCAGGAATCCTGAATTTAAAAAAAAAAACGAAAAAAGAAAAAAAAAAATATTGTAATCAAACGTTTCAATTTCATCAGGAAATCCATATGTCGTTTTTGTGTTGTCAATCTGTCGTATCTATCCTTGCTAGTTTTTTTACATTCACATTTTGATTAATTCTTGTTATTTTTTTTCCAATTGTAATTGTTATTTGATGTGAAGCAATTTTAGCTACATTCTTATGTTTCCTTTCATAGACGTATAGACAGGTATTATTAGCAAGATTTCTAAAACAATCTCTTAAAATACATGAAATATGAAACAAAAATACAACATTCAAGAAATTACCGTTAACAAATTACAGCAAAAATTGTGGATGGAATAACAATGCTTAAAATATTGAATTACATTTAATTTCATAAACATAGATTAAACAGCCTCATAGTTTGAATAGCTACAGCATAATTACGGTGATAGGAGGTTTGCCTGATAATAAGGCATGCGCAGTTCAATTTTTGTCATTATGCTAACAAATATAGTCTGCTGGCATTCAATTACAACCGTCGTCTGTTGTAAAATTAACAAAGGTCACCTAAGGTCACATGAATACTCAAGAGATACAACAATTAATTTATCATTTTCAATATTGAATGCACTGTCTATAAAAGTGAGAATCTCGCGAGAAATTATCCATAATATCCTTTCAACTGATTTTGTCTCAAGAATTTGAGAAAATTACAACATGGATACTGAAAATGGAGTCGAGAATGCAATTTGGTCCCATGGCAAAGGTATTTTATATATTTTTTCAAATAATATTTAGTAATAAGGTTTTTGTATCTATAATGATATCAAAATATTAACATCTTTTTATATTTAATTGATAATTATAATTATGTGGTTGTGATTTAAAATGTTATTTTTCTTGTAAGAAAAATAACATATTTAAAAAAAATTACAACTTTGTTATTGAAAACAATTTTTGGTCGATTTAGAAAAATATATTTTCATTAAAAATGAAACGAGAGTTTTATCATATTTGTCAAAATTTCAAAGTTGCTGCATGTATTTCTGTACTTCATGTATTCCATTTTTTAATTTGAAACTTAACTTACAAAATACCTCATATGCTGCAATTAAACAATGCAACACGTACTGTTAAACAAAGTTTATAATGAAATCTCATCAATGGATTCAAATTTATAAATTAAATTATTATTGTTAATAAATAGAATAGAGAATATTTCAAAAGAATTACATTTCCGTATTTTCATTGTAGTTTTGAATAATATTTATAAAAAGTCTAAAATCTTGGTAACAATTTTAGGGAAATGTGTTGAAGAATTTAGGTCGAAATAAAAGATAATTGAGGACATTTAAATGGGATACTAGTCATTATTGTTATCATTATTATTATTATTATTATTATTATTATTATTATTATTATCAAAACATTGCAAAACTATTGATAATTATTTATAACTATTTAGATTGTTGACCATTATTTTTAATTTCTTTTCTTTTAAATGTTGTTTTAGCAGTGTTGGATTATGAAAATGCTGATGGTTTCTTTAGCATTTTTAATTACACTGTTTTGTTTCAAAACAATGGAATATGATTCAATTTGTTTCTAAAGGCGCACATAAAAAACAGAAAAATCGACAAAAGCAAACAAAAATAGAAATTTAATGTTAGGGCTATATACCATTTTTAAAACATATTATTATTCAATACATTAAAAATTGTATAAGATTAGAAATACATGTTAAAAATTAAAAATAAAATGGTATTAAATAGAAAGAGTAAACGATAAATAAATTCAGCCCTGATACATACTACATATATTTTATATTCAAATCGCAAGCCAAAAATGGAAGTAAAATTGAAAACTTAAAATAGTTAAACACGTTAACTCCCAACAAGAAAATGCCTGTTGATCCGGGGGGGATTTGAAAATTATTGAATTTTTCACATACCAATTTTTGAATTTAATCGTAAAATACATTAAAAAAATGGTATTATGACAAAATAATTAGACGGAATACGGTGATATGGGGCACCTACAAATATAGAAAACTTAATGTGTAATAAGGAGATATCATTTTATATATAATCAATGATAAAGTCCATGGGTGCGTTTCACGAAAAAGACTTCGGAAATAGTTTTTCCTAAGTATGATTTAGGAGAAAATTTTTTAAGTGCGCTTCACGAAGCCGTCCTAAATTAAGGAATGTTCCTAAACGTGAAACGCGCCCCTGCTACTTAAGGTTTATATTTATAACGTCATTCCTATTTTGTGGTGTTTGAGCTTGCGAGGGAAGGATAAAATATAAATATGAGTGATTTTCATGTATTTTATTTGTGTCCTTGGAGAACGGTTTCCGACTGTTTTATTATGTCCCCCAAAAGAAGTGGGACAAATAGTGTTTACTCCATTTTTCTTCTACTAAAATTTTCTCGAAAACTATTTAACACATCACGAACAATCTTTTGGTGGCGTAGATGTGTTGTCGTGTACTGCTTTTTAGTGTATTATTTTATATTAAATAATTAAAAAATTACCACACTACAGTTTTATTAGCCATTCATACTTTGATCATGCACATGGTTGTGGATTTTACCAGTTAAGTTCCGTTTTTTAGGGGGGGGGGGCGATTTTTAAATCATATCCCATTTCAGTAATAACTTATTATTTTGTTTTCTGGCTATTGACAAGCACATCAATTAGTTAATTTTATTTTAGCAAGTACAATAATTTAAAACTAACTCTTGGTAATGGTTAATGTAATCATAATACAATCAATCAGCAAACAAAAGAAATCAGAAATTAACATCAGATAAACTTATGATATTAAGACGATTGATTGTGAAACTCCAAATTTTGGAAGAGTCTTGACCTAAACGGTGTTGTAACTCCTATCATCCATTTAAACCCACGCGTGCAACTTTACAAGTTTTATTTTACTATACCAATAACCGACGTTGCGGCATGTGTCAGTTAAAAGTTTCGGAAACGTTTGCTTTTGGTATTATGGTTTGAACATGGACCGTGTTTATTTTTTATAATTATTATATTTGTTATTGTTTTAGAAGAGTATTTAGAATATTTAGGTCATATGCAAAGTTTATATATTATGCTTCTTTGGAAATTAGTCATTTGTGTGAAAGGAAAATTGATTGAATAAGTCCGACCCGGTGATGCACATGCCATATACCATTTTTTGAATTTAATCATAAAATACATTAAAATGGTATATGGCAATATACCATTTTTTAATGTATTTTATGATTAAATTCAAAAAATGGTATTTGACACACATACTAACTGAAAAGTATCTTCCGATCAAATATTAACAAAATGTGAATGATATTATTTGACATTTTCGGGAACACGCATTACAATATGTAGTGCAGAGAAGCCTTCACTTTACTTAATTATAACAATATTAACATTTATAAAATACAAGATGATAAGATTAACATATCAAAAAATTACTGATAACTTCTTTTGCCACGTGAATAAGAACATTTAACATTTCAAATAAAATATTAATTGTTTAACTTGCATTAACTGTGTCAGTGGTAAACATGCATCATCAACTGGTATTTAGGCAACCGATATTCCATTTACTAAATGGAATAATTAATTACCTGAAATAAAGAGCGAATACACCGACGCAACCAGAGGAAAAACATGCAAAACGTTCCACATGGGATAAGGAGTGGTAAATGCATCGTTTTTATTCGCCCGAATGACGTTATGCAAAGGATCTTTGAATTACAAAGAAAAAAATACAACAAAGGTCATGTACAAATTTTGTTTTAATTTAAAAGTTAAAACATGGCACTAGAAATTTATAATATCGAACTCAGCAATGCACTTGGTGATTACCGGGGTATTACTCAATGACGTCTATGTAAATAGTGATGGAATTATTTAGGATATTGTAACGTACTCGATCTCCAGTAGACACTGAACAACTTATAGCCATTGCATAATATGTACAAGATATCATGTCTCTTAGTTTTAAAATTTATATTCATTGTCCTCATTACCTCAAATTATTAGTTGACCCAAGGATATTGCAGGGCCAAGACTCTTAAAAAGTTTTATGGGCGTCGTCACAATATTGTTGATAAGTGTAATGTCTCTGTATCCGATATTACAGTGGATATATTTGACGTTCCATGCTTCCCATGATCCTTTAACTCTCAGTTTCGAATTTACACGTGACATGTATGGCTAGATAAACCGTAGGTGCTTACTCTCCCAGAGCACTCGGCCTTATTTCCCTAGTAGAAGTTAACGCGTTTAACTTGGTTTGTCAGTTCAAAGTGTGTACATTGCTTGGGGGTTGTTATGGACATATATTGGTATGTTTGTTATTTATCATTATTAGTGTGCTTGTATATTTTTGGGGTTTTTGTTTTTTACTTTTGTCGTCAATTTTTTTGTGATTTTTATTTTTAAATTTTTGGTCTGAAATGCCATTCATGCCTTTTGTCCTTATCTGGGATCCCAACCGATATTTCTATTACACACTGTATTAACTTTTTTTCTGTTTAAAAGAGTTGTCGTTCTAATTTATTTCTAAAAATCTTTTCTAGTTGACGTGGTTGTCAAATTATATATTTATACATAATACAAAAACAAACATATTAATCCATGTCCAAAGCAATCACAAAGCAAATTGCAAACGTTGAAACTGACAAATTAGGTGAGACACGTGAACTTCAACCAGGGACGAGAGGCCTGGTGCTTTGGAAAAGTAAGCACCTCCTGTTTAGCTACCTACATCCGCCACTCGTTCAATCTAAATTGAGAATGAAAGTAACATGGAACTATGATATGTCGAACATATCCTCACAGAGGTATCATACTTATCAGTAGTATTGTGATGACGGTCATAACACTTTTGAGGGCTCTGATTAGCCTAGGCTTGTAATATCAATGGGTCAACAATTTATTTGTAAACAGATTGCTTCATTGTATAATGTTCCCGAAGTGGAAACAAGCTCCAAGATAGCGTAAAAATTGTGAAAGAAATACACCATAAGCAGGAGAAGCAGGTATATTGCTGCAATATAGAGAAGGAAAGTTGACAATAGAAAAATTGAAGTAATCGCGTTTGTCACACAACTTTTCGTGTAGCCTTATGGACATCATAATTAAGACATATAAGTCCAAATATGAAGCAAAACATGAAGAATCAATCGTATCTTTTATTTCAAGCTCATTAGGATAGATGTCATTCACAAAGTCTCCTGATTTAGGATTATAATGAGATACAAAATCTTATATATCTAATTATGTGGAGTTGATATGGCGACAGTCTTCTCTCCAGACTTTGATTTTTTTTATTGTCAACTTTTCTTTTCTTTGCAGCAATATAATTAGATACTATTACCTGCTTCTCCTACTGGTGTATTTGTTTCTCAACTAATACGCTATGGCAGAGATTGTTCCCACTACATATTGCAGGGCCAAGACTCTTAAAAAGTTTTATGGGCGTCATCACAATATTGTTGATAAGTGTAATGTCTCTGTATCCGATATTACAGTGGATATATTTGACGTTCCATGCTTCCCATGATCCTTTAACTCTCAGTTTCGAATTTACACGTGACATGTATGGCTAGATAAACCGTAGGTGCTTACTCTCCCAGAGCACTCGGCCTTACTTCCCTGGTAGAAGTTAACGCGTTTAACTTGGTTTGTCAGTTCAAAGTGTGTACATTGCTTGGGGGTTGTTATGGACATATATTGGTATGTTTGTTATTTATCATTATTAGTGTGCTTGTATATTTTTGGGGTTTTTGTTTTTTACTTTTGTCGTCAATTTTTTTGTGATTTTTATTTCTAAATTTTTGGTCTGAAATGCCATTCATGCCTTTTGTCCTTATCTGGGATCCCAACCGATATTTCTATTACACACTGTATTAACTGTTTTTTTCTGTTTAAAAGGCATCACCCACAATAATTGTTATCTCCACGCATATCTATATATGTTTAGAACTTATCGCGACACACACACACACACACACACACACACACACACCTCTTAATACCGGTATTATCGAAGTCAAATGCGTTACGGCTTTAATGACGCATTCAAAAATTACTAATTATAATTCTGTGGGTTTCGAATTAAAATATAGTTGTTTCTTTTAAATTAAAGGCGATTTACAAATTAAAGACATATTGTTGCATTATGACGCAGTTGTAGACGCGTGCCTTTTGCATGTGATAGATCTGTTAATCATTTTTAAAGTGCTTTTGTACCAACAAACACTGTAAAAGAAGGAGAAAGAGAAGGTATGATATTTAGAACACATTTAAAAATTCATGAACCTAATACGGACAAATATTCACTTATGTCTGGTATTAATGTTTTAAAACATTTAAACGAGTAAAACAGATACCGTTTATTGTCTTTTTTAAAAAATAAGTTTTTAAGTTAATGTCATGTGTTACTTTTGAGTGCGTTATTTTATAAAAATTCAAAAGTAGCACATGACATTAATAATATGTCGAATTATATAGAATTTGAAAAAAAATATCGGTCAACAACCATCTTGGTATCGAATTTAAATCGAAAAAGTTTTAAAATTCCGAATTAACATTAACATCGTCACCGAAAAGACTGGATTAGTTCTGAAGTCATTGGTATAAACAGACGTCATATCTAAATAACAGGGACGTGTTCCATGATGATTCCTAAGTTTGTCCCTAAGGTCATTCCTAGGTTTAAAATTTATAACCTTTGATGGGTTTTGGGCAGGGTGAACTTCTTGAACGAAAAATATGCCTGTCTGACAAACTTGAATGTTTAAACATGGATTTCTCCAAATAATGCGGGAATGATGTCCATTTATAAAGGAGTCGACCCAAGGAACATAAAAAAATACTTCAATTAAGAATTGTTTTCTTACTTATTTTACTGATACTTATATGCAACAATGAAATTAATTGATTATTTTACTCACTCTTGTTGACATGGTAGCAGTTCAAAGATTGACATATGAATTGACAAATATTTTTAAAAATATGATTTTGGGTGATCATGTTGATTTTGAATTAAATTTATATGTACAAATGTTTGTAGACATTTGTCATCAACAGTTCTAGAGCCCCATCTTTCTTTTAAGTGGGTCCTTTTTGGTTTGTGATTGATGGTATGTACCGAAAACTATTTTCATGCATGGAATATTAACAAATAGTTGATTGCAATAAAGAGTTGTCGTTCTAATTTATTTCTAAAAATCTTTTCTAGTTGACGTGGTTGTCAAATTACATATTTATACATAATACAAAAACAAACATATTAATCCATGTCCAAAGCAATCACAAAGCAAATTGCAAACGTTGAAACTGACAAATTAGGTGAGACACGTGAACTTCAACCAGGGACGAGAGGCCTGGTGCTTTGGAAAAGTAAGCACCTCCTGTTTAGCTACCTACATCCGCCACTCGTTCAATCTAAATTGAGAATGAAAGTAACATGGAACTATGATATGTCGAACATATCCTCACAGAGGTATCATACTTATCTGCAGTATTGTGATGACGGTCATAAAACTTTTGAGGGCTCTGATTAGTCTAGGCTTGTAATATCAATGGGTCAACAATTTATTTGTAAACAGATTGCTTCATTGTATAATGTTCCCGAAGTGGAAACAAGCTCCAAGATAGCGTAAAAATTGTGAAAGAAATACACCATAAGCAGGAGAAGCAGGTATATTGCTGCAATATAGAGAAGGAAAGTTGACAATAGAAAAATTGAAGTAATCGCGTTTGTCACACAACTTTTCGTGTAACCTTATGGACATCATAATTAAGACATATAAGTCCAAATATGAAGCAAAACATGAAGAATCAATCGTATCTTTTATTTCAAGCTCATTAGGATAGATGCCATTCACAAAGTCTCCTGATTTAGGATTATAATGAGATACAAAATCTTATATATCTATTTATGTGGAGTTGATATGGCGACAGTCTTCTCTCCAGACTTTGATTGTTTTTATTGTCAACTTTTCTTTTCTTTGCAGCAATATAATTAGATACTATTACCTGCTTCTCCTACTTATGGTGTATTTGTTTCTCAACTAATACGCTATGGCAGAGATTGTTCCCACTACATATTGCAGGGCCAAGACTCTTAAAAAGTTTTATGGGCGTCATCACAATATTGTTGATAAGTGTAATGTCTCTGTATCCGATATTACAGTGGATATATTTGACGTTCCATGCTTCCCATGATCCTTTAACTCTCAGTTTCGAATTTACACGTGACATGTATGGCTAGATAAACCGTAGGTGCTTACTCTCCCAGAGCACTCGGCCTTACTTCCCTGGTAGAAGTTAACGCGTTTAACTTGGTTTGTCAGTTCAAAGTGTGTACATTGCTTGGGGGTTGTTATGGACATATATTGGTATGTTTGTTATTTATCATTATTAGTGTGCTTGTATATTTTTGGGGTTTTTGTTTTTTACTTTTGTCGTCAATTTTTTGTGATTTTTATTTCTAAATTTTTGGTCTGAAATGCCATTCATGCCTTTTGTCCTTATCTGGGATCCCAACCGATATTTCTATTACACACTGTATTAACTGTTTTTTTCTGTTTAAAAGGCATCACCCACAATAATTGTTATCTCCACGCATATCTATATATGTTTAGAACTTATCGCGACACACACACACACACACACACACACACACACACACACACACACACACCTCTTAATACCGGTATTATCGAAGTCAAATGCGTTACGGCTTTAATGACGCATTCAAAAATTACTAATTATAATTCTGTGGGTTTCGAATTAAAATATAGTTGTTTCTTTTAAATTAAAGGCGATTTACAAATTAAAGACATATTGTTGCATTATGACGCAGTTGTAGACGCGTGCCTTTTGCATGTGATAGATCTGTTAATCATTTTTAAAGTGCTTTTGCACCAACAAACACTGTAAAAGAAGGAGAAAGAGAAGGTATGATATTTAGAACACATTTAAAAATTCATGAACCTAATACGGACAAATATTCACTTATGTCTGGTATTAATGTTTTAAAACATTTAAACGAGTAAAACAGATACCGTTTATTGTCTTTTTTTAAAAAATAAGTTTTTAAGTTAATGTCATGTGTTACTTTTGAGTGCGTTATTTTATAAAAATTCAAAAGTAGCACATGACATTAATAATATGTCGAATTATATAGAATTTGAAAAAAAAATATCGGTCAACAACCATCTTGGTATCGAATTTAAATCGAAAAAGTTTTAAAATTCCGAATTAACATTAACATCGTCATCGAAAAGACTGGTTTAATAACGTCAGATTAGTTCTGAAGTCATTGGTATAAACATACGTCATATCTAAATAACAGGGACGTGTTCCATGATGATTCCTAAGTTTGTCCCTAAGGTCATTCCTAGGTTTAAAATTTATAACCTTTGATGGGTTTTGGGCAGGGTGAACTTCTTGAACGAAAAATATGCCTGTCTGACAAACTTGAATGTTTAAACATGGATTTCTCCAAATAATGCGGGAATGATGTCCATTTATAAAGGAGTCGACCCAAGGAACATAAAAAATACTTCAATTAAGAATTGTTTTCTTACTTATTTTACTGATACTTATATGCAACAATGAAATTAATTGATTATTTTACTCACTCTTGTTGACATGGTAGCAGTTCAAAGATTGACATATGAATTGACAAATATTTTTAAAAATATGATTTTGGGTGATCATGTTGATTTTGAATTAAATTTATATGTACAAATGTTTGTAGACATTTGTCATCAACAGTTCTAGAGCCCCATCTTTCTTTTAAGTGGGTCCTTTTTGGTTTGTGATTGATGGTATGTACCGAAAACTATTTTCATGCATGGAATATTAACAAATAGTTGATTGCAATAAAGAGTTGTCGTTCTAATTTATTTCTAAAAATCTTTTCTAGTTGACGTGGTTGTCAAATTACATATTTATACATAATACAAAAACAAACATATTAATCCATGTCCAAAGCAATCACAAAGCAAATTGCAAACGTTGAAACTGACAAATTAGGTGAGACACGTGAACTTCAACCAGGGACGAGAGGCCTGGTGCTTTGGAAAAGTAAGCACCTCCTGTTTAGCTACCTACATCAGCCACTCGTTCAATCTAAATTGAGAATGAAAGTAACATGGAACTATGATATGTCGAACATATCCTCACAGAGGTATCATACTTATCAGTAGTATTGTGATGACGGTCATAACACTTTTGAGGGCTCTGATTAGCCTAGGCTTGTAATATCAATGGGTCAACAATTTATTTGTAAACAGATTGCTTCATTGTATAATGTTCCCGAAGTGGAAACAAGCTCCAAGATAGCGTAAAAATTGTGAAAGAAATACACCATAAGCAGGAGAAGCAGGTATATTGCTGCAATATAGAGAAGGAAAGTTGACAATAGAAAAATTGAAGTAATCGCGTTTGTCACACAACTTTTCGTGTAGCCTTATGGACATCATAATTAAGACATATAAGTCCAAATATGAAGCAAAACATGAAGAATCAATCGTATCTTTTATTTCAAGCTCATTAGGATAGATGTCATTCACAAAGTCTCCTGATTTAGGATTATAATGAGATACAAAATCTTATATATCTATTTATGTGGAGTTGATATGGCGAAAGTCTTCTCTCCAGACTTTGATTTTTTTTATTGTCAACTTTTCTTTTCTTTGCAGCAATATAATTAGATACTATTACCTGCTTCTCCTACTTATGGTGTATTTGTTTCTCAACTAATACGCTATGGCAGAGATTGTTCCCACTACGGGGACTTTGTTCAACGAATCAGGCTGCTTAAAATAAATTAAATTGTTGACCCAGTAATATTGCAAGCCCATGCTTTTCAAGACCCTCAACAAAATTTATGGCCGTCACCACAGTATTGTTGATAAGTTTGACGTCTTTGTGTCCAGGATTGCCCTGGATATATTTGACGTCTCAAAGTTTCGTGTTCCTTTCACACAATTTTGATTACAATTTTGATTGTGTAGCTAGCTAAACAGGAGGTGCTTACCCTTTCGGAGCACCAGACCTCACTTCCCTGGTGAAAGTTTACGTGTCTTACCTAACTTGTCAATACCAAAGTTTTCTTGTTTGAAAAAGAAAACGACAGAAAAAACTTTCATTTTGTTATTATGGCTCAACTTTTCAAGCATGTAATCATACTTCACAAATTTTCTACTTTGTTTGAAATTTAACGTACATACTATTAATGACAATAACATAGGTTTATATGACTTATTCCTCTTGATTCCCTGGGGAACAAAGGGCCGCAACAATAAGCTTATATAGTTTATTAAAATTCTATGCAGTGAGATGTAATTCAAGAACTGGTACATAGTAATATACTTGTTTTATTTTATTATTTTTCAAAAGAATGCGCTGAAATTATAATAAATATAAGTAAATTGCTATGTTGGTGTTTTGTAGCGTTTGTAAAGGTATAAACTCTAGTAAAGTAAATTTGCGAATCCGTGAATTCTTTAAAAATATTCAATTTTCTGGACCCAGTTGTTCGAAGCTTGATTACTTTTATCAATGATTAGCAGAAATTTAAAATATGAATACAAATTGAATAAAAATCAAAATATTATTATCGAATCAGTAGTTTTATTACAATTTGTTTTTGTTTCATGGAATATTTACTCATTTTCAATGTGTCAATATTAAGTTCACAATATATCTAAAATCATGCAAAATTCAAATTTTGACTAATCAAGTGATTAAACTGATCAGGCTTCAAACAACTGACTCCTGAAATTGAATTAGTTGATTAACGCAACAGCTAATCCCAACAATTATTTCAAATTCGTTTGAAAAGTTCGTTTCTACTTTTTTTGCGTCATCGGGTTGTATATTTCACTTGACCCTATTTAGCATGCTTCTAGTTCATTATATTGAGGTTCATAAAAAAGGTTTTAAGACAAACCTGTCGAAAGTTTAACACTTAGATAACATGGATCACAAGGATTACTAATCAATGAAGCAGCTACTTAGCATGTATCGTCGACCGTCCTAAAATCGAGAGCGTCCTAGATTCGAGGCCATTTTTGTTTTCAGTTTATTACACGCGAGTATCGTCTCTGCGCATGCTCGACCGTGGGAATTTTTTTTACTACGAAGATACTTTGCGTAAAATCGATCAAGACCTTGAAAATGCGATTTAAGCAGGTAAGTAAGAAAAAAATATAACAGAAATGTAAAAAACAAGCACATTCACTAATCCCATATATTTACAAACTTTTTAGCCTCGTAACTATTTAATAAATTAAAATAGTAGGTTTTGACATGACGTCTGCCAATGTTTACAATGTTATCAATTAGAATCACGTGACCGCAATGATTTCCATAAGGCCATGCTTAAATAATATTGATTTCTAATGACACTTGTTCTTATGTCATTTTCTTATTGAAGAAACAATAAATTGGAATTCCCCAATTTATTTTTAGATAAATCCAGTTCCAGTCAGGCAAAAATACAGAATCTATTCCCCGTCCAAGCTCACTGATGCTTATTTGGCTGTTAGAGAAGGGATGTCAGTGTTGAGAGCATCTAGAACTCATGGTGTTCCTGAAACTACTTTGAGGGACAGAGTACAAGGTAGAATTGAGATTGACACAGTAGTCATGGGGAAAGCTCCCTTATTTTCACAGTTGGAAGAGGTCAAACTTTTTGAGCATTTTGAATTTATGGCAGCATATGGCTATGGCTATACCCAACAGGAATGTGTAGATGTCGCAACTGATTTTGCAGTGTCATTGGGAAAGAGGACACATGAAAATCCTATGACGGAAAAATGGTTAAGGGGATTTAAGAGCCGCTGGCCGAAGATGAAGACATTCAATCCAAGGGCTTTAGATTATGCCAGAGCCAAAATGACACGAGAAGATGTTGTCAAAGAATACTTTAGAAATTTAGAACACTGCATAAAGATAAATGGCCTTGAAGACAAACCACATTTAATATTTAATATTGATGAGAAGGGGTTGTCAACAAACCATAAACCTCCTGGGATTGTAAGTACTTCTTGTCCCTCAGCTGTTACATCAGGGAAGGGACAAACTGTAACATGCATAGGATGTGGGAGTGCTAGTGGTGTTGCTGTTCCACCATACTTCATTTTCCCTGGACAACGAATGAACTTTGACCTGATGAAAGGAGCATCACCTGGGGCTGCTGGTACTGTGAGTGAAACAGGATGGTCTAATGGGAAAATATTTCGCACTTACTTGGAGTCACATTTCTTGAAATTTGTACCTGGGCGCAGTAATGAAAAAATACTTATAATATTGGATGGACACGGAACTCATTTTTCTGTTGGTCTTGTTGATTGGGCAAAGTCTCTGAATATTTTGTTATTCATCCTTCCAGCACATACCAGTCATATATTACAACCACTAGATGTGTCTTGCTATGGAGCCTTTGCCACATACTACAATTTCAAGTGTCACCAAATCACAAGACAATTAAGAACTTGCATTACCAAGTTTGACATTTGCAAAATTGCATGCCATGTTTACAGTAAGGCCTTAAGCAGTGAAAACTTGCAGTCTGGTTTTCGGAAGACAGGGATCTACCCTCTAAACAATGATGTGGTGCCAAAAGACAAACTGTTGCCTGGTGAAGTTTTCCGTGTTGATGGCCAAACTTCAAATGATAGTGATGCTACTGTTGAAGGTATTTATAAGTTGTCAAGATTATTTCACTTATATCAAGATGGTAACTTTAAATGGTAGAGAAAAAAACCCAGAGTGCCATTAGAAAATCAACAACATTCCAGTAACAATTTCTGACAAAAAGCTACAAAAATGATAATAAAACTTTTAACAGCAAATAATCAAAATAAGTTTATTAATAAATCCTAATGATGTCAAATAAAGTATTGTGATATACTTTCATGTATGTTTTCAACATTCAAATGAATATATAACTCTAAAATGTTGAAAAAGAAAAAGAAATCAAATATAAATAAAAAAAACACATAATAAATGGTAGTTTTAATAACTATTCAAACATCAAAATTAATTTCAGGTGGTGAAGAATTACCTGCAGCTGAGGAAGCCAGTCTGAAGAGACCATTTGAATCTGACAATAGTTCATCTAATGCATGCATAACATTGTTCAAAGAGAGGGAAGAACAACTAATAAAAGTGAAAAGTCAAGGAACAAAAAAACCAAGAAAAACTGTATACAAAATAGTTTCTGGAAAGGAAATTACATCTGATGAAATATCAAATAAATTATCAGATTATATAAATGAAAAGAAAAAACCAAGCAAAGCATGCAATAAATCAAACACAAACAAGTTATCTAAATCAAAAAAGACACAAAAATTGCAGAATGCTTCTACTAAAATTTGTTCAAATTCACCCCAGCCAGGCCCTTCCCATATAAATCTAGCTGTTGACAGTTCTGATGACAGTGATGAAAGTGATGAAATTAGGGAAGATGAAAAGTGTTGTGTGTGTAAAAGGTTTACACCTGAGGAGGTATCGAAAAGTGTGTCCGTAATTTTCACAAAGTGGGCACAATGTGATGGTGATGCCAATGGTACCCCATGCAAACACTGGACACACTTGATATACTGTTGCAAAACAAGGGTTGTAAGGAGGGGGGACAAATTCTTTTGCCCACACTGTCTCCCTGTTGAGGAATAGATGTTGTATTATGCCCTTGGGTCAAATATTTATCAACTTTTTAAGTAATGTACATGTATCATTTTGTTATTTAAATGTTAAGTCATAAACTTTATTGTATTTTTTTTTAATAATTTTGCATCAAATACTTGTTAAAAATGAGAATTAACGGTTTAAAGATAAATATGTCGTTATTCTAGTCAGTGTGTATAATTAAAGTGTGAGAAACGAATACCACAATATGCTTGGCCTATGTTTTGTGTTTCCCTCGAAATAAGGACGTCATCCAAGATGGCGGACGAAGTGTAGTTACACCACAAACAGTGACGATTTCATGCATTCCGAACGGTAATTAAAGACAAAATTTAGGTATTTACTATGAAACTATCCAGAAAAAGTCAGTTGTTTATTTTTCAGCTCTCACATTCTTGTTGCATTAGCAAATTTTGTTCGTTTTCTATTAGGGTCTCGAATCATGGACGGTCGAGGATATATGATACGCATAAAAATTTAGAAAATATATTTTTCATTTAATCTCACTTTTGTGCAATAAAAATACTAATACATTTCTTGAGAAGGACGTAGGACCATACGAAATAATAATAATACAGTTATCTCGATTAACAAATTGTTCATAGTATATTGCTTATCACTATATTATTCGTTTACTTACAGAAACGCTTAAACGTTTTCTTAAGTGTACCTAAGTGTAAGAAAAAAATAAAATGTTTCCCGTTTCAAATGCAGATTTTATTGGATTCCAACCATGGCCAATAAGCATACGAGCACTTTACTTGAAATATAGCCTAGGATAAAACATTTTCTCATCTTTTCTAGTAAATTATTGCTAAGGCTATTAAATTTTGAAATCACAAATATTATGGTCATTGCTACTTTTGTAACAACATGGTTTGGTTAAGTTCCTTCGATGTTTTATCTAATATTATGTCTTTAGTTTTACCTTTAATATCATGAAATATAAACGGAGTTGAGACACAGAAATAGCGAAAAGAGAACGAGGTAATCAATTTAAAGTGTGCTTCGTGTTTGAAATTACCGCATGGAAATCCAGCTTATTTCAACGTAAGTTTCTCATTATTAGGCCATAGACAATAGGCCTGGCGTTTGACGTACCTTATATACCATAAACTAGCAGTAACCATCAAACTGCACAACCGTGTTCAAGTTTCATAAGTGAGGTATAATTTTGCAAACTGTTACATTAATATTACAAAATTAATTTCTCCTAAATTCAAATGAACTTAACAATAATTTAACGTTCAATTATAATTTTCTGATTAACTAAAAACATCTTTGGTTTTTGAAAGATATTTTTAAGGAAATATTTTTCGAAGAAAATAGCTAAACTGAATAAAACACATAAAAAAGATAAACATAAACATAAAAAACGAAATATATATTAACACGAACACTCTATCATTTATTGACCTATATGTGGCCCCATATCGCGCACCCGTTTTCAATAAAAAATTTAGTTAAACAAGTGAACTTTCAGATCGTTTTACTAAATATTGAATCATTTATGTTAATGTTGAAAATATCTGTTTTATTTTATTTATTATTATGTTTTCATTTTTGTTAAATAAATTATATTTATTGTATAAATATAAGGATGGACTATTTGGAACGCAAATACATTACCTTGCAGGAAAGCAAACTAAAGAACGTTGCTGGGCGAAAATGGTCAGAATAAAGGACCTTAAACCCTATGTAATTTCATTATCTTCAAAAGTTTGAAAAATGCCGTAAAATTTAATATGATGCATTACGACTTATTCCTCAAATTCTGCTTCATATATAGACTTATACCTCAATTTTGACGCCCAAAAAGGCTACATTTGAAACTGTATGACAAACGTGATGATTTAAATTTTCCTTTTGTCAACTTTCCTTTTAATATAAAGCAATATACATACTTCTCTTTCTTATGGTGTATTTGTTTCTCGATTAAAACGCTATGTAGAACCTATTGGCACTACGGGAACTTTATAGAACGAAGCACGCTGCTTACAAATAAATTGTTGACTGACCAGGGGATATTGCAAGCCCAGACTTATCAGGACTCTCAAAAAGTTTTAAGGCAGTCATCATAGTATTGTTGATAAGTTTGGTGTCTCAGTATCCAGGATTGTTCTGGATATATTTGACATCCTATAGTTCTATGTGTTTGTTAAACACGTGGCGGGTGTAGTTAGCTAAGAAAGAGTTGCTTACCCTTCCGGAGCACCCAGCCTCACTACCGTGATGGCAGTTCACGTGTTTAACCTAACTTGTCAGTTTCAAATGTTTTACTTTGCTTCTGGATTGTGATTGGGACATCTATTAGTGTGTTGATATACTCATTATTTAAAGGCAACTGCACCAATTTTCAATTCTGCTATTTTAGAAAAAATCCAATGTTTTTCTGATCTTATAATCCAAACCTTAGAAGTCAAGGAAACAGAAACTGTATAAACAATATTATGTTTACGGTTGTCTTTGACTAATATCAGCTTTGAAGGAAAACCAACAATCAATTTTGTTTTTAAGCCAAAGTTACATGCCTTTTTCTGATAAGCGCTGTCATTATGTTGTCCATTCGTATATAAATCATGTTTGGCGCCCCATTGTCCCGTTCCTTTTGTTCTCTGTGTCGATTTTTTACGCGTGGTGGATGTGACTGGCTGGAAGGGGTTGGGGTTGCTTGCCCTTCCAGAGCACCCGGTCTCACTTCCATGTTCACGTGTGTAACTCATTTTGTCAGTTTAAAAGTTTTCCTTTTGCTTCGCGATTGTGATTTGGATATTTAGGCTAAGTGGGAAGATATCAAAATGGGTTTCATCTGTATTGCTTATTGTAATATTTCCTAAAGCTCCAAATAATCTTTGGAATTTTCAACTATGGTCACAATTCATGGAATCAACAACGGAATAGGACTAATCAATTTTATTACTAAGTATCCATTATCAACTTGTTGTCGTTTTATTTTGTTTTTCTTTCTTTTGTTATTTGTTTTAACTATTATTATAAGTCTAAGCTACAAAATTCATTCTTGGCCGCCATATGACAATGATTCCTTAAATAAGATTTCACTTAACTTGAATCTGCCAATTCGATATCTTAAAACATTCTTTAGTTTGCATGATAGTCTTGAAAGGTGCTTCGGTTTCATTAATCAAATGAATAAAAAACCCTATCACTTCCCTCATCTGCTCGGACGGAGATTTTGGCTAGTTTTTGGACTGGTATGAATTGAAATATTGAATAATACATTACAAAGAGCACAAGTAGGGGTAAAGATTTTTTTAAAAGTTTTAAGAAAAGATTGGAATTTTTTAAACAATTTTCCTGAACCGGTTCATATTTCCAGGGCATTTTTTCTGAAATAATATAAGTATTTAAAAAAATTATTATTATTATTATATGATAATAATTATCATGTTAATTTTAATGAATAAAACTTACAGGGAGAGAGGAAGCTGTGTTATTGATAGGTGCAATGTTGATTTTTTCACTGTTCATCTAGCATCAGGACATTTGGACATTATGATTGCAAAGTCATTGCCATGGTTGGGTACTATCACCACATCACTAGGCATTAACTTTAATGTCCACCCTAAGTAGAAATTAATGTATTTTCATCAGAATTAACAATATTTTTGTCGTTTTTTTGTCCAACTGTTTTTATTACCTTTTATTGCGTTGTATGTTTGGCCTTGCATTGATTTTTGCAAAACACACGTGGGATAAGCAGTAGTGCCTTTGCGTTATATATTGTATAATAATAATAATAAATAAATAAATAAATAAATAAATAAATAAATAAGGAAGGAAATACTAGATAACTTCAACTTTTTTATTCACTTGAGATGGTACAAGAGGTTATACATAAACATATATACAATCTTCGCATGTCCAATTCTATACACACATATATTTTATATACAAACAACATCATAATCTTAAGTTAAGAACCTTTGTCTTGGATGATAATTTATATATAACCTTAGGAAATATGATAACTAATATTCGCTTAGGGCTTCTTTCAGAAAACTAACCTATTTAAACAGTTTCTGTTTATTTTAGTTTAAAATAATTCTAAAAATTATAAAATTTGCATTTTTTCCAGTATTTACCATGAATATATTTAACCTATAGATATCTTAAGTTATAGCATTCAATAAATAAATGAAATTCATCCCCAATTTTACCCTCATTACATTTATTGCAAATAAATTTCAGCTGATATAAGTCCAACGGCCAGTTTCTATTGGAAGTCTGTAATTACTTGTTCTAAATTTTGTAAGAGTAATTCTCTGTAAAAATGGAATTTTTGAAATCCAAAATCTGTTTTAAAATATTCGGTTTCTAACCGGGAAATTGAGATTATTGGATGACGAAAACTATTTAGCATGTTGTAGACCATTCAAGTAAGCTAGATGTTTTGACGATTCTTTGTATATCCCCCTCCCCCAAAACCACAAAAGTAATGTACGTTGTATTAAATATGAAAAGGTTTTGTGTGATATATATCCATCAATTAAATTGTTGATTATAAAATATCAATGAAAATTTATATATTTCATCGCATCAGATTAATCTGAATTCAAGAGTCTATGATTTAAACCGTCGTGACGTTATTTCTGTCTAGGTACCTCAGAACCAGGTTTTATATAATCAGTGACCCCAATAAGTACTTATTTTTCTTGACTTGTCTACTTTAGCCTTTTCATCATTCAGGCTTCAAAACATTTTATAAACGTCATTACAATATTGTTGATAAGTGTATGGTATCTCTGTATCGAAACTTGCCCTAGATATATATGAGGCAAGGTCCTATCATTCCATGTTCCTCTCAGGCTCATTTTGATTACACACGAGACAAGTGTAACAAACTAAACAGGAGATGCTTACCTTTCCGGAGTACCCGGTTTCACTTCCCTGATGGAAGGTCACGTGCTTGCCCTGTGTTTGCCAGTTTTTACTTTGCTTTGGGATTGTGATTTGGACATGAATTTGTATGTTTGTTTTTACTCTGCTTTGGGATTGTGATTTGGACATGAATTGGTATGTTTTTACATTGCTTTGAGATTGTGTGTATGTCATGGATTGGTATGTTTGTTTTATTTTTGCTTTGAGATTGTGATTTGGACATGGATTAGTATGTTTGTTTTTACTTTGCTTGACATTATGATTTGGACATGGATTGGTATGTTTGTTTTACTTTGCTTTGACATTGTGATTTGGATATGGATTGGTATGTTTGTTTTTACTTTGCTTTGGGATTGTGATTTGGATATGGATTGATATGTTTGTTTTTACTTTGCTTTGAGATTGTGTTTAGGTCATGGATTGGTATGTTTGTTTGTTTGTTTGTTTTTTTGGGGGTTTCTTTTTTTTGCTTTTGCTTTGGGATTGTGATTTGGATATAGATTGGTATGTTTGTTTTTATTTTGCGTTGGGATTGTGATTGGGATATGTTTTTACTTTGCTTTGAGATCTTAATTTGGATATGGATTGGTGTGTTTGTTTTTACTTTGCTTTGGGATTGTGATTAGAATATGGATCTGTATGGTTGTTATGCTAATTTGTCTCTGTTGTGTTCTTGGTAGCGCTGGTTGTTGCCAACATTTCTTTTAAGTCGAGTCATTCCACATAAATCCTTAAACTCTCTCCAGATTAAAAATGACATGACATTAGAATAAGGTTTGACATTAGAATCTCAAATATATTTTATTTATGTCTATATGATCTTGATATGAGATCCATGCGTCAAACAATCTAATTAGTAAGATAAAAAATACCACGAAATTCAAACATTTGAAGCTAAGTAAAACATTCTATATTAAAATAAGACTAATCAATTAAATTAATTCTCAGTATAAAAAACAAGGTTTTGTACTGTACCAGGAAAAACTTCTAAAATATCACTTTTCAATGCAACAAAATATGATATATTTGGATTGCAAGCGAATATTATAAATTATATTAATACAGGTTAAAAGGTCTTATTTCCTTGTAATGTATACCACCAAAACACGCGCTGATGAAGGCAATGCTTTATAGTGTATATACAATACGATATATAGTTGTCTATGTAAAATAACTGTGGTATTTAAACATACAAAAGCAACACCCCCTTAATATTTAATGTACATGTATATAAACACCAAAATTCTATAAATGTGGTTTAAAACAATTACTGGTGAGACATAAAATGCCGTTTCAATAAAAACAATTCTAAGACTGTTGATTTGTTTTATTTCAAACTAGCCTGAATATTTTAATGTAGTAAATTTCTGAAACTGATGCATTTTGCGTCATTCTGTCATTTTTTGTGTTTTTGGTTCCGTTGGCTGCTGCCAAGTATATGTTTTCAGTTGCACATTTCCCTGTTTTATTTAAACATTATCTGTGTAAGATCATCAAAAAATTGTAGTCATTTCTTTGTTTAATTTGGATATTATAGTTCCAGGATTTGTCATGATTAGTGCTATGCGGAGTCATGTGACCAAAATCATTCGTATCCGATATGAATGTCAACGCTCTCAAACGACTGAGGATAATAAGGAAAACACAGTGCAAACGAAACAATATACCATTTATGAAAACAAACTGTCGGAAGCAAGTGTCACTGATGGTAAAAAATTCCCTATTTTATCGCATTGGAAAAATTCATATACTTATTAGAACCGCGTTGCACAACCAGCTGTCTAAAAATTAACACATTGAAATGGACAATTCAATAAAACGTTGAGGTTCATATTGAGAAAATATCCAGTTGGTATATTTTTACGTCCATTTTTTTATATCGTCCACTTCATTTTAAACTTTAAGACTTTCTTAAAATAATTGAAAGTCTAATTAGATTACAATTATTTTTCTTTGACTATCTTGTATATAGTATCAAAATAAAAATATAATATGCAGCAGATTTAAAAAGAAGAGAATCATATTGTTTATGGGTATCAAGTTTAATTCGACGATAGCAGAAAAAACAAAAATAATATTAAAAGCTATACAAGTTGATGTCAATTATGATTAAAGTTTAAATCACGTCGTTAGATGTAATATAATCCTAATGCTACACAGAAAGAAACATATCTAGACAAAATGATTAAATTTGTATCAGAAATAAAATTAAATTTCTTGTTTAAATCTAGAAAATTCTAAGAAAATCAAATTAAAACACACACATTTAAGTTAAAAAATCACAAGGACGTGTTTAATAATGATTAAATGCGGTTGATTAAAAGTTGTTTTACGTCGAATCCAAAACTTGTTTCGGCTATTGGCTGCATTTTTAAAAATTAATCTTTAAGGATTAATGTACATCCACGTACATGAAGGGAACGAATGTTGATTGTTTCCGGTCGTTTTATTAGCTAGCACACCGAAACCGCCAGGCCCATTACATGGGAACTTCAACATTATTTCAGCATTGGACTGATAAGTAACTGGTAACTGTATAACTGACGTAGTTATTTCATTCAAACTAAATATTGCATGTTACTCACATTTTTATTTACAAGCGGCACATTCATTCTACAGTAGATGACTACTGATCCTTTTTATTTTAAATTCCTGCCTGATAAATAACGACTTATGTTAGACCACTAAACGTAACAGCTATGATGCTGGACTACGTTATCACATGTCCATGACGGTAGTTGCTATGGATTGACGTGACGTCATGTATTGTTTACGTTATGCACGCGCCGGTCGCGATATCACAATATCAGTTCAATAACCCTATAATACAGTATGTGGTGATAAAACAGTGACAAATAAATGTGTTTTGAAGTAGAAGTAAATATAATAATGGAGAATGAACCAAGTAATATATATGAGTTACTGCACATATTTAGAGCGTATAAAAAAGCTGTTTTCAAAACATTTCCCAAATTACATAATTCTTTAACATTTTAGACACCCAGTAATTGTACAAGCTTGTATGTGCTTGGTTTTTACAGTAGTATGCTTTTATTTATCTAACATTAGACTAGTTTTTTCTATCTGATTTGACGAAATACAAGTTTTATCGAACACGTATGATACAGAATCTTGTATCACCACACTGTGGTGATACGACAGTGTGGCGATACGACATTGGCGGTAAAGTTCACGTGCATTTTTCATTGTTACGTCATTGGAGAATCTCCGATTTGTCAAATGGAAACAATGACGCCATTACTACAGAACATGTCATAATAGAGTTCAGTGGTTTTCTGTGGTAAAATGTATTTTATTCACATAAAGTATTGTATTTTATCATTTTAAATAACCTAATTGAAAATGTTAGATCAAAATATCATACACAGTGTGTATGTACAACCCTTCGTATCAGGTCTTGTCCTTTTGTCGTAGCTGTATCACTACTCGTCGCGCAAGCGCAACTCGTAGTGATGCGGCTACGAAAAAAGGACTCGACCTGATACTGTGGGTCGTACACACCCACTGTGTATATAATATGTATGTATTTCACTCTATAACAAGCATAAAGAGGACATTGTAAAACAAAGTGAAACTAATCCTATATGTGATTTGAACAATTAAAACAGAAACGATTTATGTTTTTTCTACTGTTTTTTATCTACCAGTTTCTATCGCTAGTTGATGCGATGGGAGACGAATTTTAGACAAAAATACTTTATATTGAGGTGGTATTGGTTTCTACAGATATGTTTGTAAACAAAAATTGTCAACCAAGTACTTAAAAAATATAACCTGTATTTGTGAAAAAAAGGTCTTGCTTAAACTGATCGAGTACACGTTGTTTAATTAAAATATAAGTATGTTTGTAGTCTTAACTGGTCTGTAGATGCCAGAAGTCATGCAAACTAAGACCCAATTGTTTTTACAAGAAGGAGCAACAGTACATAAATGTAATGAATATAAATAAGAATTTTATAAGATACAATTATAAATTTGCAAAAGTTTTAACCAGCTGTACTTAAACATGTGTATTTTTCTACTGATATACAATGATACTCTGCCCAATTTACAATATATAGTATTATTCATAGTTGTATTTTTAACACCAAGTAGACGTTTGCAAAAATCTAACTGAACCTTTTCAATAGCAGTTGCTTTGTTACCATCCCATATTTCACAAGCATAACATAACACACTAGAGATGTATCAATCAAAGACAGCATAGTATCATGAATTAAATAAATATTTTTTGTTTTTGATTTTTTTGTCGAAGAACGAATAATGATTTTCGACCCTCTTCTGCCAGCACCATGGTAATAGTGTCTGTTTTATCCTGCAATAAACTTGGTGACTGTACCTTTATCTTGTGTTTCATCACTTATTTGTTTGTTTGTTCTTGGCGTTCCTAGGTTTTTGTCAGCTACATAATACGGGCGAAACCCGTTTGAGTCATTTTAGCGTTCTTTTGCGTCCTTTTAATATTTGTTTATATGAAAACATGTACTAAGCTGTTTGTTTCCGTATCCATATTGGCTACATTTCAGCTGTTTTGGAAACAGTTGTATTGTCTACCGTTATAGATGAACTGACATGTTAATAATGTAACCGATTTTATCAACAAATTGAAGCAAATAAATAAAAGATTTTTTTCGAAAATAAATGCGATATATTATTAGAAATATGTAGATGTTTTATGTAGTTATTATTCATTCAACGTTGCATTAAATACCACCTCTATATAAGGCCACTCGCTTTTAAAGCCAGTAAAATTGTATTTCAATCGGTCATTATCCTGTATGTGGACCTGGATATGATGGTCACCTGCTTATTAAGTCCACTTTTATTAGTTCCCTTGGATGACCCTTATATACAGGTTTGACTGCATTACATAATTTCATTACCTTGCAGATATCGAAACTGCATAAAGTACATATGCTATTAAAATGTTTAACGAAATAAAATAATTTTCTTCCTGGAATTCTATGTGTAATCTAATTTATGTGCGTAAAAACACAAAAATAAATATTTAATTCAATTTCGATTTTCAATATATATTTTTAGTGATTGAATACTTATCCAGTTTTAATTTTACAGCACTAGACGGCCGTTTATAAATAATTTTCTAATATTAATTCCGGCAACGTAGAACAGAAGAAGTTAAATTTATGCAAAAATAACAACAACAAAAAAATGTGCAGAGCTTGTACAATTGAAGTTCTTGAATATACTTGAATATCGTCACATTAAGTTATTGTCCTTTAAGTATCTAGTAAAAACAACCTGGAAAGCTTATATGACATTTTGTAATCTAGAATTATCTAATGTGAAAGTGATCATAATTGTTATAACACTACATCTACTAATTGTACAACGTAAACAGAAATGTATTTCCATCGCCCATTTAATAAATAAATAAATAAATAAATAAATAAATAAATAAATAAATAAATAAATAAATAAATAAATAAATAAATAAATAAATAAATTTTATTTATTTATTTATTTATTTATTTATTTATTTATTTATTTAAATTCTTTAATATCCACTTAAAGTCCTGGTGATTACCGGCCGAGTTGCCGAGCTGTGGACAACTCAAAGTGCCGAGGAGCCGAATGAGTTGTCGAGCTGTGGACAGTTCTGGTTGCCGAATGGCAGAGATCTAAAGTGGACAGTTTTTCGGCAATTAATTGTCTACAGCTCGGCCCCTCGGCAGCCGAGTCTCGGCTCCTTTTCGCCAGCTCGGTGTTAAACTTTCGACAGGCCTGTACTGTAATTAACAAAATATAAGATCAGATAAAAAGTATAGTGAGATATCTGGAAAACAATACATTATTTTGATATCATTGTTAAACCATGCGTTTATTCTGTGTTTTGAGCCATTTGAGATTTTCTACATATAGTTCTTTTTGGTACCACAAGCTAAATCTTGGCTTCATCAACTAAATGAATAAAAACTTAGTTGCTGAACATATAAAGTTATGATTAATCATGCATTTTGTCATCTCTTACAAGCATACTATATTTACAGAAAATCTACGTTTTAAAGCGCCTCGATTATACTAGCCCAATTTTGAAGTCCCAAAGCCCATGTTCTGTTAATAAGCATCCTTCGATTAATTGCTTTATCCTTTTTGATTCCAAAAATGACGTTTTATCATATTTCATCATATGGCTCATTGAAGTATTTGCGACGGCTAAAAGGATAGACATTTTTAATACAACAGAATTGAAATGATAAATGTCATATTTCAGCGAGTAACAATGATTCTTATTTTTTTAATTATTTATTCTTTATCTTTTGTTTTGCTATACTGATAGTTATCAGCGTGTATGAGTGGATTTTCAGAAGTATTGTAGTTGCTCGTATTCAATATATCTGGTGTGGTTCTGAGCAGAATAGATGTAAAATCGAGCTACTACAATCTTCTTCCGATCGTCGCGAGTTCTTTTACCACTTTGATTCGCTATACACTATCATATGTCGACAAGTTACCAAAAGTTGGTTCAGATTTACGGATTCTTAATATTTTTCACCTGATGGCTCAGCGGTTATAAAATGCAATAACAGTTAAAATATAGAACGAAATTAATTAAGGTATGTTAAGGAGAATTTATGACCATCTCAGACATGATCTGACAACAAACGCTGTAATAACTAAGCGCTGGAGTTTTATTATAGAATGATATCAATAATTTAGTTTTTAATATTCGACAAAAACATTGTATCGCCAACTATAAAGACATAAAGTTGACATAATAGAATTTGGAATAAAGATATGTATGAGTTATGGTAGTAGATTTGGTCTCTTCTTATTCCGCTGTCTGTTGAAACCTCGGCAATTAATGTTCAACACAGCTGAGCCTTAATGAAACCAGATAAAATGTAATTGCTTTTAGATATATACTATATATCAACTATGTACCTGAATAAGGTATGTTGATTAATAAATCACCAATTTGAAAGATAAATCTGACATTTAATTACGTTATAAAACAACTTTAGGGCAAGTAATAGAAACACACAGAAATATCGAGTATCAGAAATCCGTCCAAATTACTTGTAAAATCTAAATAGTTAAAGACATATAATAAGAAACATGATGTTTGACAAATGGCTATTGGCAAGGGATTGAAATTAGTTTTACGGCGTTTTATTCAACACAAGATATTGGCATCAATTACATTGATACGATTCCGATATTTAATATTGTAATGCAAGGATATTCCTTTAAATGCACCAAAGCAGAAAATCCCGCGAGATTTGACGACGCTGGTGATGTTGTACTCGCTATTTATAGTCAAAGCTAATTTCCATAATTTTCATCAATATATTTTCATTCATTTTGAGTAAAAATATTAATGACACCCAAATGCATACATTTATGAATGTTTGAATTACTAATATACAAAGATTCATTCTGTTATCTTGACTTTTCATTTGAGTGATTATAAAGAAATGATAAATTGGATCATTAGGGATTACAAACATATATATATCTACTCTGATTGGCCTTTTGGATTTATCGTCTCATTTTTTATCTTCTATGATTAATAATCAGATCGAAGTTTTAAAACTGTAATATTAAGTGGAATTTTCCAGAATTGACATAAATCAAATGTCATTACACCATATTGACAAAGAAAAATGTGATAATAACCATTTTGTAAAATTGTTAATCAAAAAATTTCAAACTCATTCTTTTTATTACTATGACATTTCAATATTGGGTAAAATCATTTGCAAGTGGGGAAAAGTCTTGGTTATTATATATTTGATAAGTGGAGTTTTGATGAGTGTTTCCAAGTGTTTCTGCATTTCGAAATATTTTTAAATGTGCTATCTCTCCGTGGCCGCCTCGGTGGCTTAGTGGTAAGGCGTCCACCTCGAGCGCGAGAGGTTGTGGGTTCTCAAACCCCGATCGGGTCATACATACTGCTTCCTCGTCTGGCGCTTGGCGGAAAGGCGAATTTAGGGTATTGACTGAATCACTCTGTGTAAGGAAAATGTGACTGGGATGGAATTCTCGTCTGCGGCATAGAAGTCATATACCTTTTTTTTTTAATTTAGCCATAAAATACATTAAAAATGGTATCATGTGGTACTTTTGAATGCGTTATTTTTTAAAAATTCAAAAGTAGCACATGGAACTTCTATGAGATAGCACCTAAAAGTCGCCCAAGTTAGAGCTAGTACGTACGACACAGCCGCACATCTCACACATACATGAACTTGTTCTCAGATTAATAACTAGATTTTAATAAGCTTGCTCTCTCATGCAATTGTTTCAATGTAATTTCCCATTGTAATATTTTATTATGTCGTTTCATTATAATATTTATATCAATCGGAATGATATTATTATAAAACGGTTTCATTTGCAACTTAAACTATTGCATGTCATCGTGTTTGTCGATTGTCGACAGTTTTCGGTGTTTAACGCTTGTGTCTATGTATGGTACGATTATAATTGCCGGATATATAGAATTAAATTGCATTTTTTTATCTTATGTTTTATAGGACTTCTGTATAATCAAACTGAGACTGAATCTGAAGCTAGTGGTGGAATGGTGTCACCATCTTTAAAAGCTCAGTTTGAAAGCCCGTTTGACATGGCTGCTTCAGACAGAAAAGACCTAACATTGTCTCAAGATCCAGCTAGCAGAGAGACGCCTATTGGTTCAGTGGTATTGTTTGGCGTACCAATCATATGTCTTTATATTGAAGGCAAAGAACGGCTATGTCTGGCTCAGATATCTAATACGCTTTTACGAGACTTTAGCTATAATGAGATTCATAACCGACGTGTTGCCCTCGGAATAACCTGCATGCAGTGTACACCAGTGCAGTTAGAAATTCTACGCCGAACAGGTGCAATGCCGGTTTCTTCAAGGCGATGTGGATTGATAACAAAACGTGAAGCAGAACGACTTGTTAGATCATTTTTAGAAGATGTTCCGCCACCAAAACTCCCGGAGAATTTTTCGTTTAAGGTTCACCATAAATGTGGGTGGGGTTGTCAGGGATTATTCATTCCTTCCCGATATAACAGTTCTAGAGCCAAATGCATCAAGTGTCTGTATTGTAGCACATTCTATTCACCAAATAAATTTATATTTCATTTTCATAAAGCTCCAAGTTCTAGCTACAGACATCCAGATGCCGCTAATTTTAACTCTTGGCGTCGACATTTGTATATAAGTGACCCGAATCCATCAGAGTCTTTAATTCACACATGGGAAGACGTAAAAGCCATGTTTAATGGGGGTTGTCGTAAACGCATGTCAATTTCCAATACTAAACCTTCCGTTAGTCAGTCCCCATCTAAAGATATGGTGTCCAACTATACGTCATCCGTAGCACTACCTAATTCAGCAGTGCCTACTTATTCCAGTTTCCAAGGTAATCCGTTGTATCAGACCGAAATTTCAGATAGGACTCACCCCGCTTTTCCGACAGGTGTACCTCAGCCAAGATCAAATGTGAGCTCTTATGGTGATATGCTTAGATCGTTAAGTATGCATTATTCGCCTTGGTGGAAATCCCTATATTTTCCGAGACCGCAGTTGCCGTCACCATCTCCATATTCTCATTTGCCAACCCATTTTTCAAATTTGAATTACGATTCTCCTATTCAATGCCCTTCCACTGAGAATATCTACACAGATAAAGTTTTTGGCCAGTCTGGTAGAAAATCGCCTCTAAAGAAGTGTTTAGATGGCAAAACTCCATGCTATAGCCAGACCCAGAATGAAATGTCGAAGGAACAAGGAAAAGGAATTTCGCCGAATGTTTCAAGTACTACTGATGCTGAAATCTACTCAGATTTCGATGACATAATAGACATCGATACTTGTGACGTAGTTAACATCAATGATGACAATAATGTGCTGATTCGTGAAAATTTGTCAGCAAACAAGGTCCCGGCTTCACCAATTACAAAACAAACATCGTTAACTGGAGATGGCGAATCAAATGAAAACAGAGCGTCAACGAAAGAAGACAAATCACAAGAAGTAGTAAGTAATTATATTGATTGTTCGTTTGATTTTTGTGACTGCTAATTGTAAATAATTGCTATTGATGGATTCCCAGTTTTGCTATTTTACCGAAACACTAGACACACTTTGGTAGGCACAGTCAAACAGGCTGCCCTAGGGAACCAGTACCGGCCCGGGTAGGTATGTGTCATAAACCATTTTTTTAATTTAATAATAAAATACATTCAAAAAAGTATTTGACACATACCTAGATATACATATTTATTATTTGAATGCATTTTATGATTAATGTCTGAATCTCGGGCTGAATATAATGTAATATAGTATTAGTTATTTTGTCTCGGGAAAATGCTGCAATTGCTGCTGAAGTTACTGTGGTATATTTACCACCACTGGTATTAGGAGACAAATCAAATGATGTTCGTCATCATGTGATACTTAAATTGAATTAATTGACAACAAAAATAAATTAAAATTTTATAAAACAGATTTAAGAAAAGAAAGATACTGGGTGCGCCATATACAAATAAATACTATTATGAACTGCATATAAATTGTAACACAGCTGAATAGGGTTCGCCGTTGTACCAACATTTAGTTCGATTGTATATGCATTCATATCAGTTTATGTTTTCCAGGGGAAAAACGGCGTTATTTCGTGAATTTGCGTCGTAAACGTTTTCCAAAACGTCCCACACATACGTAAAGCGGTATTAATCACGTGGTACAGCGGTGAACCCTAATACGTGTAGATTTAGGTTGGATACACTCGAAGCTATCTTAATTCCGTTACGAATACAGGGTGCTTATCCAAAAGGGGGTTGTTTAGCATTCGTAACTGTAAAAATATCTCCGAGTTGCCCAGGCCTGAACATTATGTACATTAATAACAAATAAAATAATTTATGATTTATTACTTGTTAAACCCTATACAATACTCTCTTGATGATTGCATTTCTAGCATATTACTGAATTCTACTTAACGATCCAGACTGAATCTTGTGTCAAATACACGGGAGGGACAATTTATGCATAAATAACCAGACAAACGCCTCTTAATTCTTCCCCATATGTTCACAAACGAGGATCATGACATTTGTTGTCATAGCATATTTGGAAAGTGGTCATTTAATTAATTTTCATAATAGATTTAACCTCTCACAAGAACGTTAACCGTCAATTTACTTGAACAGTTTGCATTTAATAATCTATCCAAAAATGCTAAAGTTCATTATTACGATAAAACAGTACTTGTCTCCAATAACTGGCAAAATGTCAGTGTATTGTATAATAAATATTTGATAAAACCAATAAATTTAAGCGTAAAAGATACTATCGCTTTAACCAAACTATCCTGATATACGATTGCAGAAAAACGGGTTTTTTCTCATTTAAACATGAAACGGTTGTCACCCGTGGAATCTGATTAGCAGATCTAATTGACAAGACAATACTAGTTTTGTGTACTTGACTTAATGTATATATTTCTCCTGTTAATATTAATCATTGAGATTAATCTTTGTTAAACGACAAAATAAAATCAATTTACATTGATGTAACATCAACTAGGATTGAATACAAAATGTCAGACTATTTACTTGTTACCGGAAAATGAATTATTGAAATACCAAGTGTCTTTTCAATAAATACGACATGCCGCAAATTGGTCCCTTGTGCAGACGATTTCCGGTGGGAGAAATGATTACACGTTCATCGTTGATAAAAACAAAACTAATTTCGCGGAATATCAATTTGATTACTAAGAGTAAACTGCATGTAAAGGTATTCAGTAAAGTTTTACCGTGATCTTTGATGAAAATTTGCTTAGTAATAAAATGGAACCTTTAGCAAGATTAGAAGTCGTAAAATAGGCTGATTATTTTTTGTTTGATGTGATTTACTCAGCTGATCATATTTCTTCAATGTAACAAAAGCAATGAGCGATTCTAAATGTTCATTTCACGTATTTTTATATGTAATTGTAGATTATACTTATGCTTTAGAGCAATCTTTAAATATATTTGCCGACGGAGTTGTCAAATGTAGTGTTTTAATGATTATATATTAGGAATTAAATGAAATTTTTAATATCTGATATTACTTTGTTTTAGGTAAGATAGTTTCTTACTAAATTACAAATATAAATATTCTCAAATTACAATTTTAGTGTTCGTATAGGTGAAATAAAAGGAATCAAATACGTGTATAATAACTTTATAAACGAAATATATAAAGTAGATCTGTATATTTTTGACGCATAGAATATATTTTTCTTTGCAGCTAAGCCGAGCTTTTTTAGGTCTACACGTACTGCGTAGTTACCAACAATTATAACATAACATAACATAACATAACATAACATAACATAACATAACATAACATAACAACATAACAACATAACATAACATAACATAACATAACATAACATAACATAACATATAACATAACATAACATAACATAACATAACATAATATAACATAACATAACATAACATAACATAACATAACATAACATAACATAACATAATTATATAATATAAATTTAAAACATAACATAGCTTAACGCATAAAACATAACATTGCATAACATAGCATAATGTAGCATAACATATTAAACGTAAATAGTATAAAAACATACATAACATAACATTGCATTACATAACATATAAAACATAACATAACATAGCATAACATAACATTGCATAACATAACATAACATTGCATAACATAGCATAATGTAGCATAACATAACATACGAATAATCAACATATATATTGGTTTATGTTCAAATAGCATATTTTATAAAAGTCTCACCAAGGAATATTATACATGCATTTGTGCATTCAGAAAATAAAATTTCAAAAAACAACTATTAAAATATCTATGAGAGAGACTTAATACTAACAAAGTATCTAAAATAAATGAACCATAACTTACTCTAGTTAAAATTTCATGAAATGTTTTGTCAGTGTTTACGTCGTTGAATAAACATTTCCCTTCTTAAATGTTTACACATATTGTTTTAATTTGTCTAAAGTCTATATTCCGACCATTTATTGTGAGGAATACCGATGTGGCCTGAAAACATCGTGGATTATTTACCTCAAATTTCTATAATGTTATATTTAGATCTGTTATTTTTATAACATGTGTTGATAAAATTCTTATAATAATTCTAAAACTCAAATAAACCAGTTTTTATCAGATCGTACCACATAGTAAAATGCTTTTTCGCCAATAACTTCATCTTTTGAGACAAAAAATTCGGCTTTGTTATATAAGTTTGACGATTTTATAGTTTTAAAACATTAAATTAAAAATTTTATTGATCTAGACCAAACAAGTGTAATAAATGAATTTTATTCTTTATTTTGATGTTTGTGTTGTTCATTCACAAACAAGTGCAATGGGCTAGTCCGTGACGTATACTGGTTAGGAAAACTAGGAATAGAAACAACTGTACAAACACGTATCGCGTGAAACACAGTTCTGAATAACTTTTAAGAATGAAGCTGTCGAATATGCCAAATCAACATATCATGGGAACAACAGGACTCTTTCAATTAATTGCTAAATTTAAACTCTAAAAAACTGAAAAAAAACGACCGTGAATATTAAAACTTTAAACATGTAGATAGAAAAATATACCTTTAAACAAGACTGCAACCGAACAAAACGAACAAGTAATTCGTTTTCTAATTACAAACTTTTATCGATAAAAAATATCAAATCAAAATTTAATAATATAAATTTATAAATTAAATCCAAAAACAAAAAGCTGAGAATATTTGCAAAATATATCAAAAATAAAAAAAAATATGTTCTTAAAAGCCATGCGAAATTGCTACTCTATTGAAATTATATCAAGTAAGATATCTACGTTTTATTCACACCACCTATTTAAAAATTGAAATTGTGATCGGGCTATAATAGAAAATATAAAATTGCTTGGGGTTCATTCTCTATCATGTTATACACTTAAAGGTCGCCTCTATATAAAGGCTGATTGCTTAAAAAGACCAGCAGAATTGTATCCTCATTTTTTTATTCATATTATTTGAAACTGTTTATAATGACCACCCGTCTATAAGGGCCACTTTTACTGGTTCCCTTGGATGGCCTTAATAGACAGGTTTGACTGTAGAACAATTTAAACTTCACTTACATAATCATATGTAATAATTCTTTGTCGTTATATCTTTCAGTAAAGGTACATGTATACTGCAGGCTATTTTTATTTGAAACACAATGTGGACATTTATTATATAATAACAATATTTAAGATCTGCACATTGCTTTCATTTTCAATACTTTTATTCATTCTTAATCTTGACCCAATCATTTATTTTGCATTTTAAATAAGATTTGTTTCAATTACAGTTGAAGCGGCCATTGTGTGAAAATACAGATCAAAGTCAAAGCAAAGGTAAAATAATGTTTTATTTTCTTGACTAATCAGTTGGTCATGTGCAATGTTTATCGGTTGCAGTATTAAAATATTAAAGTTAACACAAATCCAGTTTTGATTGGTCAAAACACTCAATTCTTACTGGTATGGAAAATTTCGAATCATATTCAGCACGTTATGTTGTTGCCAGTGTCAATAACTATGACGCCATTAAAACTAAAAATAGGATATTGTTTTATGGGAAAATAAAAATTCAAATTTATCGTATTAAAGCATTTTTATCTAATTATAAGTAAACAGTTTTAATTAGTTCTTGTTGTGATTTATGAAAATTATAATAAGAAATTTAGTTATAAATAAAAATGTTTTGTACACGTTTTTTTCATATCACAGAAAGAAGGGATAGGTTTAATCCATGATATATTTATGAAAAATATATTAAAATATATAGATTGCTTAATAGTTTTATATAAAACAACTTTTCATTTCCACTGTTGCATCAAACATGACTTTATTCTCCTCATGATGTTTCTACACATAGAAAAAAATAAGAATTTTATATAAAACTATTACGTTTTCTTTTACATTTTTACTTTATTACAATACTATTTTTCAAGGATATCCATTAATGGGATTGAAGAAACATAATTGTTTTTGACATTCATTCGATATTCAGTCTTATGATCTATATAAATAGTCTAACCTCCCTTTAAGGTCACCCGTATATAAGAGCTATCTTCTTTTAGAGTCCAGTTAAATTTTATCTCTATTGGTCTTTATTCGAATATTCATGGTTTTTAACCTCTATGTAAGAGCCACCTGCCCAAATACGCCATATTTACTGGTCTACTTTTGTTGCCTTTATGCAGGTTTAACTTATCAAAAACAAAAATACTAATCAATGTCCCAATCACAATTCAGAAGCAAAAAAAAAACAACTTTGGAACTGACAAATTAGGTTAGACACGTGAACTTCCACCACGGAAGTGAGGCCGGGTGCTCCGGAAAAGTAAGCACCTCCTCTTAAGCTAGCTACACCTGCCGCGTGTGTAATCAAAATTGTGTGAAATGAACATGGAACTACGGGACGTCATATATATCCAAATCAATCCTGGATACATAAAACGTATCAACAATACTGTGATGACTTCCATAAAACTTTTTGAGGGGTTGGTAAGCCTGTGACTTACGTGATATTTTGTTTTATAGTTTCCTTTTTCGCCTTGGTTGCATTGGCCTTTGGGGAATATCTCGGCAACAAATAGCTGTTATTCCTATTTCTTGTTGTGTTATTACAATCGTTTATCATATAGTGTTATTGCTAGTATTAGCATATACAGCAACAGGTGTGCATTATTTCTATTTAATTCTATGCTTACATTCTGTAATATTTTGTAGATAAGATTAAATCGTTAGATCAGCTTGAGAGTTCTGAACTGGAATCGCTTTCAATAGGTAAGCCCAGTACTAACACTGATATAGATTCATAATCATATGTGATATTGTTTTGTGGTTGATATCAGCGCAGTAAAAAATATACAGTAATAAAATACCCCATGATTGAACATTTTTCTAGCATTGAACCTCTACGAATTTTACTTTCTGTGGCCAGTCCAAAAATTTAATTGAGTTCTTAACCTCTAATAGATACATAATAATGTATTCAAACAAAACAGTGGCTCGCTAAATAAATAAAAACCAACAAGTTAAACGTTTGTGCTGTGTTCATGCGTGAAGTAATAATATAATGTTTAAATTGGAGAGTAAAATGTAAAGTTTTATAACTGTTTAAACTCTCTTTCTCTTTAAAGTAGGCATTTTATACTTCCTTTTCAATCACTGCTAGCGTACTACTGCTTTTATCATTATTAAGCTATTTATGTTGTGAATTATAATAGCAGAAGCTTCAAGATGTGCATTTTAGCTTTATGATAAGTTTAATGTCTCTGTGTACAGGATTTGTCCTAGCTGTATTTGACGTCCAAAAGTTCTATGCTCTTTATATTCAATTTTAATTACACGCGTGACAAGTGCACCTAGCTATAAAGGAGATGCTTACCCTCTCACAGCACCTAGACGCACTTCCCTGGTGAAAGTGCACGTGTTTATTTTAACTTGTCTGTTTCAAAGTTTTTACATAGATTAGTACATTGTATGTTTTTGACTTAATATTATTACTGTTACCTATCATGTTACGACTACAGTACAGTTTATCATAACAAAGAGCGGAATGGAATGAAGTAGTGGTGTAAAAACTTCTAAATGATCCATTCAAATCTTAGATAATTTTTTTCATATTTACCAATCAAGTGAATGAAGATAACAAAACATGAGATTGGATTTTTTTATCCTTTATGAATCGCAAAGACCCTAATCTCAGTTCAAATCAAAACTGGTATATTATACTTGTTTATCAGTTCGCTTGTCGAAGGTTAGTGGTTGTCTTCGTGTTCTCCATCATCACATGCCTGATGCATCTGTGTGCGTATAGGAATCTTGATTTGTGGCCCATAACGCCGGATCTTATTTGCATATTTAAATTTATTTCGCATTTCTTGCTGTTTATTTGTAGAGCAGTTACGAGAACTTCTTATTGAAGCTAGAAGCATGCGACTTGAGAGCGAAAAGAAACAAAAAGAAATCAAACGTAAGTCCGTATAAAACGTCGCATAAAACCAAATGCATTGAATATGTCATTGCATAACCAGTATTATCTGGTAAACACATTGCATGTTCAATCAACTTTATCAAATAATAAATAGTCAAACCTGTCTATAAAGGCCACCCAATGGAACCATAAGAGATTACTTTATGAGCGGGTCGCCTTTATATACAGGTTAAAATAATATGAATAAAGAACAATTGGGAAACAATTCTACTAGCCTTTTAACGCAGGTTGGACTCTATGTCATATTTCCATCAACAAAGTCAAACAACTATGCAATCTTAGAAAGTTTCTATACAATGCTCTAAATAATAGAAATAATGTTTAACTTTATATCATTATATTTATACTCTAAATTTATTATCTCTTCTGGTAGGTTGTTGTATTACAAACACATTATATAAAAATTGTTGCTTTAGTAACACGATCATATAGTTTTTAGAATTATATTATTTCGGTTTGTTGTCTGTGTTTCTAGGATTGTTTTAAAAGAACTGTAACCATTGCAATGATAATTCATCATAAATACAACAAAGTTCAGTACCAAAACACAGTACTCAAGTTTTATATGATTATTATTATTATTTATAGATGTTTGGGAAGAAGCTCTAACGAAACAAAAAGATTCTCTGCAAGAATATAATAAAGAGTCTGACGACCGTATTTAAGGTAAAAAGACACACACTCTAACACTTACACTACACAGTTCCATACACGCACACATATCATCTCTCTAGCGTTACGTTTACATGTATTCATAGCAGCCAACATAGATGATGGCACTTTCACTAATCATGAGCACAATATATCTTTTCGTTTCTTTGCTCACCTTGTTCTTTGTTGAATAAGGATTGACAATAATCATGATTACACTATGCCTCTTTCGTCTTTTCCTCTCACCTTGTTATTTGTTGGATAAGGATCGACATAACTAAATAATAAAGATTAAAAAAATCAAAATCCAAATAAATTATATTGGAATATTCCCATGATGTAGGGGGAAATAAAATACTCTAAAATTCAAAATGTTGGCGAGCGATTATATTTCGTTATTTATGCGTGTTTGCAAATTATACCACACAGCTTAATGCCAAAGAAATTATGTACATAATAAGTACCCAAATGCATTTGATGTTTATGAAACACAATTCCAGGAAAATTAATCTAAACGGTTTTAAATTTACTTGAATATTTGAATTTGAATTTAAATATAAATAATAAGAATAACAACCAATGAATGGTATTTCTCCTGTGATAATACAAAAGGGAATAATTACTGACTACAAGCAATTGCTAATAATTTTACATAGCATACCAAGTTTTTTTATTTATCTATTTTTGTTAGCTCTCATTAACGTATACATACATACATACATACATACATACATACATATTATGATACAATACCAGGTTTAATTTTACAGCAATAAACGGCCGTTCTGGATACAATTCTTCATCATAAGTGGTTGGAATTGTGAAACCCTTGTTTTTAAACATTAGAAATATGTTTTATTTCACTAACAATGAAAACAAATGCACCCTATCGTTCATATTTATTTTCTGAGGTAATTTTTTTTTTTTTTTTTTGTCAAAAGAATATAATTAGTTTTTGATATTTATGAATCGCTAACTTTACTTGAAAACCATTGTGAGTATGTTTTAGATAATTGTTGTATGGTCGTGGGTATCTCGATTAATAGCAGATGGTAACGATTATATACATACATGTATACAATTAATTAGCTAGCTGATAAGGTTCTGTCTTTAATATATACACAATATGATACAGGTTAACTATGACAATCAAACAACATTGATATAGCAAAAAGATCAAAAGCAGTAATATTTCATTAATTTGTGATTGATATTCATTAGAATAATTTAGTTTAGTATTGGATACTCAAAAGTCTGTATATAATGCCGACAGAATTAATTTGATTCACGAAAATTAAAAACTCAACAATTGTGTTTTCAGGGATATTAGGTTTCTATTTTCTCCCAAAAATAAATATAATTGTTGTACTTTGTTTTTGTAAGACAGAAATATTATTACCAATTGTGGATCAACAAATTAACGCTCCAGTATATCGCCTTACTTTAATCAGGCAAAACAAACGTTTAATCTCAAATTGCTTAAAACGTCTTATTTAACATAATTAGATTTAACAAAAAAATACCTAAACTGCATCATCATATCAGTTTACAGTAGGATTAGTTGCATTGCTTTTATAAAGATAAGTTGGATATTTAATCATTTCAGATTAAATGCTTAATGGTTTATCAAATTGTTTTATTGATGATCTGCTGTTGCTGTTTTTTTTGTGAAATTTTTGTAAGTATCTGTCAACCTTTTGTTGTTCTCTTTTTCAATATGTCATGCAATGCATGCGATTGATATATACCTCACAATACAGAAAAATGTGGACCTTAAGCCTGTTAGAAACTTTTTTTTTATTTAAATTTTTTCATGATTTACCAATTGAAAAAAAGACAAATCACACCATTTACACACTAACATGCATACACAAACACACACATACACTCAGGTATGACAGATAATAATAAAGATCTAGATATATGGAATATATATATATATATATATATATAACCAAATTGTTTTTTAAAGAACACCTATATTTTTCTGAATACATGTGAATATAATATTTTCCAGGGGTTAAGTTAAAAGTACACTGCCATCAATAAATGATCATACATGTTAATATCTGGTCCTATGATAAAAGAGCTAGACTCAAAGTCTTTATAAAATTATATTGTTGAAAACGTCATTATACTAAATCTGAGAGGTTTTTTTCTAAAATAGTGTTTTCATCCTGAAAAGTAAATTTTCCCACTTTCAAATACAGGAAAAACTTCAATATTTCAACTGTATGAACAAAATTTGATATGATGATAATAAAGTGAACCTGTTGCAAAATTAAGATTTGTAAAGTTATTTATGAATGGCAGTGTATATACAAAAAACAACAAAAACCGTACATAAGTGACCATCCATGCAGTGTATAGAATTGGAGTTTATTGAGAATTTCTAATGTATCAAAACATGTGTTAACATAACTGTAGAAAACTGATCTTTGTAGTTGGGTCTTTATATTGGAGTGGTCACTTAAATTGGTTTTACTGTATTATTTTATCCCCTGATGCTGAAAAAATATTTTCACAACTAAGTGCATAAAAACGTGATATGATTAAATATATACATGTATATAAATTGTTTTTGTAAGTGCAGTGAAATAGTGTAAACACAGATTTACACATGTACATTTCTTGTCCAATAATACATGTAGTGTGGTGTTGTTATACACACTGACACTCAAAAGTATAGTTTAGTAAACAAATATAGCTAAATATATGAATATTCAGTCAAATCTGTCTGTAAAGGCCACATCTACTGATTCAAATTACATGAATATGAGAAATTTTGCTACAGTGCCATTGTACTTCAACATGAGGTCTTTATAAAAAGGTGATCTTTGAGACAGCATTGACTGTAAAGACATGGTGACTAAAATATTGCACACATAATATTCTGGTATCTATAATAAACATGTTCAATATTACAAAACAAAACAAATCTACTTAAATATAGCTAAATATATGAACATTGCATAAAAAATTTTCTGGCTTTTAAAAGTAGCCGGTCTTAATAGAGTGATCTTTAAGGCAGGTTTTACTGTACAGACATGATAACAGAGAAATTACATGTCTGGTACATATGTTCCATAATATAACACAAATTATATCTAGAATTTGGATAAAATTTTATTAACTTTTAAATGTAGGAAGTGACATTTAAGGTTTGGTTGTATAGACACTGATATATAACCTGTGTACATGTTCAATAGTACATAAGACAGAACATATCTAAAATTCCTACAGGAAATAATGTAGCAATTTTTAAACAGAAAAAAGATTGATCCAAATATTCCATCTGTTTTTAAAACTTTCAGTTTCCCCTTTTACATAATATCTATATTTTTCTGTATTGAAATATTCATTTAATATTTCTTTAAATTCGGGAGTATGGATTTTGGAATTTTTATACTTTTTATTATAAATATAAGATTTTCCCATTGAGATAACAAGATATAATATTTTGTGGTGATTTTCTTGTTGTCCAAAGATAATGTCTTTTACAGTTATATTAAAATTTAGATTAAGTTTTTCTGAAATCCATTTTTCAATATCATTCCAAAACTGTCTAACAAATTCACAATCAAAAAACAAGTGGCAAATATTATCTTTGTATTTCTTACAAAAAGTACAGTTTTCACTTTCACTGAGTTTCAATTTAAACAACAATTTATTTGTTGCTACTATTCTATGAAAAATTCTGTAATTTAACCAAATAAGTTTTGTATCTTTTGTGGAGGAGAAGATTCTTTTATTTGTTAAATTCCAATTAAAGTTATCAGGAAGGTTAAGTTCATTTGCCCATTTCAACTCACTGTTTGGATTTTTATAAAGTGTATATATGAAAATACTGTACATATCTTTAGTGCCTTTAGAATTTTTGTTAATAAAATGTATGAAGTTTGGTATGTCTATATTTTGGGTCTTTTGTTGTATGTTTTTCAGAACAGGATATTTTGACAACAAACAACTTTTTAGTCCCTCGTAAAAAGTAAATGGAATATTTAACTTATATTTTATACAGAATTCAGAATATGTTAAATAAGGCCCATCCTCCTTAAACAAATCTTGGATATAAATAATTCCTTTTTTGAGCCAGCTGTCATAAAAGATTGATTTATTATTGATTTTTATTTCTGAATTGTACCATATAGGAAATTTTAATACATTTTTATTTTATTTTTTTAGTCTTGAAACAAATAATATTCCTAAATTCTTTTTAATGAGGACAATAAATCATTCCAGAAGGCATTTTTGGTTCTATTTTTTAATACATTTATAAAGTCCTGTCCAAAAGTAAGAAAATTAAAGTAAGAAGTTTCCATTAGTTCAAAATATATTTTACTTATCAAAGAATTTGTTTTGTTTATTTTCCTAATCCATGTAAGTTTCAGTGATTTAATAAAAAATCTTAGATGAACCATTTTACATCCTCCTAGTTTGTATTCTTGTACCATTTGTTTTCTGCTTATTCTATCACATTTTCCACTCCAGATGAAATTATAGAACATAGTTTCTAATTGTTTTATATATGATTCTGTGGGGTTAGGCAAGCTTAAAAACAAATGTATTAATTTAGGGAGAAGTAAAGTTTTAATAACTGTTATTTTTTCAAGTGGGGTTAATTGTCGTTTAGACCATGTTTTTATGTCCTTTTTAATCTCTAAGTATTTTGTGTCAAAATTCAATTCTTGAATTTCAGAAAGATTTATTGAATAGGTAATTCCTAGAACTGTAAATGGACGTGAACCCACTCAATGTTTTGATTGCTACATAGTGTTTTACCACAATTAATTTTGGAGCCTATCCAGATAGCTTTTGTTTTATTAATATTAGGTTTCAGGCCAGAGTACTTCGCAAACTGGAACAGAAGATCCAGTGAACTTTTAAGGCTTTTCCCAGATCCATCTAAGAAGATACATGTATCATCAGCAAATTGTAATAAACATACTTCTAATTTCCCTATTTTTATTCCCTTTATGTTTTTATTTTTTCTGAACATATTACCCATTATTTCTGCACATAAAATGAAAAGATAAGGTGATATGGGGTCTCCTTGGCGACAACCCCGACCTATTTTAAAGTACTTTGAAAAATAACCATTTTGTATGACACAAAGTTGTGCATCATTATATAAAATGTTTACCCATTTGATAATTCCATCTCCAAAGTTGAAATATTTTAGTGTTTTCTCTATACATTTCCAAGATACTGAGTCAAATGCTTTTTCAAAATCAACTAATCAAAAACAAACATACTTATCCATTTCCGAATCACAATCCAGAAGCAAAGTAAAAACTTTGGAACTGACAAGTTAGGTTAGACACGTGAACTTCCACCAGGGAAGTGAGGCCGGGTGCTCAGGAAGGGTAAGCACCTCCTGTTTAGCTAGCTACACCCGTCACGTGTGTAATCAAAATTGTGTGAAAGGAACATGGAACTATGAGACGTCAAATATATCCAAGGCAATCCTGGACACAGAGACATCAAGAAGTACTCCCGGTATCTGTTTTTCTTTTGTATATTTCAGTGTGTCATATATGATACGTGTATTTTCACGAATGAAGCGACCTGGTAAAAAACCTTTCTGATTCTCATTTATCAAAAAATCTAAAACAGATTTTATTCTATTTGCTATGACACTTGAAAGGATTTTATAAGAAACGTTAAGTAGTGAGATGGGCCTCCAATTCTTTAAAAGTTCTCTGTTTTTATTCCCTTTAGGTAAAATAGATATTATTCCTTGTGTTTGTGTATATGATAATGACTGACTTTCAAAACTGTATATATAAGAGTTGATCATAAAACGGGAAAGATCATTCCAAAAAAATTTAAAGAATTCTACTGTGAAACCATCTGGGCCTTGGGATTTGTCATTTTTCATGTTTTTTAGTGCAAACAGTGTTTCTTGATAGGTGATAGGTCCTTCTAGTGATTCTTTCATTTTACAATTTAACTTATTTATATCGGAATGTGGTAATTATTGATCTAAATGAACATCATCCAATTCATGATCTTTATTTGAATATAATGTAAAATAAAATTTTTCAATTTCATTCAGAATGTTTGTTTGATCAGTAATTTCCTCTCCTATTTCATTGACTAGTTTTGTGACAGTTTTATTTATGTAATTTCTTTTCTCAAGACTACAAAAATATTTAGTATTCTTTTCACCATCTTCAATCCACTTTGCATGAGCCCTTAACATTATACCCTTTAACAAATTTTTGCGTTCATTTTCTAGTTGCTTTTGTAATGCATTTATCTGATTTTCTATGTCATTGCTATAAATTAAGGATGTTTCCAGTTCCTTGATTTTATTTTCAATTTCAATAGTTTTTTTGCGTTTTTCTTTTTTCTTATATGAAGAATAAGAGATTGTATACCCTCTAATTTGCAGAAGTATTTGATCAAGAAGCTGATGTGCATTTATTTTAAAGCATAAATCTTCATCTTTGATATTATTCAAATTTGTTTTTTGAATATCAATTAGATATAATAATTTAACATCCGAGATAATATATTTTACCTTATTAACATCAGTTGAATCTGCAAGTAAATTATTGTTAAATTTCCAGAAACCCCTTCCCTTTTCAAAATTATTTAACCTCAGTTTTAATTCTATAATTGAATGGTCAGTTCTATAACCAGTTGAAATTTTTGCATTTTCTACTAGTGATAAAAGCTCTTCATTTATAAGGAAAAAGTCTAACCGGGCTCTTTTAATGGGATTTTTTGCAAACCAAGTGTATTTTTTAATATCTTTATGTAATGTTCTTCAGGGGTCAACTAGGTTAAATTCATTTTTTATATTTAGAAGTTGTTGTCTTGATTTGGGATTATTTATATGTTTGTAGTTATAATAATCAAGGATTGTGTCTTGAACAAGATTAAAATCTCCCGCAATAACGCAAAAATCATCATTATATTTTTCTATAACTGACTTCATATGTTCAAAAAATTCTTGTGTATCATTATTAGGTCCGTAGACTGTTATTAGGGTAACATTATATTTCTTTTCAAGAGACAATTCTAATGCAAGAAAATTCCCCGCTCTATCCTTTATTTCATTTAAAATTTCAAATTCAAAATTATTATTAAATAAGATGGCAACTCCCCTAGCATTTGATGACCCACAGCTAATGTGAATTTCATATCCCCATATTGTCCTAATGTAATTGTATTCTTTTTCTGTAAAATGTGTGTCTTGCAAACAACAAATACTGAAGTTTTTATTTTTCAGGAAATTTGAAACATCCCTTCTTTTAGTTAAGTCACCTAACCCTCTACAATTTAGGGATAAAATACTAATATTGTTCATGTTGGATGTAGCATTATGAACATAACTGCCATACCTTTTTCACACACACAATTACACAAACACACACATAAAGAACATAGAGAAAATAACATGTAAGAAGAACAGATAGAGAAAAGAGAAAAAGAAAAAGAAAGAATTAAGTTATCACGTGATTGTAGTTGGTACGTGAGTTTCTATATACAATGTATTTATTTATTGTACATGTACAACCAAAAACTTGTTTGCCCCACTGGGAAAATATCGGGCCTAGCATCACCCATCAAATACATAGTTTACATTATATACTGGCCACAGGAGCTTGCAACACATGTGTATGTATTGCGATATCTCCACAATATCTCAAACCCACAATTCCAAGCCCCTGTGAACTGAAGTTTTCAAATTACATTATATAGATATTACCAGACCATTTTCTATTATATATACAGACATTCATCAAGTTATTAAACGCGCACGTTGGGTAGACTCAGTGTATTACAGGGTACACACTCTCTCTCTATAAACACCTCCATTTTCAAAAATTATTTTGTTACCAGAGATTCGTTGTTTGACCTTGTCTTTGCGGAGCGTAGAACTTATTTCTTGTAGCTTTTTCCTTTGTTCAAATACAGGGGTTGGACTTTGAGGTGTTATATAGAAATTTAGTTCGACACCAGCGTCTTTCTTTTCTCTCTGGGCTTTAAGAAGAATTTCTTTTTGAGAGAAATTCTTCAGCTTTCCAGTGATGGATCTAGGTTTTCCATTTGGATTCGGGCAGGGACTGTTCCTATGTATTCTTACAAATTCTATGTCAACTCCGAGAGTTTCTTTTATTACTCTGGGGACACTCTCTAGAAGGTTTTCACCGTCAGTTTCTTGGAAATTATGAATGAGAAGATTATCTCTCATAGAGCGACTTTTGAGGCTGTTAATCTCATCTTCTTGTGATGTCACCCTTCTATCTAGTCTAATCACTACAGACTTGAGAGTTTGTATTTCACGTTTGAGAGATACATTTTCAGACCTTAAAGCATCAATCTTTTCGGTATTAAAACTGGTTGCATTAGCTACATCAGTGATACGCTCATCAAATTCTTCGTTTTCCCAGAGTTCTGCCTTTATTCCGTTGATCGATGTTTCAATGTTTTCATACCTTTCTAATCTTAAACTTATGTCCCTGAGTTGATTTTGTATTATAGGTAGAGTATTTAAAGCGGCACTAACCTCTACAGGTAAGTCTATATTAAAAGCCCCGTTATGTGTACTACTCACTCGACCTCTTTTGTTAGGGTTTTTATCTGCTGTATCCGACTTCTTAAGCGACATTTTACCAAAAACGTCACTCCGCCCGATTACTGAACTCAAAAGACACCTCTATGCCAAGTTACAAGTTTGTCACAATCATATAACTACCCAGTAGGGCAACAAATTTTTAGTGGTGTACACTAGGCGTTTGTATATACCGCCATAAATCACGTGACTCCGCCTGTTAGAAACTTAACCACCACAATATAGACACAAGCGCACTCGTGTAATGTATCCGTCCGCACAATAAACTCGTGCGATCAGCTACGTCAGAAAACCACATATGTGTGGTTTTGCGTATATATACTATATTAAGAGATATATAGAAAATGTCTCTATGGACTAAAATAATTGGACATTGCGTCTTCACGACGCGTTTTTGATTTCGCATCTATTACACTGGAATGTTTAGAAAAGTTTCTTGACTTACAATGTGCGGATTGTATTTATTTGCTATGGAATGCATTAATGCGACGAAGCAAGCTGCTTACAAATAAACTGTAAATACAAGAGTATTGCAAGCGGCGTAGGTTTAACAAGGTCGTCAGAAAGTTATTATAGTCGTCATCACGATGTTGTTGTTAGGTGTTATGTCTCTGTATCTTAATTAATCTGAATATATTTTCACGTTCCATAGTTCAATGTTCCTTTGATTTATATTTTTGCACAAACCCATGTCGAAATTTCAATCCAAGAGCAAAGTAAACACTTTAAACTTTCACCAGAGAAAATAAGGCCGAGTGCTCTGGAAAGGTAAGCAGAGAAAATAAGGCCGAGTGCTCTGGAAAGGTAGGCACTTCTAGTTTAGCTATATACACCCGCCAAGTGTGTAATACAATTAAGAATAAATGCAACAAAGAACTATGGAACGTGAAATATATCTATGACAATTCTGGACACAGCGACATCATATTAATTAACATTATTGTGATGACGTTCATATAACTTTTTGAGGGTACTGATAGGCCTAGGCTTGCAATATCTTTGGGTAACAAGTTATTTGTTAGCAGTTTTCTTCGTTGTATAAAGTTTCTGTAGTAGTACCAAGAGATTGTAAAATATTTTGATAACATCAAAATTGTGTGTTTTTGAGCATTTTCTTTCGATAATGCATTCGATTATTATATACGGTGTTGGTTGAAGTTAGCATCTATACAGTTGGTGCTTATCCCTCCCGAGCACTAAATTCACCGGTTTTAAATATTTTTGCTTGGTTGTCGGAAATGGAACGGTATGATTGTGTTTTTTATTTTTGCCACAGTGATAAAACATTTTTAAAGTACTTAAAATAAGATAGAAATCGGAAATTTAAACACAAAAGGTTGATAGAGTACAAGGAGTTGATACTACAGTGGGTGTTTGGGTTATTGCTTTAATACAGCCTATTTCAGATCGACTTACTCAAAAACATATATTAAATATAACGTTATAAATCTAACACAGTAATCCAAAACTAAGTACATTTAAAAATAGCAAATAATTACCGTTTGTTATTTGTAGACTTATACTTGTTTCTCTCTGATTTTTCATTGATGTATACTGTGATATTTAAATAGAAAACATGACGTTTATTCAACATAATACTAACATAAAGTTTTACACAGAGTAATGTTATATGTTTGGTTCCTCAGAGGTTTTTGTACCGTTTATTTTATATTTTAATTTCATGTTTTTGTAAAATATGTATTATCTCCAAATATCAAATATGTTTTTAAAGAACAACTGTTTTTTTTCTAAAATATGCACTATGTTTAGGTTCTCCGATACTATTCTAACAAAACCATTACATACGGCGTTTTCGTATGATTTAGTGTCAAACTAGGAGATTTCATCATAAGGTGTTCCATTATGTGACTATCTTGCCCTTTTCGCATTTTGTTCACCTCGTGTTCTTAGTTTAAATGGATATTACGTTCCGAATGATCATCATATGTTTAACTGCAAATTAATTTATTCTTTTAAAATTTATCCGCCTCATAGTTCAAATTGGAAAACGAAAATAAAAAGCCCTTAAAGGTGACAGAGCACGAAGATCATATGTAGAGACACTAATTGGCTTCTTAAATTTGGTCAAATCAATACTAATGAGGAATTGTATTCTGAAACGGCCGTCTATTGCTGTAAAATAAACACTGGTATGATAATTATGTAATTGTAATTGTGTAATAATACAAACTCTACTTTTTACAAAAGTAGCAAATCCGGAATCGCTTGCCTTCATTTCCAACCATATTTCTTGGAGTATATTCAAATAACTCCCTTATTATCAGTATGGCATCACACCCTGGAATAACAACATACCATGGGACAAACTAAACATTAATCAAACAATGTATTAGAACAATATATATATATATATATATATATATATATATATATATATATATATATATATATATATGATTTTTGTCTTTAATTCGTTTATCGTATGGTGTTTTCTAAGAGTGTTTGTTTTTTACATGCAGTTTATTATACGAAAATGTCAAGATGTTTAAAGATATATTTTGCTGCTTAACGGGTTAGGTTAAGGTTATGCGTGCGTCGCTTAGGTTTATTATAGATTCAATTGTGATCGACTAAATGAACAACCCCAATCAAACTAGTTTATTTAAATACTTAACGAGGGTTTGGTCTTTCAGAGTCACTTTCTTTCAGAGTTTGAAATGACATTGTCAATTGAAAAACTTTATTTTTATCATTATTTTAATTAAATTAAGTGTCCATCCAAAATGGAGAGTCATTATTGATCCCAAATATGCATTTATGTGATGTTTTTGTTTCCTTCGTTTCTTGTTTTCTTTGTTGCATTAGCGATTGAAAACAAATATTTATCAGATGTAAATTGATACTTGAAATATGGTTTTAGCACAAACAGAATAGTCAACGACTTTTTCGTTATAAAAAACAAAAAATGATTATAGATGAAAATTAAAGTATAAACTTCCGAGTATAAAATATAAAACAAATCCCATTAAATACGTTTGTTATTGCTTTGAGAATGTTCTTTTTAATTATTTTTCAATACAAAAAAATCTGACACACGTGCTGATATTAATTACAACGGTAACCATGACAATACAAAAGTCATACAAAATGTGTGAAAAGCAGTAGTGATCCATTACTTGGTCTATTTTTGTATTTGCAGTTTTTCAAGATTGTTGTTAAATAATGACAAAAAACGAACGGTGTAATTGTTTCGTTCTTGATTTATGCTGTTTTATTCCGGAAATTACTCGGTATTTTGTATTCTGCAAGGAACAGTTCGTGTATATTTATTATATTTGTTTTCTACATATATAAATAATTATAATTATTTCATTTAAAGTTCATAAAAACCATTCAGCAAGTGGATTGTACCAGAACAAAACACGAACATGCGACAGAAAAAAGAAAATGTACAATTTGTCATCATTAATTTTTTTTATCGCAAATCGATTGGTTAACTTTACAGGGTTCGGAAATCTGTCGGGGTTAATAAACGCACACGACGTTGAGCAAGAGAAGGGAAGTAACTCGCACATTGCGAATGTTTATTTTCGTTGTAAACAAATATCGCTACAACGTATGCAAGTCGTACAGAATACAAAGTCGAATTTAAAAAAAGATCAAACTAGTGCCGCTTTCAAGGGTGACAATTTAAAGATTATATAGGTGTTTGGCAGGTAACACTGCCCCATGTATCTTGTCAAATATTACGTACCCTTTGCATGCGGCTCATGGTACAATATCTGTCAGGGTACATGGGCCCGTGTTACCTTCCAGAAACACGTATAACTTATCTGTAAAACTGTGAAACTTTAAGCATCTGACCTTCAGTTTAGATTACAATTTTATCAATATATAAATTATTCAAAAATAAACATCCATGGTCATATCACAATAAATACTAATATAGTTAGATCCGTAAACTTCAACCATGGAAATGAGGTTGGATACTCAGGAAGGGCAAGTCCCTCCTATTTAGCAAGCTATGCAAGCTAAATGTCAAGAGACAAACTTGGACATGCCGAAATTAGACATTTTTAATTTATATTTTTAATATTGTTATTAAGTCAAATTCAAACCTTCAACATTACCCGATATAGTGTAAATTAATATTTTTCTTCTTAAATGTTTTTGTTTGAATTTGATGAAGAACTGCATTAATTTCCTAGATTAAGCAAACTTTGAATACATTGCTTTTGTTAGTTCGGTTATCAACTTTCTATATGGGGATGTGTTTTTATTTGACCGCTTGAAGTTTTAATATTTGTTGATTTGTATATTTATATCAATTGAAAGACGTCTCTCTAAATCATACTTTTTGTTTTTATTCTTTCAGATATGCCACAGATGGATCGTGTGCGTCAATCCTTACATGGACGATAGCTATTTTTGGAGAATATAAGTTGTGTGCAATGCACCACAATTCCTGAAGAAAATTAGTTGTTTGTAAAACATCACTTTGTTCATTTCATTAAAATACTTAAAGAAAGAATGCTATTAATACCTCAAATTTTCAACAAATTATTATAATCGATTACTATGTTATTGGCCCTCAGAAATTTCAATGACAAAAACTATGCTGTGTAACTTGAAGAGTAAACAAATGTACACAGCGTCACATGATAGTTGTAGGTGTTGGACCTAATTGCACAAAACTTTAAACTATAATTGTTGTATATTTATTTTAGCTTTGTTTAACTGAAGCTTTTATGTTATTAGTACACAATTATACGAAAGATCATTGTACATATTTTAATGCTTGTTTCAGGAGTAACAGCACCAGTAAATCAAAGAAGATATTATTTGTATATATGTGTTTATTTGTTAATTGGTTTAATTTTATGTAAATAAATAAAAACAACTATCAAGTCAAGAGTCAATTTTGTCGTCTTATGTAACAATTGCCATATGCTCGTGTCATGCCGTGTTTCCACAAAAATATGTATAACCTGTTACGTCCAATTTTCAATTATTGACAAACGTTATTTATTTACGAACAGTGTGAAAATAAAAAAACAAATATAGGCACATTAGTTTAAAGATTTTAACTTTCACCATGGACGTGAGTCCGAATGCTCCGAAAGAGAAAAAAACTATTTAGCTAGCTACGCTTGCCATGTGCGAAATTAAGAACTAAATCACGGAAATATTGAACGGCAAATATTCCCAGGGTAAGTTTAGATACACAGACATCATGAACAATATTGTGATTACAAACATACATATTTTAGAGCCTTGATAAGCCTGTGGTTGCAATATTGTTGTGTCAACAATAAATTTTTAAGCAGCTTGCTTCGTTTTATGCAGTTCCTGTAGTGGTAATAATGTTTTAGTTGTGAAACAAATATACTTTAAGCAGAAGAAGCAGGTAGATTGCTGCATAAAAAATGACTTGATAATTGAAAAAATGAATTTATCGCGTTTGTCATAAAGCTTTTAAGGTAGCCTATCGTGGGTGTCATATTTGAGTTCTTAAGACTGCTTATGAAACTTGAGATTTGAATGGGCAATGTGAACACGCATATTTGTTGAATATAAAACATAGCACAGAAACTATTTGGCTTTTTTCAATTTTAATATGCACCTTGTCTAACACAAGTATGATTATGTGTATCAATAAATTTTGGGTTTTTTTTTTCATTTTGAGCTGACTGAATTACTTTCGCAAATTTATTATTTTAATTAGGTACACGTAATTCCGAGAAAAAAAACATTAGTTATTTTTAATTCAAGTTAATATTGGTAAATCAACTGAATCCAACATAAAAAACTTGATTAAATGTAATAAAAATTGATTAATGATGAACGAATTAAAATTCTTCGGCGATTTATTTTACACTTTCGTATAGTTTAGTTTTTTCTAGTCAGAGAGAAAACTGCTATCCAAGGGAGGTAATCGGGTTATTGTATCGGTCTTTATTTCAAATCGCTAAACATGTATAATATTACGATCGATCCAACAAGAAAAATAGATGAGGTATAAATATTTCTGTCTTTTTTTAATTTCCATGTCCCAAAGAAAATAAATTAGAAAGAATTATTTAAGTAAAGTAAATTAAATTTACAAATGCTAAGAAAATCAAACAGTCTTTATCTGATTATAAAAGTCTATGAATTAACGACTCTATGTATCGAAATATATTTCAATTTAATACTAGTAATTTATTACTCCTCTCTCTCTATATATATAGAAGATCGACAAAGTTGCCTCAACTGTTGCTCGGGAAGGTATGATTTTTGTGCACAATTAAAGAGCATTATATGTCCTACATCATTTTAGCGAACACAACATCTGCCAGGACTGATTTATCTTACGATATGATACTTAATCTTAAATTTGCACTAAGTACATATGCAAATAATATCTCACAACAAATACACGACAATTCGAAAAAATCATCTTGTTGTAACAGAGTCATAGGTTACATACTTTGCAATACATATGACAGAGACATGATATTATCACCGTGCATTGTATTTCCCAATTAATACGCCACGGTAGAGATGGTTCCCACTACGGGGATTTTTTAACAACGAAGAAACCTGCTAAGCTGGTTACAAATAAATTGTTGACACAGTGATATTACAAGTCTAGGCTTATCTAGGCCCTCAAAATGCTTATGGCTGCTATCACTGTATTGTTAATAAATTTGTTGTCTCTGTGTCCAAGATTGCCCTGGATATATTTGAGGTCCCATAGTTCTATGTTCCTTTCACCCAATTTTGATTACACGCACGGCAGGTATACATAGCTAAACAGGAAGTACTAACCCAACCAGTGCACCCGGCCTCACTTCCATGGTGAAAGTCCACATGTTGAACCTAACTTGTCAGTTTCAAAGTTTTTTCACTGCTTCTAGATTGCATTCGGACACGACGTAGTATGTTTCTGTTGGATTTAAACCTTTTAAAACACTTTACTGTAAGACCTTCTTTTTTCACCAAAATGCTGGCTGAAAAATATCAATTCATGTCTAAACCTCAATCTAAAAGCAAAGTAACAACTGTCAAATTAAGTTAAACTAGTGAACTTCCACCGGCGCTACGGAAGGGTAACCACTTCCTGTTTAGCTAGATGCACGTGTAAAATCGAAATTTAGAATGAATGGGACATCAAATATACACAGGGTTAATTGGATACAGGGCAATTATACTTATCAACAATATTGTGATGACGGCAAAATATTTTTGAGGGTTTGATAACCATTATCCCTGTGTAAACAATCTGTTTGCAAGCAGTCTGTGAATAGGAATGGAATGTAAAAAGTCAATGGACATGTTCATTATTGTATTAAGCATGTTTATTAACAATAACTCCTTCTATAAATTGGATTGGTGAAATGTATTCAAATGATGTCTACAAAACAATACAACAAGGGTGGCAGTGTCTACAGTTTTTTGACAGAATAAGCTATAGTCATACGTCTTTCTAATAAGTTCTTCGTAAACAGAAGCCCCTTTTTATAAGTTAGCACCAATTACAGAGGTTGGTTAAATCACTAATGACTTGTATGTAGAGTTTTAATGACAAAAGTTGAAATTGCAAAGTGTTTAACACATGGACTCTTAACACAGTTGATGCAGAATAATGCGGCATAATGTATAGGAAACCATAGAATTTAATGTTAGACGCCATAAGACCTAGTATTTCAAACGAATTTGGATTTTAGGCCATACTGTGCTTTGATTCTGATTCTTTTCAGGTGTTTCTATTGTTCTGTCGGACAAATTCTTGTCTGGTAGCTCATGTTGTGTTGACTAGTAGATTAACTAAAATAGGCGTGTTAATTTACCTCATGATGATGGAGCAAATATTTCGTGTGGAATGTTTTTAGAAAACTTATACGCAACAAATGTCAGAAATAACGTCCTTATTACAGGAAAGCCTAACCGAGTGCAATTCAATATCAAGTTGGGTTGAGTTAATGGTCAAGAATATTTCACTTATATCGAGACGTGACCAGCTATAAGCGAAGGTGCAAACATTTTGCATGTGTATTGCGCTGATAGCATTATACAACAGACTTCTTTCTAGCCACGCCTACCATGACACGGTTCCTCGTTCATTTAAAGTTTCCATCCGGAAAAAACCATGACTTACATTTCGTAATGCCGAGTGCTTGGCGAAAGAACAGTCACTATCCACTTTCAGGTCTCAGGTCAGAGGTTCGAACCCACGACCTCTAACTTACGGAGAGAGCACTCTGTGAACTGAGCTAAGGCAGTAGTCAATATCAAATAGAAATAATGGTTGCAAGTAAACATTATTGGGCACCACATGGTACGCTGATATACATCAGTGTTGCTTTTAATTGCTTCTTTTTCACTTTCAAAAGAGAAAACAAATCAATCCATTGTGTCCTCGTTTTCTTTAAACTAATGATCTATTTAATGACCATCCTACATCAGTAAATCAATGGTGTGACAATGTATAGATTGATTGACGTCAGAATTCTTTCTAGAATAGTTTTTGTGGTTAATTGCTGTTACTTAAAATGGATTTTTTCTATAGATAATTTTATTATATCGTCAATAATATGACTATATCTTCACACCACAAAATCTGTGTTCACACTGTTACTTTGTTATTTATTGTGTTAAGTCCTGCTCTCTAATCAAAACACGAAAAATTATCTTTCTTTTACTACCGGTATGGAATGGTATGGTAACTTCAATACGCGTGTTTGCATTGCATTTTACAAGACACAAGCATACTAATCCATATCTACATCACAATCCAAAAACATTGTATAAACTTTGAAACTGGCAAATTATTTTAAACACACGAACTTCCACAAGGTAGTAATGTATGACCCGGCAGAATAATAGGCATTTCCTTGTTTACCTTGCTACATTTTTCACGTGTAAAATGAATTACATCATTGTGTATGCAATCAAAATTCAAAATGGAAGAAACATGAAACCATTGGATGTCCGTTTTTCGTTTTAGGTATATTTTGTAATAATATCTTTAATTAAATGTGGTCCTTAACCTTCCAGAAAACCCGGCCTCATCTCACTTCTCTAGTTGATATCCACCTATTTGGCTTGCTTTGCCAGTTTTCACTTTGCCTCTGTTGTTGTGATTTGAACATTGACCAGTATATTTATGTTTGTTTATATTAATTATAATCTGTTGTGTTTATCTATGTATCCTTCAAAATAATGTTTAACATGGTGTGTTTTACATTTCTGATTAAATTAGAATGAGTGCCATTTTTTAACAGTTGCTCGTCAAGTGCGTGCAACGCATATCATTTGTGATATTTTTGTCATGGATTATCGACAAAATGTGGTCATTACACCTTTTGTAGGTCAATTTGGGAATTCATATAACCTATGACCACAACATCATTATATTTTTATATTCTTATTCTGTTTAGTTGTGCGTTCTTTGATGTAAAGTTGAAATTGACAAAAATAATTTATATCTAAGTCATGTTTAAGGCGCATTGACTTAAAAACTACCAGCTTACGAGACTGTAAAGATACAGATAGTAAACAAAGTGTAAGCTAAGTCTCAAACTTTATGTTTGCAACAATAGGAAGAGACAATAGCTCGTATAAAAGTGAATTCGAAGCAGTAAAAATAAAAATAAACATCGTTTGTATTCACACATAAGACAAATATTTACTCCTTCGAGTTTCTTGTTGCCATGGTAACAAAACCTGATTAAGTTCTTATGGTGTTTATTATTTTTTGCAATCATGTAAATAAAGATAAAGTTTAATAAATTCACATCAATATGTGCTGAAAATAACAGTATTGAAAAAAGCAATTTAAAGGCAAAAGTCTGAGCTAAAAAAATCTTACAAAAATGAAAATGAGCAGAATGCAACAATTGTATTGCATTGAATCGTCAAATCAAAGCATGGCGAACTGATAACAAATCATCCAATATTTTCTCAAAATGTGTTCTTAAAAAGCATTGTTCGAATATGTAAGCACCAACTTATATTTACAGGTGATCGACTTGGTTTCAATCTTAAATTTCAAATGTTTTATGTACATACTCAATCTGGTTCAGTTTGTTAACAGTTTAAGTTACATAATCCCCGGTATTCATTTTAATTACATAAACCAGACATTAATTTCAGTCAAATAACCCACACAAGTTCATTTTAGTTTTCATCCTTGTTTCAAATTTTAAGTCTGTGCATTATCGTCATCTTTTCTAATCTGCGAATCTTCATTTCAGTTTTTCTCAAAGAGTATTTATCTGAATCTTTCAGTGTGTACCATACGACTCCATCACTGAACGCTGATTGTTTATGAGAGTAATATCCACGTGGTACACACCGTTCAGGTTACATGCAAAACAACTATTAAACCACCACCCACCTTTATAATCGGTGGCACAATTTCGACTTGTTTGATCGTTATCCATGTCTTCCGTGCTAAACATCATGTCGTTATGGTTACTAAGGAATCCTGCATTGCCTTTATATTCTCCAACATGGAGGTATATTTATCGCCTGCTCCGTCTATGGAAAATATGTGATATTCTGCATAAAAGCGTTTGCCTTCCCAATCCCATAAATCAATTCTAAGAACGTTCTTTCTCTGTGCTGACAAAAAGTGGATTAATTCATTACCAAGCCAGTGTTCTCCATAGAGATTTCCAAAGCCATATTTGTATTCCAACCAAAGCCGATCAAACCGCAGAAGGCCATCCGTTCTTCTCTGGACCAAGGTATATGCAGTGTTATTTACAAACTCGCAGTATACATCATCCGGTTGTTCAGCTCCTGTCGGTTTTATCTGGTATTTACCACTTGTCCTATAACCAGAGTTGTATATGTCCTGACAATCTGAAATTGGAATGAAATAAATTAAGATGCAAATTTTAAAATAAATTGATTGACCAGACAATAGTAAAATTTTGAAACTGACAAATAAGTTCATATGTGAACAACCACAATGAAGTAAGGTCGTGTACCCCAGATGGATGTAGCTAGATACACTCTTCGCGTATGGACTGATGAAAAAAAACTAGGATAAAAATGATTAGCTGAATAGCATGTTTTTGGCTATAACAACTTGCTACTAAATATAAGTGGTAGCCAAACACATGTTTTACCACAAAACTTTCGTGATATGAACAACTTCCAAGAAATATCTTTATCATTTAAATAGAACGCGGACTCTGCATTATTTTTACATTTTTTCTAAATGCACGTACGTGTAAAATGTAACACATAAATGTGCGTGACAATAACATGGATGAAATCATATTAGGATAAACTGATGGTTTTTCAGTCAAAAATAAAAAATAAGTAACATAATAATCTTTGTCCAATTCACAATCCCGAAGCAAAGTAAAATGTTTGAAAAAACGATTTGGCTTTATAGTTATATACAAATTGTGGTAGCATTCTGAAACTTGACATCATAACGGATAAGCAGATTTTCACCACTTTCACATATCACAAATCTCATATTTTTAGCTTTATGATATTAGAACCAAATCGGGAATCTTACAATTTCTAATGCTACTTGTTCGTGTACATATATTATCATTTTATTTTTATTTACATATTCTAATAAACACACTTTTTAAATGGTATTTCATGTCCGGTAAAGAATATTTCACTTTTATCGAGCCGTCGTCAGCTATGGGGGAAGTGAAAGATACTTTGGCCTTTTGCATTTGGCCAAGGTGCAATGAGGGTTCTTTCACGTGTCACGCCTTTCATGGGTATCGGGCATTAATGATTCTTCCGAAGGACCACTAATTATATAAGCAGCTTTAAGTATTATTACAATTCTATCGACAGAAGAAAATTTAAAAGAGGGAAAAATATTCAAAAAGTATAAAAAAGTACTAAAAAAATAATAATATATCGAAAGTCGTGATATTTAAAATAGTAGATGCACAACGAAAGCAAAAGCCTCGTTATTCGGTGAATTCATGTACGAAACTAGTAGCCTTAATCATAACATTATAATTAAATTACATATTATACCAATTTTATATTTACAAATAATAGTACCTGTGGCGACGTCATTGGTGTCCAATTTGACGTTAGCTGTTTCAACCTTTCCCTGCCAATCGCCATTTGAAGATTTACCAGCCGATAAAAGAAGACGTCTTTGGTAATTATTTTCGTTGTTAGAATGTCCAATTTCTTCTTTATGTTTTCACTTTGTATTAGAACGTCCTTAAATCCATTCTGAATATTCAAAATATCCCTAGCTGTGTTCGACTCTCTGTGCTTTATATCAGCCAAATCTTCTTGTAATCCGCCCAGGTTTGTTTCCACAGTTCGGATTTCATTTGAAATAATGTGGAGTAAGGTTCTATTGGTTGGGATTGCTTCAGTGATATTGCCGACTGTCTGAGTTATTTTCATCGTTTGTTTAAGGAATTGATCCTGCTTCATCTTAATACCTGCCATCTCATCCATCAAATCAATCAGATCACGTTTCATTAGCAACCATTCCGCTTTCATATCCCCGACGGAATCCTGAAGAATTTCAGCCACACTAGCATCGTTTTTGTCACTCTTGTCTATCAGAGGCATGGCTTTCTGAACACGTTCATCAACCCTCTGCTTCTGATTATTATGTCTCCGCGAGATCTTTGAAAACTTTCTTTGTATATGTGTAATACGTTTGTTCATTTCCTCTAACTGGTGCTGGAAGTGAGATATACCAGAATTCAAATCACGCTGTTTTATTTTTCCTTTGACTTCCTGTAACTTTAGGCTTGATATGTCTCTCTCCAATCTAGAAGTCCAGTTCTGACACTGTTTCAGCTCCACAAGGGCGTCGTTTTTCAGATGTAAAAATTCTTTGTCAATATATGTACTTATATTTGTCCATTTCAGGCTCAAATCGTTCATTTTCTGCAGTACATCTGTTTCCGGGTGCCATATGTGAAAAGTGTAAGCACACTTGCGGTCCATTGGCCATTCGTATGATTTTAAATTCGGAAGCTTAATTAAAAGCAGCAAAGCTACCAGAAAATTAAATCCGGGATTTGACTCCATATTACTGTATGGTTTGTCTTGTCTAACACATCACTAATTCCGCAAACATGATTTTAGAGTCGTACTTTCCATCGCCTTAACCAATAAATGTAGTTATTTCTTGCAATTAAATTGTCAATAGAGATATTTACTCCAATATCAAATGTGTAATTTGGTTCACTGGATAGAAGAGGTTCATTCGGGGGACAAAATTCATTTGTTGGGACTGCGTAAAAATAATCATTTAATAAGAAGACGACAGTGGAATTAAAATTAAGTATCAATTAGGATATAACCAATGACAATTCAGTTTTACAATTAACATTTTAAATGTGTACTTTGCGTGTTTATAGGAAGTAGTGCTGAGATAATTTTCTACATTTCTCCAGCTATAGCTAGTTGTAATCGATACAATGTAGTTTTAAGATGAATTATGTTCCTTGTCTCTGTAAGAACATTACAGAAACATATCAACTCAAAACAGCAATTAACGACAAACTTGTTCTGTAACGTCTTCGTTTTAATTATAATGAATATATATTGACGCCGTCGAGTTTTCTTGGGAAAAATCCTATTTATTTTAATCTTTAAACAGACATTTAAAATGAAACAAAGAAATCTGTCGTTGAATAGCAAATATTTGACAATAGCCGATACAGCCTAGAACGACAACCTAACGGAACAAGAAAATAAGATACGCATAAATAAATAAACAAATAATTACGCATAAATAACTATTGATTATAAACCCCAAAATTTCTGACGGTAGAAAATGGTATCCAGTGCCGTGGGGCTGGTCCTTGCCATACCACTTATTTTAAAATCATTGGTTATGAAACAGGCTTTATTGAATTATTTTTTATTTTATTTTCCAAAACATATAAAAACCCGGTATTATTATGTCATTCGTGATGTAATTATATGCTTATCTAAAAAAAAAGAAAGAAAGAAAAAGATATCCACCTTGTCCTTGCTTTGCATTTTTTTTGTTCATTTTATATCTGCATTATCATGTTTACTTTGAAAACGATTCCTCCATTGATGACTAAGAATTTTTTATGAGGTATGGAATTTTTATCCTGTATGGATCTACATGTATTTTGAATTTTGCAAAAATAAATGCCTATACTAAATGTATTTGTACTTTAGCCAACTTTTACGTTACAGTTTCTGAAATCATTTTAAAATGCAATCCTTACGAGTTTTTGTTTTAAAAAAGCGGTCATCTGAAAAGAAAATAGCATATATCACGAAAAAAATATATATACAATCCATTTCAAAATGAAATGCTTACGAGTCTTTTAAAAAGTTGTCATCTGTGGAGAAAATGGTTCAATTTTTGAAGATTGAGAACAAAACATACAATCAATGTTATACTAACACAACAAATTTAAGTTTTGAAATAACTTAATTGCCATGCATATAACTTGTCATTAGATATCTCCGTTTAATAAATTGGCTAAAAATTGTATAACTGAGTGCCTAAATGGAAGTTGCTTAAATACAGGTTTGAAAGTCTGTTGGTTTATGTAGACTTAAATAACCCAAGCATAGAATGTACGAATAATGTGACTCACTGCAATGATCCGAGCACCAGATCTGACTTTCCCGGTGGGTGTTAAGGTATTTAACCTTATTTTTCGCGTTGCCTTTGGATTATGGTTTGGATATAGATTGGTATATTTGTTTCTGTTATAAATAAAATCGCATAGGTGTAACTGAATGACAATTTCTGAAACTGCGTAAAACTATATGCAATTCATGGATAATTTCCGTTATATGGAAGGGCGTGCCCTTCCGGAGCACCCGGCCTCACTTTCCTGGCGGAAATTAGCATGTTAAACGTAATTTTCCGGCTTTCAAAATTTTTGCTTTGCTTTTGGGATTGTGCATTGGACTAGTATGTTTATTAAGATGGTTATAGCTAACAAAACTCTGGCATGCCTTGTAATTAATAAGAAAAGATGAAATAAAATCTTGATTGCGTGATACAATGTTGCATTTCTATTTACAAAAGCTTTAAAAGTACAGTCAAACCTGTCTATAAAGGTCACTCAAGAGAACCAATAAATGTTGCATTATGGACAGGTGGCCTTTATATACAGGTTCAAATAATATGAATGAAGAATATTCGGGATACAATTCTACTGGCCTTTATAAGCAGGTGGCCCTTATTTAGAGGTGGCTTTTAAATCAGGTTAGACTGTATAAAAAGCGGGTTTTATAGGTCTCACAATTTAATTTTGGTTATAAAATTTTTTTTAATTTGTGAAAAATCGATACATGATGACAGTTGTATGTGTTTTGTTAAAATTGATGATAAGGTCATTTGTATCTTGTTTCTATCCCTGTTTTCGCCTCAACGATCAAACTGAAAACACATATTGACTAAGTAAAAAAGGCAAACTACCACTTTTCCTTATTGCGTTAGACGTTTTAGCCTCTAAATCGATGAAGTTTAATTAGAGAAAGCTAGACGTTAGGTGTCTTACGCGATCAATCTTAGCGCTATTAAGTCGATTTTTCTACAATGTTATTTTCTAGAAGTTATCGATATCGTTAATTTAAGACTATTAATATTATTTATACGTCCATAGGTATCAATTATTTTCTGTAACTTATCTTAAAAATTAATTAGAAAAGCAACCAAACATCGGAAAATAACTATTTGTGATTATATGTTGAGTCAAGTTAAGTGTCATTAATTTATCTTCACAAAAATTAATTTTGGCAAAATACAATAAGCAACAGACGGAAATTAGTAATAAAAATCTTTAAGTCTGCAACCAGATTCTATAACCTTTATAATCAACAGATATTGGAGATCTTAGATTCCCGCCGGTTTACTAAGATGTATACATGCTGTTCAAATCAATTCAATTTATTTAACCAAAAACTTAAATACAATTTATGTTGCATAACAGTGATGATAAAGTTAGCTGAAAAAGATTGATTGATTAAATGGAATTCACGTCCCAGTCAAGATTATTTCACTTATATCGAGACGTCACTAGCTATAGGCGAAGATTTTTACATCTGCAGTGATCTGAGGGCAAAGTGCAGGGAGATTTTAACGTGCCACGTCTGGCATGGGACATGGTTTTTGATGATGGTCTTTTTCGAAAGACCCCGTCATTTTTATTTCTAAATGGTGAATGCGTGGTGGAAAAACAACAGTAACTACCTATTTTCAAGTCTTGGTCAGACCTAATCGGATTTCGAACCCGTGACCTCCTATAACGAAGCGAGTACTCTACCAATTCGAATTTTAACCGAGGCGATTAGATACTTTGTATTACACTTGCGTTAGACCTTAATCTTACTGAGTAACTGAGCACATCACTTCTCAAATTATACCACATAAGTAAATATACATTAAATAAACCGCGGAACACTGATAGCACGAGTATGTAGGAGATCAGGGGATCAAACCCTGGCCGGGACCTGACCAACACTTGCAAATAAGCTGTGACTATACTTTCCAAGTACTCGGCATTTCGAAACAAAAGGCATAGAGACCGTAAGAAGAGGCTGCAGGCATGACACCTATTAGAACCCCCCCCCCCTGCATAATGCCTGGGCGTCCACTTCACCTACAGCCGGCAACGCCTTGATATCAGTAAAATGTTCTTGACAGGAACCTTAATCCGCTTTCAATCAATCAATCAATCAATCAATCAATCAATCAATCAATCAATCAATCAATCAAGATGATTACGATATACAATAATTAATGATGATATACTTATACCAGTTCAGGGATTTATCAGGGTCTTTTGGGAAAAGGCCTTAAACTAAAAATTGGGAAAAATTCTCAACTTTTTGCTCATTTTGGGAAAACTTCGACATCATGTCAGAAGTCAATTTACTCATGATCTCGGAAGCCTTTGATGTACATGTAGAAGCAGTATTTTCATCTTGCTTTGCAGATGTTGTTTTAGAATAATCTAGAATCTTTTACTTGATTTTACTGATTGGGGGAGGGGCTTTCACAAAATTTCGATTGAAAACAACACAATTTTCTAATTGGGAATTTTCTCAGTTGATTTGGGGAAAAAATCATGTTTTTTCCATTGGGAATGGGGCCGAATTTCGGCCCTAAATCCCTGCAGTTGTCAGTGTGTACTGATATATTTATCGTGAACAAGTAAGATAATAGTTGCTTATTCCTGCAATGCAGTGTACGATGATTGAGATGGTTGACTATTGAGTAGTTCAACTGCAGGGGTCATAAGTATTTTATTTTATTTCATTTATGGCTTTTAAAAACCAGGTGAAAATCGTCGAACTGAATATACAAAGGTAAGTAACTCGTATTACTTCCTGTTTTATCGGTTATCATGAGAGCAAAGGTAAATTAGGCCACATTACGGCTTACTTTGTACAGCGGCAGTAATACAGTGTTAAATGTTGCTGCTTTAAAAGTTGTGTTGGTAAGTATACGTACGAAATTACCATGCACCTTGTAACTATAATAACATTCGTGCTTGAAATACAAACAGACAATAGAATCGACATCTTTTTTCGACATTTTACATATCGTAACGAGTTCTATTTACTGACACCACACGAGTTTCCTCCCTTGGCTTATAGGTTTTATGTTTTAATCGGCGCGTCGCAGTTTTAATATACCCAACAAAATTCTTGAGGTTTAAGAATTCAGTGTTCTAATATTATTTATTTATTTATTTATTTATTTAGATCTATTTTATTTTCTTTATTTATTTGTGGCTTGTAACTCTTGTTACCTGGTAACATGATCACACATTTTTTTTTAAAACTTGTTTTGATTTTAATGGCAGTTTTTTTAAAATTATTTTCAAAAAAATGTTAAAATAAAATTATCGAATTCCATAGATAATTAATTAAATTTATTTTCAAAGAAGTTATTATTTCAGATAAAGTACAATCCAACCAAAATATGTTATGTGCATGTAAATGTAGCATTAACGAATACGAGTCAATTAACCCTCCTTCTTTCTCTTTGTTGATGATGGACAAAGTCGACGATTTCCTAGGCTACGGTATCTCTGTTAGAACGCTGCTCAGTATGTGGGAGGTCGTGGTTTCGAACCTCGACCGGGGTATGACCAAGACTTGAAAATATAAGTGACTGTTCTTTCACCTAGCACTTTGAATTTATGGATCCTTCGGAAGAACCTTAAAACCCGATACTCCGTGTCAAGACAGGCGTGGCACGTTAAAGAACCCTCCCTGTACATTAAACTAAGCAAAGGTCAATATTGCTTCAACTTTACCTATAGCTGGTGATGCCTCGATATATGTGAAATGTTCTTGACTTGGACATAAACCCCCTTTAATCAATCAATCAACCATAGGCTAATATAAAATGCTCTAAACTCTTGACCTTTGGCTTGGTCATGGAAATTAAAGTCAAATCCGGCGCCATTATAAGTTATCTATTACGTGTACATGTTTAGGGAAAAGGGACAATTCCTTTATAATTCTTTCATATTGCGTAATTTAATACATATTCGTTTTGAATTCACTCACTAGTGCTCATTGAAATATTAATAATATTGAAAATTTGAATTTATACGACATAAAGCATTACAAATTAGTACATTGTGTCAAGTGTTCGTCCACGGGTAGGAGTGTTTACTGGTCTTCTCGTTTTGACAACTAAAACTATAAACTGTGGCTAACTCTGACTTCTGAATTTAACCCGTCAGTCTATACCCTCAGGGCATATAGTAACAAAACTTTGATAACTTGATTATTGACTGTAGTTATTATTAACAAATCATCGAGATGTGATTTGGATGAGGTATTCTGTGTTTACATTTTGATTACTTAGTGATATTCAACTTCTTTTAATAAATGCAAGGATTTACATACTTGTTTTGAATACATGTACAAGGAAAGCACCACTTCAATAAATGCACCCTTTTGGTTGCTTACTAAATTAGTGTTTGAACTCCGTTGTAAATTAAATTGCAAGGTGTGCAATTTGGTGACTTCAGAATTTCTTGTCAATATTCTACTTATGACGTCCGAGCAACTGGGTCCATTTTCCCAGTCACAGTCTCATATTATACATATTTGTACTTCGTTTTGTATAGCTTAGTGAACTAAACTTTAAATTGTGAAGAAAACTGCGAAAAATCATGAATTTAATTGTGGTAAGTGCGTTAAGTGCATTCTACAATAAATTTCGCAAAAAGTCAGTTTCGCTTAGTTTTACATAATTAAGATTTTCTAAAACATAAATATGACAAAAGTGAAATTTTAACAATTTTATGTGTTTTCTAGATATACTGGAAACCCAGATTGCACTCATTCTGAGGTAATATATGGCATCTGATATTCAATTTTTGGTGGTTTTTCAACATATTTGGAACACCAAATAAATAAATAAATAAATAAATAGAAAATTGTCAAGATTTGCCAAAGACATGTATCTGAATTGATAAGGATTGTCTATAACTCCGTGATTACATGCTTAACTCAAGTTTTGTTGTGGGAGTCAATCTTCTTAACTTATTTTCGATACTACACACAACATTATCCCACATTGAGGTCACATTCAACTATCAACGATAACTCCCCGTCAGGTGTCGCAATTTATTTAAAGGGTGTAAAAATTGTTTGATTTTATTTTTAGGGATGCAAGATTTGAAAAGTACAGGACTACAAAGATCAGATTTGTAACATGGTAGCCATAAAGATAACCGAGGTGAATGATGGAGAAATGCAATTACGACAGATACAGAGGGATTCCGTACATAACCAAGCGATCAATACCAAGTCAAACATTACCCTTGTATTGTTTTTCGGATGGCTTTATGCAAAACAAGGTGCCCTCGAAAAGTATTTTAACTTATACCACGAGAGAGGTTTTGATGTTCTCTTTGTGCCTGGACACCTTAAACATTTTTGTTGGCCTTCCAATTCGTTCACGCTTGCAGACGCAGTTCTAAAATACGTTCGTCAACAAACTAATGATTATAAGTTTATTTTAGTTCACGCCATGTCCATTGGTGCTTACAACTATACAAGTTGTCTAATTTCTGCACAGGAAAACCCTGAAGTGCATGAAAATTATATTAAAAAGGTACAGGGGATTATATTTGACAGTTTAACTATAGGCTCAACTGAAAGAATGCGAACTGGAGTTGGGATTGGTATATCTAAAAATTCGATAATACGAAGTGTAATTCCTGGATTACTTTCTTTGTACTTCTTTTTAACTAGGAGTAAAACTGTTGATGTATTTGAAGACATGGTAGAGAAATTTAAGAAGCATCCCGCGAAGGTTCCCACACTTTTCTTTTATTCCCGTGACGATCCCATGTGTGACGCTAACACTGTTGATGAATTGGTGAAATCTTGGACGAATTTATGGAATTTCCCTGTCTTAAAACAGTGTTGGGAACAATCAATGCATGCTGGTCATTTTCTAGAACACAAAGATATCTACTTAAAATTTTTTGATGATTTTTTGAAGATCTTTGTAAACCATTGTCATGAAAAGATTGTATCCGAGCAGACTAAATCGAAACTTTAAGAATAATACATAAGAGTTATTCCGCTTTGTACATAAAATTAATGCTGTGTTGGTCAACGCCTAATGTGGATTTTAAGTTTTGATTTCACCTTCCTTAAAGGCCACCTCAATATGGGGGCATCTGTTTTAAAGGCCAGTAATATCCCCCCCCCCCCCCCACTTTTCCTCCATTTATACTCTTTATTGAAAATTAATTGACCTGTATATAAGGACCACCTGTCCATAACGGCCACTGTTACCGGTTCCCTCAGGTGGCCTTTACAGACAGATTTGACTGTATATACGTGTAAAGTATTTAATTATTATTTATTTAATAAACGTACCAATCACAATCGTAAAGCAAAGTAAAAACTTTGAAACTGTCCAATTAAGTTAAACACATGAACTTCCATCAGGGAAGTGAGACCGGGTGCTCCTGTCAATCTACCTACACCCATCATATGAGAATCAAAAGAACATGGAATTATGGGACGTCAAATATACCAAGAGTAATTTTTGATAGAGACATCATACTTATAAACAATATTTTGATCATTAAATTATAGTATGCAATGAAAGGCACATTTACGACTTAATGATCCAAACAGCGAGATAGATGACATGTTGTAATAATAATAATCTCGATATAATCGATGCAATGCAATGTAGACTGATTTAAATAAGGCTTACTAGTGAACATTATTTGATCGATTAAATAATCGATTTAATGTATTATGGCCTGTATCTGATGTAAGCAATGGTTTGTTAGCTAAATTGATTTTTGTTTTTTCTTAAATATTTATTTACTTTTAAAGTTGGAAAAAACATACATAAGTGCATTTAGGTTTGTGTACGTGTCGGCCTTAAAAGAGGTTCAATGTCTGATCAAAGTCAGAATTACGGGTTTAATCTGTGGTGAAAGATCACTAATGTATACCTACAAAGCTCAACTGAGACCATATTGCGCATTTTTACAGTGTCCTGCGGCTGTCTTCTGACTGGTAACCACTGCGGTAGCTCAGTTGGTAGAGTGCTCGCTCCGTAAGTGTGAGGTAGTCGGTTCAATCCCTGACCAGGTCTGACAATTACTTAAAAATAGGCAGTGACTGTTCTTTTATCAAACATTCGGTATGAAGAAATGAGAGTCACAGGGTCCTTAAAATACCATGCCTCGTGTCATGACAGGCGTGGCGCGTTAAAGAACTCTCCCTGCAAATTACCCTGAGTGCACTGCAAAGGTCAAAATTTGACACTTCGCCTTTAGCCGGAAACTGCTTCATATAAGTGAAATATTCTTGACTGGGACATAAAATAACCATTTAACCAACCAAACAGCCAATTATAGCTACATAGACCATATTGTGCATTTAACAGTGTCCTGCTTTCTGTGTTAGGATTATACTTCAATAAATGTGAGAATACTAGTGAGATATGTTTTATACATTCTTAAAATAATGCAATAAAATTTCCGTCATATGTTGAATTATTTTCGTAAGCACTCAAACACAAAACCTGGCAAACAGTATTTGTATTTAAAAAAAACCAAACTAAGCATGCCTTTAAGCCTTTCAGACCCTTTTCTATAATAAACTGCATGACGGGCAGAATATGTTAGACGTATATATATTAATACTTATCGATTATACCACATTTAAATATGTTTTGTTTCGATGTTACATCGCCCCTCAGCAACCATAAAATAACACAAAAAAGTACACTAGTCTTCAGAGAGTGATAAAATGTAGATGTTAGCAACGACGGAACATAACACAAAACAACTCGGTTGTGTGTAATTTTATTACCTGAAATATGGTACAGTATCTTCTATACTGGAATAACGTGTGGATGTAATATTGGACAATAACCAGAAACAAACACACGCTTCATGATGGAGATAAAGGGAAACAAAAATGTGATTATTTCTAAATATAAGTTCACTTGAAACTGCTTCTAACTTATTTTTGAATAATAAAAGGGGAATGAGGGGGCGATGACCAATTTGTCTGACGTACCGGTGTATGGATCTAAATGCCTCTAAACGCCTAGAACCAAATTTCTGAAAGTTGGCAGCATAAAATTAATGGAAAATTGCAATCAATTTTATAACTCGATATCAAAATGTAATGCATCAATGTCATTTAAGAGTTTCTTCCCTTACACCAATTGAAATACATTTTGTTTCAGTCAATCTGTGTTGCAAGGGATATATCTTAAAACAACATATTTTCACGTTCGGTGTTTAAAAAAGAAAACAATACCATCCAGTGGTGTAATATCATTAAGGATTTGTTTTAAAACAACTTTTTATCAGTCTGACGATTTACAGCCAACGCATGTCTCCAATTACTCCACGATTCGTTGCTAGGTATCAAATACAAAGATTATCTTATTATTCGACTATATTGGTTCAGATTGCCAACAATAGTTGTATTATTAACAAAACTCTATTTACTACAGAGAGACGATAGGAGGTTTTGTTCACGGTTCTTTTCGTGTAGATTGAATTTATTGGTTTTCACTGGAAGACTAGCTACATGTGCTAAACATGATGATGAAATATTTGATGCTAAGACATGTTGGTTTTAACGAACGAAAACATACATTGTATTGATGTACATGTATATATAATATGGAATGAAAAATAACGTAAGCATTCTGATAAAAAAAATAATCAGATGGGTTATATAATCATGTACATACTGTTGTGAAGGAACACAAACACCGCGATGGCTAAGCGTACTCACAATATTCAGCAAAAGACATTATGGAAACTGCTGAATTGATCATTAAGGCAAATAACGGGTTAAAATGTACACTGTAAAGCCACATAGCGGTGTTGCCGCATTAACTTGTTCCAACGCGTCTATGCGAGGAATTTCAACGCATAAAGAAGACGCCTTTATGCAGCAAAAAGGCTACCTTCCGCCACAAAAAGAAAACATTTAAAGCAGAATACCATACTATCATTCACTATCATTATTCACTATTTCGCCACGATCGTCGTCGCCGTCATTGTCTTCCACCTCCCCTTTACAATTATTATTACTATTATCAAAAACAACATATATTCTCATTTGTCACCGTCGGCGTCATAAATTATATCACCACCACCGTTTTGTCGACATATAAGCTCTTTAAAAGTTAAAGTCTGTCCCGAGCCATTAGGCCCATCAGACCGGAGCTTATCCCGGTTTCGGTGGCGTTAAGCGACTGGGAGTACAAGACTCTCCACTGAATGGGACGCCGGTCCATCGCAGGGTTAACCCCCAGCATTTTTGCTGGTACTCATTTATTTTTCAGCTGAGTGAACTGGAACAACGTGAAATTAAGTTTCTTGCTCAAGGACACAACACATCGCCCGGTCCAGGGATCGAACCAATGACCTTCGAATCATGAGTCCAACGCCTTAACCACTAGGCCACGCGCTTCCACTTATAAGATTTTTACTTTGTCGTTAAAATCTGCCCTCATATGCGTCAAAACGGCACCTTTGCGCCGCATATAAGCAACATCATCTTTATGCATTGAACGCTGTCGCATAAACGCGGCTGACCTGTATGCGTTAAAATTCCCTCAATAGACGTGTCGGGTGCGTTTATGCAGCAACACCGCAATATTGCGTTACAGTGCGCATAGCGTTTTTGTTTTTTATCTCAAACATTGGGGCACAGGAAGTTTAAGATTCTAATTTGTGTTTTTTTTCTAACTCCTGCTTTGGAATAGGGTTTATAGATCATAATACTCTTTCAAAGGAAGGTATAGAATGCTTATACCTACATATACACAAACAATCTTCTTTTTTAGATATCACACAAAGATCTCACATACGCTCACTCATGCCATATACCATATGACAATATAGGAACATGGAACTATGGGACGTCAAATATAACTAGGGTAATTTTGGATAGAGACATCATACTTATAAACAATATTTTTATCATTATATTATAGTATGCAATGAAAGGCACATTTACGACTTAATTATCCAAACAGCGAGATAGATGAAATGTTGAAATAATAATTATCTTGATAATTATAATCAATAAAATGTAGACTGACTTAGATAAGGCTTACTAGTGAAAATTATTTGATTGATTAAATGATTGATTTAATGTATTATGGTCTGTGTCTGATTTAAGCAATGGTTTGTTAGCTAAATTGATTTTTGTTTTTTCTTAATTAAGGCGCCCAAACAAAGTTTGGCGACTTATTTTTTTTTGCACCGTTTCTTATTATTATTATTATTATTATTATTATTCTTCCTCTTCTTCTTCTTCCGGCCATGAATTTGTCCAACCAATTTCTCGAAGACCGTTGGTCCAATCTTAACCAAACTTCACATAAATGTTGATCCCCATCTCCTTCCCCAGAGGCCGAGGTAAAATGCCCATGGGGTCATTAGGGGAGGGCAGAAGGGCGGGGTCTTAAAACGATAAGGCTCAATTTTGCTATTTATACTATATTTTGTACTATAAAACCATATATATTCATGATCTGTGTCTCGAGATGTACAGTCTGTATCACAAGATTTTCCCGGGGTATCAGGGAGGGTGGGGATGGGTGGGGCAGTGTGCTAACTTTTAATGGTTAAGATCCACCACCCATAAACTATATATTTCTGGTTCTACATGAAAAGTTGAATTGAGTGATACTAAAGAAAGTCCCATGGGTCATTCTTGATGGAGGGTGGGGATGGGCGGGGCTTGGTACTAACTTTTAAATGGTTGATATCCCCACCCTTTAAATATTTTTCCAGTTCTGTTTTAAAAGTTGATTAGAGTGATACTGCAGAAATACAAATGACGTTATTCCAGAGGAGGGTGGGGACAGGCGGGGCTGGGTACTAACTTTTGATCAGTTGAGATCCCCACCCCTAACATATATATTTTCTTATTCTTTATGAAAAGTTGAATAGACTAATGCTAAAGTAAACCCATATTGTCATTCCAATAGGAGGGTGGGGACAGGTAGGTCTAGGCACTAACTTTGCTATCCCTATCCTCAAACTATAGTTTTCTTCATGGGATGGTTGCTATTAAGAATTAAAACAATAAGCAGGAATTTTCATTGTCAAGGACACTTAAGTAATCACTGATCCATGTCCAAAAGCTCTCAAGCTAATTTTTTTATAAGCAACACTAATGGTCAGTTATCCCTGGGGCATGATTTATAATTCAATTTGATAGAGTAATTGCATTTAGTTATCAATATGACATTACATGCTTGGATTAATTTAAAATAAACACATCATTAGCTCATCAAAAACAGGTTGTGATATTGGGTATAGGTGATGTCAATCATCTTTGCCTATTGTTTGAATTTCAGGCTATCATCTATCACTCAAGTAATTTTGCTCCACCTTCTAGTATTAACCACATTTGAATATTTGTAATTGACCAATGAATATACATATATAAAATTATTGTAAAATTAAAAGTTTTAAATTTCTAATAATGCATGCAGGGAGAAAATATGTAGTTTGGAAACCTGGTATTTGATTAAAAGGGTTAACAAAATACATGTTTACAATAATGTAATACCATGTAAATGAATAAGTGAAACATTTTGTAAATTATTTTCAAACATCATTTTTAACAATGGCAAAAATTCGTTAGGTTTCTATGCAGTTTTCTATGTATGTAGATCTTATTTAAGGTTTAAAATTTTCACAAATGGCGGTCGTTGTCATGGTCATAGAAAAAGCAACAAAAGTCCTCCTAACATGAGTTCTAAATACAGGGTTTGACTGTATCCGTTTGGGCGCCTTATTTGTAATGATGCATCATCCATTACATTAGTACTCGTTATTATTATTATTATTCTTCCTCTTCTTCTTCTTCTTCCGGCCATGAACTTGTCCAACCAATTTCTCGAAGACCGTTGGTCCAATCTTAACCAAACTTCACATGAAGGTTGATCCCCATCTCCTTCCCCAGAGGCCGAGGAAAAATGCCCATGGGGTCATTTGGGGAGGGGCAGGAGGGCGGGGTCTTAAAAACAATAATGATCAATTTTGCCATTTATACTTTATTTTGTACTATAAAACCATATATATTCATGATCAGTATCTCAAGATGCACAAGTCTGCATCAGTAGATTTTCCCTGCGGTATCAGGGAGGGGTGGGGATGGCGGGGCAGTGTGCTAACTTTTAAACGGTTGAGATCCCCACCCATAAACTATATATTTTCTGGTTCTACATAAAAAGTTGAATAGAGTGATGCTAAAGAAAGTCCTATGGGGTCATTCCTAATGGAGAGTGGGGACAGGCGGGGCTTGGTTCTAACTTTTAAATGGTTGATATCCCACCCTGAAACTATATATTTTCCGGTTCTGTTGTAAAAGTTGAATAGAGTGATACTGAAGAAATGCCCATGGCGTTTTCCAGAGGAGGGCAGGGACAGGCGGGGCTGGGTACTAACTTTTGATCAGTTGAGATCCCCACCCCTAACATATATATTTTCTTATTCTTTATGAAAAGTTGAATAGATTGATACTAAAGTAAACCCATATGGGCATTCCAATAGGAGGGTGGAGACAGGTAGGTCTAGGTACTAACTTTGAGATCCCCACCCTCAAACTACAGTTTTCTTCATGGGCTGGTTGCTATCATTTTGTTTAAGAATTAAAACAATAAGCATGAATTTTCATTGTCAAGGATACTTAAGTAATCACTGATCCATGTCTAAAAGCTCTCAAGCTAAATCTTTTTATAAGCAACACTAATGGTCAGTTATCCCTGGGGCATGATTTATTATTCAATTCGATAGAGTAGCTGCATTTAGTAATCAGTATGACATTATATGGGTAAATGCTTGGATTAATTTAAAATCAACACATCATTAGCTCATCAAAACAATGGTTTGTGATATTGGGTATAGGTGATGTCAATCAACTTTGCCTATTGTTTGAATTTCAACCAATTAGATTCATGTACTACTTCTCTATATGAAATTAAATCTTAAAATGAAAAGAAGATTACAAGTTTAAAATTTCTCAACAGTTTTTCTATTGTGTGTAGAACTTATTTAAAGGTTTAAAATTTTCAGCCGTTGCCATGGAAATGGAAAAAAAGCAACAAAAGTACAAGTCCTAATATGTGTTTTGAATACAGGGTTTGATTTTTATTCGTTTGGGCGCCTTATTTGTAATGATGCATCCATCATTACATTAGTACTCGTTATTTATTTACTTTTAAAGTTGGAAAAAACATATATAAGTGCATTTAGGTATGCGTAAGTGTCGGCCTTTATGCAGGTTCAGTGTCTGCTCACAGTAAGAACACAAGGTTTAATCTGACGTGAAAGATCACTAATTTATACCTACAGAGTTCAACTGAGACCATATTGCGCATTTTTACAGTGTCCTGCGGCTGTCTTCTGACTAGCAACCACTGTGGTAGCTCAGTTGGTAGAGTGCTCGCTCCGCAAGTGTGAGGTCGTGGGTTCAATCCCTGACCATTACTTAAAAATAGGCAGTGACTGTTCTTCTATCAAACATTCGGTATGGAGAAATGAGAGTCACAGGGTCCTTCGGAAGAGACCTTTAAATACAATGCCTCGTGTCACGACAGGCGTGGCGCGTTAAAGATACCGACCTGCAAATTACCCTGAGTGCACTGCAAAGGTCAAAATTTGACACTTCGCCTTTAGCCGGAAACTGCTCCATATAAGTGAAATAATTTTGATTGGGACATAAAATAACCATTTAACCAACCAAACAGCCAATTATAGCTACATAGACCATGTTGTGCATTTAACAGTGTCCTGCTTTCTGTGTTAGGATTATACTTCAATAAATGTGAGAATACTAGTGAGATATGTTTTATACATTCTTAAAATAATGCAATAAAATTTCTGTCATGTGTTGAATTTTTTCGTAGACCTTCAAACACAAAACCTGGCAACAGTATGTGAAGTTAAAAAAAGCTAAGCATGCCTTTTATATAAAAGCCTTTCAGGACGTTTTCTGTAATAAACTGCATGACAAGCAGAATATACTAGAATATACTACACTATATCGCCACCGTCGTTGTTGTCGCCCTCTCATCGTCCCTGTCCTCATAAAAAAAACCATAAATTCTTAATTGTCACCGCTGGCGTCACCATTTATGTCACCACCACCGTTTTGTCGACATATATGCTCTTTTTAAAATCCATATACTTACTCGTTGAAATGTCCTCTTTATGCGTCAAAAAGCACCCTTGCACCGTATATAAGCAACACTATCTTTATGCATTGAACACCGCTTCATAAACGTGGCCGGCCTTTGTATGCGATAAAATTCCCTGCATAGACGTGTCGGGCGCGTTTATGCAGCAATATCGCTATGTGGCGTTACAGTGCGCATAGCGTTGTTTTGTGCTCAGAGATTGAAGCACAGGAAGTTTGAGTCTCTAATTTGTGTTTTTTTTTTTTTTTTTTTTTTACTGATTCCTGTTTTGTAATAGGGATCATAGATCATAATACTCTTTCAAACACAGGTGTAGAACGCTTAAAATTACCTACATGTGCACAAAACATCGTCTTTACTAGACAGAGCTAAAAGATCTCACAAGTGATCATTGGTGACATTTACCACATGACAACATAGGAACATGGGACTATGGGAAGTCAAATATACCCAGGTTAATTTTGGATAAAGACATCATACTTATCAACAATATTTTAATCATTATATTATAGTATATAATGAACGACACATTTACGACTTAATCATCCAAACAGCGAGATAGATGACATGTTGTAATAATAATTATCTCGATATCATTTATACAATGCAATGTAGACTGACTTAGATAAGGCTTACTTGTGAAAATTATTTGATTGATTAAATGATTGATTTAATGCATTATGGCCTGTGTCTGATTTAAGTAATGGTTTGTTAGCTAAGATTTTTTTAAAAATATTTACATGTATTTACTTTTAAAGTGGAAAAAACATATATAAGTGCATTAAGGTATGTGTACGTGTCGGCCTTTATTATTATAACAAATATTTTTTACGATATATGTAACTAAGTTTATTCTATCCATTGCCCAAGCTGTAACTTGACTCTAACTCCATGTCTAGTCAGATATATTCTGTCCATTGTCCAAGCTGTAACTTGACTCTAACTCCCTGTCTAGTCAGATATATTCTGTCCATTGTCCAAGCTGTAACTTGACTCTAACTCCCTGTCAGATGTATTCTGTCTATTGCCCAAGTTGTTACTTGACTCTAATTCCCTGTCTTGTCAGATATATTCTGTCCATTGTCCAAGCTGTAACTTGACTCTAACTCCCTGTCTAGTCAGATATATTCTGTCCATTGTCCAAGCTGTAACTTGACTCTAACTCCCTGTCTAGTCAGATGCATTCTGTCCATTGTCCAAGCTGTAACTTGACTCTAACTCCCTGTCTAGTCAGATATATTCTGTCCATTGTCCAAGCTTTAACTTGACTTTAACTCCCTGTCTTGTCAGATATATTCTGTCCATTGTCCTATCTGTAACTTGACTCTAACTCCCTGTCTTGTCAGATATATTCTGTCCATTGTCCAAGCTGTAACTTGACTCTAACTCCCTGTCAGATGTATTCTGTCTATTGTCCAAGCTGTTACTTGATTCTAACTCCCTGTCTTGTCAGATATATTCTGTCTATTGCCCAAGTTGTTACTTGACACTAACTGCCTGGCAGATGCCTTCTGTCCATTGTCCTAGCTGTAACATGACTCTAACTCCCTGTCCTGTCAGATATATTCTGTCCTTTGCCTAAGCTGTTACTGGACTCTAACTCCCTGTCCTGTCATATGTCCAAGCTGTTACTTGACTCTCACTCCCTGTCAGATGTATTTTGTTCTTGGTCCAAGCTGTAACTTGACTCTAACGCCCTGTCAGATGTATTTTGTCCTTCGTCCAAGCTGTAACTTGACTCTAACTCCCTGTCAGATGTATTTTGTCCTTGGTCCAAGCTGTTACTTGACTCTAACTCCCTGTCAGATGTATTTTGTCCTTGGTCCAAGCTGTAACTTGACTCTAACTCCCTGTCAGATGTATTTTGTCCTTGGTCCAAGCTGTTACTTGACTCTAACTCCCTGTCAGATGTATTTTGTTTTTGGTCCAATCTGTTACTTGACTCTAACGCCCTGTCAGATGTATTTTGTCCTTGGTCCAAGCTGTTACTTGACTCTAACTCCCTGTCAGATGTATTTTGTCCTTGGTCCAAGCTGTTACTTGACTCTAACTCCCTGTCCGATGTATTTTGTTCTTGGTCCAATCTGTTACTTGACTCTAACGCCCTGTCAGATGTATTTTGTCCTTGGTCCAAGCTGTTACTTGACTCTAACACCCTGTCAGATGTATGCTGTCCTTGGTTCAAGCTGTTACTTGACTCTAACTCCCTGTAAGATGTATGTTGTCCTTGGTCCAAGCTGTTACTTGACTCTAACTCCCTGTAAGATGTATGCTGTCCTTGGTCCAAGCTGTTACTTGACTCTAACTCCCTGTAAGATGGATGCTGTCCTTGGTCCAAGCTGTTACTTGACTCTAACTCCCTGTAAGATGTATGCTGTCCTTGGTCCAAGCTGTTACTTGACTCTAACGCCCTGTCAGATGTATTTTGTCCTTGGTCCAATCTGTTACTTGACTCTAACGCCCTGTCAGATGTATTTTGTCCTTGGTCCAAGCTGTAACTTGACTCTAACTCCCTGTCAGATGTATTTTGTCCTTGGTCCAAGCTGTTACTTGACTCTAACTCCCTGTCAGATGTATTTTGTTCTTGGTCCAATCTGTTACTTGACTCTAACGCCCTGTCAGATGTATTTTGTCCTTGGTCCAAGCTGTTACTTGACTCTAACACCCTTTCAGATGTATGCTGTCCTTGGTTCAAGCTGTTACTTGACTCTAACTCCCTGTAAGATGTATGTTGTCCTTGGTCCAAGCTGTTACTTGACTCTAACTCCCTGTAAGATGTATGCTGTCCTTGGTCCAAGCTGTTACTTGACTCTAACTCCCTGTAAGATGTATGCTGTCCTTGGTCCAAGCTGTTACTTGACTCTAACTCCCTGTAAGATGTATGCTGTCCTTGGTTCAAGCTGTTACTTGACTCTAACGCCCTGTAAGATGTATGCTGTCCTTGGTTCAAGCTGTTACTTGACTCTAACGCCCTGTCCGATGTATTTTGTCCTTGGTCCAAGCTGTTACTTAACTCTAACTCCCTGTCAGATGTATGCTGTCATTTGTTCAAGCTGTTACTAAACTCTAACGCCATGATAGATGTATTTGCCCTTGGTCCAAGTTGTTTCTTGACTCTAACGCCCTGTCAGATGTATTTTGACCTTGGTCCAAGCTGTTACTTGACTCTAACTTCCTGTAAGATGTATGCTGTCCTTTGTTCAAGCTGTTACTTGACTCTAACGCCCTGTCCGATGTATTTTGTCCTTGGTCGAAGCTGTTACTTGACTCTAACGCCCTGTCCGATGTATTTTGTCCTTGGTCCAAGCTGTTACTTGACTCTAACTCCCTGTAAGATGTATGCTGTCCTTGGTTCAAGCTGTTACTTGACTCTAACTCCCTGTAAGATGTATGCTGTCCTTGGTTCAAGCAGCTGTTACTTGACTCTAACTCCCTGTAAGATGTATGCTGTCCTTGGTCCAAGCTATTACTTGACTCTAACTCCCTGTAAGATGTATGCTGTCCTTGGTTCAAGCAGCTGTTACTTGACTCTAACTCCCTGTAAGATGTATGCTGTCCTTGGTTCAAGCTGTTACTTGACTCTAACTCCCTGTCAAATGTATTCTGCGCATAGTCTAAACTGTTACTTGCCTCTACTTCCCTTTCATATGTATTCTGTTCATAGTCCACGCTGTTACTCGACTCAGACCCCGTCATATGTATTCTGTCCATTGGCCAAGCTGTTACTTGACTCTAACTCTCCTTCAGATGCATTCTGTCCATTGTCCAAGCTGTAACTTGACTCTAACTCCCTGTCTAGTCAGATATATTCTGTCCATTGTCCGAGCTGTAACTTGACTCTAACTCCCTGCCCTGTCAAATATATTCTGTCCATTGTCCAAGAAGCTGTTACTTGACTGTGTCTCCCTTCCCTGTCAGGTATATTCTGTCCATTGTCCAAGTTGTTACTTGACTCTAACTCCCTGTCAGATGTTTCATTTATTTAACAAACAGAAATCTTTAGCCTCGTATCAAAGTTAATGTAAAATTTGTTTAGATTTCAAATGTAAAAAGCCTATGCTTATTCTATAATCCTGTTATTAATAAAAACGTCATTTCAGAATTCAACCGTGTCTATTCCAAAATAATGAAAACACAACAAATCAATACATCATCGAGAGAGAGAGAGAGTCGGTAAAAATCCAGATTTATCTGTAAAAATTACTTCAGAAATTACTGTTAGAGTTAGATAGAACTGGCTGTAATAGTTATGACTTATGAGGTTTTCGATGGTATTGACGTTGTGTTTTCATGTGCAGATAATACATTATATACAGTACAGGCATGTCGAAAGTTTAACACTAAGCTAACGAATAAGTGTCGGCAACTCATCTCGGTCCCTCGTTAGCCATATCTCGACAGGAGCTATCTATATCATTCGGCAGTTTTTTTTTTGGTCACACGATATGCATATCACATCATTCAACAGTTGTGATTCGACTCCTTTTCGTTAACACAGTGTTAAGTCTTCTATTGGTCTGTACTGTATTTATTTTTTCTGTTTATTTTCTTTTTGGAAGTGTGAGGACATGTTAGGGATATATTTGGTATACAATAATGTACTAGTATTGCTACTGGATTTTGTTATTTCAAACCATCGATGCTCTAGCAATTGTTGTCGAACCAGAACCAATACAACTGATCATGCAATTTAAAAAAAAAAAAAAAAAAAAAAACTTTCCTCTCAAGGTTTATTGGACATGGATTAATATGTTTGTTTTTGATATGCTGATCTTGTTTCTTTTTGGAAGTATGAGGACATGTTAGGCATATGTTTGATATACAATAATGCACTAGTATTGCTACTGGAATCCGTTGTTTCAAACCATCAATGTTTACGATAGAAAACAATTGTTTCAATTTTTCTCAATATCTATAATAGTGCATTGCTACTGGAATCCGTTGTTTCAAACCATCAATGTTTACGATAGAAAACAATTGTTTCAATTTTTCTCAATATCTATAAATGCATGGTTTATACGGCTAGAACTTTATAAGTAGTTTAACGATTGTCGTAGAACTAATATAAGATCTTCTATTTATAAAACTCTTGACAACACATGTACTACACTAATGCAAAATATGCACCGATAGCAATTGGAATCTTCTTCTAATATTTCAACAAAATTGAAATTAGTTAGCTTACCAAAGGGCATGTTTTCTAGGCACTCTACTTTCCTGCGATCTTTTCAAATGTGACCATGTTTTAAATCGTGTAAATGTTTTAAAACAATATTCAACTTCATTCTACTCCATCAAAACTCTGTTTTAGGAGTAAATACCCATTCTAGGCCCCAGTTTGATGCATTTTTCTGTTTTGACATCCCCATTTGAGATATATTGAATATCAGATAAATTAAAGTCACGAAGTAAACCCGGGCGTCATTGCTTGAACAATTTTACGTAAAATCAATCTCGCAGTTCTGATTGCTTGGATCTAACTCTTATTACTATTGTACCGTAGAAATATAACAATTTGTATTCATGCGTTTTCTCGATGAAAGATTACTTTTCAAGCCAATACAACAATTTCATATCTTAGGATAGTTTATGACATCGTGATAATATGATTTGTTACGGATTAAAATAAGGAAATAACCCAATGTTATTCTAAGAAAAAAACATATTACTTTTTATTACCATGCTTGTTCAATCGTTGTTTTATACGCCCATTTTATGTTCTTTTTTCATTATAATCTAGTTTCTTTTTTATCTTCATGGCTAGTTTTCGTGTTGATTGTTTTATTTGTTTTTTATCTTGTATTCTATTTGTTGCAAATTTGCTGATATTTTTCGTATATTTGTTTTTTATTACAAAAATGATAATTTTGGTAATAATATTATTCATGTTCTCGTGGGACCAAATGACAAACCAATGTGACCTTTTTAAATCCATGCGTTTATTTCAATGCTACTACTACAGGACCAGTATTGAAAACCAATGAACGATATGCACATGGGATATTTATATATAATTGCATCACAAGTAAGATGATATTCAAGTATATGTTTTCTGATGCATTGTTTTAGAAGTGCATAAATGCATTGATTTCTAAAATAGAAACATACAGTAGTGGAGACTAAACCAGAGATGTCGTCATAGCCCTTCCCTTCGAAATGTGTTACAAAATTTGAGAATATTGAGCTCTGTCTTTGAATCAAAACATACATACATGTATTACAAACATACATGCTTTATTCAACTGTGCAGGTCATGCATTTTGTCTTTTTAAATTGTTTTGAGACATATATGAAGGATATGCTGAAATAACTGTATTTAACATTTGATACGTTTATGACACTTGTCGAACCAACATATAATGTAACTACGTTATATGTAGTAACACCGCTATATGTAGTAAAATTATCCGCCATATGTAGTAACTGAATAGTAACCCCTAAATGTTCATAAACTTAATTGATTCAACTTTACCAAAACATTAAAAAGACAAATAGTTGGGTGAATCGATAAACCGAAAACCAGACATTCAGGCCCAAGAAATTGATGTTTTTCCATGCCTGGCTACTGAATTGACTGTGTTGTAGGCACCACAATTTTTGCGCCGTCAGTGGAGAAAGGTGTCATAAATATACTTCTTATTTATTATTTTTGCAACACATTTTAAACAAAATATAACTTGAAATACTTAAAGAATCTGAAGCAAAGAATCAGCAAAATAAGCACGGAACTCCAGATGTAAGATTAGAGTGTTTGCGCCCGTATTTCGTATCACATTGACACAAGCCATGCACTTCCCCATAATACCATGGTATAGTACAGGTCTCGCATGTCTCGGGAGTGTTAAGCTCCAGATCTGTCTAAATATTATGAAATTTTAATCACTTGACTTATAGATGGTTTGTTCCAAATAGATGTCTTTGTCTACAGTGTGCTGTACAACACTACATGACGTTTGTTTATTACTAAAATATAAGAACTAATAAAGGAACATTGGTTAAAAATTGTGTCATATACAAAATTTGGAAAAATGTGCCTAAAACTAACGCATTCTAAAATGGTATAAGATACGCTGCTTCTGCATTGTATTATAAAATTTTGTGATATAATTGCATTATACCAAAAAGGTACAGACGCCACGTATAAAATCATAGTTCAATTTTTCGTGCTTTTAGACCATATAAAAGGTAGAACTACAACAATTACAATGTAACCACGATGCAGCTTCTATGTGCTGCTGGTATTTCTAATCTAAAATATATAGATCTGTCCTCCCTCTTCAATGAATTCTCCGATAGTTCCATTTGTCCTTTTTGAACTTAATTGCGAATGTTTTGGTAAATATTTTTTTTATATTTATATATTGAAGCAGAAATATAGAATTTGATATTTTAGAATAAAAACCCTATAGTGAACATATATTTCTGGAATTATTAGCAAACAATTAAGGAAATATTAGATTTAATTTATAACTAGCTTTATCTCAACATGTGGGAGTGCAACGATGAAATATTGTCTACATTTATATAAGCAACCTATGCCGAGAAATAAAAGACAGAATGCCGTATTGATAAAATAATTGACATTTACCATTTTATTATAAAAACCATGCTGTGTGAACATCTTTTTCTGAAAAAATAATGAGTAGAAGATTGTAATAGATTTTAAAACTTGAGATAAAAGGCGAAACTACGATTAAGAAAAATTCTTAAATGCTCACATTAAGTCATACAGTGACATTGATTAATTATCTATGTGCAGTAAGATAAAAGTTCATTTGTCCACTAACTTCTGTGGCAAAACCTTTCCATACTATCATGTCGTAGTGAATGTGTTGAAAGATTTTTGTTCTTTTTTCAAACTGTGTTATCAAATGATGTTTTTATTTATTTATTTTATTTATATTGCCGTTTCTAAAGGAATTATTCTGATTGAATACATCAAACTTATCAACAATAAGGCGATGGTGACCATTAAACCTTTTGAGGTCCCCGATAACCATAGGCTTGCAACATCCGTGGGTCAATAATTATTTGCAAGCAGCATGCTTTATTGTATAAATTTCCCGTAGTGGGAAGAAGCTCTACCATAGTGTATAAATTGGGAATAAAATACACCTTAAGCAGGAGCAGCAGATATATTGCTGCATAGAAAAGGGAAAAAGAAAGTTGACAATAGAGAAATTGAAGGAATCCCGTTTGCCATACAGTTTCATATGTAAGCTTTTCGTGGGGGTCATAATAATGTGCAAATATGAAGCAGATCTTGAAGAATCAGTCAAGCTCACTAGGATAAATGACATTCACCTAGTCTCCAAATTTAGGATTTTTAAGAGACAGAATGTCATCTAAATGTTGAAGGATTTAGGATCATCTGCCTATATATATATATATAGTATACTCATTATTACTAAATTACTACTTTATTACAGTATTACTAAAAAAGTATCTGTATGACCAAAACAGTTACTATTTAATATTCACATTAAATTTAAGCATATAAACAACGGCTACATTTCTGGCCACGCTCGTTCTTTCCCTGACACTTTATTGCTGGCAATCACAAAGTAATGAACTCCTATCATCGCCTGTGGAATAAAAAGGGTATTGAAAAGGGTGTGCCAATTTCCCTTAAACGTAAACTCAAATAATCGGCGTTGGAATACAAGAATAGAAATAACAACTGATCAACCAACTGACAATATGTGTTAAAATGAATCAAACACGTGTATCTTACGAATGTACACATGATTTTATAGAAAATAGCTAAAAATAAAACTAAAGAAACTGAAAGAACATAGATGGAACAAAATGGCAATATCTGTTCAAATCCAATAGATAAGTACATGTCATGGCATATCATAAAGAAACTCTGACAATTGAAAACTATCAATGATCAAATCTTGCTTGGACATGGTATCAAAACCTGAAAAGAAATGTGTCTTAAATAACAATTTACAGAAACGAACAGATAAAATCTAGATGGAACAAAATGGCAATTTCTGTTCATATCAAATACATGTATATAAGTGATGCCATCGCATAGTGTAAAATAAAGTCGAAAATAAGAAACTGTCAATGATTAAATCTTACTCAGGTAGGGCATTATATATCGATCATGTGTCTTAAATCGGATTTATAGACACCAACAGAAAGGATGATCGAATCTTACTGACTTTAGAAACCTCACAAGGAGCGATATCAACCATATCACAAGAGATGTTACTTAAAGAGCAATTTAAAGAAACGAATAGTAATGAAAATTGAGATAAAATCTAGATGGACAAAAATAGCAATGATTGTTTAAATCAAGTAAAAACGAAATGTCATAACGCGTCATGAAGGAAGTCAAACTTGAGATATTATCTATCGGACGTCGTTCAAATCGTCCTAGGATAGGGCGAGTTGCCAATCATATGAACAGGAATATGTCTGCATTAATGGACGGCTTTAATATGAATATTTCTACAATAAAAAGCAATTATGCATTAATTCATCTCTAAAGTAATATTGGGTAAAACCCTCTCGTGACATCTATATAAGCTGTATTTATCCCTCTGTAATTATACCAATCTATAAGCATGAATTTCGGATATCTTACAACACACCAATTTTTACATATCAGCTTAAAACACTTCATGAATTTTCAGTGCCCACTTTCTTACGATTGTTTAATTTTCCCGTCGGGTCGTGTCTAACTAGGGTCCTTAACGTCATACAATAAACAGTCCTGGCATTTACCCCATAATGTCATATATCATCAGATGGAAGATGATTTTAAACTCAATCGATATATTCTCTAATAAATCATATATATATTGTTCCCATATGTAAATAACCTGTATATGTATATGGATCGGTAAAGGCAAACAACATTGACCTGTCCGTTTGACCTTTAATTCAAATATTTATTGTGAATGAATATATTTATATACAGGATCGAACGTGCTTTTTGTCTTCATAGCGAGACATACTAAGCATGAACTTTATTCAGGTATGAACTGCGAATCCTAAAACTACCCATATATCGGGGGAAATTCTCATTTAGGAATATAACTTATAAAGGTAAAGCGGACAGGTCATGTTGTGTATTGTGCATTGGTGTCGAAGAGTTACCAACAAACCTATTACTGAAGTGTTGCGTCAATTGGGAGATGTGTTATGGAAATAAACGAATATATTTATTCTAAAATGACTCTCTATTGCAGATAAATATTACTTTCAATGAAAAATATTATTCTGGGGAATAATAACTTGCCTTCCTACTTAGGTTTTTAAATAGTCTCCAGTGAAATGTAAAACAGAGAACGAAATTTTAATCCATTAATTCTTTTGTTACTTATAGGATAATTGCTGAATAAACATAAAGTTACATAAAGCAATTACTGTAAAGGGCATGAACGTTATCCGGTAGTAATTTGGTTTCATAATAAAAATGCCTTTTATAATCATGTTTGGTAGATGCATTTGTTACAGGTTTCTTTCGTTGATTACTAAACTCCTTTTGTTTGCATTGCTATAACTAGCCTCAACGTTACAGATATATTTGGTTGGTTGTCTTTTTTCCAGAAAAAATCTATAATTTTATTTAACCATTTTGCAGATGTCTTTCTCTCGAGCGCTTTTCCTATTTGACAGATTAGTATTTCAGTAACAAGTTAATTTTCCATGCATGTAATAATACACGATTTTCATATTGTTCTATCTTTTGACGAGGGCAACCGACCAATTACAATTGCAAATAACAAAGTAAAACGTTGATTACTGGCGAATTCAAAAGTTAAACACGGGAATTTTCACCACGAAAGTGAGGCCGGATGCTCCGGAAGGATAAACAAAAACAAAAATACTAATCCATATTCTACAAATACTAATTACAGTATAAACAAAATGGGATCAATGTGGTTAATGCACTTCTAAGGGATCATATAATCCAATCCAACTTTTTAATTAACAATGTTATCTATCAAAAATCGTAATTCATTTTTTATCCTCCATACAGATTTGGGTATGGGTATTTCAACGGGCTTTTGGTTATTTCTCGTGTCTGCCTTGATCAGACGTCTGTACCTCAGAATCATCATCTATATACTTTAAATTCACTCTATTTAATAACATTCACTCTTTATTTTAATAATTAAATTTTAATACTATCCAGTGTTTTATTTTTTTTTATATCTATGATCCCATAGACAGAATTTTTGACGTCATATTGTGCAGAAAATGTTCATGCAAGGCTAGCTACCGGCGGTTGCCATTGGCAATCAGCTGTGTTGCGCTTTTAGATTAATGCGTCATTTTTTGTTTTAATGCGCTGGTTTTTTGTTTTATGTGTAAAATTTAAAGATTACATGAATGTTATGAATATTGAACTTATTTTTGAATGATAAACTCTTCGGTTTTATGCCGCGTGCACCAAATAATTTTATCTATGACCCCATAGATAGAAACATTTTTTTTACAATCATTCCTTAAAATAACATATGTAAAAAGCCATGTGACGATATTAATAACGCTCTATTACAACTGGATATAATTATGTTATATGATCTGAATGTTTTGCTAAAATTCGTCAATATTAGATATGCGGGGAATGTTGTTGTAAGTTGTATTTTAAATTCGCCTTAAGCGATCTGTTGCATATTATAATCTAAAAAATAATTATCCAACTTATAGACCGTTTACATTACGTTTCACCAATTAAATTACACAATCGTGTCATTGTTGTTGTATGTTGCAAATTTCCAATTCGCCCGTGTTATATATCAAACAATTGTTTTTAAAACGTTTATATTATGTATCATCTAATGAAATTACACAGTTGTCTGAAAACATTGCAGGTCACTTGAATAAAATTACAACGAAAATGGATCACCATCACAGAATAACGACAATGTGTCACCATCACAGAATAACGACAATGGCTCACCATCACAGAATAACGACAATGGATCACCATCACAGAATAACGACAATGTGTCATTAGTTCTTCGTAATGTTTGCATCAATTACATCCTTTATTTTCACATTAAGACTAAAACATAAATTTATATCAAGACTGTATAAGAACGGACACTGGCTTCGTATAAACTACTAATTTAGCGACAAAAATATTGTTTTAAAACATCAATTATTTTCACTGTGACCTTTCCACATATTTACAATACTTGATACCGCTGATTACAGATTGATGTTTAAATATCTTGTAAGAATAATCTTACATCTTAAGACAATATAAAACACCATAATGTCATCTTTAAACAGTGCATATAATGACATCAGACGAATTAAAAAATTGAAGATACCATCATGGGCTTAATATCTGAAACTCGAATATATTATCGGCGTCTTTAATTCAACTGAGAAAATTATGGTGATGATGTTTTGCTGTTAATTCTGCTGATGCTGATGCTGCTGCTGTTATTTCAGATGGCTGTGTTGTTGTGATGGTTGGTGTTTGTGGTGATGATGTTCGTCGTCGTCGTGGGGATGGTGATGAAAGTGATGATGATGATGATGATGATGATGATGATGATGATGATGATGATGATGATGATGATGATGATGATGATGATGATGATGATCGAAGTCTTATTAATGATTAAGGCTTTTGACATTTGTTCTATAAATATTTTTCTTGTTTATGCTTTCGTAAATAGACAGTTTAAAAATAAAATAAGAATGAAATAAATTAGAATAAAATATTTTAATCAGTTATCTCCCATTCATATCATCGACTGGTCAATTGAAAATAGTTGAATCATAACTGTAAAATTAAAAATATTAAGAATAACCTTTCTTAACAACGCCAACTACATACGGGTCAATTAAAATCTAAATCAGTGTAGCAATAAAACAATTCGTTTTGTCATAGAAGATAAACAACTCAACTGTAGTCAATGAAAGGAAATACGAAATTAAAATATTTACATTGGAAGTTCAATAGTTTAATAGTTCAGTATTTATTGATGAATGTATAAAAAGTCAACAAGTAGACATACATAATTAAGCCAACAAGTAGCCATGTATAGCATTCGAATTCATTGATGAAGCTGTGATGTCAAGTAGCCATGTATAGCTTTCGAATTCATTGATGAAGCTGTGGCGTCAACAAGTAGCCATGTATAGCATTTGAATTCATTATTGAAGCTGTGACGTCAATAAGTAGCCATGTATAGCATTCGAATTCATTGATGAAGCTGTGACGTCAACAAGTAGCCATGTATAGCATTCGAATTCATTGATAGCTGTGACGTCAACAAGTAGCCATGTATAGCTTTCAAATTCATTGATGAAGCTGTGACGTCAACAAGTAGCCATGCATAGCGTTCGAATTCATTGATGAAGCTGTGACGTCAACAAGACTAGAAATACATTGTGTTCGAATTTGTTGAACTAATGCTGTAAAATTAAAACTGGTATAATATGTAATTGAAGGTATCAAGTCAACAAGTATCCGTGCATTGTGTTCCGAAATTATTGATGAAGGCATGGCGACGTCAACATTTCGTTATGTGACATGCCAAAAGATATTCAATAAGTAACTCTTGCAATATTATGTTCTCTTGTCCAACATTTGCAATTTGGCCGTGGCGACTCTTGCACAACATCAAGGACATAATCAATATTTTGAGCAAAATATTTATCCGACTATATGACTTAGCTTCTTAGATAATGTAGTCATGAAACATGACATATCAAACGATATGCATTAAGTAGCGAATGCATTATTGTGCGTCTCTTATCCAACAAGTTTAGTTTAGCTATAGTGACTTGTAGACACCATGAACATTATTAATATTATATGATCAACATATTTATCTAACTAAATGACCTAACTTCCAGAAAACGACATGTCCAAAACGTCAAAGCCATTTTATGTAACTGTTATCAAAATGGTGTGTTTTAATGTTGAATTCTGATGTTTTTATAGTGTGAATCACAAAAAGACCCTTAGATACTTATCTAGACAAATACAAATAACGTACACTGAATCTTCGTAAAGGCAATGTAAAATCTAATTATTGGATGTCATATTTGTGACATTTTGTAAGTTGATTATAGAATATGTGTGACACAGTTACATTAATAAGACATTGATAAGTCTTCAATCATCGACAAAGAAGACAATATTTTGTTTTAGATCACAAACCGTTCATTTTAGAGTACATTAATATTTTTTCGAGCTTGAGTTTGTCTAAATACAAGAGCAGTTATACTTCTTCGCTACGCAACCCCTAGCTGTATATATTGTTTGAAAATTGGGGTTGTCTTCAAAAGCACACATCCTCATTTTCCTGGCTGGGATTCGCGTGTACTGCTTAAACTTGTCAGTTTTTATCTTGCTTTAGGGATTTCGATTTGAACATGTATCCGTATGTTTATGGTTAAGTGTCAGCGTGAAGTAATTTTTCAATTCTAAGTAGATACCAGTAAAGACAATAAGAACTAGCTTACGTACACGTAATAATAAGAAACATTAGGTTTAGATGAACCTTTTGTCAACCACCGCGGCTTCTGAAAAACGTAAAATCAGTATCAATTATTATGTACTAGCGTTGTTGCTAAATGATGTCGTCTGTGTGGATATCGTTTGTATGTACTATAGTGGTATTTTGAACTCACTCAACACGTAATTAAAAAATATAAGGAGATACGGAATTATTCACACGTGACTGGTGTAGCTACCTAAACAGGAGGTGCTTAACCTCCCGGAGTACACAGTCTCACTTCCCTGGTGGAAGTCCACGTGTTTAACCTAACTTATCAGTTGCAAAGTTTTTACTTTGCTTCTGGATTGTGATTAGGACATGGATTGGTATTTGTTGGTATTTAATTAACAATTAAACCGTTAACAAAAGCTAACATCTGCGCCGACATTATTCCATAGTGTTTGGTTACTTTTGTGTATTTATAAGTATATCATTAGTCTGTACTTGAACTCGTTCAACATGATTTAAAAACACAGAGACGTACACCATTACTATTAACATACAACTTTACTTTAAACGCCTCAAACCATTGACAGTGTTACATTGAATTATTTACGGAATATGACCAGAATGTGTTAAGATTCAGCATAATCAGATTTAAAAGAACAACATGTTTCCTTCAAGCTTTATCAGTATGACGCCAAATGTTCTCTTCTTTTAATGTGATTTACAATTTCCTAATTTTAATCGTGTTTTGCTTCAAGGAACAAAAATCTTATATTGGTTTCCACGTCTGAGTTTTTGAATGTCTGGCACAGTGGATTATGTAATCTATATCGACGGCTTAGTGATTCGTATCACATATTGTAATTACTACATCAGTGATGATATTTGTGAGAAATAATTAACTGTTATTGACGTGGAGTTAAGATAAAACATAATTTATAACATTTCAATTCACACACTTAAACCTGAAAGAAACTTATAAATTACAACAAAGTCATATTATCCTTGTGAAATAACTGATAGATTGTGTTTCTATAATCTTTAAAGATTTCGTTGTAATTATTTTTAATACCAGATAATTTTTTCATGGATTCTATAATGCGCGTGTTTCCAAGAAGCACACAATTTGTTGTTTTAACACTGTAAGGTTAGTTGGTTTTGTGCTAGGAAGAGGTCATGGTTAGATTTCCTTGTTTTGAAAACGTGATGATTAGTTCTTTTAACGACACATACTGGTTAAAATAAAACGTGAAGTTACTCCAAAAATATGTACCCAGCATCTTCTTACACCATAGTTCAGACAAAAATAATAAGATAATGTTGGACACCCTGAACGATAAATATAAGTAGTAGCTGTCCTTTACTTCCCTTTTTGTAAAATCTTGACCAGTTTATCAATAGTTCTATTTGGCACAAACAAGACTGATTTGGATAATTTTCAGTTCACTCAAAAACGATCTCCCTGATAAAGACAATGCAAAATGCTTCTTATTTCAGACAGTTCTTTGCCTTTAATATTTACTATATATGGGACTAACCTTTGTTCGAATAAATTAATAAATACGTGAAACTGAATCATTTGATTGAAATATATAGATATATATATAAAAAAAACCCATCTAGCTACGATTTTACTGAAACCAAAAAGTCTAAAAAAATCGCACGTTTGATACTTAGGAAAGGAAAATGTGTATAAAATGTAATTATTTTCACGAAGATTACTTATAAACTTTCAGCATGCATAATTATAGTTATGTAAACAAGTCCACCAGGCTTTTTAATAAAACAAAGTTCAAAAAAATTTCTTAAGATATGAAAAAAGATAACAAAAATAATGTCGAAGTCATTGTTGACTTGACATAAAAAGTGAGCAAGTTCTACCGTGCATGATCGAGGATATTCTTTTGTCTTATTTTGGAAATAGTACAGATATATCGTTTGAGGCAAACGATGTACAAAGGCATAATATGCTTACATTGATGACATACATGTACTTAGAGACGTTTATTAATGTACAATCGAAATTCGATATCCAGTGTGTTTCACCAAGACAGAACGACAGACAGACGCCTACACATGGTCAATTTAAAGTCCGAATTGCTTACATAGACTTGATAGAACATCCCTTGGCAATTATAGTTTTTGATTGTTTGGTATTTATATTTTTGTAGAATTTATATTACACAAATCATTAATAACATCAATTTACATACTAGACAGATGATCATTTGTTGATTATCTTATAACATTCAAAAGACAAGGCCTTCATATTAGTAATCAGATATTGAATTCACCAGTCCAAATCGGATAGATAATTGTTATCTACTAAAGTTTATTGATTTCCGTTTGGTAGAACGAAAACATATTCGTGTAACAACGCATACCTTTCGCGAAATAGCCATAACTTCGTGAATAAAAAAGCGCAACTTTCGCGAAATAACGCATAATTTTCACGCCATACCGCGTAATCTTCGAAATTTTACGCATTTATCATTTTGTTCTACCAAACTGAGCCAAACAGGCTTTCGGTAGTCATCAAAATATCGAAATATAAACAAGAAGTAAATAAGTGGCAGACATGAAATTGTTACATGTGGCATGAGACCTCATACTGAACTCGCATACAAAACGTTAAGTGGCTGTGTTAATTAGTTGCTGAGAAAACTGTTACAAAAACGTTTGTTTTGGACGGATTGACGGAAGAGCAGAGGTAAAGCAGTATACCCCAGTGGCTGGGTCTAAATTGTCGGACCATATCATCTTGGGATCGAATCCAACTAGCGAAGATTCGATTGGGAGGAAGTGTGCCAGTCCAGACACCCCAGCTGCCTTCAGAATATCAACATATTAAGTTCACTCGACTTTGGTTGTTTATTGTGCTTTGTTCTGGATTGTTCTTAATTGAAAGACATGTATATTTACTTCTGACCTTGGACATTTTCAAAACAATAAACAACATTCTTCTATGACACTAGTAAGATGTCTGTTTCCTGAGGTAATGAAGATACACATATTTCATTTTATATTTAAAATCAATACCGTTATTATAAACCGCAGTGATTTTCAGGAAGGAAATCAACAAACACAAAAGTACACTAGGTTAGCTATCAAATTTCAATCATTTATACTCTGATGTCGTTGTAAGGAGTCCTATTTAATTTTAAAATTCTATAATCCATATCCCTTGATGTTATCTATCATTTCAAGCTTCAAATACAAGCTATGATGGTTTCAATTTATCAAGAGAAAAACAGGGACTTTGATCTTTTTGAAAACATTTGGTAAATTTAAATAGAGTATCAAGGTTTTATTGTGTCTGAGTTATAGTTTAATGATTTATTATTTTTGTGATAAACAACGCAGGAATGTTTACAATAAAAAATAAACATACTTATCCATGTCCTAATCACAATCCAGAAGCAAAGTAAAAACTTTGGAACTGACAAGTTAGATTAGAAACGTGAACTTCCACCAGGGAAGTGAGGTCGTGTGCTCCGGAAGGATAAACACCTCTACTGTTTAATTAGCTACACCCGCCACGTGTGTAATCAAAATTGCGTGAAAGGAAATTAGCTACACCCGCCACGTGTGTAATCAAAATTGCGTGATAGGAACATGGAACTACGGTGTATCAAATATCACTAGAAGGGGGTTTTACCGGAATAATTGCGAAATTCCGGAATAGTAAGACACTTTCCGTAATCTTTGCGAAAATCCGGAATGTTTAGATCAATTCTGGAATTTTTAGACTAAATCCGAAATAATCGGACAAAATCCGGAATAATTGGTCAAAATCCGGAATAATAAGAATATTTTTACGGTAACTTTTACGGATTCTAAAAATTCCGGCAAGTGTCTGATTATTACGGTAACTTGTCTGATTATTCCGGTAAAAGACTGATTATTACGGTAAAAATCTAATTATTCCGGCAAATGTCCAATTATTACGGTAAATTTTTTTTTTTTAAATTATTATTTTTTAGAAAATTTCCCGTAATAATTGGACATTTGCCGGAATAATTAGACTTTTTCCGTAATAATCGGTCATTTTCCGGAATAATCAGACACTTACCGTAATTTTTCGATTACGGAAAACTTACCGTAATTTTTCGATTACGGAAAACTTACCGTAACAAAATAGTCCAATTATTCCGGATTTTGCCTGATTATTCCGGATTTTGCCTGATTTTTCCGGATTTTACCGGTTTATTCCGGACTTTACCTGATTATTCCGGATAAATTTGGTTTATTCCGGATTTGGTCTGATTATTCCGGATTTTCGCAATTATTGCGGTAAAACCCCCTTCTAGTGTATATCCAGGGCAATCTTGGACTCCAGACATCATACATATCAGCAATACTGTCATGACGTACATAAAACTTTTTGAGGGCCTTGATAGGCCTAGGCTTGCAATAACCCTGAGTCAACAATTTATTTGCAAGCAGCAAATATAATACGCAGAATTGAAAACAAAGTTACATGCATCACAGCAACATGTATGTCCGAAAAACGTTAGCACTTGGGTGCAGATATAGTCTAATCAAAAACAAACATACTAATCCATGTCCGAATCACAATCTAATATTAGCTTAACGGAGCTTAGTGCATACCCATGATCGGTTTTGCCGAGGAAATATTTGAAATTGTAATTGAAAAAAAACTAGAGCTTGTGATGACGTGCTAGTACAGAAGCGTGTAAAGCCACTAGAAGGGGTTTAACCCGAATAATTGCAAAATTCCGGAATAGTTAGACACTTTCCGTAATCTTAGCGAAAATCGGAAATGTTAAGACCAAATACAGAATAATAATCTAAAATCCAGAATTTGAGACCAAATTCGAAATAATCCGACAACATCCGGAATAGTCGGTCAAAATCCGGAATAATTAGAATATTTTTACTGAATCTTAAAATTCAGGTGAGTGTCTGATTATTGCGGTTAGTATCTGGTTATTCCAGTAAAAGACTGATAATTACGGTAAAAGTCTAATTATCCCAGGAAATGTCCAATTATGACGGTAAAACATTTCAAATATTTTTGATTTTTTAAAAAGATTTACCGGAATAATTGGACATTTGATGCAATAATCATACTTTACAGTAATAATCGGTCTTTTACCGGAATAATCAGACACTTACCGAAATTTTTAGATTCTGGAAAATGTACCAAAAAGTAGTCAAATTATTCCGGAGTTTGCTTGATTATTCCGGATTTATCAGGTTTATTCAATATTTTTCGCTCAGATTACGTAAAGTGTCTAATTATTCCAGAATTTCGCAATTATTCCGGTAACACCCCCTTCTAGTGCAAGTGTTGTCTAAGCTAAGGAGGCCGCAGTTGCCAGGTGGTTAGAGTGTTAGTATATTACGTTCGTGCTTCTTTCATCGCTACACTAGATAGAAAAAGAGTAGTAAAAAGGAACCGAGTTTTATCCCTCATTCAACATCGAGGCAGTCATGTCTGGAATTGTAGAGGAAACCAGAGTGCTTTGGGAAAACCACTGATCATCGGAAAGCGAACTGACAAACTTTCTTACACTATGATCTGTATTTATTGCGATTTAAACCTAGGAGGTTAGAAGCACCGGGCTTCCAAAACACCGAGCTGCCAAAGCACTGAGCTGCCAAAGCACCGATGCTACAAGATACAACAAGAGTGTGATACGTGTACTTTTCATTTATCTATGTTTAATTATTTATTTATATGTATTTATCTATTTGTCGATAACGAGGTTGTAGAAAACTTGTTTGCATTATACCATCATTAATTAAAAGTTGGCTGAGTGTTTGACATGAAACCGTTGACCTAAATTCGATATTTATTGTTTTAAGTTGTGTCAAAATACTTAAAGCTACAAAACATTTCTAATTACCAATAATTAGATTTCCGTTGATTACAAACTAATAAACACTGTTTATAGAGAGATTTTAATGACAAAATAACGGTTACGTATATCATATGGGAATTAAGTTAAATACACTAAACACTAAAAAATACGCCAATATCGTTAGTTTGCTGTTGAGGGATTGTGGTTGTTGGTAGATTTTTGTGTCTTTTAAATATAAAATTGCAATACTTGAAGGGAATGTACGATAGTAAAGTCACAAAACCATATAAACCTTTTGAATTAAAGAAAGAATGACACAGATTCACTATTAGTGAAACCGAATAGGTTTAATTTCCAGAACTCTTTAATGTACCAGGTCCATGTGCATCAATGAAATCTGTATTTTACCATAAAACTGCTTTTAAGGGTTGCAAGATATAATAACAAAATCCTAACTGGGTCATGCTTTTTCTATGTATCAAACGTGACTATATAACTCAGATTCTGGAATTCAATTCTATCCTAAATCTTTATGTCTAAGTGTCGTAAATTTTATACAAGAATTTAGCTTTTTCTATTTATCTATATATTACGATAACTAGGTTGTAAAAAAAACTAACCTTAGTACACACCATACTGCCATTAATTAAAAGTTCGTTGTGTATTTGATGTAAAACCGTTGACCTATATTCGATATTTATTGTTTTCAGATTTCGTCAAAATACTTAAATCTACCAAACATTTCTAATTACCTAATGATTATTAGATTTCCGTTGATTACAAGCCCATAAACACTGTTTATAGAGAGATGTTAATGACAAAATAACGGTTACGTATTTCATATAAAAATTAAGTTAAACACGCTAAACCACCAACAAATATGTCAATGCATTTTAGTCTTAAAAGCCCTTGTTTTGCTGGTTTTTTTTAGAGTGATGTGGTTGTTGGAGGTGGTTTTTGTTTCTTTTAAATAACAAATATTTATATTATTTAAAATCGCAAAACCACATAAACTCAAGGATAAAACAGATCCCCCAACAGTGCAACTAAGCAGGTTTGTAGAACCCTTTAATATACAAGGTCTATGTACATCAGTCAAATCTAAATTTTACCATAAAACTGCTTTCCGGGAATGCAATTTATCCAATTACAAAAATCAAGTATTACTTATATATTTGCTTCTATGTGTATAGCCCTGGCTTTTTAATATGACTATTTAATTTTGCAATTCAATTCTAAATCCTTCTATCTAAAGTGTCGTAAATTTGTATTATATAGTACTTGAATAAATGCGTATCAAACATCAATTAATAATTAAAGAGAAATATATTTTGTATCATATTGCGATATGTTTTTGACATTTATTTTCAGATGGTAAGGATATAAAAGCAAGAGTCTTAGTCCTCTTAATGGACGATAATACTCTGCAATTACCATCTTATAAATAACGTTTCTTTCTTCAATATCGAAAATCAATGTAAAATCCTAGTTATTATGACTTAAAAGCCGATAGATAGCCGCTTGAAAATTGAGTCCTATATCATTTTCATTCAGCGTATTTACAGTCACTATCAATTAGAATGAATGATTGATGATTGTTTGTTCAGCTAAAGATGGAAGCTTAAAAAGAACCCCTTAGACGTTAATTTTAGATATTGCTAATGGGTCATCTCATCAGCCATCTTTGAAATAATAACCACACAATCGTTTAAATTTGTGTATGTGCAAATCGCGATCTGGTGTAACTCTTACCATACATCATATTCAATCAGTTTATTCACACACATTTCAGTTAAATCAATTAACTGTGTGATTAATTGTTTATGGAATATAAAACTCAGATTTCATTAATTTGTTATTTAGAATATCATGAGAACAATCAATAAACTCTATTCAAACATTGATATTGCAGCAGAAACAGTTGATAAAATATGAGGAAATGATTTACCTACTCTGTTACCATTAACAAAGAGTACTTACTTTCAGTGAAGTGTTACATGGATGAAAATCAATTGTCTTATATAAATGAAGCATTTGGTATCATATTGACAATTTAAATCATTAGTTTTCAAATAACAAAGTGCAACGACACGTTTACTGTACCCCTCATCAGCACACATGTCGGTAAGACATACTCTTGTTTCAAACAATAATTACAAAAAAAGGGTTTTGAGGTATAAGTTTGAAACAGTTAAACTATCATGATATTCTATATACCGAATACAATGTCTGAAATGTAATTGTACATAATTCCACATTTCGTCATGATAAATGCTTCGTAGTCAGACAGACAATATATTGCATGGTTTAAGTGGTATTTATATCGTTATTTTAGACCATATTGTGAATGCATTACCTGACAAACGCATCGTTATGTTCTATAATTTATTCCCAATTATTAATTATTGGTATTGAACGGAAGCATTTTGAAGTCACCTGTCCGAATTCCCCGCTTCACATCTCCCCCCAGATACAACACAATCATCGGGGTTATCCTTCGGGTTATATAACAATAACCTGGAAATATTCTCAATTTTCAATCAATGAAATTGTGAAAAATGACTATCATTCACTTGTGTAAAACAATACCATCTCTGATCGTTGTACTATGTTGGTAAAATATGCATGTTCATGACCATTTGTGAGAGATTGGACATTCGAAAAGTGTTTCGATCGCATCAATTTTTTGTATCGGTGGCTCAGTTATAACAATGTGTCTGGTTTTGCTGGTTGGGCCATCTATTGGGAAGTACACGTCTGTTGCTACAGATTATTCAATTTGCTGTATTTATTCCATGTTGCTGATTTGATTGAACAATTTCGAAGTAATGTTATCGGTACACATGCGTTTTCTGATTGTTATCAAACTGGTATCCATCATATGTGTAATGTGTCAAATCTGATCCAGTACAAATCTAGTCATACATCATTTTCAATCAGCGTGTTTACAGACATTTCAATTAGATCAATTAACTGTGTGATTAATTGATTTTCGAATATAAAACTCAAATTTCAATAATTTGTTATTTAGAAAAACCTGATATCATTGAATGCATTCCATCGAATCATATTGGTTTATCTGCACAACTTTACATAATTTTAATGTTAAGAACCGTTTTGGAATAAAAAAAAAAGTCCGCATTTCAAAAATAAATATAGTATATAATTGTACAAGTTTGGGGGAAAATGGAGTAAATTAATAACATTATACACACCAAAATATTCTTGGAGTTTGGGGTGAAAACCACCAAGTTTGGGACTCACAAACTTTCTCATACTAGAATCTGGCCGGAAGGGATTCAAACCTTACCAGTGAGAGGTGATGTGATCAGGACCTGTAACCGCGCTTTTAGACCATTCAGCCATATGTACAAAGGTTCCCTATCCTATTCTGACATCAAGCTTTCATTCAAGTGAAAGCTCCCACTGAGCACGTGAAACAAAGGTAGATTTAATTTTAATGATAAAAGACTTTAAATTAAGATTTTATACCCGTTCACATTTTATCGATTAATCTTGACTTCTCTTTAGTAAAGTAATGCCTACATTTAAAACACTAGCATATAATTTCATCGTGAGTTAGTAACCATTATGATTATAAATTTATATCTTATCGTTTTTATTTTGAATTCTAGCCATCCATTAACCTAACACAAAGTTGGAGTCAGGTTTTGGTGTCTCTGAAAAGTGAATCAAATAATATTGAGGAAAATAAATAAATAAATAAATAAATGTTAATTGCTTTTCGCACATTTTCGGCTGTAACCATTTTTACATTTATAATCGGTTGAGGTCCAAGCTTTGTGCAACCAAATGATTTATATTCAGTGCAGATAATTAAGCATGATTGAAGCATATTTTTGCATATTTTTCTTTTTGTATATGTGTAATGTACTATACTACCGTCTTACAAAGCAATGCATATAAATTAAAAAAAAGTTAACCTATACTCTTTAGAAGTGTTTCTGTGTTTTAAAAATCGGAATCCTATACGCTTGTCGAAGATATTGCATTTCATTGCATAGTTTCCGAATCATGCATTAAACGTACAGTACATGCATGTCGAAAGATTAGCACTGGTTCAACGAAAATGATTCGATTTCGAATTGCCGAGATATAAATAGAGAGTGGCTAAAAAGCTGCTGAGAGATAGGTATCACCTGCCGAAAATTTGTCAAGATTTGTCTAACAATGAGCAAAAAAGCCAAAATGAGCTGCCGATTCGACAATGATTTGTCCACTAAGTGTTAAACTGTCGACAGGCCTGTACTGTATTTAGATAGAAAACACGGCTTTAATTAATTGACATGTACTTGTTTGACACCTAGCCATGTTGCATTCATTAAATGATTAGAACTCGATACCAAGTGTCAAACATCAAACAATAATTAAAGAGATATCGAATTTTTTCTTCTAATTACAACATATAACATCAAATGAAGTGGTGAAAAGTTAGAAATCATGAATTCAAATTGTCTCAATACACAGGATGAAAGGAATCATTTAATGTTATTATAACCAATTACTTAAATATAATTGTACCCATCTAACATTTCACACATCAATAAAACATTGAGAAAACCTGTGGAGTAGATGTAATGGGGGAGTTATATCTCTTTGTTACTCAATAATGAAGCAATTATCTTCTTCCTCTTTTTATTATGAAGTGTTTATGCAACAATCAACTTTAGACCATTCATTAAGAGTTCGAAATCCCCAATCGTTACTGAGACATCGCAACTCCTCATTGAAACCAACAATAGAGTGGCTCTATTTATGGTATTTTTTTTACATCCAACAGAGAACTAGATACAGTATCATTATTTACAGTCAGCATTATTCATGTACAGCCAAATCTGCCTTAAAGACCACCTCTATATAAGGGTCATCTGCTTTTAAATGCAAGTATCCCAATTGCTCTTTATTCAGTCATTTGAACCTGTATATAAGGGTCATATGTCAACAAACACCTCTTTTAGGTTCCCTTGGATGGCATTTATAGATAGGTGTGACTGAAGGTTTGATTGTAGGTCAAACCCAAACTTTCTGAAAATTGAGGGTATGACCATGCAAATTTTATGTCTACGCAAAGTTGAGTTTTTTTCATTTGTTTTAATGTGATGTCGTATTGATTAGTCTGGTCTCCAACAAATACAAATGTATGTGTTTTTTTAGCATGCATAAATGTTTCGATGCATGCTAAGCAAGATAAGCGATCAGGGTAACGTTATCGATTCGATACTAACAATACACTTTATTTACCTATCGAAAGTTTGAACAATTCCTGAATGACTTCTTCAATTAGGCTATGAATAAAGGAAATTTCAGTCTCAAATCTTTCCTTTTGTAGGCGTTTAAGGAAAATAGTGAAGGTGCTTTGGGTATGTGTGTTCTTAAGTACGTGTTGTATTTAATGATGTACCTCAATCATGTTGTTTTAATTGGAACATAAAACTGGAATAACTGAATGTAAATATATCAAACTCAATTTTATAGGCCAAATTATTGGTTTGACCCATAAAAGTACAAAATACATCGTTATGTCTACCTTAATATTCCGTATTTGAGCACCAACTAACCGGATTACCTTAACCTAGTTTATCAGACACAAATTATGATTGTAAAATTGTTGGTTTCATGAAACATATTCAGAAAACATATAAATGATTGTTAAAGATCATATATCGTGACGCAATTATTGTCTATCTTTGACACAAATACTTCATTGAAAAATAACAAAAAGCTTCAGAAATAAAAATTAAGAAGCCTGTGATGTTTCCGAAGACAATCAATCAAAAACACCATACTTATCCATGTGCGAACCAAAATCACAAATCCAAGTAAAAACGTTGAAGCCGGCAAAATAGGTTAAACACGTGAACTTCCACAAGGGAAGTGAGACCGGGTGTTCCGGAAGAGTAAGCACTTCTCGTTAAGCCAGCTTCACTCGTAATTAAAATTGGGAATGAAAAGAACATGGAACTATGGGTGTCAAATATTTGAAAGTTTAGTATTGTCCTAGGGGGATTTTATAAAATAAATTTTGACCCGTTTTGTATTCTCATTTCAAAAACTTAAAAATACCTAGATTTGGCCCGAATACTAATGGTGAGGAATTTTTCCGACACGACTGTGTAATGCTGCAAAATTAAATCAGGTTTAATAATAATTTGAATTAGAAAGTGCCATTTCATAAACCCGCCTACCTGATCGTCCAAATCAACCTTTGAAACCATGCAAACAAACGAACTAGTTTTCCCCAGATAATAATGTAATTCAAAAAAGCTTCCTTGCCGTCGCCGGTTTCGTGAAGGCAGAACACTGCTGCATCTTAAATACATAAGTGTAAACACAAGCAGAATTATTGTCGGCTTCAATTCTAAACAATAGGAAAAGTTTCACGCGCTTTTTAGCAAAAATGATCTGACCAGTCGTGCACATAAACAAGGACTGCTTGTCAATGCACATGCATTCGTGTATCTAAAACCAAACATAATATATAAAAATCTTACTTTGATGCAATCAATCTCAATGTACATGACCATATAAATATTTTTATAATGTTTCAATTTGCTTACCTTCAGGAAAAATGGAAAAATATTCTTTTAATATATTCAAAATACAATGTATATGGTATTAGGACCATGCCTTAGTCGGAATTCCTATATAATGCTTGGAGAGAGAGAGAGAGAGAGAGCAAAAATTAAAAATATAAATTATTTTTCTTTTCGTCAAAAAGTGATCGTTTGTCTTTGCACCTACTGACAGTTATATTCGTTTACCCTATTTATCAAAACAAATTAACTTGGCCGGTAGAGCTGTTTAAGAAGCGTTATATTAGCGAAATCAAACTATTTCCGTTTAAAACGCCAGTTATACAGTTGGTTTAATATTGAAAAGATGATGGATTCGTTTGTTGTGGAAGAAATTGCAATTCCGGAATTATTTGAATTCTCTGACTGATGTTACTATAGAAGCGATGGCCTAGTCTCGTTCATCATTATCATTTTAATTTGCTCTTTAGTAATATTAGCCGCTGGCACTTTCCGACTTAATCATTACAAAGCAAGCATAGTATTAAAATATTTCAGTTAGTTTGGAATCTAGAGAATTGCTGTTTCAGAATAAATTGAGAGTTGTCCCTGGACGCGTGTTTAGAAAAGCGAGAGTGAGTTTATTTAGGTCTATGTAAATTTTAGTAATTGCCAGTTATTCCAAGTTCTTATTTAAGGTCAATGTTACCAACACTTCATTTCGACATTTGAATTGTTGTTTTTTATTTACTAGCATTTATTTTTTCTGTAAAGTGCATTTTAGAATTAATAAAGCTTATCTTGTGTAGCGCACAGGCAACATTTCTGCACCTTCGCATATAGCTGGTGACGTCTCGATTTAAGTGAAATATTTTTGCCTGGGGCGTTAAACGCCATTATTCAACTCATGATCAACTCATCTCTACTCCTTATAAAGATAAAATGTAGATGTTTACTAATAATAATATGAAACAGCAAAAACACGTTCAAAAGTAACAATTAAATAGATATTCAACTTCTTAATTGTTATTAATATTAGGGATGACACAACACAGGCAAATCCGTGTGCCTTATGGATTGCGTGAGTATTTTAACCATCTTTTGGAGGACAACTTTGATAAGCTACATAAACAATATATGCATCGGAAACAAAATTAAATGCTATCGACGGGAACATATATCCCAACCCGCCTATTCCGCCCGGTACATCCGATTTAAATATGAAATCCAGTTTTTCTGTACGATAAATAAACAACATCGAAAAAAGATACAAAATATTTTGAGACCTCAAACTTCAAATATTCCATCAACAATAATTAAACAATGACATTGGAGTGTAATGATATCTTTAATTAGTTTTCATATAGAAGACACAACTTGTTCGGTAAATCAATTCCTATTTGTTTATGTGGCCTTCCTTGTAATGTCCTCTGGTGTTCCGTGATCGTGGAGCGACGTGCTAATAAATTAGGTTAGAAAATGGCCCTTGTAGCATATTATGGCATTTGACGTCCTTAAAACACAATATTTACTCTTTACGAATCAATAAAAGGAAAGATTAGCTCAGATACATGCTGTGATGTAGAGCGTTATTTTCTGGTTATCCCTGGTTTATGTTTGGTGCGACAAGATTTTTTATTTTAGTAGCGAACCAAGTCTATGGCGACCTTCAGAGCACCAACATATACCATTTATCGCAAACAAATTATATGGACACTCGGCTCACAAGTAACATCATTCTAATGGTGAGAAAATCCTTCCTTGCACGCAACCGAACAAGGTGAAATATCTAGCGGTCACAAATGGGTTTGATGGCTAATTTTGATGTATGTAGGTTTCTCGTAATGTTAATTTTGATGACTGTTATTTTTTAAATTTTATTTATTATTTTTCTGTTCATTTATATTTTTTCTAAAATTAATTAAAAAACAATACAACTTTCTCAGTAAATCAATTCCTATTTGTTTATGTGTATTAGACATGATTGTCTTCCTTGTAACGTCCTCTGGTGTTCCGTGATCGTGGAGCGACGTGCTAATAAATTAGGTTATAAAATGGCCCTTGTAGCATATTATGGCATTTGACGTCCTCAAAACAAAATGTTGACTTTTTACGAATCAATATAAGGAAAGATTAGCTCAGATACATGTTGTGATGTAGAGCGTTATGTTCTTGTTATCCCTGGTTTATGTTTGGTGCGACAAGATTTTTTATTTTAGTAGCGAACCAAGTCTATGGCGACCTTCAGAGCACCAACATATACCATTTATCGCAAACAAATTATATGAACACACAGCTAACAAGCAACATCATCCCAATGGTGGGAAAATCCTTCCTTGCACGCAACCGAACAAGGTGAAATATCTAGTGGTCACAAATGGGTTTGATGGCTAATTTTGATGTATGTAGGTTTCTCATAATGTTAATTTTGATGACTGTTATTTTTTTAATTTTGTTTATTATTTTTCTGTTCATTTATATTTTTTCCTAAAATTAGTTAAAAAACAATACAACTTTCTCAGTAAATCAATTCCTATTTGTTTATGTGTATTAGACATGATTGTCTTCCTTGTAACGTCCTATGGTGTTCCGTGATCATGGAGCGACGTGCTAATAAATTAGGTTATAAAATGGCCCTTGTAGCATATTATGGCATTTGACGTCCTTAAAACACAATGTTGACTCTTTACGAATCAATATAAGGCAAGATCAGCTAAAATACACACTGTGATGTAAAGCGTTATGTTCTGGTTATCGCTGGGTAATAATTTGTTACCGATGATAATGACGGATATAAAACCAATACGCGTTAGTTATACGGCTGTAACATGCTGGTTCTTAAAAATAAACAAAGTTGTATTTTATTACAAAATAACTAGAAAATTTATTTTGAAAACTCTATAATATTACAGAAAAACTAAAAATTTATTTTGAAAATTCCATTTTATTACAGAATAACCATAATTTATTTTGAAAATTCTATTTTATTATAGAATTTCTGGGATATTTATTTTGGATATTTACTGCGGGGATTATTTTATTGTTATTTAATTAACAACATTCTTGATTGGTTTCTAATAAGATTACGTAAATTTTTATTTTCTACATCAACAAAGCGGTTTGGATTTAGTACCCGTACGTTACTTTAATTAACATATGACTAATAAAATCCTCTTTAGATTTGTTTGGCTCTCTTTAGATTTCGTTCCCAATCATTGTTAAAGTTCATATGGTTATAAAACACGATAATTTTAATTACTGCCTAAAAGTGATGATTGGTTATTTTATTATTTATAAGGGTGTAGTTTAATTGGTAGCTATCCATGGTCACAAAATATAAGTTTTCTCATGTGCGTGTGTTTAGGGACCCCTGATTATCAAGTCGGGTCCGTCTGTGGTCTTAAGCATAGACTGGAATACCAGTCGGCCAGATCCAAGTGCGAGAGAGTTAGCCAGTTCGCTAGATGATGGTCGGTCGTTTTTTAGGCCTTCGTCCTCTCCAGTTTATGGAACTATTACAGCTTTTATATAAGTGAAGAATTTTGACTGAGCTGTAAAACTACATCGATACACTCTATTCCTTCCAAAAGCACTTCAACAAAAAAGGATGCAATTCTGTCATTATAATAAGTGCAATTCCGAATTTTATAATTGGTAATACATGTGCTTGTCTGCTCAGTTTCCTTGCTTAGTTTTCTTGTTCTTTGTTTTATTATTATTATATATAATTTTATGTTTTGTTTGCGTTGTATATTGATAAACACTCGTTACTTTTCTACACTTTTCCCAATTTTTCAGAGCCTGAAAAAATGCAATTTCCCATTAATCCTATGTTAAAATCCCGACATTTTTGAAATTTTTGACGCTTTATAGCTAAAAAAGTAAAAAGGTGACCCCTATATTTTTTTATTTTCATTTTCAGATGCGCCTCAAAAAGTTTTACATATATGTAAAAATCCGAAACTTGTAGGATAGTGCCCATTTGTACTACTTGGCCTTAAGTTAATACTACTTGAACACTTCCCTGGTGGTATACGTACAAGAAGTTCACGTGATAAATTTAACTTAATTTGCCGATTCAAACTTTTTGATTTGATTTTGATTATTGATTTGGAATTGATTGGTATTTTATTTTTATTTTGATACTATAAATGACAATTTTGAATCCATGCAATTTATCAATACTCTAAATTACAACAAATATATGGTAATGTTTATACATTTGCATTATATATGACGATTTGAAAATGACTATATAGGGCGATATTAGCTGCTTTTGTTCATTGAACCATACGATATCTTATGTAGCAAAGTGGCTAGCAATCAGATACCCCTTGTTTTAAGGCCTCATGTGACTCACAAAAACGTAAAAGGAAGATAATCACTTAATTGATACCAATGTCTGGTTAATGTCACTGACAATGCAGACCTGTCGAAAGTTTAACGACAAGTTAACGAATTTTGGGACGAATCGACAGATCATCTCATTTCTCGTTAGCAATATTTCGACACCTGTTATCTATATACGTCGGCAGATTTTCACCATGGTAACTAGCTATCATTATCGTGGTCACTGGGTAGCCAAGCTAAGAATCCTTTTCTGTACCTCAGTGTTAAATTTCGACATGTCTGTACAGTATGTCGAGGAAGTACGCTTATTTTATTTGCCTATTGACAATTTGAGTAAGTTTCCTAGGAAAGATTGAATTTAAGGAATATTGAAACGAGAAATCGTACTTTTTACACATTAATATTGGCGATTCTAAATAACATTGCAATAAACAATGTACAAACGGCTGTAATTCAGGAGAAAAATAATCACGGTATTATCCATGAATCAGATGATAATTAAATTACAGACACATCTGTACTTAAAGTCTTACTAATCTACTTTCAAGTACAGAAAACTTCGTCTTTGTTATGATGGGTTAATTTCCTATTGCCATAGATCCAGGAACATGGAATGGTGAATGAGTTTGAGGACTTTTGAATTAACGGCATAAAATCCGTTGATTATTAAATAGTTGATAAGGCATACAACAATACGGGGTTGTATTAGAGTAAAAATGTTCAGATTAATTTTACCATGGTCAATCTGCTCAGCTTAATTTGTAACTTCTAAAGGTGATTTTAACAGTTTTGTGACTATCTGGGTTTCCCTAACGGATTCAATATCTAAGAAACACATTTTTCGTTTAATCTGCAATATAGTTAACTATACAACGTGCATGCGTTTTATACTGGTATTTGATGTAATTGTCCAATACTTGGTGATGCCATGTTAAATATTCACGTTAAGCGTTCAGAATTTGATGCCGAATCCAACAAAACCAACAAACATAAAGCATTAGGATTTCTCAGTTCAGTAATAAGTGTTTAACGTCCCAGTCAAGAATATTTCACTTAATTAAATCAAAACGTCGCCAGTTATATGTTAAGATGCAGAAATTTTGCCTGCGTATTGCGCTAATGACATTATCAATAGGGCTGTTTTTCGTGACACGGGACCTTGCTATTTGAAGTTCCCATCCGGAAGAACCGTGACTTTCATTTCGTAATACCGAGTGCTTGGCGAAAAAATAGTCGCTACTCATTTTCAAGTTTTGGGTCAGACCCGGCCGGGGATCGAACCAAAACCTTCCACTTACGGCGCAAACACTGAGCTACCACAGTGGATATAACATTAAGAAATAGGACAAAATATTTTAAAAACACTTTTAAAAGTAGTTTCTGAAACGAAACAAAACGGTTGCAAAGTAATATGATAGCAAATATTCGAATACATGTATTAATTTTTTCATCTGATTATCAAAACAATGAGACGGTATGTTCTATTAATCAAAATCAAATATACCAAGCCGTATCTAAATCACAATCCTAAAGCAAAGTAAAACAAACATATCAATTCATACCAAAACACATACCAATCCATTTCCAATTTACAATCCCAAAGCCAAGAAAAAATAACTAACATACCAATCCATGCCCAACTCACAATCCCAAAGCAAGTAAAAACGAACATACTAATCCATGTCCAATTCACAATCCTAAAGCAAAGTAAAACAAACACACAAACCCATGCCCAATTCACAATCCCAAAGGAAAGTAAACACTTCGAAACTGACAAATTGAGTTAAAATTGTGAACTTCCAAATGGGAATTGAGGCCGGGTGTTCCGGAAGGGTAGGCACCTCCGCTTTAGCTAGTTACGCCCGCCGCATGTGTAATATAAATGATTTAATGACATCATACATGTATAAGACAGAGGAACCAATATTCATGTGAAGTGTGTGTCCAAACTACGTCTCGCATTGCAAACGACACAATAAATGTCCAAGACAATGAAATGATAACTTACTTGCTTAGAACGGGTCGGCGTTGAAATAAAGCGCGATTTCCTTTCGAAAAAGTGACGTTTAATAACGAAAAAGAAGAAAAACACTTTAAAACATCTACTATCAACACAGCTGAGATGAAAATATCGAAATTAAAAAAATAGATACGTGTTACAATGTTTGATTAGCTTGCAGAAAGCTCTCTCTAACCATACGGAAGGGTGAAACGGAACAATTTATCAATAACGGACCGTGAATATTGATTGATGTCTCATTTTAATATTTAGGAAAAGCAGATAAATCTGTTTTCCCCTGACTGTTAAAATAATTTGATTTTAACAACGATCTCGTATTCAGTGTTGCTATCAAATTTCCAGTTTTATAAAAACAGAGACGGACGTTTTGATAATATAATTTAAAGCAATTGTTTTTAAAGCTGTTATTACACATAATCAGAGGCTGTATGAAATGACATCAAAGGTTTTTTGTATTCTTGTCGTTACATGGTTAATGGGTGTTATTACATTTATTTCCGTAAAAAGTTTAGAATTTTGTTTTACAATAATAATGTTTTTTTTATGTCGTGCAATTATTTTATAAGCGTCATTGCCGTTTACATTTTAAAATAATGTGTTGAAAACAAAAATGATTTATATGTTATTTTATTACATAATACATGTGTATAATCTTTTTACAGTATCTTTAATCAGTAGTCTCACTATGTGATTTATTTCGTGCTGTACTTGTTTACACTGGATATTGCCAAGTACATGTAAATCAGGTTCAACCAAGTGTGTGTGTGCTTGTTGTTAGTTTTTATAACATTATTGGGAAAGTCAAGAGCTGTTGCGATGTACACGATTGCATTAGAAGGCATTGTAACAACTCATAATGAAGTCCAACGCCTCATAAATTCCAGACTTCATTAGGCGTCAAAATAACCACGCCTACTGTTTGTTTACTCTTTTTCACAGAAAGCAAGAACTTAAACATCCTTAGATTTTCAATGGGACGGATACAAATCAGTAATTCAGTTACTTGCATGAGCAGAGTGGTTGCTAAAATCCTGATTTCAATATAATATATATATATATATATATATATATATATAATATATATATATATATATATATATATATATATATAACATTTAATTCATTAAAATGTATTTTGGATGGGTGTTTACAATAATAAAATGTTGGCAAAATGGCGGCGTCTTCGTGTGACGTAATGATGACGGAAGAATTTTTTTTTACGTAGACACTTAAGGGGTACAATAATGGGTAGCTCAACGGTCGGGTTTAGTTTAAAAGTTTCAATTTACGTCATTTTGTTCAAAGTCTTAAAATGAAGAATGGTAGTTCACTAAATAAGTTTATTAAATCATTTTTGGTCTTCTAAGTTACGTCAAAATCATTTCGTTCTTGAACTGCACTTACCTACGTTAAGAGTGAACTCGTCCGCCATCACTACGTAACATAAGATACTCCGCCATTTTGTAAAAACGTCTACCATTGTAAACAACTACCCAAGTTATATATCCTATAAAATGATATGTAAAGCAAGATGGGACCGAAACATGAATTATTAGCAACGACTCGACTCATATAAGTAAACAAATCATTTAGTTGTGTCCGTCCCATAGAAATAGAAAGATATTTGAGTTCTTGCTTTTTATGAAAAAGGGTAAACAAAACAGTAATGAATTTAATGTTTGAACTTCATTAGGCGTTGACAATTTCGATGTGTAACGAAGTCCAAAGTTTGAGGCTTCAGACAAGAAGCTTTTAGGTTATTTAAACATAAGATTATTAATAAAATTGGACGACTGTATAAGACCTCTCGTCTAAAGACTCAATCTTAGGACTTCGTTAAATGTCGAAATCGTCATTAGTCGTTGGATCTCATAAAGAGTTGCTACAAGACGTCACTTATTATTAATCACTTAAAGCGACTAAATATCCAAATTAAAGGTCAAGCGTACAAGTCAATGTTGTTTGCCTATGAAATTAATATCAATACCAATACACATCTATTAAAGTCAATTAGATGCATTTAAGATAACTTATAAAAACATCATAATGGAAGAAAGCACGGCTGGTTATTTTCTCATCAAATAAATCTATCACAACATCAAAATCGATTTCAATCGTTTATGAACATTAACTTGAATCTTTTGTTTTTGAACTTACTTTTTAAAGAGTTTTTTTTTTTAATTTATATATCAGCTTTATGAGAAATTGATATAATTTTGGTTGGAACAAAATTCTTAAAACAGATTATATGGCTCATAACTATTATTTTATCGAGCAGATCACATTTTATTTTTTATAGTTATGGCACAATTTTGAAGGGGTACCGTTAACTGTAATAGAATGTTGTCAAATTCTAGTAGTGCTAAACTAAAACTGGGATGTTTGTATCCACTTCAATTTAGTGATACAACAATATGTCGCAATTGCTAATATCACAAACTCAGTAGGCAATAAGAATGTATTATTGTCAGAAATAAATAATTGTCTAAATTTGCTGCTAATTAGAATTTGAAATTCTTAAAAAAATAAGGTATATTCCCTCATGCAAAGTATTTCCTCACCTAGATTTGGTAAAATATAATTTGGTCTTTTGGTATCTTTTAAACGTCTTGGGGAAGAAAATTTGATTTCACAATTTTGGTCTAGGCACTGCTGATGAGGAATTGTATTTCGAAACGGCCGTCTAGTGCTTTAAGATTAAAACTGGTATAATATGTCATTTACAAAGATACAACAGTTTGTTGCTATTTATGGACTACATTACTCTGTAGATATAACAAAGACATGTGTGGATAAATAGTTATAGTTTCGTTGGCTGACCTGTATCACCCTGAACAACAATGTATTTGTCAGTTGTTTCGGTACATAGGAAGCGTGAAACAAAAAAACTAGTTAGTGTTCGCGCTTGTTTGTAAATAATAATGCATTCAGAAATGACAAACACTATGTACCTTTTTCAAAGCAACAATCACCAAACAATCTTAATAAGAGAGTTAATAAAGCTAAATGAAATGGAATCCATTTTTATTTCGAAACTCTTTCATCATCCTTACTGACTATATGCAATCACCTGCAGAGTGAATTCTATATTTAGAACCAATTTAAAGTCGACTCTTTCAATACACACAGATTGATTTTAATTTAAAGTTAAAACAATTTATAATGCAATGCCTTGTTAAAGCTTTATTTTGAAACTTAATAAATCTTTTGTCTAAATTGTGTATGTAACTTTTTTTCTGCTTCGATGAATGTTACAACTTCGTTATTGCACACTTGACGCTGTATTAATGGGGCCTTGAAGTCGGGTATGTCCGATAATCCAAATGTACGCAATCTAAATCAATTTATGCTTATTTTTAGTTTTGGCTTAGGTGGATTTGGTAAAATACATTTTGTTTTTCCAATGTTTCTCATTTCAACATCTTAAAAATATTTGGATTTCATTTGTGAGTCGTGGTTACAAGCGTATATAGGTTATTGCCTTCATCATTCCACAACTGTGATGTAAAACACCATATCTGAACTGCTTCAATACAGTTTTGCACATAACATGCGACTGTTGAGTTATCTTAATTTATATACATTGTACCAACATCAGTTATATATAAACACCATTAATCAATGAATTCTCTATAGATCAATCTCTACTTAAATACTACCAAAACTCCCATAGAGAGTATTTATACTCGTAACAATAACACACACACTGGCGGATTACATAACACACTGGCTGCATTCTGTCACAAGGATTCTAATCTTCTACCAGTAACAAAAATCACAATTACGATGCAATATAAGGTATAATAATTGTTATTGTTTGTGAATGAAAACTTGGGAATCTAGAATGTTTTCTGATTCCAGAGCGTGATAGACTAATGTGTTTTATTGTTTAGTCAAACAAATACGTGTTATTAAAATACAAGCCCTTGGTGGTTGGTTTTAAATACAGTAAATACATTGTTTAACGTAATTACATATGTCTGTGGTATATAAATATAGATACAAAATGAGGTTAATAAATGCTGAAAACAAATTGCAGTAGCGGTTACCGAATGAAGTCATCATCTCGGATAATTGAAAAAACATTACTAACCTAGACCCATTTCAGTAGCAGTTACCGAATGAAGGTTCCATTTCAATAGTAGTGAAGAGTCTTGATTAGGGCCTACAATATCACTGTCATGTGCCACTTGTACTTTTGAATTTTATGAAATAATATAATTCAAGAGTAGCACATGACAATTAATGACCATTTTAATAGCTATAGTCATGCAGAGAAGAATGAAATAATTGTGTTCAAGTCAATGTTCTTTCTCTTATACCAAGGTGGTAAGTTTTTTTGATGTTGTAGTAAATTACATATTACATATTATTCCAATTTTAATTTGACAGCACTTAACGGAAGGCAATAAATTAGAGTAACAGATTTGAAGGAAACATATGCCTTCGACCGGCAAGAGACTTGGGCAAACTTTCTCACACTGTAGGTTCTATCCCGATTGAGGTGGGTTCGATCCTAGGCAGTAAGAGGCGATTGAACCGTAAGTGTGCGCTTAGGAACAAACGGGCACCGAGGTACTTTGATCATATAAAACAAGCTACTTATAATACATTGAAACTTCATCACCTTGACCAAATAACGGAAATAACTTGTATTGTTTTCTGCAATGTTTCTATTAGCGTTTGGTTACTATGCTGATTGTCATCCTTCAACATACAAACTGTGATTTATATGAAAATTATTTTTGTCATAGGAGCTAAATGCATTATTTGCACTTAACAATGCAGAAGTGTCATGGTATCGGCATGTTAATGTCTTAATGAATTAGATTTTAAATGTCGAATATGACAAGGCAAATACATCATCACAACGTTACGTGATGTTCGAAATTGGTGAAATTGATAGGGGCTGTTGTAACAGTGCTTATATTTCATCCTCCCGTTCGTTATTCCCGCCCACATGTAGGGGCATCGTGATATTTCTAGTCGATTTTCTTAAATCTGAGAGAGAGAGAGAGTAGGTGTTATATTACGCATGGTACGTCAACAGACACGAGAAAGAGAGAGAGAGAGAGAAAGAGAGATGTTCTAATGTTCTAGGTGTTGTTTTAGGACAATTGAAGGTTCGTTGATTTTTTATTTTAAAAAAGTCTTTTTACAAAAAAAAAGTAGTATCAAGCTAGGTTGGGACATTTGATGGTCGTTACAAAAATGCCCTCGTATTTAAATACTCAAAATGCCCCCCACGTTGTAAGTAAAAGAACTAACGTATATCTTATGAATCTCACATAGTCCCCACTATTATATCACTTGTACCTCACTTTACACTGTTGATATATAAGAGAGAGAGAGAGAGAGAGAGAGAGAGAGAGAGAGAGAGATTTACAAAATAAGGGTTATATCTAGTTCATGTAAACTAAGATAATTAACACATGGTAGGTCCATCAGACACATTGTGAAGACTTGGTAAATATTAGTATAGTAGTAGACCTTTTGCAGACAATTTCATCAATATTTGAACAATGATAAGAGCTGCTGTAGTTCATAAAATTCTCTGATTCTGAGTTTATTGTGGATAAGTTTAAGTTCATGCTAATTTAGGGCAACCTTGTGGATTAAATAAATTAGGTTCATAGGATAATTCATTGGCAATAAATCTAGAAAGCTAAAATACACAATTGTAGTAATAATAGAAAAAATTCCTTGAAAAGTCTTCTGAGTGACATGTTTCAAGGTAAATAAGGTAAATATCAAAATTTATTGGCATTTCAAAATAATAAACATTCATCCAAGAATTTTGTCAGCTGTTGTAGCCGAAGAAGCATGCGTTTTGTGTTTGATCAATTTGTACAGATGATGCTGCTGTAAGTAAATTCCTAGCTATTTGTAAGCTTTACAAATTCGAATAATGCATTTAAACACTCATTGTCGCGGCGGTTTACAAGGTTTTGTGTTTCTGAATTTCTGTTTTAATTTGAGACCACCAATGACGATGTTCGACAATGGCTAGAGATGTTCAACCCAAATTTGTTTAAGTATTTTGCAATCGTGTACAATGAAATATTAGATATCATAGGGTGTCTTAAACACATACTACATCGAATTCATGAAATTATGACTCACGGTGCATCTCACTCCAGGGCTCAGTTGGTAGAGTGCTCGAGCAGTAAGTGGGAGGTCGTAGACTCGAACCCCGACCGGGTCTGAAAAAAAACTTTCGACGAACACTCATTACGAAATGAAAGTCGCGGTTCTTCCGGATGGGAACTTAAATAAACGAGGTCCCATGTCACGGTAGACGTGGCACGATAAAGAACCCTGTTGTATAATGACATCAGTGCAATACACAGGTAAAAATTCTGCATCTTCGCCTATAGCTGGCAACGTCTAGATATAAGTGAAATTTTCTTGATTGAGACATTTAACACCATTACTGACTGACTCACCCCAGGGTTGAGTAATTCATAGCTATCAAAGCAGAACACTTGTCGCCTATATAAAACATAAACGTTATGTATCCGTTATAGCTGCTAATATAGCTTCGAGTTTTATACCCAGCCCAGAGCTTTAAGCTTCACTTAGATGTTAACATGAACCTTGATCCATTCGACTTTCATAATGCCAATTGACATGATTAAATGTATCCATTATCTAAGACACAAAGTCAGCAGTTTTAACACTAAAGCAGAAAGCGACAAAAATGCATCGAGCTAATTGACTAAAGAACACGTTTAATTTAAATAAGGATTGTGTTTTGTTTAAAAATTAAAGGAATTTAAGAATGAATCATTTCTATAATTCTATAAAGAGCGGGAATATTTGCGTGACGAGTTCCCACTTAAACTGTTAAGTTTTGAGACGCCGTCGATTATGTTGAAACTTTTTAGAATTAGAGCCTGAAATTTCATAAATCTAACTAAATTAATATAATTATCTTTTTGTCGATTTTACAAAACAGTTTAAATGAACCAAAATAAATTTTATAATCTAAAAAAAATGAAAAACATTAACTTTAGAGATTTAAAGTGCTTTCTCTCTCTCTGTCTCTTCTCTATCTCTCTGTGTGTGTGTGTGTGTGTGTGTTTACTGCTGCTGGTAATGGTCTCGAGTACAAATAGGTAGTTAATTCAACCGAGATCTCAATTCCTCTCATATCTTCCTCTCATTCACGTTTTTAAGACACCATACATTTTACAAAATACCACAATTGCCTTTAAAATGATGAGCAAGTTGAATACTAAAATGTTTCTTGTTTATAACAGTTTTACATGAGACATGAAGACATAAGCGCGCACAGACGCAAAACAGATTAATTAAAGCATCCACACATAATATGGCATGGATTTGTCATGCCAAAGATACAAATTATATTAACGTGACATATCCATGTGTCTCGTTTAAAAACAGATGTGATGTTAATGAGTCATCTGCTCCTGCGAATTATTATATTTTTCTGATTTATACAGCGTTATGCCGAGCAAATAGTACCCCATCTTAATCGTCAACGACTGGTATCGGCTTTAAATTGTGATCTATAGCCCAAGTTCTTTGGCGACTTACCTACCTGACCACCAGCCAGTTGACAAAATATCTTAGGTACTATTACTCTAGTTTTCCATTAATCATAAATGGGACTTACTTTCACATCAAATAAAAGTTCCTAGCGGCTTTAAACAAGTTGGACACTCACTTATCACTAAGAGAACCACTGTCAACGACATACGTTTTTGCCATAATTAGATCCACATCAATTTAATATCACCATATCTTTTAAATCAGCTATCTATTTAAACCGGAGTTGATAAACAGAAACAGTTACAACCCCTTTTACTAAATATCGATCGATTGCTGTATCGAGGCAGGTGCAATCATAAATATTTACAATAGCTGTAAATTCAAAGAGAAACAAACCAATCCATGTCCAAACCGCAATCCCAAAGCACATGTCCAAACCACAATTCCAAAGCAAAGTAAAAACTTCGAAGCTGATATTAGGTTAAACACGTGATCTCCCACCAGAGATGTGAGGCCAAGTGCCCCGGAAGCGTAAGCACCTCCTGTTTAGCTACTTATACCCGCTACATGTTTAATCAAAATTGAGAATGAAAGGAACATGGAAATATATATGTGACGTCAAATATATCCAGGGTAATTTTGGATACAGAGACATCATACGTATCAAGCATATTGTGGTGATGTCCATAAAACTTTTTGATAGCTTATATCTGCAATATCCTTGCGTCAACAATTGATTTGTAAGCAGCCTGTTTCGTTGTATAAACTTTCGGTTGTAGGAGCAAGCTGTACAATAGCGCATTGTGAAAAAACAAGCAAATAAGGCTAACGTGATCTGCTTCGCCGTTCATTTGTTTTTATATGTGCATATTCTATATGACATATTTCAATCCATAATTCGGTTGTGTTCTTTTTTAAAACAAGTAGTTGGAAGTTGGATATAAGCCCAATGATAATGTAGAGAAATTATATATGCGTACTTATGTGCTAAATTCTATTTCTTTAGACAAGCAAAAATAATAATATCATAACGTCCAAATTGCCATTCGGAACTGTTTGGAGATAATAGAAATGTTAAATTGGCGATTTCAGGTGAGAAAAGATATCGAACCATCAGGGTCTGGAAGATTAGGAGGATAGAAATGAGTGTTTATCATAGATTAGAATTCTTAATTTTGTCAAAATAGCTCAATTATCTCGGAAAAGCACTAAATCCGTATCCAATTGATTAGAAGTAATATTCATGCTGTTTCAATTCCTTCCAGCAATTCAACATCCAGTACTGATTAAAACTGATAGCATGGTGAGACTCTGACCCCCAAATGACTTACTGCTTATCGTAATACATATTCTTGAAACAAAAACATCATGAACAAGGATGGATAGTTTTATCTTTTCAAAACAAATTTTTTTTATACTTGTTGTGAGCTTTCTATTATTTTCTTATATGCTTACTGACAAGTTTATAATGTTTGGAAATCCGTGTTTTATTTTTTTTAAGTGTGGTCGCTACTCGCAGATAAAGTTCCTTTGTCCCTAAAACAGGGTTTTACGCTAGCGAGAGTAGATGGTATTTTGGATGGAATTTGCTCTAAATGAAAAACACGTCATTTTAAAAACGCACGTGATTTTGTTCTTTTTTGTTTTCACTGAAATAATAATTTTAATATCAGATGACATGTAATTTTTCAGATACTTGTAATAAAAAAGTTCAGGATAATGAAAATGCTACATTTTTATTATATAGTTTTATATTTAAGTCAATACATGTATATTGTGAGAAACAAAACAGTCCCTTAAGAAAAGAAAGATCATAGAATTTGGATAAATCTCGTAAGCAAATAGAGATTGTTGTATTTGGAAACTTAATGTTGGCTGTTCTTCTTTAGATTGCTTGTATACTGGTGAATAATTACTCCATTGGGAGACATATTTCCCGGAACGTATTTATAAATAAACCAATCAGTGGCAAAATTATAAAGACAGAGAGAATCCGACTTTTGTGCTTTGACAAGCATGTAAAAACGGAATCCCTCGGGTTCAATTAAACATCGGTCAAACAGGAGAATTAGATCTATATTGTTTCGGTAAAAGGAACTTAATTGCATTCAATCAAAATATAAATATCCCTCCTTCAAGTCCTGTTAGCTTTACTAGAAATAGGAATCAATTTGTATCTAATAACTGCTTTCCTTTAATAGAAACCTCAATTAAAAAGAGGGAATTAGGTACCCGGGGATTTCTGATTAGTTATAACTCAATTATACACTAAATACAAATGGATTTCAAAGGAATACAATCCATAACAAGTCGATGAAAACGTTATGTACTCATTAATAGGTTAGAAGAAAAAGTTTACATAGAATTTTTCACACGTTGGAAATTGTAGATAAAATGATTTCATAAGAAACAATGATCTGTCTTTAAGGTTTTTATGTTTTATATAAAATTGTAGAAATTAAAAAAAAAAAATACATGTCAATTTAAACAATGTTCATATTAAATTCGTAGTTGTAGTTCCACGATGCCTGCAAACTATACATAAGTATTTAATGCATCAAAAATACCGATCCAAAAACAAAGTTACCAAAGTAAAAACTTTAAAAAATTTACATTAAACATGTGAACTTTTATCGGGTACTTCGGGCTGAAGAAGTACCTCCTGTGTAGCTAGCTACACCAACCACGGGTGAAATCAAAATTCAGAATGAAAGGGACTTAAAACTTTGCGGTGTAAAATATATCCAGGATAATTTGTGATACAGAGATAGCATACTTATCATCATCAATATGGTATATGGTGATAATGACCATAGAACTTTTTGAGGGCCTTGGTACTTAGTCTTTAATAAGAAAATGATAGAGAAAAAGGTACTGAAACATGGGCTAAACAGAACGTGCAATTAATCTTTAAAAACCTTTATCTTCCTGGTTTGATTAGTTTATCTTATCTTATTGTCATGATGAAGTGTTCAATATAAGACAAAGTGTCCTCCGCCATAAGCGCATAGACGCCCCGGCACTGTTGTTTAAGCGGTTTTATGACGAACACACATAAAATACAGTTTTCACATCTTAAATGTTATGTAGTTTGCTAAACCCTTCCGTAGTACCCGGACTCACTTCCTTGGTGGAGGTTCACGTGTTTAACCTGTCTTGTCAGTTTCAAAGATTTTTCTTTGCTTCTTGATTGTGATTCGAACATGGATTATTGAGTTTGTTTTTGATTATGAACACAACATTGATGAAAACACAAGGATCCTTAAGTAATCTACTTTTTTCTATCTATAGAAGTTTGTGTCACTTGATTGATCTGTAGCTTTGTTATGTGACCGAACACTTTACAGGGGTAGTCGACATTTCCCTTATGTACTGTTAGGACTTTGTTATTGTCACCTGTTACTCGAGTTCGACCTCTTCTTGAACTAACCTGTTTTCAGTGAAAAGCATTTAGGAATATGGAATTTCTATAAGCGTTTTTTGGTGTACGTTTTATAATATATTATTATGGTTCTTGCATTATCAGTTTTATTAAGAACTATTATATAATTATAAATATAAACATAACCCACACAACAAAATGTATATTCCGCCGTTGTTATTTTGCGTTAATATTTTAGCTTAGAATGCAACACTCAATTGGTAATCAAAAACAAACATACTAAACCATGTCCGAATCACAATTCAGAAGCAAAGTAAAAACTTTGGAACTGACAAGTTAGGTTAGACACGTGAACTTCCACCAGGGAAGTGAGGCCGGGTGCTCCGGAAGGGTAAGCACCTCCTATTTAGCTAGCTACACCCGCCACGTGTGTAATCAAAATTGTGTGAAAGGAACATGGAACTATGAGACGTCAAATATATCCAGGGCAATCCTGGACACAGAGACATCAAACTTATCAACAATACTGTGATGACAGCCATAAAACTGTTTGAGGGCCTTGATAAGCCTGGGCTTGCAATATCCCTGAGTCAACAATTTATTTGCAAGCAGCCTACTTCGTTGTACAAAGCGCCCGTAGTGGGAACAAGCTCTACCATAGCGTATTAATTGGGGAACAAATACACCATAAGCAGGAGAAGCAGGTATATTGCTGCATAAAAAAGGAAAGTTGACAATAGAAAAATTGAAGTCATCACGCTTGTCATAAAGTTTCAAATGTAGCCTTTCGTGTGCGTCATAATTCAGGTATAAGTCTAAATATGAAGCAGAACTTGAGGAATCAGTCGTGTCTTTTATTTCAAGCTCACTAGGATAGATGACATATACATAGTCTCCAAATTTAGGATTGTTAAGAGATAGAACGTCATCTATATATCTGTATGTTGAGTTGAATGATTTGGCGACAGTCTTCTCTGCAGATTTAACAAGGTTCTGCATAAATTCTGCTTCATACGAATAAAGAAACAAATTAGCAAGCAATGGTGCACAGTTTGTACCTAACTACAAGACGATATTTTCTCGTTTATCAATTAATGGAATCTAAACATTGCATTGAATTTTATATCACGCATTCCTTTATATCAGTGTACCACAAAACATTGAAAATAGACAAGAAATAGCTTTATAATCAAGTCTTTTATCAAGCTTGTAAAATTTGTTAAAATATAAATACGTTAGGTATACATATTAATAAGCAGAAACTTGCAACTCATTGCAATTATATGACAAGTATGACGCCCGCGAAAGGCTACATTAAAAACTGTATAACAAAAGTGATGACATCGTTTTTTTCAATTGTAAACGTTCCTTTTCTATGTACTAATAAACCTACTTCTCCTGCTTATGTAGTATTTGTTTCCCCAATTGATACGCTATGGAAAAAGCTTGTTCCCACTGCTTACAAATAAATTGTTAACCCAGGGATATTGCAATCCTAGGCTTATTAAGGCCTTCAAAAAGTTTTATGACCGTGTGGGACCCCTATATGTAGTAACTACCACAAATGTAGTAACGGTCACAAATGTAATAAAATTGTGTCACATATGTAGTAACGAACCACAAATGTAGGAACGACCGTTACCACAAATGTAGTAACAATTTTTGTTACCACAAATGTAGTAAATGAAAACCGCTATATGTAGTAACGAAAATTTCGAAATCTGAACGTTAGAAACCAACATGTAAGGTGCGTTCTAACCCGATAGAAGCGACTGTTGTTCCGATAGAAGTGACTTTTAACGCGTTAGAAGTGACTTTTAACTCGATAGAATGGAATTCTATCCCGATAGAAGTGGTTCTGATTCCGATATAAGTGACTTTATTAAATACCAAAGAAAAATATATGTTTAAATTGTTAATTTTGCTGGTTTTTTTTCTATTTACTTGAAAACAATTAGTGTCACATAAAGCGGCACATTACAAAATGATTAGCATAACATGTAATAGTAATTCAGATATAAATGTAATAAATAAATAACAATAATATCTACTAGTATCTGATAATCCTTGTAAGGGTGTTACCCCTACATGTACCTATGTTATGTATTATGCGATGAGCGATAATGCCAATTGGCCTCGTATTTTCATTATACTTCGGTTTGTTAAGTACATGTAAAATTCAGTTTTTAAATTTAAGTTTCTGGGTTTTCTGTATTTTTGCAGATTTTAGTAGGGTACATGTATTGATTATTATACTCCACGGCACTTAAGATGTAGGAAAGTATAATGCTGTTGGTCGGTCCCTCCGTCCGTCCATCAGTCAATTATAAGTTTTCCGCATTGTTTCCTAAACACTTTCAGATAGAGTTTTTGAATGGGAGTCAACCACAATGAGTTGCAGATCAAGTTAACGTTTTGTTTTACTACAAATCCGATCCTTTGCAATTGTCTTTGATAATTTTATTGAAATACTAGTAACAGTTTTCTGCAGTTTTTTTTCGTAATAGCTTGCACATATTGAACTGATTTGGCATATAGGTCTACCATAATGTGTTACAGATCAAGTTCACGTTTTATTTTGCTTCGCTGAAATTTATGTTTTTACGATGACAACACTTGATTTGGTCCAATATGTGGGAGCAACCTCACAAAAGTTTTTGTAATATTTGCTGATTTTTATTTTCTCTCTCTCTCTCTCTCTCTCTCTCTCTCTCTCTCTCTCTCTCTCTGTTGCATTTACAATACTTCGTAAATATCGTTATTGAAGTATATGAACTGCATTTTATAAGATGTGTTAGTCTGTAAAATAGAACGTCTGTAATCATATATGGTGTATCTTGTTCTTTCGCCAAGCACTGGGCATTACGAATAAAAGTCACGGTTCTTTCGGATGGGAACTTAAAAACAAACGAGGTCCCGTGTCACGGTGGGCTTGGCACGCTAAAGAACCCTGCTGTATAATGCCATCAGCGCAACCCACATGCAAAATTTCTGCACCTTCGCCTATAGCTGGCGACGTCTCGATATAAGTAAAATATTTTTTACTGGGACGTTAAACACCATTACTCAACTCTCAACTCTTGTACCCTGCTTAGTGCACTTCTCACAGGCTAGTTGCGTACCCAGTCCGCTAGAAACAGATCATAGTGTGGTACTTCTTTAAGGTTTTCACTTTTGTCTGCGGTTTAAATTAAACGGAAGTGTTAAAAAAAATTCAGATTGTTTAATTTGTTACTAAATTCTTAGCTTATTATTTTTAATTTGCATTGCTATGGGTGGGTGTCCAGTTGCCTGCCGAATATTGCAATTTGACCAACTAGATGAACAATGCACCCCCCCCCCCCACACCCCCCACTCCAAAAAAAAACCAAACAAAAACAAAAACCTGACATAATAAGTAATTTGGCGTTTTCTAAGTTTTAAGTGATGGTGTTGTATTTTGTTTTTGTCTAGTTATGTACGCATCTAACCCCCCCCCCCATTTCACCCACCCACACGAAGTCATCTGATCACTCTGTATTAATTGAAGCACTACAAACTGTCTATTTTGATTTGTACAAAGGTTACACATTTTTAAGACTTTTGATAAAAATACAAATCTCAATGTCGATCCGACGTCATGTAATTTGCAGGAGTTAATTGAATGAATGTTCCACTTATATCAATGCTTCACCAGCTATATGCAAAGTGGCAGAAAGTTTTACCCATGGAGTGCAATGGAATACGCTAGGGTTCTTTAACGCGTCACACCTGGTTTTAGGGTCTTTTCCAAATTACCCTAATGGCTTTCATTTTAAACTACCATTTTTAAGTCTTGGTCAGACCCTGCCTGGGTTGCGAACCCACGAACCTTCCTGGAAGTGGAATAATAAACAAACCATAACAAATCGAAGCGGCGACTAATAAATGTACTGGGGACGTGAAATTCATCTCGGGACTTCCTTGTAGTAGCCTTGTCAGAGGTGAAAATGACTGTTAACATGAACATGAACCGTGATATTCCACATCGTTATGAGTAGCTTAGAACTAAAAAATCGACTTGCATTTGACTCTGGCTAAACATGGTTGAAACCGAGGAATAATATGGGTTTGGGGTTTCATTCCTTAAATTACCCGACAGATATACCTTAAATTACCTGGCAGAGAAACTACAGTGCTTGTCATTAATTAACACTAGCCTAGATATTACCCATTTTGAAAAAAAAACATATTTTATCATTTTTTAAATTTTACTACATTTGTGGTAAAATTAATTTGTTACATTTGTGGTAAAATTTTGTTGCTACATTTGTGGTAAAATTTTGCTACATTTGTGACCAACATTTACTACATATGTGACAAACCTTACTACATTTGTGGTTCGTTACTACATATGTGACACAATTTTATTACATTTGTGACCGTTACTACATTTGTGGTAGTTACTACATATAGGGGTCCCACAGACCGTCATCGAGCTATGTTGATAAGCTGTGTCCAGGATTTGCCTGGATATATTTGACGTCCCATAGTTTCATGTTCCTTTTACTCAATTTTGATTAAGTAGGAGGTACTTACCCTTCCGGACTCACTTTCCTGGTGGGAATTCACGTGTTAACCGAACTTGTCAGTTTCAAAATGTTAACTTTGCTTCTGGATTGTGATTTGGACATGGATCAGTGTGTTTGTTTTTGATATGTAATTGTAATTCTATACTCGTAGACATCACCACCACCTTCATTGGCGATGTTGATCGTTTTGATTCTTTATGAAGTATCCAATGTACAGTGTTATATTCAGTGATGTACTCCGGTTACTGTAACTTAAAACAATCTGAGAACAGACAAGAACATTATTGATATGCATATGATGATAACCTATATTTTTGGAACCTTTATTAAACTTGTAAAACACACACCATTAGCTAACATCTAATCCACTTAAAACAAAGCCAGTTGTCAAAACACAGGAGATTAAAGTGAAACATTACACCTAGACGAGCTTCTTAAAAGATGTATCATCAAATTAAAAATTCTGTTAACGCTATTAAACCGTGCAATAAAGACAAAAAGAACATTCTTTGTGATTTTTAAGTTAAAGTAGATTAATTTCAATCGAGAAGCAATTTTATCTTGTGTGAAATCTCGTAATATATCACGAACACGTGATAAATCTTGATAGATTTGCGTGATGTTTTAATATAAAATCGAGGCATTACATAAAAACGTTAGAAAATGTTCACAAACAGTCTTGAACTCGATACAATTTAAAATTTATTTTTTCAATTAAATCATGGCTTAATTTCGTGCTTGTTCATTATGTCACGCATGCGCAACTTGTGACTGATCAGATTGACTAAACTTAAAAATATTAATCGGACAACGTAATGTACGATGCACTATTATCCGGAAATTGTTTACGTCTGTACGGCTGTTAGATTCCGACTTAACATGCAAACTTGTAATCCTGTATCTGATTGGTTAAATGAAATCTTATTGTGTTTTGTTGTCTCCTTGTCTTTGTATAGGATTAGTTGTGGTGTTATAATGTTTAAAGTACACAGTCTGTGGAGTATGTTCTAGTGTAGCTTTGTCTTATCCCCTTCGTCCCCTTTTTACATTTTTTTATTGTTCTAACGATCTACAAACACATATTCATTTAGAACCAGTCTCCAGATGGATGCCTCACTTTATCGTCTTAGCACTCTTAATTAAGGAACTGTTTTATAAGAATAATCTTTGTTTTGGTAGTATGTTACGTTTAATTTTACATATAATCAAATTTTTATATTTGCGTTCTATTGATGCTTTTCGTTACCGCGGTATTTATAGCTAATGTTCATTTCGAAGCGGGGCAAGGGGAAATAAATGAACCCGGTTTCCACATATGTGTTTAAAACGGGTTACATCTCAAGATACAGATTGCAATAAAAGGTTTCTGTCCCAAAAATGAAAGTATAATATAGGAACATATTTACACCTTAATGATAAATGCAATGCACGTTTGGAAAGGTTTCGTCTTAAAACGCATTCTAATAGTAGGTTCCTGTCCCAAAATATAATATAGGAACATTATGTTTGAACACACTTACAATTTAATGGTGCGATATTTTTCTGACCGTAGGGTATATAAATTGCAATTAGTTTACTTAAAGATGGAAAATTAACATTTTGTTCTCGAAAAACGAGACCAGAAATAGACAGCTGGTTCCCATGACAATTCAAACTAGTTTTTATTCCTATTGTTTAAATGCTTTTAACTGTATGGCACATATTTTTTTACCTCTATTGTTTCATTCATTCATGTCACATTCTTGATCAATTGGGAAAATTAAGGTATCTAAAACACGTCGATGTATAGGTCACAGTGTACCAGGATAATCAGGAAATTTGATACTCTTTTATCGTCAATACATCACACTTACTGCAATTAACACAAATTGCTAAAAGAGAAATAACCTAAGTAGCACATTTGGTAAGTATTCATAGGGGATATAAAAATGAAGTGTATTTAATGAATAAAAGTTTCAAGAATTATTCAGATCTTTTATCTAACATTGAAATATAATTAATTCACACAGTTTGGTATTTTAACCTCACTTACCTGGTGTTCACATGTTTGATAGAGATTTCACTTCGCTTTTAGGTGTGCTATTTAAACATTTACCACAGTGACTCAAAAAGCAGTTGTTTCATTTTTTTGACGAGGTACATGTAAAAGTCGTTCGTGTGCTAATATTGAATACTGACCATGAATTTATATGATTTTCTTCCAACAGGTAGTGATTGTGAATGATGCAAGAATTCCCATAACATTTCAAGTAGAAAATCAGTGAGATATATCGAACATTAAATGCTTATTAAATTAGTGTCAACTATCTTTTCCGCCTACAATTGCATTCTGAGACTCTGAGAGAGGGAGTGTAGATCATAATTTCTTCTCATTATCAGACAATGGTTTCTTTTAAAAATATTTAACAGACAGCACTGTTGAACTGCAGATTTCACACATACGAATATGTCACACGTGTGAAAGATTCGTTTGAATTCTTCACACACGTGTGACATATTCGTACGGATTTCACACGTGTGGCATATTCGTATTTGTGAAATCTGCGGTTCAACATAGCACATTAATATTAATACGGAATATAGGTAATTTTGAATAGGAATATTCATGTCTGGTACTTGAAACCAAAAATAATAATACTACACAAAGCTGAAAAAAGAAAACAACTCAGTCACAAATTTTGCGATTCTACTGTTTACAAAACTCCCTACTTTGGACGAGCACCGAAAGTATGTGCTTCCTAACCAAACCATTGTTACCCATCTGTATAGTACTTCACAAAACGCAATTTTAAAAGTTTTTATTAACTCGAAGAGTAAATAGAGTCGGCAACATTCGGGATTGGTGATATTTGGGTATAGATTCTTGGCGGTTAGTATGCTTTGATTGTAGTAACAGTCTATTTTAAGAAGAAAATTAAATCGCTAAGCACCCGTTTCAGATCCATGGAGGAGGTTCACGTGTTTAACTAAATTTGTTTTTACTTTGTTTTTAGGCTATGATTTGAACATGGATCGGTTTGTATGTTTTTGAATAGACAGATTTCTACATCTATTTTTATTGCTTACACATTTACAAATCAATGACATTTGTAGAGGTTTCACTTGTCAGTGGGTAGGTATACAAACTATGTGATTATTTCAACTACCAATCATTGTCATTGAGAACTATTCTACAACTTTCAATAAACTGCAAATTAACGGCTTTACTCTAAGAAGAGAAATGTCAACAAATCATTGGTTAATGGTCAAACGAACAAGGTCCAATCAATATTAGAACAAATTAGCCAGCTAGATTCTATAAACGGGGTAACTTATAACTTATGGTCAATGTAATATAATTACAGGCTTGACCGGGGCTTACAGAAATAGATTGAATGTTCGGTCTTTTTGTTTGACGTAAATGAGAAGTTCCAGTAACTTGGACAGATCATTGTTTCCGCTATTATTGGAAATGGTTGAAGCTTATAGTTAATCTTCTAGAATTATTAACAGACCTTACCGAGTCGACCTCGGAACATTAGTTTGTATGTTTGTAGTCGGTTTACAGTTCTATTATTTTGTAAATGATTGCTAAGATTGCGGTTCTTTATCTTGGTCTCGGGGTTTGAAAACTTAGTTTTGTTGCTGCAGTTTGCGGTAATGAAAGTAGAAAATTGGTCAAAAATGCAAGTAAAGAGAACCAGTTTGATTTTCATACTAACTCTAAATGAGCTTCTTGGAATTAAACTTCATTCTGAAGATTATTTGTTATTTTTACTATTAAAATTAATTGAGTTAATTTGAAATATACACCGTAAAAGTACGTGAGTAACAGTGTAAGGCCTCCAATATCATTCCGAAATGATACAACAAGTGCGGTCTTCAGTTCTATTATTGTGTTAATAATTGTTAACATAGTTCTTCGACATCTTGGTCCCAAAGTTTAAAATATTGGTTTTGATGCTATTGTTTATGATAATTAAGTACTTGAATAAAAAAGATGATAAACGCTTGTTATGCAACACAAAATTATTAATAAACTAAAAATTAAACAAATAATCCACGAAATCTCAAATTTAATATATAGGATCTATTTTGGTTATGAAATATCTTGGTAATTTATTGTCATATAAATTTTTGAATTTTCTGTCTAGTGATTTTTTTTCAAATTATGTTAGATGCCATATTATAAATCTTTGAATATTTCATTCAGAAATTAATATATATAATATGACCATATAAGTAATAAGACATGCGCATTATTTCGCGCCCAAAATGCAATAAAAATGAAATTGTAATCACTTTTAATTTAAGCTTTTACTATTTACGTCATATTGACAATGCTGGTTTTAAATATGTGATGACTAATGGTGACCAAATTTAATTCTTCTAAAAAGATAGCCAAATTGTGTGACAAAATGTCAAAAATCATAAAAGCAAAGAAATTCAACAGATTTCTACGTTTTTGCTACATTGAAATACAATAAAAACTATATAATGAAATGAATTCTGCTTTATATTCTTTGAACACACTTTTGATTGTTCTCAGATTCAGTTTGATTTCATTCACTTGTGAAGTAAAATATGGTCTTTGTTATACAAATGTATGTATCCATTTCATTTTTTTAGAATAAATAAAGCATGTTTGTATTGTCAGTAATATTACATTACCAGCAAATATCAATACATAGAATATTAGCATTAAGTGTTTACCTGACAGGTGAAAGAAACCATGGAAGACATAAGAGGGTACAGTACAGATCTGTCCAAAGTGCTCACCTGAACAGATACAAGAAACCATGGAAGACATAACAGGGTACAGTACAGATCTGTCCAAAGTGCTCACCTGACAGGTACAAGAAACCATGGAAGACATAAGAGGGCACAGCCGAGATCTGTCTAAAGTGCTCACCTGACAGGTGCAAGAAACCATGGAGAAATAAGAGGGCACAGCCCATATCTGTCCAAAGTGCTTACCTGACAGGTGCAAGAAACCATGGAAGACCAAAGAGGGCACAGCCGAGATTTGTCCAAAGTGCTCACCTGACAGATGCAAGAAACCATGGAAGACATAAAAGGGCACAGCCCAGATCTGTCCAAAGTGCTTACCTGACAGGTGCAAGAAACCATGGAAGACCAAAGAGGGCACAGCCGAGATTTGTCCAAAGTGCTCACCTGACAGATGCAAGAAACCATGGAAGACATAAGAGGGCACAGCCCAGATCTGTCCAATGTGCAGACATAAGAGAGCACAGCACAGATCTGTCCAAAGTTCTCACCTGAACAGATACAAGAAACCATGGAAGACATAACAGTGTACAGCCTAGATCTATCCAAAGTGCTCACCTGAACAGATACAAGAAACCATGGAAGACATAACAGGGTACAGCCCAGATCTGTCCAAAGTGTTCACCTGAACAGATACAAGAAACCATGGAAGACATAACAGGGTACAGTACAGATCTGTCCAAAGTGTTCACCTGACAGGTACAAGAAACACGGAAGACACAACAGGGTAAAGTACAGATCTGTTCAAAGTGCTCACATGAACAGATACAAGAAACCATGGAAGACATAACAGGCTACAGCCCAGATCTGTCCAAAGTGCTCACCTGAACATATACAAGAAACCATGGAAGACATAACAGGGTACAGTACAGATCTGTCCAAAGTGTTCACCTGAACAGATACAAGAAACCATGGAAGACATAACAGGGTACAGCCCAGATCTGTCCAAAGTGTTCACCTGAACAGATACAAGAAACCATGGAAGACATAACAGGGTACAGCCCAGATCTGTCCAAAGTTTTTACCTCAACATACACAAGAAACCATGGAAGACATAACAGGGTACAGTACAGATCTGTCCAAAGTGCTCACCTGAACAGATACAAGAAACCACGGAAGACATAACAGGGTATAGTACAGATCTGTCCAAAGTGTTCATCTGAACAGATACAAGAAACCATGGAAGACATAAGAGGGTACAGCCCAGATCTGTCCAAAGTGTTCACCTGAACAGATACAAGAAACCATGGAAGACATAACAGGGTACAGCCCAGATCTGTCCAAAGTGTTTACCTGAACAGATACAAGAAACCACGGAAGACATAACAGGGTACAGCCCAGATCTGTTCAAAGTGCTCACCTGAACAGAAACAAGAAACCATTGAAGACATAACAGGGTACAGTACAGATCTGTCCAAAGTGCTCACCTGAACATATACAAGAAACCATGGAAGACATAACAGGGTACAGTACAGATCTGTCCAAAGTGTTCACCTGAACATATACAAGAAACCATGGAAGACATAACAGGGTACAGTACAGATCTGTCCAAAGTGTTCACCTGAACAGATACAAGAAACCATGGAAGACACAACAGGGTACAGTACAGATCTGTCCAAAGTGCTCACCTGACAGGTACAAGAAACCACGGAAGACATAACAGGGTACAGTACAGATCTGTCCAAAGTGTTCACCTCAACATACACAAGAAACCATGGAAAACATAACAGGGTACAGTACAGATCTGTCCAAAGTGTTCACCTCAACATACACAAGAAACCATGGAAAACATAACAGGGTACAGTACAGATCTGTCCAAAGTGCTCACCTGACAGGTACAAGAAACCACGGAAGACATAACAGGGTACAGTACAGATCTGTCAAAAGTAATCACCTGAAGAGATAAAGAAACCATGGAAGACATAACAGGATATAGTACAGATCTGTCCAAAGTTTAACACTTACCTAACGAATAACAGCACAGACCTGTCAAAAGTTTAACACTTAAGCTAACGAATTACAGCACAGACCTGTCGAACATTCAACACTAAGCTAACGAATAACAGTACAGACCTGTCGAAAGTTTAACACTAAGCTAACGAATTACAGTACAGACCTGTCGAAAGTTTAACACTAAGCTAACAAATTACAGTACAGACCTGTCGAAAGTTTAACACTAAGCTAACGAATTACAGTACAGACCTGTCGAAAGTTTAACACTAAGCTAACGAATTACAGTACAGACCTGTCGAAAGTTTAACACTAAGCTAACGAATTACAGTACAGACCTGTCGAAAGTTTAACACTAAGCTAACGAATTACAGTACAGACCTGTCGAAAGTTTAACACTAAGCTAACGAATTACAGTACAGACCTGTCGAAAGTTTAACACTAAGCTAACGAATTACAGTACAGACCTGTCGAAATTTTAACACTATTTAACGAATTACAGTACAGACCTGTCGAAAGTTTAACACTAAGCTAACGAATTACAGTACAGACCTGTCGAAAGTTTAACACTAAGCCAACGAATTACAGGACATACCTGTCAAAAGTTTAACACTAAGCTAACGAATTACAGCACAGACCTGTCAAAAGTTTAACACTAAGCTAACATATCAACAGCTAATCTCGGCGTCGACCCCCTCGTAAGTTTTATCTCAAAAGCTTTGGGCAGTTACTTTCTATATCTCGGCAGATTTTTGGGTCAATGGCTGACCATATTTTGGCCACTTGATAATCGAACTTTGACACCTTCTCGTCAGCGCAATGTTAAACTTTCACCAGGTCTGTACTGTATGTCTTGGTGACGCTCTGAACGAATAATTTACAGATAAAGTGCAAAACATTTAGATTGGTATCCCAAATGGGAAAATTAATTAAATATGTTTAATATTTCTTGTAACAACACACCATGTGTCCATTATCTTGGCAGTAATTAACCCTCTTTACCTGTAATCATCTAAGTGAAAGATAAATATGTTTATACCTTTACAATTAGCGTGTAAAATATCCGTTTTATTTGTCATCAATAAAACAAAACTATATTTAATTTCACACCTGATGTCACAAAATTACCAAAATTCAAGACAAACTAACGTAACTTACTTGTTATTCTGAATATTTAATTAAATGATTGCCAAAGGTGTGGTCCTCATGGAGGAAAATTGACGAACCTTTGACACGGAAATAAGAAATTAGAGATAAGAAAATAGAAGCTGTCTGTTTTCTTCAATGCTTGATTAGGGATAAATGTCCGCTTCTCTAGGTTATCGTAAACAATGCAATCTACGTTCAGTTCAATTGATGTTAGGTATTAGCGTTCAATAAATAGAGATTTGTACATAATCTCTATATGGATCAAACTGGGATCTTTTCCGACTTTTGTGTCTTTAAATATATTAAAATTCTTATCCAATCATATACATATAGATGAGGTTTTGAGGAATTTTGGCATTTCTAAATTCTCTTTGGAGTAGGGGAGATTTAAGTCATAAAAAGATAATGAGTTAAAAATGTCAATTTAATACTGGGGTCTTTTTTCTTCTGTTTCTTTCAATTTTGGAAAGTTCGGCAATAAAATAAATTAGGCCAATCTATTCAACTGCAATACATGTTCTTCTGCATTATACTCGGCATACTTCTTTCATCAAGATTAACCAAGCTTCAAGTTCTATTTTAAAAATTAGTCTATGATGCAACAAGAAAAACATTTTAATTTTTCATTAAATTCACAATTATTAAAATGAGAGAAGTGTATGTGTACTATTTTCATTTACACTTTTACACCAACATTAGTCCACTTGGCCTTTCAATAATCTCTATATGAATTTGATGTTTCCTGAATAACAATCATAATTATTATCATGTCTCGTAATATCAAAGACATTTTGCAACATTAGTTTTAGCTATGTACAGAGGATAAGCCATTGTTTGTTTTTTTTAAATGTGAAATTGGATAAGTATCGATATCCTTTGCTTAAGGATTAAATCGAACCTCCTGTTTACTCTTTGTACGCTAGATATTTTATTTAATGCGAAAAATAGAACGGTGATGTAGCTAAAATACCGAAATGTACGTTAGAGGTTTATTTTTTACATACATGTATGTTTATTAAGACGTTTGTTATAAATCATTTTCTTCAGAAGGAAATCTGGTTGATATGTAATAGGGTTTGACGCTGTACCGCGTGATACCCTCTAACGTTTGTGCGGAACACTTATTTCCAATGTATATGAAATAGCGTTAGATGTCGTTTTCCCGTGAAAACGACTTCATTGCGGGAATTTGTGACGTTGGCGTTTTACAAAACGTTCCGCACATTGATCATGTGGTACAGTGGAGAACCTCATTGAATTACATTGATACTGTGAACTAATTTGTTTTCGTGATGCCCAATGAGGGGTTCGCCAGTGTACCACGTGGTGCAACATAACGTTTCTGTGGAACAATTATTTCCATTAGAGATGGAATCTTTTCAGATCACGTTTTCCCGTAAAATGTTACTCCGAGGAATTCGACCTAAACGTTTTCCAAAACGTGACGCACAAACATCAAGGGGTATTGACCACGTGGTGGTACACTGGCCAACTTCATTTTCCTGATTCTAAGATATTTTTTCTTTGCTAAAATCATTCAAAAGCTTTAAATATAATCGGTAATAGCGTAATTCCTCTATAGCTATTCACATATTTTTTCGGTTTATTTTTTGTCTTGTATGTAGTTCAACAGACGATAGTTTCAGATTCAAGGCATATAAAATTACCCCTGTCTTTTCACTTTTAATAATAGTTGTCTTGTTGCTTGCAATGGACCCATTGTCAAAATAACAATAGATCCCAGCAAATAGGAAAACCACCTACATTTAAATTATTCGATATTCTATTATATCTCAAATTCTTTTGTTCAATGAATATCTTAGACATGAAACCACAGCAGCTCGTGACGTTAATGACAGTGAACTGTCTAGAAATGGCGCTAATAGTACCGCCATAATTTCCACTTTCGTGCAAAGCAAAGTTAATTGCACGCACTAGCGCATATGATTAGTTTACATTGCATGACAATAAAAGTAATAGCACTATAAACGTCATTTCTAGACATTTAAATGGTTATATTAACATTACGCATTTTTTAAATCTTAGTTTGTCTTTTTTAGTCCTTAAAGGAATTTACGACATACATGTGCAGTCGCAGGAATAGTCAGGCACGTAAATCAACTCGTAATTGTATTCGTAAACATGTCACGTGACTAGACATTTTATAGTTCATGTCTTTGGTCATTATTGCACTTGTAACTATAAATGTACAACGGAGTTTCCATTTCATAATGTCATTTTAAGTTACCTATTTGAAAGGTTTGCATGAACATTACAACAAACATTTCAGTAGACCGTCGTTATTTTCAAAACTAACCCAATGTGGTATTTTTCCATTTCAATAATTCTTAGAAAAAGTTTTTGTATATCAAATGTAGTTTTATTAATAAATATGTTTGTATACGTATTTTTGTGGTAGCTTCGTGTCTAAATAATAAAATAATAAAAAACAAACAAACCAATTCATGTCCAAATCACAATATTAAAGCAAAGCAAAAGCTTTTAAACAGGGGCAAGTTAAATTCAAAACGTGAACTTTGGAAACAGACACATTCCTGTTTTACACACGGATCTTGGAGCGACCTAGGTTCATGTACAATTTGAGTTTAACTTGCATATTGGAGCTGAGTTTGGTGAACACAAGGGTCAACATTTAGTTAATGTGAATTGGAAACCATAATACCAACATAAGCACATACATCACCTAATTTTGTAAATTTACAGGACATAATGATTATTTTTCATTTGACTTCCAAATGTTTTGGAACCCCGTTTTTACTATTACAATAAACATTTAGGTATTGTGTAACTGTGTAACAATAAACATTTTTATCAGAATTTTGTATACAAAAAATGAGTAATTATGATTAAATGTGTCTGTATTTCTAGGACTTATTCAGCGTCTATGTCCCAGGCGATACAAGACCAATCTATGACGTTTGATATATAAACCAATTTATCAAAATCTAGTAGTTTCTTTTTGTATTTTTCATTGCACGTATATTGGAACAACGAAGCTATTGACTTCAGAGTCAATATAACAGACTCAGTATTGTTATATTCTTTGGTAATAGTGAAATTGTCATTAGTGTTTTCTACTGTAAAGAGAAAGTTCACGCTGCGGGCACAAATTACTTAAGGGGATTGAAATCAAATTGGCAAATGAATCAAACAATAATCGTTATACGAAGCTGTAAAAACACAAATTTCTTTGTAATAACAAGCTCGTTATTCTACACTGGGATAAAGTAGAACCTTGTACATTTCGTAAGCATACTCAAAGAACGAGGTACAGCAGGGGCAGTTGGTAACTGCCATGTGTTCGGCAGTTTATTTATCTTAAATATATATTGTTATACTTTCATAATGCTTACTTTTATTGCCATTTTGTCTTCATCAAGCAATTAATTAATTTGCATAAGCATTAGCTAACATGAATATATTTTACGTATCACATATTTCCGTGTTCCTTTAATTTTTTTCAACTTTGATTTTATACGTGGTTGGGGTAGGTAGCTAGACAGGATATTCTTACCTTTCGGAGCACTCGGTCTCACTTACATGGTAGAAGTTCACATGCTTAATTAATTTGCCAGTTTTAATTAGCTTTTGGAACATGGATAAGTATGTTTGTATTTAGTTCGATCAACCATGATCAAGCTCCAAATTATTTAACATACTTTCTATACAAACAATCTTTTGCTCGATTTGAATTTGATTTTAAGAATAAAAAAACCTCTTTGACATGTTCAAATACTTGTATTGCCTTTTATCCCAGCATCTTGGGGAAACGCTGATGCGTTGTGATTGTATTCTCAATATTACTAATTGTATCAGTATATACGGTACAGACCTGTCTAAAGTTTAACATTAAACTAACGAATTAGTATCAGGTCATCCGACCCCTTGTTAGACATATCTCTGCTTTGGCAGCTGCTTTTTATCTATTGACATCTTTCGGTACTAGCTACTTATTTCGGTCAATCGACAGACAACTTTTGACTACTTTTAGGTAGTTCGGTGTTTAAACTTCCTATATGTCTGTACTGTATATTGCTGCATTTGAACTGATAAAGACGTAAAATAACAGGACGTTAGAGGAATATTGGAGCAGTTTGACATTTTAATTGTGTCTTCAATCTTGATGTTTTCAAAACCAAATGGCGATAGTTCAATTAGCACAAGCATTGATTTGATATTATTTGATATATGTCGAGTGCAACACACAAAGGAATTGTATTTAAACTTGTTCCTGATCTGTACAACACAGCACACCCAGAAGAATTCGACATACACATTTTCGAGACATGTACCACACAGTGAACCAAGGGGAGTCACACAGCAATATGTATTGTTTGACGCTATATGTAGCACTTCCATAAGTTCAACGGTTCAAAGTTGTATTATTTTGAAGATTCAAGCAGACTTTGATACACAGATTGATCGTCCTACACGAATCAGATGGAAAAAAGCTGACTACCATTTCATAACAAAAGTTGAAATATAATCTCTGTTAAAAAGTATTGTATATAGTGAATCCTAATTTATTTATCACATAATTCTAAAGACATATTTTTCTGATATTACAATTTCGTTTTAATTAAGTTATTTAGGTTTCCCAGAGCGTTTTGCTATCAATTATACTAACTTTGTGTATAAAAGGGAACTAACAAAATGTATATGGCAAAAATCAAAACATTCATTTTCCCTTTTTTTAGAAGTACTTATATGAATGACTGTAGACGCGAAATTGTTTGTAGATGCTGTGACTGCAACTGCCAATCATATCATTTAGCTATATATCAACTGTCTATAGTTAAGGTTGCTTACTGAACCGGTTTGAATTTCTACTCCAGATACAATGCAATTGTAATTTTGCGTGGGTTCTGCTTTCGATGTAGTATTAAACAATAATATGATTAACCTTGGTTTGGATTCATTCTTCATTATGATATCCAACACGGACAATAAAAGAATTTCAATATGACATTTTATAAATATCGACATTATTTGCTAAATACAGTGTCGTGTGCAACAAGCGTTTAAAATATGTGCTTAAGAATTTTATAGATTTTCAAAGTTTCACACGATCTGATGATCACGCACTTCCATGCATGCGTCTAGTTCTATAATTATTCTAAACAGCTATTGAAAAAAATTCCACTACTGTTACAGTAAATAATATATATCCATTTACATTTATCATTATTGCACTAAACTGACACTTTTATTGTATTTTTAATATGTAATCTTGACCAGTACTTTCTTGGGTGATTACTTGATACATTTAGTTACAGTTCAGTTCATGGTGAAATGTTATTCTGATTTTGCAACGTATCATTCACAGAGATTATTTTTTTGATAAGGAAGCTAAAATTGTTTCATTAAGGTTATTTATTTATTTATTTATTTATTTTTAATTTTTTTGTCTAACTAGATGACTGTCAACCTCAATTACGAAAAACGCACATGCTAGTTTTGATATTACAACCAATTCTATAAACAGTACCCTGCCTTTGTCTTAACCCTGTCATTGAAAAATCTTAATTTTTACTTGGAACCTGAAATTATTATGATTGGCTGGTTGAATATATTGTTTCACGACACATCCCCATTTTTTTCAACTTTTTGCGACGAAACTTTTTTTATTACAACACAGCGCGTAAGTTTTGTACAAGTTTGCAAAGCTTGTGTATGCTTTTCTTTGTATAAGAGCACATTAATGCCCATCTTTTGTGTGTAAGGTCTTTTGTCGATATTGTCGCAATTAAACAACCTCGGTATACTCAGCTCATTGGATAAGCCCACCAGGACATGCATACGGCGTGCGAAAACTCCGTCTCGTTTGCAGTTGACAGAGTTCAAACCAACAGCACTGAGAGGCGATGTTTTAATCACTCGGCCATCGCAACATTTGAAACATAATGGTACATTCAATACAAAATGTATCATCTAAAACAGAAAAGAAGTCCAGTCAATGTTTCAGTTCGAGGGTTAAAATATATTTCATATAACGAACAATAAAATGAGATGTTCCTTTAGAAATTCGATGCACCACTACTTCGCAAAGACCCAAGAGGTCATTTACCAGGTAACAGTAAGTAAATATATATGCTGCTACCACTGTTACTATAAATAATAAATATCCATTTACATTTATCATTATTGCACTAAACTGACACTTTTATTGTAGTTTTGTTAAAGAAAAAAATGTTATTTCGGACCAGAACTTTCCTGGGTGACTGCTTGAAACATTTAGTTAGTTATAGTTTAGTTCGTGGTGAAATGTTATTATATATTTACAACATATCATTCACAGATCTTAATTTTTTCCACAAGAAAGTTAAAATTTATTGATGTAGTTTTCTTATGTAGATGACCGTCAACCTAAAATACCAAAAATGCACCTATGAAATAGTGCCACAGATTTTGTAAACAAACCCCTGTCGTAAAATTATCTTAATTGTTGCGTGGAACGATATTTTTTATCGATTTCGCACCCTGCGTAGGCACATGGAGGGTATCTCAGTACAAAGGGGACTACTTTTTCAATAATAGTAAGAGACGTAATTCATGATACCAGGTTAGATCTATGCCCTTAACAACTGATTTTTATAATTTTCTATACAATTTTATTATTATTATTGATGATAAAACATATTTTTCACCAAAAAATACATAACAAAGAAAATGTATTTTGTTATTGAATGTTATCGCGTAGGTTCACATTTCTGCTCTGAGCGACACGTTACTGACGACGTTACAGCATTACGTCATACATGTATTCATTCCGTAGCAAAAGATTTGCTTGTAGTAGGAAATTTCAATACCTTTATGCTACAATAAGAATCTGTATCCGAGAAAAAAATGAATTATTCGTGATCAGATATTTTCATCTCAAACTCGATGGACCCGCGTTCGAGATGAAAATATCTGACCACTCGACTGGAATTTCCTTGCATCGGTCTGTAGCTCGTTATAGATTCGGTTTTAAAAGTTCATCATAAAATAACGTCAGTCGTAGAAAAAGGTTCATATTGATTGTAAATATTACTAAATGCAGCAACAACTAAAACAGTGAAGACTCTCACTGATTCAGTTTTAGGGTTAAAATATCTTTTATGTTATGCACAATAAAATGATGACTGATGGGCTGGTTGGTTGAATGTTACTTAACGTAGCATCAGCATTTTCTCAGCTATTCGCGATGAGAGCTATTTTATTAATCTCTATAGATTAATCTATGAACAAGTTCATGCATTCATGTGAAGTGCGAGTGTGTTGTATTGTCTGTCTTGTACTAGCGTGCTAGCTCACAGAGTCAGTACGCTGCAGATAAGCATACCACTCCCCCAGTCACATTATACTGATACCAGGTGAAGCAGTAAAGGCCAATGGCAAGGGATTCACTTTTACACATGTGGTCCGACACAATAAGATAAGATATCCCGTTGGAAATCTGATACACTGCTACTCTGTGCAAAGATCCGAGAGGTCATATAATAAGTAACAGCAAAACAGGCAAACATTATATTGCGTTTTGACCAGACCGATGTAAAATGAACCCTGTTATTGATATTTCATAAAGCAATTTATATAGAAATATCTTCATGGCATTTACATACATCTGAATGTCTATTTATCCGATTTAATTAAATAATTTGGAAGAGATCGTCTTAAGTTTTGTGAGTAAATGGTTTTAATGGATCATAATGACCGATTATCAAATAGATCTATGACTTATATTAGACAAGAAATTACAGCGTGCCATTATTAAACGTCTGTCCTTTACTTCAACTAAGTGCCTAAATTGCTTACATTTCTTGCAGAAGTGTCAGGGATATACATTATTGTGTCATTCTAAGTTATATTGTATTGGTACTAATGATAGACTTAAGTGATATAGTGTTATTGTAGATATAATACCGGAGTCATTCTACCAACCCTTTGATGTTTACTGACGATGCTAGACATTAGAAATGTTTCATATATGCAATCTTTGTAACAAGAAGTACCTTTAGCAATCACTTCGACTGTTTATATAAAAAACAACAAAATCGTCGGTACAGACACTAACAAATATTACTGTGTACAAATTGATAATCAATGTAATACTGATATTATTAATCGATTCTAGTTATATAAGTAGGTAAACTACGGTCGGGGACCTGTACAAGTAATTACACCAAACCACTTTGGAATATTTTTCACATTCGACAAAACGTAATATAACCACGCGTCTTGTTTTCTTATCTCGGGCGTGATCACCTTTTGCTGACTATTGCGAAGGACATGTTGATCATATTACCTCCAATGACGAATTATACGCATGTCTTGTTTTGTTATCTTGGCAATGGTCCTCTTTTTCCGGCTTTTGCCAATTTGCTTATCTTATCTTACCTCTGGTGACGAATTATGCGCATGTAAATATTAATCATCAGAAAGCCGGTGAGTAAAAAATGAATGCGCTGATCCTACCAGAGCTCCCAGTCTTACTTCCCTGATAGAAGTTCATTTGTCAAATTAATTTGCCAGTTTTACAGTTTGTACTTTCTTTCCTTTTGGGATTGTGATTTGGACATGAACCAGTATAATATGTTTAATGTTTATTAACCAATAAGATACCAGTTTCAAACCAGTCCCAAACTTATATATTTCAAATATATATAATTCGAATAATATTATATATTATTAAATTATATATTAATCAAGAAACAAGAGACATCTTTAACTAAAACAGTAAACATAAACAGTCTCAGAGGTCTACGTTCCATTCTTTCTCAAATTGGATTTCCTACGTAAAGTGTGTAGACAGGAGGGTCTTACCAATCGGGAACACCCGAATTCATCTGTATTTACCATATTTTTTTTTTTACTTTGTTTCTTCTTATTTTGGGGTGAGGGAGGGATTTTAATTTAAATATGGACCAGTATGTTTGTGTTCGATTTTATGTTTTACAGCTATATGCGATAAGTTCTTTTCCTGGGTAGATCTAGATATATCTCACGTTGAAAGTTTCTTTAACAATCATAATATGTAAGTTATGACAAGTCAGGTTATTCTGTAAACAATCAATTCAAATCAGTTCTGGTACCTTAGGGTGTCTAGTAATGGAATCAGGATGTTTCCCAGAAATAAACTGGGATGCTCTTCATGTAAAACTTCAATATTTAAGTGTACCTGAAAGTTTTCAGTAAATGTCTCTATCAGGGGTAGGGGAACGTTTTTATCTTTGTTTTCAATAATATTATGCAGATACAGATCATATTTGGTATCATTGTAAAGGGAACATGTTCAGCTTTTATAAAATCCAAAGTTGGTTGATGTAGCTGCTACTATGTCGTCACCATGACGTCATAAACACAAGTTTTGAGGAAAAACGCTATAACATCGTGTCAATTTATCCTTTATAAAATTATTTCTGTACAGCATAATAAAACACATTAAGACAAAGTATGTTTTCCATTTACTTAATATATTGTAGTTATAAATGATCATATATTCTCATCTTCAAGAAAAGACACCACTCTATTAGAAAAAATATATTAAAGATATCCATTTTTAAAAAAAACGGACCTTTGGTAGTAGTTACAATTATCAGCAACATAATATAGAAAATGCACACAAAATAAAACTAAAATTGAGATTGTTGATTGGTAATAAAACTTAATCCCCGCTGCAGTTGTTTATTGAATAGAATGACAAATTTGGGTTTATTTACAGTGTTATATAACATATATTATGAGAATCTGCTGTCGCATGCAGTTGAACATTGTGTTTACCTTTGTTTAACAAGTTTAAAACAACAATGCATAGTGATATTGTAACTATTCGCCTTTTCGATCAGCACATGTTTTTCAATAACGCAACATGTTGAAAAAACATGTAGGTGATAATTTAAGGGTCAATTAAAAACAGATATACTAATTCATGTCCAAATCACAATCAAAAATCAAAGTAAAAATTTTGAAACTGACAAGTTATGTTAAACACGAGAACTTCCATCAGGGAAGTGAGGTCCGTGAATGAATAGCTAGGTAGATCCATACCATGGTGACATCGTCCTTTTGTGCCTACGGACGAAATGTCCGATTTGACATCTTTTTTATCTATGACGTCACGAATTATGTGGTCTTCGACAACAACAGAATTATGGCGGGAACAATTTTCTGCATTCACAAAAGCGTATAATTACAAACTTCGCGTTGTTACACAATTTAGAGCATTTTCATTGGTTGTTGTCTTGCAAAAACACGGTGTTATTTTCCAATAACAACGTTTTCTACCGGAACTACTTTGAGACCGTTTCGGGGATTACACATCTCTGAATTCTATTAATAACTGTAAACAAATGGGGAGATCGGGAACGATTTCACATAGAAACATTAAAATACTTCGATTTTTTTATAAATTAAAATTTTGACGAATTAATTCAAACAAGTTCTGATTAATTTTCACCGATATTTTAAATAATTTACTTTTAAGATTGTCTATTTATGAAATATTTTTCAAAATCGACATTTTATCGTCACCAAGCAAATACGTGTCTATAGGCCTAAGTATAAGCAATATGACACGCACCATGATATTCTCGGATGTCAAACCTCAGTGCGGGGTGTTTTGTTTGAAAATCATCACATACGCATCCTTTTAAAAGCAAAGACATTTTATCCCCCACGACAATGTATAGACGGGGATCAGGATAAATATTTTGAGGAATGCAGTGTCACTGTCAGTGTGCAGATAAGTCAGATTGTTGAGCCTGAACTGGATCTTAATGATAATGACAGTGGTAGGCCTGCCTATAATAATTTAATAAAATTGAAAACATACTATATTCCAAAATTCACTCGTAAATACCGCTTGTTTACCATCTCCAAATGTCCCTGATCAGCCCATACAGCTACCACCGGTGACAGAATCTCTCATCTCACATCAAGTCCATAGGTGGTAAAACATTGATTCATCCAAGAAAACATTTATTCCATGTCAATAGCTGGTTTCAGGTTTTGTTTAACACACTGTTCATTCAACTAATGCAGTTTAATCTTATGTTATTGGTAAAACAACATGTAAACACGCCTGTCCTACAAACGTATGGCCGTCACGTATGACGTTGTACAAAGTGTTGTTTGTTTTCATGATTGCGAGACATAATATAGTCCCTTTTTGTCAATGGATTTAAATGTAACATAATTTACATGTTGACTGAAAATAACTAGAAAATAAATTAAAAGATATAAATTCAAAAATATTTCAGCTTTTTTATCGGATATTTTATTGTTTCATAAAGCTGTCATTTATTGTATTAATACGCAGTTCAACTTTGTAACGTCGATTTTCTGAAAATCAGCTGCTCAGTTCGGAAATGTAGGTCAGCTTAAAAACTGAAATTTCGGGTTGGTTTGTAATTATAAGAATTCACAACATCAATTTTCTGTATTATTTTAAAGAACAAAATGAAATTAGGGAGATCTACACTGTTGAGGTTACAATTCTAAATAATTGAAAGTACACAGTTTAAACTATGAAGTACTGTGTTTTAAATGCTGCTTCATGTGACTTTTGTGGTGGAGTGTAATTCAAATACAGATAGTACGACGGTTCTTCAATAAACATACTGTATAATAATTTTCTCAGTTTCAATTTTTGACAGTTAGACTATGATCTTGCATTTGCGTTTCATTTCGACGGCCTGCCTAGAATCAAGAACACTTTAGCAATGTATACGAATTCCCTTTCCACTTTAATTCATCTATGTTGGGTAACGGTTGCTATGGGTACAGACCATATGATATTTCAAAATATTTTTTTTTTTTTTTTGCAAAGCCAAATAGCTAACAATCACTGTCTTTGTTTATTTGTTAAACCAAACAAAAAACAGCATCCTAGGACATTAATGGTGACTTCTTATGTAAGAAATAAAGCTTTTTTCTTGTTTCTTTTTTTATGCATTTTTATGAAAGAAGTAACTTGACGACCCCCTATTTTTTGTTTCCGAAAATTAAACTTTTATATTCATGTGCAACATATGTAAAAATCAGGGGTCGTTTTTGACTTAGTTTTTTTATAATCTACAAAATAACGAAAGGGTGTTTCTTTTTGTTTTCCGGGATTTTAATGTTCTCTCTTGATAGGTGGCACTGTACATATAAAATTACCACGTGACCGAAAGTAAAATTCCGTTGGTCCAAATAATCTTCATGACATGTTGGTAAATTTAAATGCAAGACACTTTTGGTTTCTGAGCATGACAAAAATTATTAAAGTTTATTTGTTGATACCAGTGTTTATACTTTGATCATTTATGTCGTGAAAATGGCCACCAGATGGCGCTTCAGAACTTCTTAAGTAAGCCGACTACCTACCCTGATATTTTGGCATGTTAAACGGTTAATGCCCATGTACAACATATCAAAATTTCTAAATATGTTTTCAAGCGATTTGTAAGGTATCGATCTACTTTAAATGATTTTTTTTCAATTGGCGTTTTTGTTATCCTCTGTTCACATTCTATTGAGGTGAAAATAAACCCAATTCGTCATCTACGTTAAAAGTTCGCAGTGGTGTAGTCATACGTCTGGCGTCATATTTGTAAATTATAAACGTCTTCATTTTTACTTTTTTAATATATAATGCCTTTTAACTTCTATTGAAAAACTGCGCGGCGCTTTTTACTGTTTGCGTAAGACTAAAAACTGTTTATCAATGAACTGGATCCTTGGAACAGGAAACATCTGGGAAATAACCACGATAAGTCTATCTTATACTTGGGTAAACACGTTTTAAGATGCTAATTAAATCAAAATGCAACCTTCAAACCTTAAAAAACATGTAAATTTATATAAAACAAATTCGCTGTTTAATCAGTATTTAAAAATACAATTGATTATTGCAACATAATACAAAGTGAAAAACAGAAATATAGAGGACAATAAATATTTATCGTAAACATTTGTAAACATGTTTTAAGATGCCAGTTAGATCAACATGCATTCCATGCAATACTTGCAAATTCCCGGTATACATCAAATTAGCTGCTTAAATCGGCATTTAAAAATAAAATTGATCTTTGCAACAGAATTCTTCGAGAAACAGAAATATAGAATAAGACAACGAATATTTATATAAATCAAAATGCAACCCTGTAATTCCCAATATACATTTAGCTGCTTCAATCAACATTTAGAAATAACATTGATCGCTGCAATAAAATTCTTTTGGAAACCAGAAATATAGAGAAAGACAATGAATATTATTACTTGGGTAAACATTTGTTTATGTTAAAGATGTCAGTTAGGTGAAAATGCAACCCTGCATTGGTTGAAAATTCCCTTGTTGTTTACACGAAAGGCTACATTTGGAACTTTATGACAAACGTGATGACTTTAATTTTTCTATTGTCAATGTTCCTTTTTTATGCAGCAATATACCTGCTTTTCCTGCTTATGGTGTATTTGTTTCCCATTTAAAATGCTATGGTAGAGCTTGTTCCCACTATGGGGACTTTGTACAACGAAGTAGGCTGCTTGCAAATAAATTGTTGACTCAGGGATATTGCAAGTCTAGGCTTATCAAGGCCCTGAAAAGTTTTATGGCCTTCATCACAGTAGTGGTGATAAGTTTGATGTCTTTGAGCACCCGACCTCACTTCCCTGGTGGAAGTTCACGTGTCTAACCTAACTTGTCAGTTCCAAAGTTTTTACTTTGCTTCTGGATTGTGATTCGGGCATGGATTAGTATGTTTGTTTTTGATTAAATCAGCATTTAAAATTGATCAGTGCAAGATAATACTTTCGGAAAACAGAAATATAGAGAAAGACAATAAATATTAATTCTAGGGTAAACATGTTTTAAGATGCCTGTTGAGTCAAAATGCAACCCCTGCAATGCTTGAAAATTCCCTTTGTACTACAAATTAGCTTCCTTAATCAGCATTACAAATTGATCATTCCAACAAAATACTTTTGTAAAAACAGAAATATAGAGAAAGACAATAAATAGTATTATTATATAGCAATATATGCTTCGCATAGAAAATAAACGATAAATCCTGAGGTGTTAGCGTGCAATAAATAACGATATTTGCACGTTAACTTTGTTCCAGTCCGAGGTTTCCCGAATCAATTTTTCATACTGCACGCTTTGTGACATCACGCTGTCGTTTATGAAGTCATATGATTGTTATCGACGTCATCGCTGTGTTGTTGTCATATTGCGCTAGTACAAGAACTAGTGTGATATGTATGTATTGTACGATAAAATGGTATTTTAGATGAAATACTTGACGGAAGTAAACGAAATTTATTTTTCTATATAAAAATGGTTATTGGACTCGCAAGCTCGTGCAAATGTCGAATCAACTCGGGACAATATTTCATAATATCAGTTCGATAATTCTATAATATTTGGGAAAACATATTTTGAAAAGATGCCAGTTGGACCAAAATGGAACCCTGCAATACTTGTAAATTCCCTATATACTGCAAATTAGCTTCCTTAAATCGGGTATTGCAACAGAATACATATGGAAAATAGAAATATCGAAAAAGAAAATTAATTTTAATACTTTGGTTAAGATGTAAGTTGGATCAAAATGCAAACCTGCAATACTTGTAAGTATACAACAAATTAGCTGTTTTATCAGCATTAAAAAAAATCAATCATGTCAACAGAATATTAAGAAAAAAAGAAATATGGAGGACAATAAATATTATCAATTGGATAAACACATTTTAGGACGCTAGTTGAAACAAAATGCAACCCTCAAACCCTACGATACATGTAAATTTATATACAGCAAATCAACTGTTCAGTCAGTAATTAAAAATACAATTGATTATTGCAACAGAATACTTTCGGTAAACAAAAATATAGAGAAAGGCAATAAATATTAATACTTGGGTTAAGATGTTTTACGATGCCAGGTGGATCCAAATACAACCCTGCAATTCTTATAAATTCCCAATTTACAGCATACTATCTGTTGAAATCAGCATTTAATAATTGATCGTTGCCACAAAATTATTATGGAAACAGTGATACAGAAAAAGACAACGAATATTAATATTGAGGTAAACATATTTTTAAAGATGAGAGTTGAATCAAAATGCAACCCTTCAATTCTCCATATACAGCAATTTAGCTTCATGAATCAGCATTTCAAAATTGAATTTATCATTGCAACAGAATACTTGGAGAAAAACAGTAATATAGAGAAAAAGACAATACAGTATAACCTCGTTATAATGCCCCTCGATAACTTTGCCACCTCGCTTATCGCCACAATATTTTGAAGTCCCAAAATCCATTTTGTTTATGTTTTTCTTTATCCGCCTCCCCCAATTCATCGCCAAACCCCTTTATAACGCCAAAATTTGACTGAACAAATGGTGGCGATGAATCGAGGTTTTACTGTAAATATTAATACTTGGGTAAACATTATTCAGATGTCAGTTGTTGCATCAGAATACGGTATTAATAAATCTGGTTATTGTATCTGTAACTATTGATCAAAATATCTGGAATATATGAGAAAATATGCCAACCCCATGCAAAGATTTTGAGCACACATTCTCCTGTATTTGTGTCATTATATTTTTCTTATTGATTTTTATGTTATGCATTTGTAAAAAGATTATTAGACTAAATGGTAAAACGTAGAGGAATTGATCTGTACTCTATAGCTGTTTAAAAGGCTTATCTTTCTTACCTGACAGATTATAACGATTTATACCAGGTATACAAAGCTATAAACGTCAGACTACTAGCTTTGTGACGTCTCACTTCTCCTTACATTTCTCCTTCAAGACTATAGAGCGGCTCGTATACATTAGAGATTTCGTCTTGATTGCGTAATGGTGTACCAGAAATGGTCAACTTTTAAGATCCAGCAATAAGTTGTATAAGACCCATCAAAGACCCTTATATATTCGTTTTTATGAATTGTTTTTTTACTTTCATTTCAATATAATTTTGTGTAGTTGCAAAATATTGTAAACGTTTGCAACGCTTACAATACTCCTCTTTATATAATATAAAAAACACCATATACAAAAGTCATATTAATCCTTGTAACATTCCATATTTCAAATGAATTGTTTAAATAACTGCGTTGTTTTGCTCCAAATACCAATACATCAGATGTCCTATAACTAAAAATGTACCAAAATTTTAATTCTCCAGTAATGATAGTAGTCTTCTTTTCGAAACATACACAATCAATCTGAATTTGCTTCAAAGATTGCTACCTTCCCGGCTACTACTTATCTGATGCCTGGAGACAACAATGCAGATGTGCCCAAGTACAGACAGGTCCGAGTATGACATAGATTGTTTGAAATACTCATTACCTCTGATCTCCATAGGAACGTATTGGCACCAGAGGTCGCCGATACACCGAAGTTTAACACCTTTCTGTCCAGTGGAACAAACATACATTCTTCATCTGATGTAGCCCACCACGACTCTATATTAATAGCTTGTAAACTATAAATTGGCCCGAACATCATCATGGAACCATGCCTTCTAAAGAACAATGTTTGGTGATCATTTAATTCAGTATCATGGAATTCTGTCTTACCAAATAAATGTTTTATAAAACAAGATGGTCTTTAATAGATACTAAAATTTGCTTTCTTGTTTTAAAGGTGTACAATCAACCAGGCATGAACAAGACGTATTTGTTTTGATGTATTCTTAGTGGTTCTTTATTCGATTTAAACTCAATTCGCTGCTCAACTTCTGCAACATCTATCGTTTCGTAGTGCATTCTTCGCGATGTGCCGGTGTTTAAAGGATGGTGGAAGAAACAGCTCTAACAAGAGCAAGATGGCGATGGATAGGCCATGTGCTAAGAAAGCGAGCTAATAACATCACTAGAGTTGCTCTCAGATGGACGCCTGAAGGTAA